>HG995408.1:8174099-9428474 GCA_905333125.1 Pheosia tremula | reverse complement strand
CACCAATATAAGTATTATATCTATATAAGTATTATATACTGAGTTCGCCCTCAGTCCATTGTACACCGTATAATGGACTGTCTATTGTCCCACACTAAGCAACGGACTGTCGTCCCACACTAAGCAACGCTTGTATTATGGGTACCGACCCATAATACAAGCGTTGTTTAGTGTGGGACCGTGTGTGTGTTCGTCTGGCGATATTATTATTATTATATCTGTGCGGAAACGTTTTAATATTCCCAATAGGAACACAAGTATGGCAAGCACATACCTAGGCAAGTATGCTCCATCGTAGATCTCATCGTCACTTACCATCAGGTGAGATCGAGATCAAATACTTGCCTAAAATGTAAATAAAAAAAAAAAAGTACCGTTGAATATAGAGTAATTCAACACATGTTATATTGGAATCTTTAACACTCAGAGTGTGAGAGCATTCCAGTTAGAACACTGATTTGAACATCACCAATGGTATTGCACTTAAAGCACCCGGCGGAGGCGCTAACAAAAAAAAAACTTGATAATATTTTTATTCTATTCCATCACTGGTATAGGGATTTTTGTTCGGTAGGTAATTCCCCGCTTTATATGCATTATGGCCTTTAGTGCGCTTAGTGGAATAGAATAAACATATTTTTTATTGTAAGCGCACCCGTCGGGTGTCATACCATTGGTGATATTCAAATCAGTGTTCTAACTGGAATGCCATCTCGCTCTGCGTGTTAAAGATTCCAATATAACCTGTGTTTTTGCATTACTTTATTTTCAACGGAACGTGTGTTCCTATTGGGAATATTAATGAGTTTCCGCACAGATATAATAATAATAATAATATCCCACACTATAAGTATTATATACTAAGTTTGCCCTCAGGCTATTGCACGGTACCCATAATACAAGTGTTGCTTAGTGTGGGACTGTATGGTTGGTGTGTTTGTCTGTCGTTATTTTTATTATTAGTTGCGTATTGAAAATTTAACAATAACACCCCGCACTAAGTTCTCGGATAAGTTTACTACCATTTACAAAAAACAAATCATCTAAGCCATTCAATGTTAATGCCAAAATAAAATTTACGAAAAGACATTACATGGAAAATATTACGTAACGTACCACAAATCGTGATTATAAAGAACAAAGTGACTAGGTGCGCACGAAGGTCGCGTTATCTATACATACAAATAAATAAAATTGGAGTGTCTGTTTGGAATATTAAAATAACCGCTTTTTACTAAGTGCATTTGGATGTATGCACGCTACATATACCAAAACATTTTTAACAATTTTTGTCTGTCTGTCTGTTTGTTCCGGCAAATATCTGAAATGGCTGGACCAATTTTGACGAGACTTTCACTGGCAGATAGCTGATGTAACAAGGAGTAACTTCGGCTACTTTTATTTTGGAAAACCCCCCCAACCCCGCCAACGACTTAATATCACAAAGGCTGCCGGTCGCTCGAGCTTAGAACGGTTGTGTCTTTATTAAATACCACGCGGAAGAAGTCACGAGTAACAGCTAGTTTAAAATAAAAATGTCTCCACGAATCATCCCTCGGTGCTCTACAGCAATTCACGTCACCGCTCTTCGTATCCGCCGTCTCGCTCGCACCACCGCTTATGCCACATTTACGTGCAAAAATATATCTCACCCCTTCCCAAGCCCGAGTTGAATTAAGCAAGTTTATAGTTCAATTTAAAATTTTGATACGAACTACGTAGTAACTCGCAAGTTTCGCACTCCACTGTTTATATGCTTCATAATTCAGTGGCAATCCGGCCTGATGGGGTGAACTCGCTAACTTAGGACAATTACAGGGCCCCAAGTCTGCTAACACAATCGATTCGTAATCGAACAGCGACCGCATAGTATTTTTTTTTTTTTTATTACATTATAGGCAAGTATTTGATCTTGATCTCAGATCACTGTAACTGTCACTTTTGAGAGATATCCCATACAATATCTGTCAAAAGTGACAGTTAATATGCGGTTGCTGTTCGATTATGTTAGCAGACTTGGGGCCCAGATTATTTGATTTGGCACTTTTCACGCACAAACGAATCCCCCGCCCGTATTTTTAATGTTTTATGTGGTAAATGTTACCACATAAAAATTTAGACTTTAAAAAATAATTTTGGTCCCATCAAAATGAGAATTGTGAATTTTGTGAGCAGTTTTTTTTAAATTGACGTTCCGAAATTCTGACGTCACATAATAATTACAACTGTGCCAATGAAGCACAGATTTAAGATTTTGCATACCCTTTCGGAACCACTCTGTATAGTCCAAATATAACATCGCTCGTAATATAACATGCGGAGATACTCGCTCACTCAATGTTGGGTTAGGTTAGCATACTTCGCAAAAAGTTATTTCGCGGCCGTACCCAAACTGAGTTTGCTCAAGTCCTCTACGGATATGGGCTCCTCTGCGAACGGAGGATTTGCGGATAATTACACGCCTCTTATTAAGCCGTCCGCAAATACTTTTGGGATGGGTAATTTTGTCCCTCGCCGGCGGTTTGAGGGTTAAGTATTTTTCTTTAGTTTTTATGAGGAGTATCGTATACTCTCCATTTTGCTGTAAATATATTTTTACATTGATCCTCTTCCTATTTTATTGGATAGCTTATTTATATCAGAATCATTATGATTATCATCAGGGTTAGAGTATATTTAAAATGACGCTAAAGATGTTTTACTCGACACTGGCAAAATGGTACTATTTTGTAACCGATTGCCAACCAAGAAGAAAAAACCTACCGAAGGACCTCCTAATTTGTTTTTACACTATTATTATTACATGTTACAAAGTAGTTCAGTCGGGATTAACAATTCATAATCTTGGTAGGTATACCCAGCGAGACTTGATACCGAATGCCATATTATAAAATTCGATTATAAACGTAATTTACGTACTGGCTTTTACAATGAAAAATAAAGACTTGGGCCTCCCAGCGAAACAATCAAGGGAATTTGGCGAAGTAATTTCAGATTATAGCCAAGAGAAACAAGCTATTCGTGCGTAATATAGGTAACGATAAGGCGGCTACTCCCCCGGCCTCCGCTCCCCTCCGCGCGCGTATAAATCTCACTTTGCATAATTATTTTTGCGCCAGGTTAAAGGTGTTGGTGCCGCCGGTCCATACAGCTGAAGCCTCGTTTGTCATTCACCTTCAAGACCACATTTAATTTTCGTCGCCCTGCGGGTCCTTCCTAAAGTCCCTTTACGCGTTTGAGGGTTAAGGGTAGACGGAATGTTGCGTAATGAAACCAAGTATTTTCGCAAATGGATTTATTTCATAAAGGCAAGATAGTTCCTGAACATTAAAATGTTGTTTTTTTTTATAATGCCCAGATTTCGGTCTGTTGGTCAGTCAGTGTTTTCTTTTGTTTATGATGTCTAAAGAATGAAACACGGTTTTTTGTGACTTTGGTAAGTTCGTTCAAAAAATTACCTATATCACTGTAAAAACCGCAATTTTACTGACTTGTCTATTTTTATTAGCGTATTTTGTAGATAAATTAATGCATTACAACATGCATAGCCGCAAACAAAATAATTACCACCCATATATGTAAACATTTTTCGTAAAAAAAACCGTTGTTTTTTTTCCATTTCGCGCCCTCACCTGGCGCTTTGACCTTAAGTTTTCTATGCAATAGTCCATTTTTTAACCGACTTCAAAACTGATGAAGTTCTCAATTCGATTGTATTTTCTCATTTCGCGCCCTAACCTGGCGCTTTGACCTTAAGTTTTCTATGTAATAGGAATGCAATATAATCTACATGTAACCTCTCGAACTCCGTTGGTACAGGTAGTTCATAATCAAATGAGTGTTATAAAACTCACATAAACACGAATCGCACTAACTTGTAATACGAAATGCGTGCGCCAACTATATTATTTCCTTTACAACATTGAATCCTTTTCACCTCGCTCAACTAAACATTTAATTCGAGCTTTCCGTCTAACAATACATCTATAGAAATAAATAAAATTGGAGTGTCTGTTTGTAATATTAAAATAACCGCTTTTTACTAAGTGCATTTGGATGTATGCACGGTACATATACCAAAACTTTTTTTTTTAATTTTTGTCTGTCTGTTTGTTCCGGGTAATCTCTGAAATAGCTGGACCGATTTTGACGGGACTTTCACTGGCAGATAGCTGATGTAACAAGGAGTATCTTAGGCAACTTTTATTTTAGACTACCTGTTACCCGCGACTTAGTCCGCTTTTTGTTAAATACCACGCGGATGAAGTCGCGGGTATCAGCTAGTTATCTAATAAATCCAACAATTTATAACAGCAATAAAGTTTAACATCAGGCCCCGCCTTGTTTGCACCCAGCCTTATACCATCCATAATACACTACTAAAACCGATAATTAACTTACCGGTTGTCTATTAAATTTTCAAAACCGGTACCTTTAAGTTTGGACATTTGACTACTTGTAAAATTTCGTTGTTTTGACTCTTAATATAACGTTATTAAAGATTATTAGAGGGGCGGCTAGCTTGTAAATATTTTAAGGAAAGTTATATACATTTTCGATGAATATATACGTGGTTAGGTATATATTTAAATTTCGTTTTGGTATGGGAACTGGCCGCTTATAAATGACGAAAAAGTGTAACGACTGAAGTCAAGGCATTGAATACACTGCTTTCGCGGAAGTATGCGCAAGCGTTCCCGTGTCCCTGGCACAAGCGACCGTGAGGATTCACCATGTGGTTTTAGTGGGTATACCGGCCGCCGCCGGGGAGTCCCACATACCCCTCTCGTCCCCCCCGGGGCATGAGGGGATGCGTAACGCATTTCCACATGTAAAAAAAAAAAAAAAATTGAATACACTGCCTAAAATTCGCGCCGTCTGACAAAATTAAAATAAAGCGTTTCAATTAGAAAAAATGAAATTCCCCCCTGCACCCTAATGCAAATTCCCCCCTGCACCCTAATGCAAATTTTTATGTAATCATTTTTGCGCTAGCCTATACTGCTTGTTAGCAGTGATAGCCAAGTTGGTAGAACGCTTGCCTGGGTAACGAGGATTGCAGTTTCAAACCCCGGCTCGCACCTCTGGGATTTTTCACGTGCGAATCTCATTTTCAACCAAGATTGTCACTTGCTAAACGGTGAAGGAAAACATCGTGAGGAAACCTGCATGTCTGAGAGAACCCCTCGAAAGATGTGTGAAGTCTACCAACCCGCACTAGGCCAGCGTGGTGGACTATGGCCTAATCCCCCCTCACATTAAGGGGAGGCCCATGCCCAACAGTGGGACATAAAAAAGGGCTGGAATAATAATAATCATAGCCTATACTGAACGTAAAAAAAAAACTGTAAAAAAGCGAATTCTCGAAAGTTTAAGATTCTCTGTCCAGGTTTTATGTTGACAGACATATTTATTAGTTTCACACACTGAGTCGATGGAATTTGTTGCTAAATCTAAGTGAAAAGCAGTGATAGCCAAGTGGGTAGAATGCTTGCCTCAGTAACGAGGATCACAGGTTCAAACACCGAATGAATGATGATGAACCCCGAAATGATTTTCAACCATGATTATGACTTGCTACATGCTAACATGATGTTAAAATCCTTTTATAGTTGTCCTCGGATGAGATGTTATCGGCGGATCTCCATTTGTGATTGGCGAACGCCATCGGGTTCCTTGGAATAGGACGCAGCGTCACCGCCATCCGAGGGCACCGGCACTGAGAAACCCTCCCTTGTTATAAAAAGCTTATCACAAATCCACCCGGCATAGTTACTGAACAAAATTGGATCCGATAAAAAGTTTCTGCCATTTTTTTGTGACTCATAAAAAGATATCGCAAGTATTCGCCCCCGGGCGAATGTCATTGAATTTTCAACAACGATTTGAGAAGATTGTTGTAGCGTCTCGAGGGTGCTGGCGAGGCAATCTATTTACCGTGAGTTAGGTACCGTACCGACCCTTGTACGTACTAATTTGTATGGTATTGTGCCCGGGAATACGCGTTCGATTGCGATTTACGAAAGGCGCAGGTGCTTCCATTCAAACGACGTTTTGATTCCATCTCAGTCAAGCATTCCTCTAA
This sequence comes from Pheosia tremula, assembly GCA_905333125.1. Lineage (NCBI taxonomy): Eukaryota > Metazoa > Arthropoda > Insecta > Lepidoptera > Notodontidae > Pheosia > Pheosia tremula. Next base: position 9,422,389 of record HG995408.1, on the reverse strand, counting down.
AAAATGTAGGTATGTATAAGAACAGTGAGAGCTATCTGGTCGGTTACATACATAAATTACTGAAAACACATTCTAAATTTAAAAATTTCTAAAAGAAATCCATCCATCCACTCATTTTACACATGTATTATTATCTAACACATATCATCCAATCATCTTACACATTTATGTGATACATAATCGAGTCGAGATGATTAATCTCTCAAAATGTTTTACACTTAGTACCAATTTGTGTTACAAACTAACAGAGTAATAATGAACATATAACATATTATAAGCTTTGCAAATCACGATTTTGCGTATTCGTTATATAAAGAGCATTTTTATGTAATTATAAAGGGATTATAATTTCTATAAATTTGACCGTATTTAACACTTTTCAACCATACCTAGACAAGTAATTGTAGGCCGTATTAAATTTATTAACTCATCGGCAAAGAATATTAATGGCGTCATTATTTATTCCGTTAGTTGTTACGCACCGTGTCAAACCACACAAGCCCTAGCCTAAGAAAATGAGCAAACATCATCGAGCCTCGCGTATTTACCAAAGGTGAATGACACCAGCCATTATTATTACACACGCGATTCTCTGAGATCGTAAAATCGCCACCAACCGCCGTCTCCCGTCGAGACGAATAGCGAGTAAATAAAAAAAAAACAAAATTTATTCTTATCGCGGACCCGTTTCCGCCATTATCATAAGTTAGGAAAGTGATTCTCGCATCTCATTCGAGACATATTGTTGGCCTTATGTCTCAGTCTCGCGGAAGTCAACAGTAATTTGCTAATGGCGATTCAAGAAGGCGCATAATCTTGGCGATTCGTATCTCGAAGGAAGCTGGAGATTACTTTTTTTAAATCAACAGTCATACATCCTACGATCATATTTACATGGACTTTGTAATAATACTGTAAGCCGGTGGGCTGGTATATTAATATAACTAGCTGTTACCCGCGACTTCGTCCGCGTGGTATTTAACAAAGACAAAACCGTTAGTAATAGCCCGCTCGCGCGTTCTGAGCCCGCGCAACCGGCAGCCTTTGTTAAGACGTTGGCGGGGGTTGGGGGTTTTTATTCTAAAATAAAAGTAGCCTAAGTTACTCCTTGTTACATCAGCTATCTGCCAGTGAAAGTCCCGTCAAAATCGGTCCAGCCATTTCAGAGATTAGCCGGAACAAACAGACAGACAGACAGACAGACAGACGGACAGACAGACAGACAAAAATTGTAAAAAATGTTGTTTCGGTATAGGTAACGTGTATACATCCAAATGCACTTAGTAAAAAGCGGTTATTTTAATATTACAAACAGACACTCCAATTTTATTTATATGTATAGATTATAGATGTAAACCAATTGTATTGTGTACATTATAGCGTAAACCGAGTTCTTTTTTTTTTTGTTTATTTCTACACGTGTACGGCCCTCGTTGAGTGTTGAAATTTTTCGTAAAAATACTTTGTGCGTTAACCTTTTTTCGTCTCTAATTGGTACTTAGTTTCAACTTAAATGTTTGGAGTGCTGCTTAAGCGCTGAACCAATTTGTTAAGATACAAGTTACCTAATTGACGGAGGATGTATACTTAATGCTCTGTATCGTGTATGGTGTTCTCATTTTACTACAATTATTTTATTTATTACAGACTAGCTGCGCCCGGCGGTGTTACCCGCGATAAATTAAAACATCTATCCCACGGGAACCATACATTTTACCGGGATAAAAACCTATGTGCTATTCCAGACTATAATCTATCTCTGTGACAAATTTCATCCAGATCTGTTCAGCCGTTCGGGCGTGAAAGAGTAACAAACATCCATCCATCCGTCCATCCATCCACCCATCCATCCATCCATCCATCCAAACTTTCACATTTATAATATTAGTATAGAGTATAGATACCTACATATGCGCACACATAGATATGTTACACAGTCCGCCAATAATCGGGCGAAATCCGCTATTATATTATAGACATTAACTAGGGTTGCCACCCGTAATATATTACATAGTATATTTTAGTCAATTGTACTATAAGTATATATTCAACTATAGTTACATCGCTAATTCATCTGTCGAGCTTTTTTATTATATTTATTGTGACTGGAATGCACCCGCAGCGCAGCGCAGCATGGGGATTATCGGACTAAAACGCAGTCGCGTCCCTCAGTCGTCAAAAAGGTGGCAACCCTATCCTCGACTGAAGGAGCAGCAATTCTTTGTCTCGCAAGATCTGTTGTAACTGTACACTGTGATGCTGATTTACAAAAGGTTTTTGAAATGCATATATTAACATCCGTAATATCTACAAGCATACCGGCGCTGCTATTAGAGTTACGACACGGTATTTCTGAGGGTCTCGTAAAGGCAACTAAAGGAGCTAACTAAAGGAGGAGAAACTACCATGGAATATCTAAAACGGAACGTATGCGGCGATCAGATCAACATACAATTTTGGTTAAAAGTGGATGTTTGAAATTTGGGCCCTGAGTCTGTTAACTTAATCGACTCGCAATCGAATGACGATAGCATTAAACATGCCACTATACTATACTGTCGTTTTTGTGTGGGAAATCTGTCCAGCTTCCCTGATGTTTTGTAAGTTCAATCTCTTTAATTGAAAAAAAAATCACACTAATAATAAAACTATCTGTGTCGGTACAATACATGAATAAAAATGGTTCCAATTCTGATTCTGAATTAATCACAGACCCTTCATAAGTAGCTAGGTATTTGTTCATTACACAGCTCGGAATTTCGGTAAAATATTTGCGCAATATAACGAACGGAATTGGTGTTGCATAAATATTAATGGTGTTTTGGCGAAGGAATGAGCTTAATTAAACAACGCCATTTAATACTATGATAATAAGATGGCGGCCGGTGCAATCCATTCCCCTTCGCTTCCCCATTCAATGTTGGTATATTATTATTATATTACAAGAAACATCGCGGATTGTAGCGGATTTTATTATTGTACTTTCTCAATGTTTCATGAACATTAAATGATTCGGTAAAAGATTTATTGTTTTTTTTTTTTATTACATTATGGCAAGTATTTGATCTCGATCTCACCTGATGGTAAGTGATGATGAGATCTACGATGGAGCATACTTGCCTAGGTAGGAAGGCGGCAGTAGATCGAGACGCTACATTCACTAGGCACATGCAGCGCAGCTGATCTGACCCGCCATCCATGGATTAAATTGGATTATTGGATTTAATTTACCAGTCCAACAAGTTGTGCGTTTTGTTTCGGTGTTAATTTTGGTCCACTATTCTATTTAGATTGAGGGGGTTGTACGAATAATCATTTCGATTTAACTTGTCGAATAAAAATCAATTTCGCTCAATGATGACGATGAGGTGTTATAAATTATGTGTCACTCTACGAACGGTTCAGAGTGGTTGGTACTGTTGTTAACAGCCTCTCTAATAAACAAGGGGCATCATAAGAAAAATCTTGATCTCTATTCAAACAAGGGTACATAGACGAGCCGACGGTTGCTAAGGAAAATTATCTCACTCACATACAATAATTCTTCTCATTTCTTTGCTATTGCCGTCATTAAAAATAGTTAAGTTAACCTATGTTGCTACCGTTTTACAAGACGACTCCTCTGCTAGTCCAGTTTTTTTTTTCATTCAAACCAGATACATAAATTTCGTTCAAAAACAGCATGTGTAGAAAGCCAAACGTTATCAATAAATCTTAGCCATCGTCACGCAATAACACACAATTAGATTGAAACTCTTAAAGCTGGGATCGCAAAATGAAATATTCGTCTTCTTAAAAGAAATGAGAAGAATTATTGTATGTAAGTGAGATACTTTACTTTACTTTACTTTTCCTTAGCAACCGTCGTCTCGTCTACCCTTGTTTGAATAGACATCAAGATTTTTCTCATGATGCCCCTTGTTTATTAGAGAGGCTGTTAACAATAGTACCAACCACGCTGAACCGGTCGTAGAGTGACACATAATTTATAACACCTCATCGTCATCATTGAGCGAAATTGATTTTTATTCGACAAGTTAAATCGAAATGATATGATATTTCTTTCAATAAAATCCACAGCGTGATCTCATATATTTACGCGAATACTGCACATTGAAATAAATCTTATTTTAAGGATTTTGTCGCGTTTATTTTATGTTTTTACGTTCCTGACACGCTTCGGCTGTTTTACAGCAACTATCGTCACGGACGGACTGAGGTGTTTGAGGTCCCAGTGTCATAGTTTGTACTGAGGTACCCTCATATTTTGGTTGCTGCCAGCGATAAACTCTTTACAATAAGTTTTATTTCAAAATCACAGTAAACTGACTAAATATAAGCAATTAAACACACTCCTAAGTGTCCTGGTATCAGGTTATCTTCAGTAAAATCAGTAGTGTTAACGTATCGAGACAATAGCAAAAAGATAACATTTTCTGCGGCGCACGAGTGGCCTCATGATGTGTGCTTACACTCGAGCTGGGACCAACACTATTTGTTCACTTAACTATAATGTTATATAAAATGTAGACATATAACGCCGTTCGAGGCGTTTGTGTTTGTAATGAAAAAGCACCAGCGCAACAGATCTGTTGCCATCCTTCTCTATTAGCAACCAAATTTGTGCACTCTTTGAAGTCGAATAAAGGTATTTTTTATTGAATCAAATTTTGCCGACTGTTCCATCTTACACGTTATTCACTTCGTCTAGCTTTGAATGAAGTGATTGCGAAACGTGACATTGCCCCACATTTGATGTTTCACGCTGGGAGACTATAGTATATTACACATCTCACTGTTTAATGAATAGCAAACATCAACTGACTCCCACTGATTCCTGTGCGTGGTTGGTTGGCAGATATTATATGGATGCAAAAAATGCATATTTACTCAATCATTCGGTAAAAACTGTCTAATGTGTATCTTTTCTGTAATTCAGTTTTTTGCAGTAAAAGGTTTGAAAGTCACATTCTCAGATAATAATCATTAAACGTTCGTTATCAATTGACTTATTTTATCCCGCTACTAACGCCAGTGTCGTATCAATCGTCAAGGAATTATCTTCTATTCAAGTCGAATTCCAATTTGTGGTGCCGAGCGCTACCTACCGCTGCCATTTTTTTTCTTGTCACGTCATGCTGAAAAAAACATTGTTCTTTTTTTAATTCGGTCATTATCCAGTCGGTGGTAATGTGATTCTGCCATTGTAGACCACTGTAATGGCATAAAGACCGTGAAAGATTCTGTATCGTTGTTACCTAAATATAACTAGAAATACAACGTTGTGCAATGTTGCGGAATTAATTTTACGTCGATTTTAAGCTGTTTTATGGTAGCTTGTTGGGTGTTTTAGATTTTTAACTAACATTGTTTTTTTTTGGTGCAGGTAAACTGATATGAGCGGTGTAAGGAGAACATTACATAATGGGTAAGATATAGACCTAACCAAGATACAATAACTTAGTCAAACCTTATTCTCCAAAGACAGTAAGATCTGCTAGAATGTCATCGATATTTCAACAGTTTCCTTTTAGCTTTTTGTGATTTAAGTTTCATGTTTGAGTTTGACAAACGCTTGGTTTAATGGTTGGAACGTAGGCTACTCCGGTTCCTTCACCGGGTGCTTGCAAGTTCGATCCCCCCTTCGGAAATGATTTCGTATATCTTCTTGATCTGTATGCTGCTGTGCTGCTGGGATCCCCACCCAGGCCATTGTACGGTCCGATAATACAAGTGTTGCTTAGTTCGGTACCAAACAGATCTGGTGATGTTTATTATAGTATTTACCATCTCAAGCGAAATATGGAAGTATCATAATTTCTATCTCACAGACTTAAAGATTGTCTGGCATAGACAAAAATAAAACTATCGGAAACAAGTTTCGGTCGCAAAGAAACGTCTTCTTCGGTGCCGATCTAAATGTTATTTATTTGCGATAACTTATTTTATGGTACTGTCCCAAACGCGATGGTGGTTATCGAAATACTGTAGTTTCAGAATAACGGCCGATCTGATGTCAAAACTTTCGTTTGTGGCGAATAATTTTATGCCTTCGATAACTTTGCGTGAAGTCCATAATGCTGGCTTTGATTATGAGACTCGGTGTGATCTATGATTTATGATCGGAGTTCATTACCGTATCGAGTGAGCGAATTAGTGATAGACTAATCTTCCAGCTTGCATACAAGTTACAGGCATTTTACATGTGCCAGTTACTTACTCATTATATTTGAAATCAAATGCACAAAGCATTGATAAATTCTTACTGACTCGAATTTGTAACTAGGATAATAAAAACGAAACATCAATCCTAAATATAAACTCGGTATTTACTGTTTTGAGGCATCTGAGATTCTGGCATTAGTATGCCACCGAGCTTAGAGCAACCATGTAAATATTCCCTTGATGTTTCGTACACTTATTTCTGGTTATGCTCATTTTATCTTCATATTTTTGGCATTTGTAGACAGATATGGAGCGCTAAATTGTATTTGCGAGAGAGTAATAATGGATCTGACTCCTTTACGCATATTTAGGATATCATTTGATAAATTTATAGGACAACCAAGTCAAACGCCTGCTATTCAAACAAGAACCTTAGAGATATAGTTTTTCTCGCAACTCGGAGCGGATATCGATTGCGTTTTGTTGAAGGAAATATTGTGAGGAAACAAGCGAGAGGAATTCAATTTTAGAGATGGCTCTCGATTTTTTTGGATTAGTGTGGTGTGTGGCCACTAGAGTATCCATGGGGCTCAAGTCTTCCGCTTGTACCCAATACTCCTCCTGACCGAATTTCGGTCACGGCAGCCAAGGTGACTACGCAGGAGTTATTGCACTCTCTCTTTCCTCACTCTCATAGTCTGACGGGACAGCAATCTGACACGACTCAGAGAGAGACCAGTTGCTGACCTGACGGCTTTACGCGCTCTCCGAGTCACCAGCAAGTTGTAATCATGGTTGAAAATGGGATTCGCACATGACGTATAGAAAACCCAGAGCTGTGAATTAGAATGCACTCAAAAGTCACCCGTATTTGTATAAGACGAGAAGCATTACCTTTCCGTAACACAGTTTTGAACTAGCACGGAAGGTAAGGATTACGTTAAATTGTATACCTACCGCCATTTTACGTACGTAAGGCACACAACTGTTTTGTATGTGAGTCAGGGTTTAACCTGTAACCCTCGTTTCCAAGGCGCGCATTTTACTAACTCGACTATCACTGCTCTCCCCAATAGTGACATATTTAGTATGCTAATATAAACATATATGTACAAGTATGAGTTCCCCCATGTCTCTGCGTTCGAACGATATTCATTAGGAGCCAACTCACGCGCAGGATGTTATGACGTAGAACAAATAAACTGCCATAGTAGTCTTCGGTGGGAAGTTGAACGATGGTAGTAAAGGCGACCACGTGGTGGCGTACCACGGTGGCGCGGGTGAGTGGCCTGTACATCGCACCGACCGTTATTACGGTACGGCGGTACCGCGGTACGGTGCAAGGTATAGAAGATGGCGCCTAACCGCACCGTACCGCCGCAAACCGGTTCCCGATCGCAATCGTCTCGATTGCGGATTAGCTTCTTATGTCGTACACGTAATTCGTGCCTGGTTAGTTTCATTAGCCTTTTGTGGTTGGTGGTCGGTTGTAAGAGTTAAGCTTTCGTTGTGTGCGTAATGTCAATTTGAATTGTTTATAGATAAGTTTGGCGATTGGTTTTGTTTATAGATATTTTATTAACTTTAGCAGTTTGTCTTTAAAAATAGTCTGTCATAGATTTAATGAAGGTGCAATGTATGAATTTTCTTTGGTTGACTTTTAATATTAGTCATTAAACTTAACAAGTTAACAACGAATAAAACAACATTTTTGTAGTGTTATTTTTAATACTAAACAGTCAACTTATCACGATTTTAACGATTAGTATAAATGTGATGTTGTTTCTAATATATTTACTAGATTCAGGCTTCTAGTATCTTTTTGATTTCTACGAATGAAATAACTTATGGGTCCAAATATTATCCCTGCGGTACACCCAACAATAATTTGTATTCCATTATTTATAGTAGATAAACCGGCCTAGATTCATTCCTCCTTCGTAAATATAAAATTAAAACGATTGTATTCATGAATGTACCGCGTTCTTTTTCCAATCTTCTCTCATATTTCTAAGACTTGCGCCACCCACCTTGCCGGTATTAGCTCTAGATAACAACAGCTCTACGGATTATCCACGAGTCGGGGCGTATGTACGCTCCTTTGTAACTGTAATTACTATGGCTTTACCAGGGCGTTCTTAGCGCCTTCGCGATATTAAATAGCGCGGTATTTGATGTTCCAAATTAGTGTTATTTGTTTTAATGACGTAGCATGAAGTTTGGGGTTTTTTAAGGTATAATCTTAAAATTATAAAGATTTCACCATCAGTGCCTAATGTTAGCACTCATTCTCTTTGCATTCATCCTGAAACCATACCCATAGGTGTAGAGTACTCTCTTATTATACGTTTTTGTACTGGGAAATGGATAGGTTCCCGTGGGATAGCCAACACATCTCATCAGCCTTGCCAATTATGTTTGTTGTGCACGGTCTACCAAAATAAACTTCCATCTATTTTTTTCGCAAGTTGACACCAACAATTAACGAGCAGCAATTTTAAACAATCACCAATCCATGGCGGTTTAATTGGCAGTGGCGTTTACGACATCCCATCCCCAACGTTCAATCGTGCCGTATCAACGCAATAACGTTTTTACAGCACCGTTACCGAACACAATATCCTAGCGCCACGCAAACTTACAGATCGAGATCACATAACAATCCTGGAACGGTATAAAATGTTTTATGGCCCAATGAAATTGTCATTATGCGTGAGTAGTAAATAACAAGTTTGTGGGCTATGGGCCGTGGAAGTGGCTCTGATTGAGCGTAGTTCCAGTGGTAAGGTAAGCGTAGCTGCTGTTCGATTTTAAAAAAAATAACAGTTGGAATAAACAATTTCAAAGTTGAAGTGGCAGTGGGCGGGACACAGCTCGGAGAGCCGATGGCCGTAGGAGCAGAAAGGTTCTAGAACGCACCCCATAAGGTGAACCGATGAAATTTTACCACATGTGTCGCAGAGAGCCGGTGGATGTGGCTGAAGGAGGACTGATGTATGGAAGTCATTGGGGGAGGCAGTAGACGTCTTTAGGTAGATGGATGATTGAAACAATAAATTTCGTATAGTTAATTCCGTCTTATATTTTCCACGTTGTGTTGTATCTTGTTCAATAATAGTCAGTGTAGAAACCCGAAGAAATTGCAGTCTTATTATACATATAGATACAGTACAAAATAAAAATCATCTCTCTATATCTTTGGCCCAAATTTGGTAGGTGGTTCCATGGATATATCTACTCCTGTTCAACAGGCCACTTCTAGCGAATGCATGCTTCTATAGCAGAAACTAAATGCGTCCGTAGATAGTATCGCGCTGACAGCCGAGGTGACGGATCTAATAAAACATTCGCCTGTCTTGTATTACAATTGTTACACTGATTCGATTTTGATAGTATAGTATACATAGCTTATAAGAGACTGTGTGTGTGTGTGTTTGTGTGCGTCTGTGAAATGTCTGATTTTTTTTCTTTATAAACAACCGACAATCTGAATGGTTTTGATGAAACAAAATATTTTAGGATTTTTTTTTATTCAACACAACGTCCACGTGTAGTACACCTGCAAAACAAAATCAACATTTCCATTTCTGCGCATAATAATGCACACAAACATGGGGTTAATCAAATTGAGAACTCGAATGCTCATCACGAAGCTGTTAATTTCATTAGCAACTTTAACGTAAAAAGTGCCACCACTCACAGGAACAGATGAGTTTGTGATTGTTATAAAAATCAAGGACACATCCCGGATGTTATATCGGACACGGGCTACTTATATTTGGACAAGCCGGTTCTATTTTGCCGAATACGGAGTCTCTATTTTACGATCGGCCATAGACCTCTCACGCACGGTAGAGTCAATACGCTTAAATGTAGGGTCATCGTTTACTAGGATTGTGTTCGGTAATCATATTTTATATTGTTAATCTTGAGTTATGATTGGAGAGATATTCCGTTGTCGGAATGCGATTAATTTTTTTTGTAGCTTTAGAGTAAAATAAAATATAATATGTGGACACAACTTTAAAAAAAAAAAGGATTGGTATGTGCTTGTCATTGCCATCTACTAGACCTAAGATAGCGCATCCTAATAATTAATGAACCTTGTAATACGTCTAGAGATGACACGGAACCGACAAAAGTAACAATGTGAATCATGTCCTTGTCTATGCAGCTAAGTTTTTTGCGACAGGAGAATGACCCGAGCTGTTGATTTATGCATATGAACGAAAGAGGATTGTCTGGAGCTTGCCACACTGGCTGAAAAAAAAAACATGTCCGCTGACACTTTGTCATAACTCTTGTCCATTCATTTGTAAAGTGGTAGCTTTAGGTACCTCTACCTACGTGATATAAGATTATAGTTTTATCTTGTTTATGATTTAATTTAAGTCTATTGATTTCTTATATTTACGCGAATACTACACAATGAAATAAGACTTGTATTTTATCGCGTTTATTTTCTGATTTTCCGTTCCCGACGTTTCGATTGCTTTAGAGCAACCATGGTCACGGGAGGACTGAGATGTTCCAGTCGTCAGACGTCCCAGTGTCAAAGTTTGAACTTGGGTACCCTCATATTATGTTGTTGTTAGCGGTCCGATCTCTGCAGAAAGTCCTCACTGTCCAAATTCAAAACCAAGCGTACCATTGCCCTCAAGACACAGCGAGTTTTATTTCAATTACAAGTCTAAATAGAGTCCTATTCAAGTGCTTCCCAAATAAAATTGTGGATTGAATGCCAGGAAGATAAGCTGCTTGCTAAGCTGCTTTTTTATTACCATGGTAACCCTAACCACAATAGTCCACGCACTTATTCACACATCTTCCCTAGCGACCGCTAAGCGTGGGCGCTGAGCGTTGTTGCTCTGCAAATATTGGTCCACTTTTATGCGTCCAGCCTCTCACTTAGCTGTGTGTTCAGTGCTATTGACTGCTGGTTTTCTGGGTCGAGGCTTCGGTTCCCGTACAGAGGTCCAGCGTTACTCCCACTTCGAGTTGTATCAATAGTAAAATTTCAATTCCGACAGCTTTACATGGAAATATATCAATTAATGCTGATAAAAGGTTACATGTATTCACATGGAATACTAGCGTCAAATTAGTCAGATCTTAATATAAGCACATTGATGTTACATTGTCTTTACATATTAGATTAAAACCTTATTTGCACACATAAAACACACACGTTGTGATAGAGGTATTTACATTTGACATTAAAATAGTAGAAAACATTGAAATAAAGCAACCATGGCCACGGTAGGAATGAGGTGGTTGACGTACTATTCTCATAGCAAGCAACAACTAAATATGAGAATACCCCGGTTCAAACTATGACACTAGGACGTCAACCAGCTCAGTCCTCCCGTGACCATGGTTGCTGTAAAGCAGTCGAAACGTCGGGAACGTAAAAAAGTATAATGAACGCGATAAAAATCCGTAAGATTAGTTTTATTTCAAGGTGTAGTATTCGCGTTAATATAACAAATCGATAGTAGAAAACAGTAACTCACATGGGCAATATTGACTGCCTTCAAAACTACTAACAGATCATGATGATGATGATAAGACAAAACCGACTTTAATAAAAAACAATATGAATAGCCAGTTCAACATTAGCAAAACCGGATTTTTTATCTCGATGTGTGAACAAAACGAAGAGAGTGTGGCGCTAGAAATACCAACAGCGAGGTTTTTTATTGGCGCTTTTTTTTCCGCTTACAATCTGTAATTGAGTCGGTAAAAAATTGTATGCGTGAGGTCGGTATGCGTGAGGCTATGTTGTACCAGAAGATTTGGTTCCAGCCAGCTTCATGGGTGTTAATGGGGAAGCTGTTACATTTTGATAGACGGGAAGCACATATCATATGACTTAATTTGATTTGTGTGTTTGTGAGCCAGAGAACTGATTTATAGTTAATAGTGAGTAACAATAGGACTTTTTGGGGTGAGTCGAAGAGGAATGTTATCAATTTTGTTTTATCCTGTGAAAAATGTGTATCTTTGAAATATAATGTGTAATTTCAAGAAGTCAATTAATTTCAAGGATTTGTCAGTAAAGTATTCTCAACTTTACTAATAGGGTTAGGGGGGATTTATAGCGCCTAGTCTATAAATTAGGCTTGCATAGAATCTCCCATGTTTGATATTTAAAAAAAAAATCACTTGACGTTAGCAGAATACCTACCCAAAGGTGAGTGAGGCCATTATTAAAAAAAATGTAACAAATATTCCTAAACATGGGTAACACAAATGTTTTGTTTTTGATATTAATATTTGGCACACGTCCTTTCGAAGCCATTACATAATTGACGACTGTTACCATCGTGCACACAAAATGTAAATGGTGCTAAAAATACACCTCATAATAGACTAAACGAAATGTTACCACACCTTAAATTTTACGATGTACACAAAGTGTTGCAATAAATTTTCCTTTGATTGCAATTCTGTGTGTAAATATCGCATTTATCGCTGCAACTGCTGAGCTGATCTGAAGGTTAAGTGCTTATTTGCTAAACATCGCGTCAACATTGTGACATGACGCAACGGACGACATTGCGCGACTCTAATTGCACATTGAACGTGCTGTGCACATATTATAAAGTGTAAACGAGGCGTGTCTGTGCATTGAAGATATTTAAAATTGTTGGTGTAGGTTATTTCGTACAACATTTTTGCCCCGTTTTTATTTGAGAGTCCACACACAAATGGATTTGGACACTAGCATAAATTAGTGTTGAAATAACACTTATTTTGCGGATTTTATCGATCACAGTGTCTTGAGTCACCATGCCTCGAGACACTGTGAGCACTTTCTGCGTAAATCGGACCGCAAGCAACAACTAAATATGAGGGTATCTCAGTTCAAACTATGACACAAGGACGGCAACCACCTCAGTCCTCCCGTTCCCATGGTTGCTGTAAAGCAGCCGAAACGCCGGGAGCGTAACAACATAAAATAAACGCCATAAAATCAGAAAAAGATTTATTTCAATGTGTGGTATTCGCGTAAATATAACAAATCAATATAAAGTAGTGTGTTTCTCTACACCATCACACCTGTAATCCCCGAAGGGGTAGGTAGAGTTGCACTGCAGTGTACTCTCATTTCGCCGATAATGGGGGGAGGGACCACAATCCCAATGTAAAATGATCTTAATATCCTATGCAAAAGAATCGAGAATGTGTTAGCAAATATTTTAAAGCATTAATTTCCCTAGCATACTAGCATATGTTTCGGGACTATCCTGACTTTGCTTACCTCATTGTCTAGCACCGGATCCCACCCAACACCCAAGGGGTTGAGACAATAATAAAGTAAGTCCGATAGTCGTATGATAAGCATTGTGAATAATAACCAAATCAACATTCTAAAAGCCGCCGAGGGAATATGAAAATTAATTGGCCTCACCTTCAGTGGCGTGTCAGTTTACGTAAAACATTGACTGAAACTATGGTATTGTTTTTAATTTCATAATTTCAATTATGTAATTAACTTATTACTACATACATACGTGAATAGGCACGTGTTAATTGTAATGTAGATACCTATTATACGTTTTTATTTAGAAGAGGATTCGGGCGAACTAATAGATCAATAAAATACCGGGTAAAAGAACACATAGCTGATGTGAAACACTGGCGCCCCACGGGGTCTGCAATCTGTGAAAATGTACAGGACCGCACCCGCCATTATAACAGATTTGATCAATCATAGATCCTTGCAAAAGAACACCGAGTCCGACCAAGGATGATACGTGAGGCCATTGAAATTAAAAAACATCTAAATTTCAATACGGGAGATGGCTGAGTGCTACCATCGACTTGGGATCCAGTACTTAATATTAATAAATTCAAAACCAATCGCACCATTGCAAGATCTCAAGTCACTGTGAGTACTTTCTGCATAGATCGGACCGCAAACAACAACTAAATATGACCCCGTTTCAAACTATGAATGTTTAATATTTATATAAGTAATATATTCTAGGTTCGCCCCCAGTCCATTGTACGTTATTGTTATATAATACAAGCGTTGCTTAGGCCTCAGCCTCGAATTTAGCGGGCAGCGGGGCGGCGGCGCGGGAGCGGCAGGATCTTAAGCGTAAAATCAAATCGACCGTTCTCGAAAACAGCGGCGCGGCAGCGGCGCGGGGCGGCCAACGAGCTCCGCTCCCGCGCCGCCGCCGCCGCCGCGCCGCTGCCCGCTAAATTCGAGGCTGAGGCCTCAGTGTGGGACCGTATAGTTGGTGTGTTCGTTTGGCAATAAAAAAATCTTCCTTTTTTATAGCCCACCATTTAGCTATTTTGCGAATGTTAAAGTATAATGGATACTTACGTAATTATTCAAATCAACGCTTCAATAATGTTGAGGCATATATGCCCTTCCCCTTACACTTTATTTTTTCTTCTTTTTTTACGAAATGAGATGCGATGAAATAAAATGGATATGAATATGGCCTCACCCACAACATAGCGGGTGTTTTGCCAGTTTCAAGTAATTAATAGCAATGAAACATTCAATAAATACACATTATAAATAAAATAATGGTTGTGACATGATGATATGAAAATGGCGTGTCCCCTACACTTTCAGTCAAGCGGGTTTAATTACTTCAAACCGTCTGTCTCAATATTGGGTCAAGTATTGCACGTCGTAAACTGTCACAAGCTGATGCATAACAAATGACATCTGTCAACCATCACAGGTTAAAAATAAAAGATTTATTGACTCTGCGAATATGTAAGTACGTTTTATTTCGAGAGCGCGAAAATTGCGAGCATAATTACGCTTTATTACGCGCGCCCGTCCGCGATTTTACGTAACCGCTGACGCATTTTCAAGTGCATTTTGCTCTCATTACAAAAATTAATGATTACTTGACAGGAACGGATCGTTCTTCATTTTCGTGTACGGTGCCAAGTGCCGTGTGCGAGAAATAGGATGTGATGTATGTTATGTACACTGCTGAAAATAATTGCATTTAGGTTGAGCGAGGGTGCCATCACATTATGAGCTGTGCTGTTTAAGTAGCTGCACAGAGCTTAAGCTTAAACTATGTTAATGAGTTCCATGAACTAAGCTCAACGTGTCCACTAATCCATGCATGACAGCTACGACACAGTAGAGTGAGGTAGTGTCATCAGTGCTTCTTAATTTTGGACTGTCTAGTCATATTTGACTTAACCAAAGGGACGTTGAATTTTTCTTTTTACCAATAAGCTGGAAAAGTCGCCTGTAATTATGCTCAGCAGTTTGTATAACTCGATATTAAATATTTACCGAAACTCTTTAATTTAAATTTTAACTAAGTAAATTTAAAAATAAACGCGATAAAATCAGCAAAAATAGTTTTATTTCAATGTGTAGTATTCGCGTAAATATAAGAAATCAGTATAAGTAAATTTATTTAAAAACGATATCTACGAGAGAATTATCTGCACAAAACTAATGCCATGTTTTATATGGGACCGTCCTAATCCGACCAAGACTCCTGGCAACAGCAACTAACCTACGCTAATTCTCCGTACCGTGAGCAATACATTTACAAAAAATAATTTAATATGAAAAATGTTGTTAGTGACATCGAAAAGAAACCGCTTGATATTATGTGACAGCTTGTTTACCGCGATTCTGAGCAATGTCACATGTTAAGCTTAGTCTGATGGCCTAATTAAAATTCTATTTCTAAAACATACTGTCGTATTTGTTACGTATGACCTAGAGTGCTCTCACGTTTTTTATTAAGTGCCACGCGCAACGAAGATGAACGATGATCGCATGCATTTTAAGCGTTTTACAACGTGATGTGGAATTAAACAAAATGTGATAGATGCATGGGTGAATGTGATCAATCAATGTGATGCACCCGCGTTAGGTAATTGAGATAAGTTATCCGTAGCCTTGGAAGAAAGTGTACCAAATGCAGTATAGGTCCTATTGAAACGATGAACTTTGAATGTCATGACATAATTCCGATCCCATACATGCCTTGTGTAGACACACGAGTCAAACTAGAGGTTATATGTGTTAATATATGCGATTGCTCAAAATTATTTTATCAACAGTAAATTGATAAGAGCTAATGTAGCACAACAATTTATTCAGATTTTCTAACGTCTTAATTTGTCTTAATTTTGCCAGCGTGTGGCATGCAAGCATAACGGCTTAGCTGTATTTTTGTGATCATACGGTAATAAGTTATTTTATTTTGTTTTACTGTTCTTAAGTCCTTATTTTGTCGAGCAAGTCTCCAGTTTAAAACTTAAACCTCCTCATATAAACCGTGATATGTAGATGTAAGTAATTCAGGTTAAGCAAAAATGACCTATTTATCCCCGTTTATTCTTAGTCGACATTCGATTTCTTAACCTAGAACTAGAAAACCTATACTATTTAAGCTTCGTGCGAACGTTGAACGAATTTAGCTACTATTTCCGTCGAGTATTTTTGTGCGCTATTTCGGTAGAGTTAGTGCGTCCTTGACATTGCCGGCGAGCAACTCCCGCGCACCTCTCTCTCTCTCTCTCCTCGTAGGAAAGCTAAATGAAGTAAAGAACGTTAATTTGGTTTAATACTGCAGGTGAGCGTTAATCTCTTGTAGAGCTGTTATGATTTAAGTCTTGAATGCCCCATAAAATATTTGCCCTTTACTTAGCTTTACAAAATATAAAAATTATTGATATTTGCAAATAAAATTCAGATAAGCCCGGAGTTTCTTGCCGGATTGTCTCATTCGGGGGTAGCGTTCCATTACGGTCGTAGAGTTAAGAAAAAAATACAGCTAGGCCGGCCCGTTCAATGGGGTAAACAGAGCCCGGCCGGTCCAGGCGCCAGTTCCCAGGAGGCAGCTGAGTGAATCAAATCAGACGTAAGATGTTGTAGAAACCTTCCGATAAGTTATATGTACACCGTTTTTGTAAGTCCAATATGGCCTATCCGAAATAGTATTGCGTTGTCTTTTAATGCATAGTCTGTATCCTTTAGGCCTCAGCATCGAATTTAGCGGGCAAGCAGCGGGGCGGCCGGCGGCGGCGGCGGCGCGGGAGCGGAGCTCGATGGCCACCCCGCCCCGTGCCGCTGTTTTCGAGAACCGGTTCATTTGATTTTACGCATAAGATCCTGCCGCTCCCGCGCCGCCGCCGCCGCCGCGCCGCCCCGCTGCCCGCTAAATTCGAGGCTGAGGCCTTACACTACACATTCATGGTTCTATTTCCGTGCAGTATTTTTGTACGGTCCGCTATTTGAGAGCAGCGCGCGTCCTTGACATTGGGGCGCGTGCGCCCCGTGTCACGTATCGACGGTCGACTCCCGCGCATGTTACGTTGCAAAGGGTTAAGGGGGATCGATAATGAATATTGTCTGTATTCCTGTGTTCTACCTTAATTGGTAAGCTATGTATCTTTGTTATAGTGATTTACAGTAAACTTTTTAAAACTCAAGCCTCAGAATCAGTACATATGAATCATTTAAAATGGTTATCCTATATGTAATCGCCCGTCTGAAATTCAACGTCCAAATACGTCCATAATAACGGGTGCACGCTACCGGGACTTGAACGTTGGGTCGCAAGGCCAACTGGGCTACCACGACCTCTCTCTCCCACAGATGTTAATCAACTGATTACAATATTTACAGCGGTGCACTGTCGCTTTCGTAATTTACACATGTCCAGATAAAAATGTATTCAATGTTTTTTTTTTTGGGGTTCCGCGTCATGTCTTTTTAAAGTTTTTTTTAGCCGACACTCTTATGTTATGTTACCTATTCTGGTTTTGGTAATTGTTTGATTTAGTTATTTGTTTATATCTTCACATAGGTTAAGTTATTTTTAATTATCTAAAAAGCCTTTGTGGGGGACTGGAGAATGGAAACCTTGTTACATAAAGCAAGCATCAATTTACATGATAACTAAAAATAAATATATATTTATAGTAAGCGCATTTTTGAAATTTAGGTAGTTTTAACATTTTTTTTTGAAATCTGTTTTTTTTATTCAATAATTTATTTCTTCAGGACAAGTCAAGTAACACAATATGAATCGAATACAGATAAAATATATAGATATAGCAATCTTATCTTAGGACCATTATTAATTAAGTAGCAAGGTATTCTTGACATTGAAATAAAACTAATTTTAAGGATTTTATCGTGGTTTATTTTTTAACTTTAAGTTAAGGTTGTTTAAAAATCTACAGAACCATCTAAAGGGCTGCTCGCTCGCACACTTGTCGATTTTTTATAATTTAAACTAGGCCCAGTGTGACCCGGCGGTCACGCCACGGTCCCAAAATAAAGGGCCGTCCCCACAGTATCGCGATCTATAAATTACCGCAACACTATTGTTCTGGCGCTCATATTTTTCCAACGAGTCATTTGATATACTGGGTGACGCAAATATTTTGTTGTACTCTACCTGTCTGGGGGACAGATTTAATAGGGTGCGTTTGGTAATGTAGCTTTTTTTTTATAAAAAAGGGGCATTCCAGTTAGAACTCCGATTTGAATATCATCAACCGAAAATCCGTAGTCTATACATGTATTATGACCGTTGGTGCGCTACGTGGAACAGAATAAAAATATTGTTGATTTTTCTTGCGAGTGCAACCGTGTCGGGTGCTCTAAGTGGAATACTATTGGCGTTAATCAAATAATTGGAATGGAATGTTTTTTTGTAGGTTGTAAGTTCACGTAGATCAAAATGAATAAATAAAATCATAACAGCTTTCATCTTGGAGACTACATTTGGTGCTGTTTAACATTAATAATATTTAAATAATACATTATTGGGGCCAATCAATCCCACTAATAATATAAATGTGAAAGTTTGGATGGATGGATGTTTGTTACTCAATCACGCCTGAACGGCTGAACGGATCTGGATGAAATTTGGCACAGAGATAGATTATAGTCTAGAATAGCACATAGGCTACTTTTTATCCCGGTAAAATGTACACTTTTTAATCTCACGTAACACCGCGGGGCGCAGCTAGTGTTTACATATACCGTATGATCGTCTCACTAAACATCACAAGAATGTATGATATTAATAACCATTGTTTATGTTTATTCGATAATAACTCTTATTATACTATTGAATAAATATCATTATATAAAGGAACTCGCCTGTTCACTACGCGCTATTCAAATGTAGCTCTGGCGCATACCAAATAACAGTTATTAATAAATTTAATCGCAACATCGGCGCGACCGCTCCATTGCACCCATAAACGTACATTTATATTATTTCCTATTACTGGGAATATCGCAAACCGACAATAGGAACGCGCCGTTTGTAGGAAAACGATAAACAACACTACTCTGTGTAGGGTTGCCACGAACTAAATTAGGTCATTAAGTTCTGATACCTTTCGCAATGTACGTACGAGTATATAATACACCCTGGGCCCCAAGTCTGCTACAATCGATTCATAATCGAACAGTAACCGAATAGTAACTGTCACTTTTGACAGATATCCCGTACAATATCTGTCAAAAGTACAGTTAATATGCGGTTGTTGTTCGATTATGAATCGATTGTGTAAGCAGACTTGGAGCCCTGTTCTTGAGCATGGCAACTTAAACATACTATGTTAGTATATTCCAATTTCAATGTAATAGTACCGCAATATATTCGTTGGTCACACATTTTATCACAAATTAATATAAGCACCCATATTCATCCAAGATTCAAAGGAATATAATTCTGCCGAGAGAAAGTTATCATTAGCACAACGATTATAAGAAGTCATTCTAGACGATGATGTTCTCGATTATGAAATCGATTATGGACTTCTGTCCATAATCGATTCAACAGACGCAGCCCTATTCTCGCTGTTGCATTGAAACCGAATAAAATAACGATCATTGCTCGCCGCCAACAATAAATGTGAAGTAATAATGTCGATCTCAGTTCATATCATACGATCCCAGATTCAAATCTGTTCCCATAAATAAAAAATAAATCTATTTAAAATCACATCTTCTATACATACATATAAATAAAATTGGAGTGTCTGTTTGTAATATTAAAATAACCGCTTTTTACTAAATGCATTTGGATGTATACAGGGTACCTATACCAAAACAACCTTTTTTAAATTTTTTGACTGTCTGCCCGTCTGTCTGTCTGTCTGTTTGTTCCGGGTAATCTCTGAAATGGCTGGACCGATTTTGACGGGAATTTCACTGGTAGATAGCTGATGTAACAAGGAGTAACTTAGACTACTTTTATTTTAGAAAAAAAAATTGGATCTCTCGAAAAAAAACCAATGTTGCAGCGCAGCGCCTGATTAAGTTTGATAGCAACAACCTGCAATGCGTCCCGCGGGCTCAGAATGGGCGAGCAGGCTATTGTCAACGGTTGTCTTTGTTAAATACCACGCGGACGAAGTTGCGGGCAACAGCTAGTACAAAATATAAAACAGTAGTCCTCATACTAGGCGCGAGACTGAATCATGCGAGGCCAGTTACATATTATTAAAAAGGTAAAGGTAAGGTACGAATTAGGAACGTGTGTGTGTATGTGTGTGTGTAAGTGTGTGTGTGTGTGTGTGTGTGTGTGTGTGTGTGTGTGTGTGTGTGTGTGTGTCAGTATGTGTGTGTGTGTGTGTGTGTAAACATAGCTACTATATCGATTGTAGTCGATTCTGAATACTATAACACAAACGAATGTTTTATGTAATTTTCAATATTCATAAACACATATTAAGAACGCTCTTCTACGTATACTAGATAGTATCCGTGAAAAAATGTTTCTTAGAACTTCCGTATGGCATTAGCTATAAATCTGTTGTCTACATTTTGCTTATACTTGTAAGTATTTCTTAATTTTGGTAACTAAATCACGAATATCCAGAATTAAAAACATTTTGTCATATATTTTTTCGACATTCCCAAACAACATTATTTACAACGTTAACGACCCAATTCCCTTCAGCTTTTATTAATTTACGGCCTCGGAGTCGCTTAATAAAATAATTAGCTGCTTAAGCACTCACTTTTTTATTAATATATATTCTTTTAAGTCCTAGTAAGTCTGTTATAATGCTTTCAGTATGAATTGCCGGCGTATTACGCGCAATTACGCGAAGCGATATTGCAAAGCAGTACTATTATCATATTTTATACGCGCGTAAATTACGCAGTTTAGCAATTTGAGCCTGTAGTGGGGAAGCTGGCGCTTATTTATAAAGCTTCTTGTAACGACCAGACGACCCGATTCACTTAACAAGTTTCATGGAAATAGGTTTATATTTGTTATTTTCTTAAATTACCTAATGTATTATTAAGATTAAATAGAGATATTGATTTCTTATATTTACGCGAATAGTATACGTTGATGTGAAATATATTTTATGGATTTTATTGCGTTTCTTTTAAGGTAGCTGAGTGCTAAACCCCATGACTTTGTCCTCTCGTGACAATGGTTGCTGTAAAGCAGCCGAAACGTCGGGAACATTAAAACATACAATAATCGAGATAAAATGCGTAAATTTAGTTTTATGTCAATTAAACAGAAATATTATTAAAAACTAAAATATTATAAAATTAACCCTTAGTAGCCTGATTTACGAAAGTGATTTATTTTTAATATTACTGTGTTTAATAATAATGACATTTGATTTTTTTTTATTTCGTTGGAAAGAATATTATACAACAGTAAAATACGTACAGCCAACCTATAAAAAAAAACTAATAGTAATGTGAACATTCGGTTTAAAAGATTGGTATCAAAATTGAAACTCTAGGCTATTAAGGGTTAAGAAAATATTAATTGACCTCGTTCCACTGTATAGCTACGTCATCACGTCTGTATCCCTAAAAATGTAGAAATAGCTGCACTAATTGTACCTTTAATTTAATTATTACGAAACCAAATAAATAATAAATGTTTAAGCCATTGAACAGAATCAGAATCAGAATATATTTTATTCACGTAGACCAATAAGTACGGTACTTATGAATCGTCAAAAGATACAAAATACTATGCTACTACTTTACCACCCGTTCGGAATGCCGTTCCTATGGAGAAGAACGGGCAAGAAACTCCATGGTTGCTCTTTTTTAAAAAAGAACTTTTACTTTTTTGAGCAATACATTGTTATAGGTTTGTGAAAACAATTAAAAAACGGCTAATCAGACTTTAAAAAAAGTGCTAACTAAGTATAAAATTACAGTTAATGGCTACATGGTTCCCAAATTTACAAATTACTGATTACTTACCAATGCGGCACTCATCTTAAAAGGAAGTCTGAATAGGCAACACACATGTATCCTTATATCATTATTATATAATGTGATGATTGTGAAGAAAGAAATAATTTTCTAACTAACTCTTGAAGTTGCTTATCATTGAAAACTCGCAGTGTAACGTGACGTCACCACTATACGTCATCACATGTACGACGGAGATAAAGCTCGGCCCCACCTTCTCCCCACTACATAATAACCAAACTTGAATGGCAAAATTATGTTCTTATGATTAAATATAAAATTTAAATAATAGGCATACACTGTATTGTCAACCTTATTCTCAAGCACAGTAGTTCCATGCTACTCTAGTTGCAGCCGAGCTGGCTATATATATATATCTTCTGCTCTCACAAAACAAACAATTTCACTAACAAAATACCTCCAGTTCACATTCAATACCCTGCCTTTATTGCGCACCCCTTAAACACAATAGCGTAGCAACCGCCAGCCGAATTAAGTGCATCGCAAACATTTCATTGCCATTTAACTTGGGCTTCGTACAACAATGGGCCGCACATACCCAGCAATGCAAATCATTGTGTATAATGAAGCGGTTTGTATAGCTATCGGAATAATGGTGGGATTATTACAATATCAATAATGTGTTCGGATTGTTCCACTCATCAATAAATATATTTTAAGCTTATTTAGTGGTGAAAATTAATTGCCTAAATTATTATTTCTTTTAATAAATTTCTCCTATATTTGAATAGTTATGCTATTTGGGGCAGAGACACGTTCAAAAAATCAAACATAATTAATATCGGCCCACCCGTTCTCGAGTTATAAAAGGTGTAACCAACACGACTTTGTTTTATATATGTACGACTTTGTTTTATATATGTATATAGGTTTTTTAATAAGAGGTATATTATCAATTAATTTAAGGTAAATATCTGGGCCTCAGTTTTGTTGCCACTGCCTTACCTTTGTGTCATAATCACGAGTATGCGTTTCCAAGTCATGGATGTATAATATGTAGGTGAGTAAATTATATACTAGGATCTCCCCCGGTCCATTGTATGGTACCAACACTATATCGGGACCGTACAGTTGGTATGTTTTTTCGTGGCGAAACTATATTAAACACTAGCAGCTGTTGCCCGCGACTTCGTCCGCGTGGTATTTAACAAAGACAACCATTGACAACAGCCTGCTCGCCCATTCTGAGCCCGCGGGACGCATTGCAGGTTGTGGCTATCAAACTTAATCAGGCGCTGCGCTGCAACATTGGTTTTAATTTTTTTTTCGTGAGATCCTTTTTTTTTTCTAAAATAAAAGTAGCCTAAGTTACTCCTTGTTACATCAGCTATCTGCCAGTGAAAGTCCCGTCAAAATCAATCCAGCCATTTCAGAGATTAGCCGGAACAAACAGACAGACAGACAGACAGACAGACAGACAGACAGACAGACAGACAGACAGACCGACAGACAGACAAAAATTGTAACAAATGTTGTTTTGGTATAGGTACCGTGTATACATCCAAATGCACTTAGTAAAAAGCGGTTATTTTAATATTACAAACAGACACTCCAATTTTATTTATATGTATTGTATAGATTAAATTATTATTGTTTTATAGATTGAATTCTTAACTAAATATAGCTATGTAAATTTTACACGAAAAATTTACGAAGTTAAATATTGACAATTAAAATAAAAATAAATAGGAAAATGAAAAATAAGTATGAAAACAAATTATGTATCGAAAAGTCCTTATTACATACTCGTATATGTGACTCATATTATACTTAAGGTCTATTTAAAAACAAAATGAACAGTGTAACCAAATTACCCTACGGATTAGAATATCAATTGGCCTGTGCCTCCAGACCTTTAAGGGTTAACTGCCATGTTTAATTAACTACACGCCATATTTTCCATGTTGTAATTAAGTGTATTGTCCGTTGTTGAATTAATTGTAGTTATAGGCTTTTGCCACGCTAGGGGGTGTGAAGTATCCATCCAACGAATCCAGCCAACTGTCACCTATAATCCTACTAATATTATAAATGTTCTACTGGTGGTAGGCTTCGGCCGTGGTTAGTCACCACCCACCGAACAAAGCCATGTCGCCAAGCGGCCTAGCCGTGTTCCGGCATGATGTTCGGTGCTGCCATTCATGGATGGCGGGTCAGATCAGCTGCGCTGCATGTGCCTAGTGAATGTAGCGTCTCGATCTACTGCCGCCTTCCTACCTAGGCAAGTATGCTCCATCGTAGATCTCATCGTCACTTACCATCAGGTGAGATCGAGATCAAATACTTGCCTATAATGTAATAAAAAAAAATGTGAAAGTTTGGATGGATGGATGTTTGTTACTCAATCAAGCCAGAACGGTTGAACGGATCTATGATGTATATGTATGATTCCCGTGGGATAGATTTGTTTTAATTTTTCATTGAGCAGAGGATCGACATGTTGTGTTTAGGGGTCAGAAAATGACATGACATGGAAGGAAATACTTTTTAATCGCGGGTAACACCGCGGGGCGCAGCTACATAATAATAATAATACAATAATACATAGTTCATAATAATAATACTAACATAACATTAACATTCTCAAAAAGGGCCTCTACGTGTTAGACCCATGTCCCCGCAAAGCTTCCAAAGATTCGGATCTAGCCCGGGTGGAGAGAGACATTATAAATGTTTTTTTATACTATTATAGTTACACCTTATATAATTCATATAGACATTGCATATTCAAATAGGTATTTATTTACAGCGTGTTCCTTATAAGTTTGATAACGCCTCTTTGTTAGTTGTTGATCACTGAACACTTAAACGTAACTCAAATTTAAGTGCTGCTAATCACGCTACAAACTTGTTCAAAATGTTAACGTACTAATCAATCGAAATGTGTTCATTAATGGTCAACATTTTAATTAAATTTTAATTCGATCTAAATTAATAAAGCGAACGTAATGGGGCCCTACAAATCCGTTAGGGCTGTACTCCCGCCCGCTCCGTGTGGGGTCCAATGTAATGTTTACGTAAAACCGGATTTGTGATTTAAATGAATTCCAGACAACCCTATTAAATCACCCGATGTAATAAAACACATTATCCATTTGGATGGTCAATTACACGAAAGGTTATCTTAAAATTGTATACCTAACATAATTCTATAATAACGTGGAGAGAATAACTCCACTGTTACTTAACGTTGGGGTCGAGTCACCTTCGTCCGTAGGAGAATTAAGTACCCTCGAGATACCCTACACGTGACCCTGGGTGGTGCCAACCAGGTGACAACTCTACTGGTGGTAGGCTTCGGCCGTGGCTAGTCACCACCCACTGAGCAAAGCCATGTCGCCAAGCGGCCTAGCCGTGTTCCGGCATGATGTTCGGTGTTGCCATTCATGGATGGCGGGTCAGATCAGTTGCGCTGCATGTGCCTAGTGAATGTAGCGTCTCTATCTACTGCCGCCTTCCTACCTAGGCAAGTATGCTCCATCGTAGATCTCATCGTCAGTTACCATCAGGTGAGATCGAGATCAAATACTGGCCTATAATGTAATAAAAAAAAATACGTTGTATAGAAATATAAAAAAGTATTATTTCAGATGAACGGACAGAAATAATTGAGTGAGCTCTCCGAGGGAAACAATGGAAACTTGTGGGGGCGCGGGGGGAACGGGGGAGGGGGGGGATTACTCCACGCGTGGCCGACCTCTCTTATAAGATGTATCGAATCCGATACACTGATACTTAAAAGGAATATTAAAATTATGAATGTAGAGTCTTATATTACTGTGTGTCCCCCCCATCGGTATTGAAGCCTGCATCTCACTTTTTCTAGTCGATCGTAAAATTTGTTTAGCTCACCCTCAGATGAAGCAAGCCGATTCGTGTGGTATACGTACTGCACTAATTGGCTTAGTGCTTTGGACATTGCAACACTTATTCTATACTAGCTGCGCCCCGTGGTGTTACCCGCGATTAAAAAGTATGTAGCCTATGTGCTATTTCAGGCTATAGTCTATCTCTGTGCCAAATTTCATCCAGATCCGTTCAGCCGTTCTACCGTGATTGAGTGACAAACATCCATCCATTCAAACTTTCACATTTATAATATTAGTGGGATTATTTCTTCGTTTGAAGTTCTCGCCCAGAACTGGGCTAAACGTATAGAATTGTCTTCGGCCCCCATAAGTCACGCGAACAGTTCTCACCCAGAACTGGACTAAGGGTATGGAATTGTCAGCGGGCCCCCATAAGTTCCTCACGCGAACTGGAGTAAAAAATAATGGACAATGGACTATTGTCTATGGGTATCCGAGATCACCCGAGATCAACACTGTCTACAAATCCCCATCTAAATAGCTTACCTTTTACCATTTAGTTGTGTTCGAAGTCTGTACCAAGACTTCCAAGTCAATCACGGTAGCTCATGTGCTAATGGGCGGCTCTATGTACATACCTCACTGTCAAGCACGTTAAAAGTCGCTTAGAAGGTTAGATTATGTGGGTCAGTTATTCCGACGAAACTCACACAAATTACAAAAGCTGTAGAGTGGATTTTGCAAGGCGTTACATTTCGAAATAAATTTTCCTAAAATGACAATCAATGTTCCACGCCTACTTCCTGTATAGACTAAATCTCAGAATACATTGTAGCCAATCAGAGATAGTATTTATGTTATGACATCCAATATTACACGTATAATATTATTTACAAACAAATACAATACAATACAAGTCTCACCCTGTTTAATTATTGTGAAATCTGATATTTTATCCACGGGCTTTACCTACAATAAGGTTAGGTGGATGACTGTTGTCAAAACAATCGCTGTAATATCGGTGAAATTTTTTTATTGATAAAACAACACGAGAACCTGCATATTTTTTTCAATCCTAAGTCCTTTTGTCTTAAGCTGACCATATTATATAGCACCTAATAATTATAGGTGCGGTAGATCATTGTCTCCCACGGATCGTAATTTACTTAAGTTATTATAAACATTTATTTAAATTATTATAAACATTTATTTAAATTATTATAAACATTTTATCTCATGTCAGTGCCAGACTCTAGCTCTTGCAGTTCAAATCCGTCGGAAGCCTTTCGGCAACACTATTCTTCAGCCAGTTTTTATACGACTGCTGCCCCATTTGAAGAGTATTTAAGCCGGCTGCTCTGCTAGCAAAGGATCGACATGATTTTCAGAAAAGGACATACTTTTTAATCGCGGGTAACACTGCAGTGCGCATCTAGTGTATGACATTTTGAGTATTAAATTTCAATTCGATGTAGTACCGACTTGCCGCGATGCGCGTTCAACAGTGCATAGCAATTCCAGTAGATGTCAACCACCACACCAGGGCCCCAAGTCTGCTAACACAATCGATTCATAATCGAACAGCAACCGCATAGTAACTGTCACTTTTGACAGATTTCCCATACAATATCTGCCAAGTGACAGTTACTATGCGGTTGCTGTTCGATTATGAATCGATTGTATTAGCAGACTTGGGGCCCAGGTCGCCGGGCAGACTACACGGCGCACCGCGTCGCTCCAATTACGATCCGTCTACATGTAGTCATACTGCCTATGCTTGATATCTATACTAATATTATAAATGTGAAAGTTTGGATGGATGGATAGATGGATAGATGGATGGATTTTTGTTACTCTTTCACGCACGAACGGCTGAACGGATCTGGATGAAATTTGGCACAGAAATAGATTATAGTCTGGAATAGCACATAGGCTACTTTTTATCCCGGTAAAATTTATGGTTCCCGTGGGATAGATGTTTTAATTATTCATACTTTTTATCGCGGGTAACACCGCCGGGCGCAGCTAGTATTATATGTAGCAAGCTGGGCCCCAAGTCTGCTAACACAATCGATTCATAATCGAACAGCAACCGCATAGTAACTGTCACTGTTGACAGATATTTTATGGGATATCTGTCAAAAGTGATAGTTACTATGCGGTTGATGTTCGATTACGAATCGATTGTGTTAGCAGACTTGGGGCCCGAGTAGTACGCGGGCCTCAGAAACGAGGGTCCTAGGTGCAAAGTTGCAACTTCGAGATTTCAGAATTGCATGTGGGAATTTAATTGTTAAGTATGTATTCCATGCTCGTGCCTCGGAGAGCAAAAGCCAAACAAATTAATAATATAATAATAATAATATCGCCAAACGAACATACCAACCATGCGGTTCCACACTAAGCAACGTTTGTGTTGCGGGTACCGTACAATGGACTGAGGGCGAACTCAGTATATAATATTTATATAGCTACTAGACATCCATGACTCGGGTACAAACATTCGTGCTCATCACACAAAGTTTGTCCGTACCAGGATTCGAACCCGGGACCCCCAGCGCAAGAAACAGGGTCACTACCAACTGCGCTAGTTAAGTCGTCAAATAATAATAATTGGTGCCTACCTACGGGTTAGTAGGGTATAGGAAAGCAAAGGGAATCATGAAATTAGATTAGTGGATTAACATATTTTTATTTACGTTTCAGGTAAGCAGTGGGTGTTAACAGTTGAAGGGTAAGCCTTACATAGGAACAGAAAGTACAGTATAGTGTATATTAATTAAATGAAACACCACAGTTAATATTAATTAAATGTAATTGTGTACGAACGTAATAAAAGAATAAACAACAATGAATAGGATTATTGGGCATAGAGTCAGGACGCGATCCAAACCGGTGCGTTCAGCAATAATAATAAAGTTCGCGTTCTCACATACAGGATAACATATTCATAAACAGACGAAACGATCTCTAACATTGTAGATAGAAATGATAAAGAAGATCTAGAAATGATAAAGCCCAAATTATAATCAAATCATCTATTTCGTTTAGGCCTAGTGGCACTTACAATTATTTTTTTTTACTTTTTCTTAACTCTACAACCGGATCGGAACGCGACCTCAACCGAGAACCGGCAAAAAAATCTGTGGACTTGTCTTTTAAATATTTTAATTACTATCATAATGTTGGTAGAACTGGCACAAACGCTGAGACATTATGCTATGAATTTGTTTTTACTGGCATACAATTTTTAAAAGCTAGCTTTTGTTGTAGCTCTCGTGATCGATAATACAACGTTCGACTCTTGTTTCTTTTATAAATTTGGTACTTTATGTATACAAGATAAGGATTACTTATGAGTATATAACACAAATATAATGTCTCGTGTATCCAAGACCTCCAAGGATTTATGTCATTACTTAATTAGGATGGAATCCTTAAATGTGAGCCAAATGATATCAACCTTATAACAATATGATGTAGGTACTCAGATTAATTACATGTCGCTGGCAGCTAAGCGTTTAATATAATAATAAGTTCTAAGAAATGACCCCAGCCGAGCGATCACTAGAATTTCTTCTATATAATTTTATGTTTTAGGGATGGTTTTTGCTTAGCAATAGTTACTGTATTGCGCGACCGAAAGGGCCCTAAATTCGTATGAATTGACCTTTCTGTAAGTACGAGTACATGTCGGGATTTTGTATATATGTTACGTTCTCCGAAAACTCTGATAGCGCGTTTCAGGATTGCATGGAGAATCGTCATGCTCAGAATGTCGTGAGCAACGCCATCTTGTGGCGAGGTTGAAGAGCTGGCTACACACATAATGTAGGCTAATGAACCTTCTGGACATATTCATGTTACGTAAAAGAGGTTGGCGCCCTCAATTTCTGTGAAACCGTTATTTGATTCCCATTAGTCTTCGTAATAAGTATCATGAAACTGAGACCTAATTAGGTTGGTTTTTGTAGCCGAATATCCTCCCGTTTCATTGAAATTAAACGAGCAAAATATAACTTGAATAATTTTGGGCGGAATTATATTATGTATTTCATTTCAATGTCGTATAAGCGCTAATTTTACAGCTTTCGGCTCTGGTTTTATTGCTGACTGATTATAAATGTTACTTGGCCATATATAGGTACCCCGTGATCCCTTGTACACTTGTAACGGGCAATATACTTGCGTATTTATAGATACATTTTATGCAAATACATACCTTCAAATTTATAGACGTTCTATAAGTTTATCAAACCTTGTACAGCGCAAAAGAGTTTTGCTTGGCGCAGTGCTATTTGACGTTTGATAAAGTTATAGAACGTCTATAAATTCGGGGATTATTATACGATTCCTTACTCAGACGAAGAAATAATATACTCGGAGTGTCGCGAAAATCAAAATTGAAGCATAAATAACTAAGCCGATTAGTGCAATAACGCGAAATTCGTAACATATTTTATTAATTTGTCCAAATTTAGATGTACAATCAAAAGGTATTCGCAGTTAGGTAGTGTACTTGTTGAGTATGCGTGTGGAATTAGCGTATACAACCCCAAAACAGCAGATTTTTTTGTGATTCAATATGTTCACGACACTGTTTATATTCAAGGCAAATCATTTATTTTGTATAGGCCTACGGGCACATACATATTCTCATTTATATATTTTTTCTTAACTCTACAACCGGATCGGAACGCGACCTCAACTGAGAACATCCGGCGAGAAACTCAGCGGGCGTGTCTTTTTTTTTTTACTTGCCAAGTTTTTTTACAAAAAAAAAAGAAGCTCCAGTGTGTTGCCATGCGAGGCGCATACACGCTACACTGTGACATCGTAAATCTTAATTGATCTGGATATTATATCTTCGCCTGAGCTAAACGCTCACAGATACCGTACCACAGAAATGTTTATACTGTCATCATTCTGTTGCTAAGCGTGTAAACCTTACCGTGTGCAGCGGCCAAGTGCAGCGTGACCGGTGACGTCATCTGGCGGCCTTGCGCGGGCGACGCCTTGTTGTCTCGCACTAGCAGCCCGTATGCACCGCGTACTTGCGATTCTCCTTCCATCTTCATCTCTTTTTTTTGGGACTAGGCCTGCCACCCGCCCACCACTGTTACTCCTGTAAGCCAGGATCTACAGTGGTGTGCCATGATGACATCGAGGTTCGATCCTCTGCGAGTCCCGGGATAAAGTTAATTGTCTTGGAACCCGCACGAATTTAATCGAAAGATAAAAATAGGAGGAGTTGGAAGAAAATTATCCACTCCCCCCCTTCATCTACCTTAACCTTGTTCCTAAATAATTTAAACCTTACCCATGTTTTAGCACCACATATTAGATTTGGCTTGATGTTTACGTGTATTGACGAGATGTTTTCTATTTAAATTTAGTTTGCCAATAGGATTTTCAGATTTCATTTGCCATTTACTTTGCATTTCTCTACCGGAATTCGAGGACCCGGGACCCTCGGTACAAATGTATGGTCCCGCCCAAACAACTGATTCAATCTGCTTGAAATAAGAATTGTAACAAGTATGTTATGAATTATGAAAGGAAAGTTAATAATTGTATATTTGCAACTATTATCAGTTTATGATGAAAGCATTGTAAATGTTATCTTAATTGTCCATTTGACCTCCATATGTTATCACATGATGTTGACACAACAACTTTATCACGCTAGGGACTGTGTAGACGGACCATAATTTAACGAAACATTACGAGACCTATGTTTAAATCTAAATTTACTGAAACATGTACGATTTGACCACTTGCTGTTGGTTTCCTCCGATGAGGCACCCAACAGAAACGCGCAAATACACATTTATGTGATCGAGTCCAAAAAAGCAGTGATAGCCAAGTTGGTAGAACGCTTGCCTCGGTAACGAGGATCGCAGGTTCAAACCCCGGCTCGCACCTCTGGGATTTCATTTCATGTGCGGATCTCATTTTCAACGACGATTATCACTTGCTAAACGGTGAAGGAAAACATCGTGAGGAAACGAGAGAACCCCGCGAAAGATGTGTGAAGTCCGCCAACCCGCACTGCGCCAGCGTGGTGGACTATGGCCTAATCCCCCTCGCATTGAGGGGAGGCCCGTGCCCAGTAGTGGGACATTTAAAAGGGCTGGAATTATTTTTATAAAAATGGTATGTATTGTATACCTCGAAATCATATTCTTCGTCGCGAACCTATGGTAGAGTGACCCCAATGTTGGATCTGCGATGCATCAACAACATTTTTATGCGACTTTTCTTTTATCATAATGGTAAGGTATACAATATTAATAAAAAACATATACTTTCAGCCATCACACAAAATGTAAAAAATCTGTTTAAAAAGAGCAACCATGGAGTTTCTCGCCCTTTCTTCTCCATAGGAACGGTACTCCAAACGGGCGGTAAAGTAGTAGCTTAACATTTTCTAACTTTTGATGATTCATAAGTACTTAATGGTGTACGTGAATAAAAGAATACAGTAACTGCGAAACACACAGATAAAGGGATATTGGGTCCTACCCTCAGGTGGATTGCAGAAAAACATTCATTTTCCGAGATAAAATTATTTCTTCGTGTTCGGATTTCACGATTGTATCGATACGAAATAGATACAGTAACAATGCGAGGTCTAGTTAATTTTAATATATGCTTACTTTTACATACATCGTACCAAAGAATAATGGACTTTATGTACTCTTAACAGGATTATTTTTTAGTTTAGACACCAAAGTCCATATGTCGCTATTTTTAGCTGCCCAGGATATTATCACCATTAATATCCATTGAAATTGAGTGACGTTACTCGCGCTGAAACTTGTATAACAGTCAACAACGAACGTCAGAAGATGACAAGCGGGCCCTTTAATACAATATGCCACTGCCAATCCAGAGTTATTTTGAGACTTGAGAGAATTGTAGGGAATTTTATAAATTCACATTTACGCACTTGTTTTAATTATAAACAACTTTTGGCTGCGAAACTGTGCGCGCGAGTAACAAAATCCTTTTTATTTAAAAAATAATCACAGCGTCTGGAATAAGGGCTTTTCAAATTTCGAACCGGCTATCTCTCTTAACTCGGAGAGGTGTATCGTATACGGCATGTAAATAATCCTTCGACGAAGGGTGCTTTCAGAATCTTCGTCACGAAAAAAAACTACGAAG
This sequence comes from Pheosia tremula, assembly GCA_905333125.1. Taxonomy (NCBI): domain Eukaryota; kingdom Metazoa; phylum Arthropoda; class Insecta; order Lepidoptera; family Notodontidae; genus Pheosia; species Pheosia tremula. Next base: position 9,389,005 of record HG995408.1, on the reverse strand, counting down.
CTAGAATTCAGGATAGTAGTACTTATTGTTTGCGTACTTATTGTCGTCAGTAACGCCAATAGCAGTATACTCGCCAAATTTCAAGATCGTGGACTTCATTTAAGGTTCATGACTGAATCGAATCACGAAAAGGTTTTACAAAAATTTTTGTAAAATATTTTAAGGGTTTAATAAGTAGGAGATAACGGTTACGTTTATGTATAAAATACTAGCTGTTGCCCGCGACTTCGTCCGCGTGGTATTTAACAAAGACAACCGTTGACAATAGCCTGCTCGCCCATTCTGAGCCCGTGGGACGCATTGCAGATTGCTATCAAACCTAATCAGGCGCTGCGCTGCAACATTGGTATTAATTTTTTTTTCGTGAGATCCTATTTTTTTTTCTAAAATAAAAGTAGCTTAAGTTATTCCTTGTTACATCAGCTATCTGCCAGTGAAAGTCCCGTCAAAATCGGTCCAGCCATTTCAGAGATTAGCCGGAACAAACAGACAGACATACAGACAGACAGACGGACAGACAGACAGACGGACAGACAGACAGACAGACAGACAGACAGACAGACAGACAGACAGACAGACAAAAATTTAAAAAAAAAATGTTTCGGTATAGGTAACGTGTATACATCCAAATGCACTTAGTAAAAAGCTGTTATTTTAATATTACAAACAGACACTCCAATTTTATTTATATGTATAGATATGTGTATACTGTGTTTGATTTTTCTTTGAAAAACCGAGACAGTAACGTTTCATCGCGGACTTGATACGTAGTGTTATTTAAAAAATAAACAAATAATTTGGGTATTTTTTTTCGGTAATGTGACCTTTATAGCCTACGTATCGATCCCTTAAAATATTTAACACTATTATTGTTAAGCTAGTAAAAACGATATTTATTTTCAATCAAACAATCCAAAAAAAAACAATATAAATAAACGTAAACTTTTATATAGCAGTAGGCGTTAGCGTCAATGTCAATGCCAAATAAAAAAACATATGACATCGCTATCTGCTGTCAAATATTATCAAGCGACAATCGTCATTCTGTAATAACGTTACATAAATACAATGCCGGTACTCGCTTGCAATTTTCTTATCAAACGCGTACGTGGGCCGGCGATAATAATGTTTATTATAAGTATACACTTTTGGTGCCTAATGACATCTGTGCAAATATATATCATAAATTCGTGCAATTATGACTTATTACTGGATGTATGTCTGTATGTTGATTAAGTTTAAAGGTACCCTATGCATTAATAATGTTTCTAATTGACTCTAGAATATCAAGAAAATTATGGCTGCCCGTCGGACGATCATAGATTCATCAAAATTAAGGGCTTTATCGCCATGTCGGGGCAGTAAACACCTGTTATCTTATACCTTTGTAGAATGCTACATATATATATTTGGATAGCGATAGATAGGTAACGAGAGTCTATGCGCAGAAAATTCGTAGAGCCGACGAAAGTTAACTCAGCAGGAGCCGCGTGCAAACCTAGTTTATTGTTACACAAAAACATATGGCAGGCGCACTGAACGTTCTTGACATTGACATTGAGACCGGTACTACGAGACTAACTCATATACTCGCTCGATTGCGTCACACGTTTATTTTCGGTATAGTTACGTAAAGGTTGCGCGCGAGTTTTCGGCCGATAGTCGTTCGCGATTAGCTACCAGCGTATCAGTTGATATGGATATTTCAAGTTCTATTATTTGACCTTTGAATTGATGGTCAAGGATGTTTTTTTTTATTATATAATAAATCAAAATGACTGCATACTTGATTCTTAATTGTTTTCGTTGATTAGTATTATTTGTTGCGTTTTAATATTGCCTTTATTTTCTGCTAGTTTTTAAATACCTAAGTTGCTTCGTTCTTGCTTAGGTATTCGGAACCGTGTTGTATTAATTAACTAGTTGTTGCCCGCGACTGCGTCCGTAGCGAAAAGAAGAACATTATAATTATCCATAGCATAACATTTTCCATACAAATTTTGACCCTCCCTTGTAGCCCCTTAGGGGTCGAATTTCCTAAAATCCTTTCGTAGTGAGCACCTAAGTGCCCAGAAGAACTCGCGTGCTAATTCTAGGTCTTATGGTTTTGGAGATTTCATTATAAGTGAGTCAGTCAGTAGATTTCGCTTTTATAGGAAATTATTGAACTTCGTTATCAATAAAATAATAAATTTGAAAAAAAATCATAACTAGCTGCGCCCCTCGGTGTTACCCGCGATTATAAAGTATGTCCTTCTCCTCATGTCCTTTTATGTGCCCAAATCTATCCCACGGGAGCCATGCATTTTAGCGGAATAAAAAGTGCCCTATGTGCTATTCCAGACTATAATCTATCTCTGTGCCAAATTTCATCCAGATCCGTTCACCCGTTCTACAAACATTCATCCAAACTCTCACATTTATAATATGAGTGAGTGGGATGGCATGGCCCCCAGTCTGTTATACGGTATACATCATGGCTTAGTTTGGGACCGTACGGTTGGCGATATAATTATTAGTACTTAAGTAGTATTTATTTATGTGCGCCTTGTCCGCCATAATACCTCGATGCCTTGGCACCGCGGGCTGCACGTGGCCGACGCCAGTGCACCATGTGACTCACTCAACCCGCATACCTGCTGCGGAAAAACAATATCTATAAAACATATTATTGCTGTTCAATGCTACGTACTTTGTCCGTGACATATTTGTAATGACAATAAATTCCATTTTCCTCTACACTTTGTCGAGTGCAACTCAAGAGTGAAGTTACATATTAACGAGTTTATAGGATTGAAATAAAACGAATTTTACGGATTTTATCGCGTTTAACTTGTTTTTTTTTAGTTACAGGATTGTCCCTAGCACAAAGCCAAATACTAAAGTACAAATAAATAAATGTAGCCCGATGAATGCAAGAACTGTATGGTCGCATACAAAACCACGAACTGGTAAAATGGACTGGTGACATTCCAGCTGTCTTTTTTTAATGTATAGATTTGTCTCTCTCCAGCATCAGATTGTGTCGCCTTGATATTTAACAAGCGTACGCATAGTTGCTTCTCAATCACTGCAAGTTATTTAATTAGATATTAAGAGCATATCGTGAAGAGTTTAGAGTGAGTTGAAAGAAATAACATTGTTTTCATACGGGACGTCGCGAATATTATTTATGGTTGAGAACGAACGAAGCTTGGTAGAGCCGAATGAGATAGGTAGAGTGCCACTAACATAACTGCGCTTCGAGTCTGTTGACACAACGGACTCATAATGGACAAGCAATGACATAGCAAATTACATTACATTTTATAAGTGAATCTGTGCATGAAAAAAATACTAAATAAGTCTCCCAGGGGAGACCTCTTTAGTTTTTTCTTCTTCTTCTTCTTTATATGCTAGCTTTAAACACTCGCTAGGCGTGGCAGAGACACGGAGATGAATCTTTGAAAGAATCCATATTATGTAAAAAAATACAAATGAATCCTAGACTATCTATTTGAGAGGAGCCTAATGGCTATGTGGAAATGATTCCAAATAGCTTGCAGAGGGCGTGACCAATTTTCAGGACAGTTATCGTCGTGCGGCTAGTCACGTTCGCCGCGCCCTGTAATCGGATAGGTGACCGCTTACGTGCGACGCTAGAGCGTGACATTCAAATCACTGCGCTTCAGAGCCCACTGCACTGGCATGACGTATCCTAACCGCAGAATGTACTGCATGATGCTGCTAGAGCGATCTAGTGGTCGTTAGAGAGAACTATGAAGTAACTAGCTGCGTCCCGCGGTGTTACCCGCGATTAAAAAGTATGAAGAATGATCACAAATCTATCCCACGGAAACCATAAATTTTACCGGGATAAAAAGTAGCCTATCTGCTATTCCGGGCTCTCTTATTTTATTTTGTCTGTTAGCTGAATAAACCGCTCCCTTTATAAAAATGTACAGAAAATAACGAAACGACGAGAAAAACAGCATAAGTGACGTCATCGATGATAATAAAATGGGTTGGTACGTGCGTGCGAACACGTGCGCGGCCTTGCGAAGATGCAGCCCGCGCGTCGTGCGCCCGCGCAGCCTGCGCATGCGACCTTGCGCCGTGCCCTGCGGCGACCCGAGCTCTCATTGGTCGAAAATATTCTGATCTAGGTGGCTGTTCGCTATCTTTTTAAGAATTTGCTAGAGACTTCTGTATTATTTTTATCTTTAAGGGTTCAAAATATTTTAGTTTATTGCTTAGGTTTAGTATAGTCTAGATCTAATTTTCATCCTTATTTCATACTAGCTTTTTCCAGCGGTACCTCAATAAACCTATAAAAAGTAGCCTATGTGTTATTCCTGACTATAATCTATCTCTGTGCCAAATTTCATCCAGATCCGTTCAACCAACCGTTCTAGCGTGATTGAGTAAGAAACATCCATCCATCCAAACATTCACATTTATAATATTAGTGGGTTGGGATTTATAATATTAGTGGGATTGGTTATGGCAGTGGAGAGACTAAGGTCTCAAGGGATCGCTGAGATCTATTAAGCCGTAGGGTACAACAATTATAAATAAGGTTCTGTATTTTTTATTTCACTCGTTACCTTGGCGTGCACAACTAGGGTTGCCACCTATTTTTGGAAGAAAAGTATTTAATAAAAGAAAATTATAGTAATTTTGTGAAAGTCATGAAAAAAGGCCACATTTATATTTCACGGTCACTGGGGTCGAGTCACCTTCGTCCGTAGGAGAATTAAATACCCTCGAGATACCCTACATGTGACCCTGGGTGGTGCCAACTAAGTGACAACTCTACTGGTGGTAGGCTTCGGCCGTGGCTAGTCACCACCCACTGAACAAAGCCATGTCGCCAAGCGGCCTAGCCGTGTTCCGCATGCATGCATGATGCATGCGGAGCATGATGTTCGGTGTTGCCATTCATGGATGCCGGGTCAGATCAGTTGCGCTGCATGGTCCTAGTGAATGTAGCGTCTCGATCTACTGCCGCCTTCCTACCTAGGCAAGTATGCTCCATCGTAGATCTCATCGTCACTTACCATCAGGTGAAATCGAGATCAAATGCTTGCCTATAATGTAATAAAAAAAAAAACGTCAGAGACCGAGACTGAGATAAATACCTCTTCTAATTCTTCCTTCTTTACGAAATGAAGGAAGCTTCGCCCACAGCTTAGCTGGTATTTTACCAATGTCATGTAATTCATACACATGTTTTTTATCGCCAGTCGAACACAACAACTATACGGTCCCACTTTATAATATATATATTCACCATAATTCCATATATACAAATGTCACAATGTTAGTTACCACACTCCTCCGAAACGGCTTGACCAATTTTAATGAAATTTTATATGCATATTCAGTAGGTATGACAATAGGCTACTATCTATTTTTCGTACCCCTAAGTGATAAGAATTAATAAATAAATATCGCCATACGAACACACCAACTATACGGTCCCACTTTAAGCTTAACGCTTGTGTTATGGGTACCGTACAATGGACTGAGGGCGAACTCAGTATATAATACTTATATACATATTAAACATCCATGACTCGGGTACAAACATTCGTACTCATCAGACAAAGCTTGTGTCCCTACAAGGATTCGAACCCGGGACCCTCGGTGCAGAAAGCAGAGTCACTACCACTACGCTACTCAGGCCGTCGATTGTCCACCCCTAACATTTTATTTTTTATTTTTCGGTAAATTATTTTGGACAACTCCTATTTTTAAATAGTAATTTCCATCGCGCTCGATAACTGATCAATTACCACTTGGTAAGCGGTTGTGACTGTTAAATACCACGCGGAAGAAGTCGCGGGTAACAGCTATATATATATTAAACATCCATGACTCGGGTACAAATATTCATGCTTGTCACACAAAGCATGTCCCTACCAACTGCGCTAATCAGGTCGTCATTATAACATAATAAATAAAATAATGGACCGGCCATGAAGATATGAAAATTGGTTCAAAACACTATACAACTACTACAAATAATAAATAATACATAATATTTATTATACGTACGGGTGGCAACCCTATACAAAATCCATAGCAACAAGTAAACGCCAGATTTCTTATGTATCCTTGTATAGACGCTGTCAGCGGTGTGCGTTCGAACACTCGGCCTTGCTCGTTGCCCTCTGTTGACCCGCGCACCGAGTCGACTCAGAAAAACTTGCGAATGGCCTATGCGATCGTGTTGCTATAGGAAAAATGTGGAACGAAGATTTTTAATTGAAAATAGAAACATAATTTGACTGGCCAGTGAGATGCCGGGGTCTCCTCAGTGGAAACATTTAAAATTTTAAATGGAATCAATTTTACTAGCCTGTGGGATGCCGGCTCTTCTCAGTGGAAACAAACATTCTGAGACGGTAGGGGTCGATCAACCGCTCGATAATTTAACAGTGATTTATTGGTTTTTATGAATTAGCTGTGTTATTACATACCATTCTAGAATCAGCTCTTTTAATCCGCCGCTAAAGTCTGACTAGCCGTTCCTACATTGTTCTCACACACCTATAACAATGTACTGCTCAAAAATGTAAAAGATCTTTTTAAATAAAGAACAACCATGGAGTTACTTGCCCGTTCTTCTCCATAGGAACGGCATTCCGAAGGGGTGGTAAAGTAGTAACATAGTATTTTGTAACTTTTGACGATTCATAAGTACTGTACTTAATGGTCCACGTGAATAAAAAATATTCTGATTCTGATTCTGATTACAAAGGCTAGTCGCTTCACTAAACGCCTCGGTTAGGTTTAGGTGGATTGTAATACGGCTAGACATTTTGTAATAGCGTTTTGAGTTCTACAATGCGGCTGGTTGCAGTGCGCTCTTTGACATTTATCCGAATTGTAATACATCGTCGTAATCGTTTACGGGCTCGGACTGCTCAGCGGCACGCGTGCGTGAGCGAAGATAGCTTAGGTATTCGGGGCACCCCGACTTCGCTAGTTTTGGTCCAACAGGAATATATCCTTCTTTAGTTAGGAGTCGTTGAGATTTTCACCGGGCTATGCTTCTGTAATTACTTTTGAGGGTTTGAGGCAAGCTTCCTCTGATCCTATTACGGGTTATTGTAAATTAGGTCGCATCATCCCGCAAAATATCGCATAGATTTTGTCGGCATAATAAGGTGGATTCGAAGTTCATACAATATTTTACATGTTCATCATATGAGGTTGGTGTTTCTGTTGCATTCATATGCACGCTTCGTGCTAGCTGTTTTCCTGCTTCTCTTAGAAATATTGGAATGAGGACGGATACCAGCTGCGGAGGATATCCCGAGGATAATGATACGAGGCGATGATAAGCATACATTCAGCTGATTAAAACATTCGTATTTTTTTTATTCAAATAGTGTTCATGTAGATATTCAAAATTTTAATAGTGAATCTAAATGCTATTAAACATCCGAATGCACATTAATTCCGTTCGGAGTGAAGACCCCTAGCCCATGGGGTCCAAGCGCCATGGATTTTATACAAAATCTATCAATATGATTTGGTCGGGTCAACCGGCGACCTAAAGGCCGGGCATTTCCTCGCTCAGCGAGTAGCTTTGGCTATTCAGCGAGGAAATGCGGCCAGCATCTTGGGTACGCTACCGCATAGGCAAATTTTTTATACTTTTTGTAAATATTAAGTAGATCAATTTTCTATTATCTTTTTAATTTACATTTGCATTGTACACATTGTGTAAATATTTTTTTTTTTTATTGCAACATAGGCAAGTATTTGATCTCGATCTTACCTGATGGTAAGTGACGATTAGATCTACGATGTAGCATACTTGCCTAGAAGGTATCTGTTCACTCTCGACTTGAAAACACCCAGATTGTAGTCAACGGGGAACAAAGACGCCGGCAGCGTGTTCCATTCCTTGGCAGTTCGCACGATGAAAGTAGAAGCAAAACGCTTAGTGCATACCGAAGGAATGTCGAGTGTACAGTGTACGGATGACACTTGTCCGTGCGTGTTGTCGACCGACGATAGAATGGAGATGGGGGAATTAATTCGTGTAATTCCGTCGCACACTCTCCGAAATGTATTCTGTAGAAGACTGATAGGCTGGCAACCCTACGTCGGTGTTCCAGGCTCTGTAGCTTGGTCTGCACTAGGGTCTCGTTTCCAATGAGCTTTCTACCCCGCCTGTCTATGGAGACCAATATTGACTTATATAACAAAATAAATAAATAATTTTGTCTCATAAGACAATGTAATATTAATAATATCGCGAGACGAATACAACTTAACGGTCCAACACTAAGCATCGCTTGCAATGTAGGTATATACATTTCCACAGTGAAGATACAGAGGGTAATGTAGACATTATTATCATTCGGAACTGTCGCCTTCATAAAGAGAACACTTGAAGATAACATTTCGCATAATGACCAGATTCAGTCTACACCTACTACATACGAAGGTCTCCGTTTATTTGCCTGTGTTGGTCACATGCCAGCCCCACTGGTGGGCCAATTTAGGTAAAAGGTTACGGCACTGTGAGCTTATGTAAAGGACTGCATCCACAGCAACGGTCGGTATTGGGACGGGTAATGTAATAAAATGAACAATTAATACGAGGCCATATCGATTATTTTGTTGTGCGATTTACTTATCTATACATATAAATAAAATTGGAGTGTTTGTTTGTAATATTAAAATAACCGCTTTTTACTAAGTGCATTTGGATGTATACACGTTACCTATACCGAAACAACATTTTTTTAAATTTTTGTCTGTCTGTCTGTCTGTCTGTCTGTCTGTCTGTTTGTTCCGGGTAATCTCTGAAATGGCTGGTCCGATTTTGACGGGAATTTCACTGGCAGATAGCTGATGTAACAAGGAGTAACATAGGCTATATTTATTTTAGAAAAAAAAATTGGATCTCTCGAAAAAAAATTAAAACCAATGTTGCAGCGCTGCGCCTGATTAAAGTTTGATAGCAACAATCTGCAATGCGTCCCGCGGGATCAGAACGCGAGCAGGCTGTTGCCAACGGCTGAGTCTTTGTTAAATACCACGCGGACGAAGTCGCGGGCAACAGCTAGTATGAAATAAATCGCTAAGGAAACAATTTACAATTTTTGCTGAATAAGTTAGGAGTTAAGTTTTTGTTAATCAATTAACTGTTTTCCGTGACGAACTAAAAAAAACTATTTTTTTCGGATTTTACCGCGTTTATTTTATGTTTTTACGTTCCTTTCGAACATAAAATAAAGGCCATGAAATCCGAAAAATAGTTTTATTTCAATGTGTAGTATTCGCGTAAATATAAGAAATCAATTGCATGTTCCTGCGAGCTATAGTGAGTGATATAAGCGGAATATTAACCATTATGGGTTCGGTAAAGTGCACGAGTGTAGGTAATTGAAACAAAGTGACGAATATTGGCTTTTAAGATTTCCTTAGGCCTGTGCACATGCTCGAAAACTGAAATAATTTATATAACTTGACACTGGCAAAATACTGGTGATGCCAAATAAAAAAAAAAGACATGACCAAGTGCATCGATACCTTTAGTTGAGTCGCGATGTCTGGGAAGCGACATCATATGGTAATGGGCTGCTCAAGGGACGTTCACATAAACTGAAGGTTTTTGGCAAGCTTTCGTTGCGGGGCCATGCAGGCAGGTCCCTCGTGGAACTTGGATCCGTGCTGTCTAGATTGCTAACGATAGTCGATGTCGGCTTTATACTCTTCAATACCGTTTTTTCAGGTCGAGAGTGAACAGTCACCTTCTAGGCAAGTATGCTACATCGTAGATCTCATCGTCACTTACCATCAAGTGAGATCGAGATCAAATAGTTGCCTATATGGTTATAAAAAATAAACAATTGCTAGACAAACACCAACTGCACGGTACCAAGCTAAGCAACTATTGTATTATGGGTACTGCGTGTACAATGGACAGTATATAATCTATACTAATATTATAAATGTAAAAGTTTGGATGGATGGATGGATGGATGTTTGTTACTTTTTCACGCCCGAACGGCTGAACGGATATGGATGAAATTTGGCACAGAGATAGATTATAGTCTGGAATGGCACATAGGCTACTTTTTATCCCGGTAAAATGTATGGTTCCCGTGGGATAGATGTTTTAATTTTTCATACTTTTTATCGCGGGTAACATCGCCGGGCGCAGCTAGTTATTTATATAAACTAGCTGTTGCCCGCGACTTCGTCCGCGTGGTATTTAACAAAGACTCAACCGTTGGCAACAGCCTGCTCGCGGGTTCTGATCCCGCGGGAGGCATTGCAGATTGTTGCTATCAAACTTAATCAGGCGCAGCGCTGCAACATTGGTTTTAAATTTTTTTCGAGAGATCCTATTTTTTTTCTAAAATAAAAGTAGCCTAAGTTACTCCTTGTTACATCAGCTATCTGCCAGTGAAATTCCCGTCAAAATCGGTCCAGTCATTTCAGAGACTACCCGGAACAAACAGACAGACAGACAGACACAAATTGTAAAAAATTTTGTTTCGGTATAGGTAACGTGTATACATCCAAATGCACTTAGTGAAAAGCGGTTATTTTAATATTACAAACAGACACTCCAATTTTATTTATATGTATAGATAGATACTGAGGTCGCCCCCAGTCCATTGTACGGTAGCCAGGGGGCCAATTCTTAAAAAAATAGCGCCTTTTTAGTTTGTTCATAAATTCTTACAAAGACACAAAAAACAGCAACCGAGGAGCGTCAAAAATAAAACAAAAACATTTCACCAACGGCCCAGATGTCTGGACGCTAGTAAATTGTTTTTTTTACGGCTAGACGTAATCACACAATAAACTGACGGTATAAGACACTTGTAGTTATGGCCTGTCTCGCTCCCGGCTTTATGTTTTATTAATTAATTATATTGCCGAACTTAATGAGTAGCGATGGCCTCAGTAGAACACTCACCTTGGAAACAAGAGAATGGTAGATAAGTAACTAGCTTGGAAAGTCTTTAAATCTCCAAATGTACCGGCGAGATGAGTGACCTTCCTTCCTACTGAGCTGGTACCTTTGAGCTTAAATTGAAGTAACACTTGAATGGACGCCGAAAAAACGTCCAGCTTAACCTCCTGTAGCGACCTCTACACAAGCTACACAGATGGCGCTGCAGACGTCACTTCAGAACAAATGACGATTATCTATAAAATACTGAAACGCGCTATGAAAGTTTTCGTTGCACGTAACATATATCCTGACAACAACCATCGGGGCATTGCGGCCGCCCCGCCAGGCATACCATCCGCCTGGGCCCCAAGTCTGCTAACACAATCAATTGATAATCGTACAGCAACCGCATAGTAACTGTCACTTTTGACAGATATTGTATGGGATATCTGTCCAAAGTGACAGTTACTATGCAGTTGCTGTTCGATTATGAATGGATTGTGTTAGCAGACTTGGGGCCCTGGCTGGAAGATCTTCCTTTTTCGCTACACTCCAGATTCATTAAACTTTTCATCATGACAAATAATCTTGATCATTATGATTCTACATCATGCACAATTTCATTTTCACTGTTGAATCATCAGACTATACTTCACTTGTCACCTCATTTCTCAACTTCAACCTATTTTCTTCGGCCCCAAACGGTTTTAACATCAATATTATAAAGCGTCCTAGGAGTGGTGCGCAGATGTGCTTGGATTATGGGGCACGCCCCGGCAAATTAATTTTGCCGCAATAAATTCACTGGCTGTGTGAGAATTATGAAAGCGATATAAATTACTGTCTGGCGCTGCTATTGTGGTGGACTTGTTTCTCGATCAGTGGGCTGGCAGACTTTAGGGGGAAGGAGGAAATATACGGAATATTGTTGAACTAAAATTCAAGTTAATTCAATAGGAGGCAAATTATTTATCAAATAGATAATTCTATACTGGAAATTAGATCAATACATTGAAGAAATCGTATTTTAGATAACGGGTACGATAGATAACGGTCGGGAACGTAAAAAAAAAAACATAATATAAACGCGATAAAACCCTTAAAATTCGTTTTATTTCAATGTGCAGTACTCGCGTAAATATAAGAAATCAACAGCTTTAACTTTCTATTAATTTAGTCACATGCCCACGTGTTTTTGCTATCCGATACGCCCAACAGGTGTAACTCTACAATGTAGAGTCAGGCGCAGGTTTTGGACCAATCTTAGCAGTCACGTAGCAGAATAAAATGTTTTACGACTACGCTCATTGCCGTCGTACGAATGCAATCCTCACGACGCGACGGCAGGTAAAATAAAGTGGAGGATTGCTACTCGTAAGGCTAATGTCGTATATGTTGCCTTATATCAGGCAGTAAGCTGAACTAAGGCTGCGTTAATCGCGCGTTAATAAGTTAATAGGGCCCTATGACTATGACAGAGGACTATTTTATTAATAACGAACGAAATTGTGTTTATTGGCCCCCTAATACCTGCGCCTTTTTTTTTGCTAAGATAAGATACAGTGCTACAATAACATGCGTAACAATAGTTAGGTAACGTCCCATTTTCAAGTTAGGAACTAAGCTGTGTTACGGGTAACTTTCATAGGAACTAGGAGGGACCATGGATCGTGGGGACCTGGGCACTAAGCCCAGAGAGGCCAATGGAAGTGAGGGGCCTGTGTTAAGATGGATACATGATGGCTGAGATAAGACAAGATGCGACGAGCAAACAAAGAATAAACGCATCGAGCTCTCAGATCGTCTATTTTCCATTTGCTCTCTCACTTCACTTAGCATAATTTTCTTCGTCTTTCTATCTCTCCGCCCTGCTCGCACTTAGGTTAAATTCCACCAAATCCATCGCTCGTACATTTTCCATTGACATCGCATCCCGCCTTTATATGTTTCACCCAAATTGAATTCCTATAACGGCATACGTGTACCGCAGGGAGACAAATGAGGCCATCTCCCCTGGCCAGAGACAATCAGGCTAAGAAAAACAATATACAGTAGAGTTTGAGTCGTCGATTTGTCTCCGTCCCTAAGATTGAGGATTTGAGGTGGGTATTACGGAAATTCTCTTATTACGTGCGTCGTTTAGTTTTTATTTTCCGCGGACATTAATGTTGGTTTTACTCACGACCGAGTCTCTCAGAGCTGCTTCTGATATAAAATTACATTTCATTCAAAGCCACTTAGTTGAAGGTTTACCAAATAAGTAGTAAATTGTATTTTTGTTTTTATTAACAGTATGTATGCTCGGTTTTTGGCGGGAAGTTGATGCGTGAAGTTGTCTATTTTGTTATATTTTACAAAAAATGTGTCTTTGATAATGTGTAATGTTAGTGGGATATTAACCATTGTGTGTTTATAAACGTGCACGACTTAAGGAAATTGACATAATATAGTATAACATGAGTTTTAAGTTCTCCCAAAATATGCGGTAAATTTTCAGTAAATTATCCAAAGCTTTTCTGATATGGGATTCATTACATCATCATTATTATTATCATCACGGGTACTTATAATTCAGTAGTTCAATGTTATTATCAAGAATTACTCGATACTGGCAAAATTGCACTATTTTGAAGCCGATTTCTAACCTAAAAAACAAAAGAAGAAAGAACCTATGCTCAAATTGATTATTATGACCTCGTTGGGTTTATATATTTTTTTCTATTACATTACTAGGCACCTTGGATTTAAAAAAACGTGTTCCATTTTCAAATTACCTCGTTAAGTTTATTATGTTTTTTTTTCTATTACATTATTAGGCATCCTAGATTTAAAAAATGTGTTCCATTTTCAATGGGCATTGTCTAAAAATTTTTACCCCCAGATTTTATATTTTTTTTAGGAAATATAGTGTATTTTAAGGAACTAATTTAAATATCTTTGTATTCTATTGCCTATTTTTTTTAATATTTAAATTTTTAATTTTGAAATTGATGACGTCATCGTCGGCGTCAAAGTTATTCGTTTGCTTACTAAAAATAAAAAAAAAACTGATATCCATCAATCGTCTGTCAACGTCAAAATTCTAACCTCTTCCTCTTACCCTTAGGTTCTTACCTTATTGTATTTTTATGTAAAACATTAATCATCACGTAATAAGTGCTATGTCGATCTTTATTAGTCCGCTTAATCCTAATAAAAAATATGGCCGGCTCTTCTAATTTAACAGATACTGATAACTTTGAGCTGATTCTCGCAACTTACCAAAAGTTGTAAATGTAATGATTTTAGAGTACAGCTACTAATAGTAAGCATAATGTAGCTGAAATAAGAGGAGCGAAAATCCGTATGTAAGTACTATTTGTGTTACTGATATTGTTTCTCAGTTCTTCGTCCTTGTGGAAGTATTTTCTAGAAATAAAAGCAGTCATTCATATCTCTGTCACAAACAATCAATTTCAAGAACGATGGTTAAACTGTTGGGCCGTGAAATAAATAAATAAACTCAATAATATTAAAAACTAGCTTTTGCCTGTGAGTGAGTTTCTTCATTTGGCAGATACAACCCCCAGTGCTTTCCAGAATATAATCTAGAATCAGGAATACAAGTAGTACCATGTTTTGTTATGAACAGGAACTTTTATTTTTTCATTTATTTACTTATTGTTTCAGGTCATCTTGTGATTCTTATTTAAATACTGTAGTTGGGTATGTCCAACTCAGCAGGACTGGCAGTGATTGTGCAGTGCAGAAAGCCGTTCAGACATATATATAAAATAATGTGATACAAAAAAATATAAAGCACAAATACATTGCCAAATGCTTGCATGTAAGAAAAGAAGATCCACTTTTTGAGGCAACTAGGAATGTACATATTTTGTGGGAAGATTTTGATGAAAACTACATAAATAAGGTGGAAGATTTTTGGAAGGATTATATATTTCCCAAATTATGAGCAAGATCAAAATGAATGAATAAAAATACTTTTTACTGTCAAGAACTCTTTATTTCTCCTTGTAAATTAATAAGTCTACAAGATATTATAAAGATTTCATCTAAATATGGTCCATATTTGTAGTTAACGACAGAATGTGCTTTTAATAAAGCAAATTCTCTAACACATCTGATCACCCTTTCAACATGAACTCTTAAACTGGCTATAACTTTGCTTTGAATAATTTCGGTTACTGACTGTTTAACTGCTGAGCATACACTTGGTGGCCTAAGAAGTTTAACTCCATGTGAACTTAAAAGTGATTCAATTTCCTTGAAACCGCTATTGGCAAAAACTATAGCATTTGGCTGAAGAACATAGCAAATTACTTTTTTCCACAAGAGCTTTATCTGATATTCTTTTACTTTTGTTCTAGATATTTCAAGTTGATCACTTATTCTTGCAATGGAATCATTTTGTTTTATTTTGAATAAAGTTGCAATAATGCAAAGAGAATCAATTTTAGATGTGCTTTTTTAAACAATGTAATCTACGAGCCACAAATATTTTTTACGTAATCCTAAATACATCATTGGTTTTTTAAATATAATTTGTAACATTGTATTTCAACTCAGCATTTTGTTTTTTAATTTCTCTGATGTTTCTTCAGTTTCTGATGTACCAAAGAGTGAAGGAGTTGTAAGAGTAGTTGCTGAAGAAACTTCTTGTGAAGATTGAACTTCAACTACTGTAGCAGGTCCAGGGGCCATTTTCCTTGATTTGAAGTTTGTGCTCTTGTCCATCATTTATTACTTTGCATTGTGTTCCAACATGTACTCATAGAACAAAAAAAAACTTATTTCAACAAATAAACACACACTCGCTCAACCTCACCATCAGACCTTTGTAGTTTCAGGGTGTGAATTACAAAACTAAATATTAGAGCTCAAAACTCGGAAAGTTCTAAGATGTAATGGTAGCGGAGGTCCCTGCTTATTAACACAATAATAAGAGCTGAATATCACAAATAGATTCAATGTATTTCCTTAAAACTTGACTAGATCCATCTCACAAATAGTAGGTAGTAAATTTCAAACATATAAACCATAAGTATTGACATAAATTCACCCATTCTGGGACTATGATGCCTTCTTTATCATAATGTCAGTCAGTGTCCACCCACTGGTAACCATTACCCTTCTTCTGTTTGTGCCAAATGAATTCCTTTGGTTCAATGATCTTTGGCTAGAGACTGTCAGAGAAAGGTTTCAAGCCTATATCAACAGTCTTATAGCAGAACAAAAATATACCTTCATGGGTAATGTGAAAGCTGAAGATGTACTGGGCACAACATTATCTTCATTATTTCATTTTTTATCGGATGGTTTAGGTTGAAATTGCAATAAAAGCTGGCCTAACTCAGTATTTTGTTGACTCGGAACCTGAAACATACACATACAATAAAAATGTAGGTACACAAAAAATTTGTAACATCTTTCTAAGTAGGTAGTTCGAACATCTCTATTAGAGAAATTAGGTACTAACATCTAATGGATTCTTTGCGATATTCCAGAGTGTGGGTGTAGGTTTAAATAGTGGCCTCAAGTCTTCAAGTCTGCCTTTAGCTGCCAAAATTACATAGTATGATAAACAAAAGATTAACTTAGGTGTACTTATTACATGGAATATGAAGATATCTATTCAGCAGTTATTTAGTCGAATAAGAAAATGTGAGACATAAGTACTTACATCACAGTGGTCTTCACAACAATACATCGTATAACTCTAAAATATTCCACATTCACTTCGCTACACCACTTCTCTCGCAAGTCTTCTCTAATGCGAACAAAAATCTTGTTTGGGCTATTTGTCGAATCATTATTGCAGGTAGGAACAAAGCACTTTCTGTATTTCATATCGCAATATTTGTAATGCAACTTCTGCAACTATAAGCGCACTATTTAAATAGGAAATCAATTTCTTTTAAGTGTGGACCGGTACGGTAACGAACGGAGAAAGGTTATGTTTTTGTTTTTGTTCTGACATTGACACTTGTGCGCTGAACAGACTACTTTTTTTTTATTTAATGCAATGCAATGGCATTATAATCCATGTGATGACGTCACTGAAGGTCAAATAAAGGTCAAACATATTTTTCCAAATATCTTAGAAATGAGAAAGTATTTTTAAATTTTAACTACATATACGACATTAGTAACCCTATTCCTCGAAATGGTTTTTCAATCAGAACGGTTTTAAAAAAATGGACAATCCCCATTCGTACTGTCTAGCCAAAGTTACGTCCATCAACCTTGATACAGCTGACATTTGAGACAAGACGAAAAGGCTTTTCTACTCGAATATAGCGCGTCTAACTTAGACAATGTTTCCAAATGTACAAACAGTGTTTCATTATTTCCACTTATCTGATAAAAGATAGGATGAAAATAATTCCAGCTAGACATTTACATATAGGCCTTTCCACATCACATTTTTCTTAATGCTAAATATCCATTTATCTGTTTTTTAGTAGGCAGAGCCTTTGTTAGCAACTCTGTTCCAATGGGAGAAGAATTAAATGTACCTACCTATTATATTAAGAAAATAAAAGTGTTCCGTGTGTACACAATGCTATTATTACCTGCAGGGTTATTTTAAACCATTCCAAATCGATATCGGAAACGGAATCGAAAACTTCCAAATTGGATTACGGCAATCGCTATTAAAAATTCCGAATTTGATTATCTTCGATGTTTCTTGATGGCAATCCCTAATATTTTTTTCAAAAAGGTTCCGTCGGAAAGCTCGTCGGGAGCGACACCAACATCGGAAAGTTTCAAATCCGTTTCCGTATCGATTCCGAATGATATAAAATAGTGTTATTTTACCAGATTAGTCAAATTGACGTAATATCCTAAATATAAATGCCCACTGTAAATTGACAAAAGCAAATTCATAGTACACTAACAAAGTACGATTTAACAAAGAAAATTTACTGGAGAAATAAAAGATTTCTTTTCAAATCTGTCCTAGGCGCAAACCGAGGCGTTGTTGACGCAAGCATTACTTGTGCAAACATGTCGGACGGCGGTGGTGTGACCAGATCGCACGGTTTGCACGGACGCGTCCCAATTTTACAGGGTGTCGAGTTACCTCCGTCCCGAGGCCGAGGGTGCCGATTTTCGCTGATGCGGCTTTGATATTCTGTAACATCGATTTTAAGTTCACTGATGATTATCAGATGGATGGTATAATCTAACCCCCAAATTTACAGACGAATTTTCCTTTGCGCAGTGCTATATGACGTTTGATAAAGTTATAAAATGTCTATACATTTGGGTGTAATTCTATATAAGACCAGTCAAACACGTTTTAAGCACAACATTTAGGCGAATAAAATTAAATGGTCGACTCCGATAAATGATTATGGATCATAGCTTACAAGAATTCAGGTGTGTAGTTGACAAAGTCCAACCAGAAGTAGCATCCCTTCAGCCGTGAAGTGGTAAAATGCAGAAGACATTGGGAGACTATAAAAGCTATTAGCAAATCTATTTGATTTTATAGTTTTTATTCCTGTCCCTAAATTTATGACACTGATCATGGGGACACTACTGGATAGACGTTTTTTTTTTAACACGAGCTGTTGTCGCATCCGACATCCCGAGACCTCTCGTCGCGAGCGCTGCTGTCGCTTTTTACTTGTTCGGTTCACCTATAGCCTTATGTTTGGGCTCTTAAGAATCTGAGGTGTTCGTTAATTCCTGTTCTTCATTTTCTGTCTAGACTACGAGTACCTTAGGTTGCAGTAGTATTTTATTTATGTGCTGGATTATACCGGGAATATTATATATAATGACAAGGGGTATTTAGCTTGCAAATGAACATGTAGCGACCTCTTCAACCTCCCCACAAAGATACATAGATGGCGTTGCAGACGGACATTCAAAACAATTGACAATTCTCCATACAATCCTGAAACGCGCTATGAGAGTTTTCGTAGCACGTAACATATATACAAGTCATATCTATACTACTTTCCAATCATTTACCAGCTCCTGAATTTTGTTTGGCTAAATCATCACTTCGGTAAATATCTTGGTGACTTTTTTTTATATGCCGATTACCTACTATACGGTCCCGCACTTAAGCAACGCTTGTATTATGGGCACCGTACAATCGGCTGGGGGCGAATCCAGTATATATAGATACTATACTATATTTATATAGATATTAAACATCCATGACTTGCGTACAAACTTTCGTGCTCATCACACAAAGTTTCTCCCTACCAGGCACAGAAAGCTGGTCACTACCAACTGCGCTAATCAGGTCGTTAAAATGTTGGTTAAAATTTATATTTTACTTTTGACCTGTTTTTGGATGCAATTGGTATGCCGTTATGTTGAGTAGAATTTGTATCCCTCTGCTAGTGGAGATAGAGAATAGTTACAGTTGCTATTAGTCACCTACCTGACTAAAATTCTACATTTTTTTTTGGTCAATAGTTTAACAGGTCATGGGTTAATAACATCCCATTGCCTCGTAACTACAACCTGCGGGAAAGCGTGCAGTGGCCGCTGTTGTTGTTCAGGGCTGTCAACGTCGCAATCGTTCAACAGACGGAGTGTTTTTTTCGAAACTTTGCTGGTTGGATACTAGAGAGGGTTGTGCAGTTATTTTTGAGAATTTGTAACGTTAGTTTTGGTGAAATTAAGATGGAAGGATAGAGTAAAATAATATTGTTCGTGTCCGCCATTGAAAGTCTATGAAAAAATTAGTTAACCGCGTGGTGTGATTGCGTAGTTGGTGTGTTTATTTAACGAATATATTTTATTTTTAATCAACTTCATAAAGAAAAGGAGGTTCTCCATTCGATTGTATTTTTTTAAAATAAAATAGTGTAAAATATTTAAACTGGGCCAACAGTTGATTATAAAGATAATATTCCCAATGAAATAAATCGAATTATTCGACATTTAATAAATGACACCCTGTACTGAACGCATGGCCAAGCTTACTGGGTCGCCGTGTTTAACATTATTTACACAAGTATCTTGTACATTAAAATAATAACTTACTGATTCATGTGTTAAAAATATTATACAATCAATATTATACACGGTTTTTGTTACACCTTATACATATATTCAAAAGGGATACTGGCTAAAAAATATATTTTCTTATCGACAACCGGACATAGATCCATAATTCGGTACCGGCGTACGTTTGCTATCCAACATTCATTCTCCAAACAAAACGCAGTTATAAATCCCAAACATCGAAACATCTAAAAGTGTCAGCCCTATCCACGTGTAATAAATTAACTGCGAACAGTAAAAACGGAACAAAGGAAACTTGTACATCGTGGAAGTTACGGACAGGGGGTGGGGGGGGGGGGGGGGGGGCTGCCGGGGATTTGTAAATTGGACACAGTAAAAAGGGCGAGCGGTAATACCTCCCGACTATTCGTGTTAGTGTGCAAGACTTTTATATGCGAATAAAAAGTTGGTTTATTGCAGTTGCCCGGTTGTGAGTTGAAGGTCGGGCGAGGTGAAGTTGCCCGATGTTATAATATATAGTTGTCAGTTACCTCGTTCCTGTTGTAGTTGCAAAAGGTGGAGCTCTGTTTCATAATTACAAAAAAAAAATACGATTAATTATTTTCTTATCGTGTTGATTTGGCAAATTTTAATTTTTCGCCTGTTGCTTCGCTTCGCGTACTTCATGCCAATATTATTTACATCCCGATTATAGCAGTAATGAGTTCCTCGCATGCACAGGTGACCGCGATATGTGATACATAATATATCGCCAGACGAACACACCAACTATACGGTCCCACACTAAGCATCGCTTGTATTATTGGTATTCAGTGGACTGAGGCGAACTCAGTATATAATACTTATATCGATATTATAGATCTATGACTCGGGTACAAATATTCATGATCATCACACAATGTTGATCCCTACAAGGATTCGAACCCGGGACATCCCCGGGACCTCGGATAGCACACAGAGTAGTATTGGCTTCGTACTCTAACCAAATGTATCTCAGATTTAGTTTAAAGTTAGATTAAATGAGGATTATAACGACCAGCGTCTAATGTTCCCACTGAGACCTTTAATCTGAAAGCCTTTCAACGCTCAACAGATTTTTCCCACAGAGCATTACCATTTTTGGAAATTTGAACGCGGCTAAATAAGTCGTTGCTATGCGAAAAATATAGAAAAAAAGACCGTTCTTTCGGGTTTCGGGTTCGAATACTTGTAGCAACAAACTTTGTGTGATGCATGAATATTTGTAACTGGGTCATGAATATATAATATCGTTTATACAAGTATTATATATTTCGCCCCAGTACAGTTGGTGTGTATATTATATATTTAAAAATTCAAGAACCCAACAGCCCTGTTTAAATGTTATCTACGTACTGCTCGCCAAGTATAAAATTGCAATAGTCAATAATACTGATAACCGCGATACTAGCTCGCGCTACCGGACAGGGAGTGCAGTGTTTATGTTAATAATTTGGCAGTGCGCGCCGCCCGCCCTGCCATTGACAACACTAGCGCCGCCCGCCCGGCCGGGGACAACACCAGCGCGCCGCTATCAAGATTTGGACGAGTGTCATGATAGTGTAATTGGAATTTATATGGCACTAGCTGTTACCCGCGACTTCGTCCGCGTGATATTTAACAAAGACTCAGCCGTTGGCAACAGCCTGCTCGCGCGTTCTGATCCCGCGGGACGCATTGCAGATTGTCATCAGGCGCAGCGCTGCAACATTGGTTTTAATTTTTTTCTAAAATAAAAGTAGCCTAAGTTACTCCTTGTTACATCAGCTATCTGCCAGTGAAATTCCCGTCAAAATCGGTCCAGCCATTTCAGAGATTACCCGGAACAAACAGACAGACAGACAGACAAACAACATTTTTAAAAAAGGTTGTTTTGGTATAGGTACCGTGTATACATCCAAAGGCATTAAGTAAAAAGCGGTTATTTTAATATTACAAACAGACACTCCAATTTTATTTATATGTATAGATAGATGAGGATTTAAAGTGAGAGGCATATATCGGTCATACTCGTTTAATTAATGAAACGTGCCCAGGCGCATGTCGGGCTTGAATGCGGTGTAGTGAGTATTACATTGCAAAACATGTTTATGATTGCCTCGTGATGGGAAATGTTTAAAGAATTATATAATTATATATAAGAATTAAAGAATTGGGGTTGAGTCACCTTCGTCCGTAGGAGAATTAAATACCCTCGAGATACCCTACATGTGACCCCGGGTGGTGCCAACTAGGTGACAACTCTACTGGTGGTAGGCTTCGGCCGTGGTTAGTCACCACCCACTGAACAAAGCCATGTCGCCAAGCGGCCTAGCCGTGTTCCGGTATGATGTTCGGTGTTGCCATTCATGGATGGCGGGTCAGATCAGTTGCGCTGCATGTGCGTAGTGAATGTAGCGTCTCGATCTACTGCCGCCTTCCTACCTAGGCAAGTATGCTCTATCGTAGATCTCATCATCACTTACCATCAGGTGAGATCGAGATCAAATACTTGCCTATAATGTAATAAAAAAAAAAAAAAATAAGATTTTCAAAATATTTGTAAAAGCTCTTTCTCGTAAGAGTTCGTATTTGGAAAGCCACGGGGGACTTATTACACTAAACTAATCATTTCGTTCTAAGTTTTCTCTAGACACATTGTAGTAGAACCAGAATATTTTTTATTCGTGTAAACCATTAAGCATATTACTTATGATTGTCGAAATTATTGTAAAATGCGAAGCTACAACTTTACCACCCGATCGAAATGCAGTTCCTATGGAGAAGTAGAGGCAAGAAATTCTATGGTTGGTCTTCTTAAAAAGATCTTTTACATTTTTAAGCAGTACATTGTTATGGGTATGGTATGTGAGATGTGTTATGGGTTTGTACATATTTACGTATACCTAAAATATACTAGCTGCGCCCCGCGGTGTTACCCGCTATTAAAAAGTATGTTCTTTTCCTCTACGTCGTTGTGCAAATGCACGGTTCCTGTATGCTATCCCATAGGAACCGTGCATTTATTCCGGGATAAAAAGTGCCAATGGGTTATTCCAGACTATAATCTATCTCGATGCCAATTTTCATCCAGATACTTTCAGCCGTTCCTGCGTGATTGAGTAACAAACATCCATCCATCCATCCAAACTTTCACATTTATATTATTAGTGGGATGGGATGGGATAATAACAATATACCATGTCAGCGAAAATTTGCTGCTGATTCCATTAACTTAAAGCAACATTTAGTTTGCTGAAAGATAAATAGGTATTGTTTGGCTATAACTAACTGTTCCGCTGTTGCGACCCGTAGGTAAACAAACAGCGACCAACCAACAAAGGTACAATCGACTCAGCAGTCTTTCCATTAGCTTTCGCAACTGTTCAAATAAATTGTTCAATTTGTAATTGTGTGAGTGGCATGGCGTAGCGGTGTGGTTAAAGAAAAGTAAAGAAAATTTTATTTTTATTTTAGACATTGATGTGGTGGGATAAGGTTCGGTTCGAAACTAGGCGAAAGCCTTTAACTTCGATACCTGATACATATATGATACATGCATACAGCTCATGTCAAGTTTATGACCATTTTGATTTCAGATAGAGAGACAGTTCGGAAGTTTTTGAAATGGACCTAATTTTATTGCGTTTATTTTATGTTTATTACGTTCCCGACGACGTTTCGGCTGCTTTACAGAAACCATGGTCACAGGAGGGCTGAGGTGTTTGACGTCCTAGTGTCATAGTTTGAACTGGGCTACCCTCATATTTAGTTGTTGCTTGCGGTGCGATTTACGCAGAAAGTGCACACAGTGTCTTGAGGTCTTGTAATGGTGCGCTTGGTTTTGGATTTAATTTTATTAATTACTGGATCCTATGTCGTGTTTAGCATCCATCCATCTTCCCTATTGAAATTAGGATGTTTTTCTTAAATTTCAAATGCCTCACATATCATCCTTAGTGGGAATCGTTGTTCGTTTGTTAGGTTGAGGATCTGTGGTTGATCGAATCTGATAAAAAACATAAAATAAACGTGATAAAACCCATAGAATTTGTTTTATTTCAATGTGTAGTATGCGCGCAAATATAAGAAATCGAATGTTTTGTCTTTGGTGGCGTCTAATCAAATTATTAAAAAAACTGGAATTGCAGGGCCAAGCAACATGCATATACGAGTAGGAAATGAGAAGCATTAATTACCAGGCCCGGTGGAAATCTGGCCTAAGAAATGGAGACTGGCGTGGATCTAATTTATTCGTTGTTTTGCGAATCCTCCTGGCTCAAGCAAAACACGATTATTTTGACTGCCATTAACTAAATGTTTACAACTATCTATGTTTGTTTTCAGCGTTTCCATTTTATTGAATAGGTAGTAATTGAATCAGAGTAATGTGTTTGTGTAAAAACGATTCGGAATTTGATTACATTTGCCAAGGGGGTAGACATTTTCCAAAAAACAAAATATGTAATCCTTCCTTCTATGTCTTTAGTAGGAACAGTGATTAATTTTAACGTGGGAATTATAATTTTAAAATAAGCCAACAGCCAGTATTCTTACTTGTCTAACTATTAAAAAGAAATCATTGATTTTAATGTCCTTATGATGTATGTTTTTTTTTTATTTTCCTTTATAATAGGAATGTAACTTTGGTTTGTTTTAAAAAAAAAACCTAATATGTGTTATTTCGTTACAAATCCAAATCCTTAATTTATTTGATTTTGACGAAACCTAGCATGATGGTAGCTATCAACCGTTGTCAAAATTGTTGAATATACTTTCGTTCCGCCAAATGGATTGTTCAGAATCAGAATATTTGTTATTCACCTAGACCATTAAGTACAGTACTTATGAATCGTCAAAACTTACGAAATACTATGCTACTACTTTACCACCCGTGCGGAATGCCGTTCCTATGGAGAAGAACAGGGAAGAAACTCCATTGTTGCTTTTTTTAATATCTTTTACATTTTGAGCAGTACATTGTTATAGGTATGTGAGAATAATGTAGGAACGGCTAAGCAGACTTTAGCAGCAGGTCAAAAAAAGTACTAACTAAATATAAAAGTCTCCCGGGACAGTTAAACAATTGTCAAAGCGTTCGATGTGGCAGACAGAGATAAATAAATAAATATCGCCATACGTACATACCAACTATACGGTCCCACATTAAACAACGCTTGTGTTATAGGTAACGTACTATGGGCTGAGGGCGAACTCAGTATATAATATTTATATAGATGCTAGACATCCATGACTCGGGTACAAACATTCGTGCTCATCACACAAAGCTTGTCCCTACCAGGATTCGAACCCAGGACCCTCGACGCAGAAAGCAGAGTCACTACCACTGCGCTAATCAGGCCGTCTAATAAGAGATGGTCCAAAATACTTGTTTACCTATTCATTTTGAAATCAGGGTCATTGTAAAATATACGCTTGATTGATAAACTACAACAAAATATAAATAATAACTGCTACGGTTCCGTCCCTTTTATGATATTAAATTCATGCGATCGATTCCATTGTAAAGATTGATTAAAATCTTTTGATACTACGCTGAACAAAAAATGCGTATTAGATTGCAGTTGCAGTTGCACCGGTGCAGTATTGCAATGAAAATAAGATTGTTTATGTTGTTTAGACGATGACAGTATGCCGTCTTACAACATAGCAAATACTTTAGAACGGGTATAAAAGTAGTTACGTATACGTATAGTAGGTAAGTAATAACATCTCCTTTCTACGGAAAAGTTAAGTGGAAGTGCACACCCAATTTGCATCATTTCCCGACGTTTCGGCTGCTTTACAGCAACCATGGTCACGGGAGGACTGCGGTGGTTGACGTCCTGGTTTCATAGTTTGAGACGGGGTACCCTTATATTTAATTGTTGCTTGTGTCTTGTGTCTAAATATAAGAAATAAATATGTGAAACAATATCAGCTTAAGGAATTTCATTGCGTTTTGTTGCAGTGTTGTCTAATCTACTGAGCATGTCATCCCACGCGATTTTAACAACACTATTGGGGGTGAAATTGCAACTTCCCTCATGTCACTACTATATGCTGACTCAGTTTCGTTCATCTCCATACATAGAGCATGAGATAAATTTAGTACAAATCATATAACAGTCCATTACGCATTCATCTCGAAGCTCAGTCTCGAATGTTTCACGCGACCGTCTCATTAGTTCACATTGCGCATTCAAAGCCGTTCGTTACCCGCGCTTCTTGAGCTATACACACACACTTTAACGCAATTTGTGTCTTGTTTCAGGTATGTTTACGTTATAGAATCGTATGCGATCGAAATGCTGACGAGAACTATTTTCAGTGAAAGCAGTTAGGTAAGTGTGTGATAGCTAACGTTTCGTTCTGAATACGAATTTACCTTGTAGCGTATTTCGCTTCTGATTCTTAAAGCTTTAAGACATACTAGTTGTCTACAAACTAGAACCTCAACCATGTAGCGACCACTTCAACCGCACCACAAGCTACACATGGTACTGCAGACGCAGAACAATAGACAATTCTCCCCACAATCCTGAATCGCGCTATAAGAGTTTTCGGAGCAATTCACATATATACAAGATCCCGACAGTAACCATCGGGGCATAGCGGCCGCCTGGCTGGAAGATCTTCCCTTTTGCGTTAAAACCTTTTTCAGTCCACTGCTAAAACTCTACACTTGCGACGTGCCTAGCTCTACTCAGGGTTCTACTTGCCATACTAGAAGAGACAATGCCAATATACGTGGATAAAAAGAACTCTCTCCAATAACTCTATGCAGCTCCGTTTTTCACCCTATTAGCACAGTTGGTGTTGTACCGAGGGTACTGTCAGTCTTAAACCATAACTTATATAAATCTCTCATAGCAAAACCATAGAGATAAACAGCATCCTCTCGATACCAGATAACAAACAACACCCCCAGGCATGCGTTAACAGATTATAGTGAGTTAAACACAGCGAGATATCCACTGACACGTGGATTCCCCCGGAGGCTGTATTAATCTCGAGATTAAGGTTTTAAGATGGAGTACTACCCTGTCATGGTTTGAGATATACGTAGATTAACCTAGTTCAGGATTAAGGCACAGGTAGTAAATTATTGTAGACAGTGTTAGAAGTTGTCAAAAGGATTATGAGGTATTTGTCATGTATTTGACGTGTTGTAATTCTTGGACAATAATCTATGAAACATTCATTCCTTCTCTAATCTATGAAACATTAATTTGTTCTCTCTATATATAAGGTACTCTGTGTTTTCTCTACCCTATATCTCTTATCTATGGCATCTTGTTGAAAACGTTCTTTTTAAAAAATGTGCTAATTATTTTAATTAAATAATAATTTGAATAAATTAAAATTAGTTTATCATTTTACCCCCAGGGCTCTCTGTATGCTTATCAACGCTTAAACAGCAATAGCAGTGTTATGCAGTAGCAAATTCGTTATTAAAACCCAATTAGTCCATACAAGATTCAAGATGCGCCTCGTAAGGTCATTGGTCTTCCCTATTTTCCTTTACGGAGTGGAGACATGGACCATTCTAGCTCGAGAAAGGCAGAGAATAGACGCTTTTGAGATGTGGTGCTGGAGAAGAATGCTGCGAATACCGTGGACAGCCAAACGCACTAACGTCTCAATTCTGTCACAGCTGAAAAGTAAAGACCGATTGTCTACCATATGTCATCGTCGTATACTGAGCTATTTTGGTCACATCGCCAGACGTGGCG
The DNA here is from genome assembly GCA_905333125.1 of Pheosia tremula. Lineage (NCBI taxonomy): Eukaryota > Metazoa > Arthropoda > Insecta > Lepidoptera > Notodontidae > Pheosia > Pheosia tremula. The sequence continues at coordinate 9,361,363 of HG995408.1, read as the reverse complement.
AGAGCAGCTTAGAAAAGCTCATTGTGGTGGGAAACGTGGAAGGGAAACGGTCACGAGGGCGGTCCCCGACCAGGTGGTCGGACCAACTTAAAGAAACACCAACGTCCCGCTTCTAGGCCGCGGTGAAGATGGCCACAGACCGGAGCCGATGGAGACAGTTCGTCCGATCCAAAGAACTGCCGTGATGATCACGATCCTCAGTCATGAGGGAACGACCGAAGAGAGAGTCCATACAATTGCCTCCTTGTATTCAGTGTTACTATCTAGATTCACGCCGGATGGCAAGTAGAGTAGGCTATGCCACTTGCTGTATTCTTCGCGGAATTAGTTCTCAAAACTTAGCAGGCCTTAAAAATGTTAATCTGAGTGTTAAGTCAGTCATAAATTCTCGTAATCTAATATTATCGCGATTCCTCTGAATGTCGACAATTTTATACGTAATAAAGACCTCAATACGGATTCTTAAATGTAATACAGAAAAAGAATCGTCTTCATTTGTATATTTTTCGCATAGCAACGACCGCGTTCGAATTCCCAAGAATGGTAATGCTCTGTGGGAAAAATCTGTTGAGCGTTGAAAGGCTTTCAGATTCAAGGTCTCAGTGGGAACATTAAACGCTAGTCGTTATAATCCTTATTTATTCTAACTTTGAACTAAACCTCAGATACATTTGGTTAGAGTACGGAGCCAATTGAACTGTTGATTAGCGCAGTGGGTAGTGACCCTACTCCGTGTGTTGTCCGGGGTCTCCGGGATGTCCCGGGTTCGAATCCTGGTTGGGACAAACTTTGTGTGATGAGCATGAATGTTTGTACCCGAGTCATGGATATTTAGTATCTATATAAGTTTTATAAAACTGGGTTCGCCCCTAGTTCATTTTACGGTACCTATAATACAAGCGTTTGCTTAGTGTGGGCTGTATTATTGGTGTGGTCGTCTGGCGATATTATTATTATTATTTTGCTTACAAAGTTAAAGAATAACTGCGAGAGTTTCGTGCTGGCTCTTCTCCGCAGAATCTGCCGTCTGGACCAGCGGTACTAAAATTACTATTTATAAGCGTAAAAAAACTTATATAAATAAACTTCGTTTTGACTTTGACTTAAATTTACTGCAGTCCAAGGTTCAAAGCGTAGTAACCTACCGATTTTGAAGTCTTGGTTTACTTTAAGGGGCTTGTAAAAGTTATTTAGACTATATGCGAATCCACACTAACAGTTCATTTTATAACATACTACTTTAATATATATTTTAGGGAATAAAAAGCGAATACATAAAAAGACAATTTCATTTTTTTATATAACTCAGGTCGCTCTATATACATACTTTAATATCCGAACAAGAGAGAATCTCTTTGTGAAGCATAAAAGATTGTAATTTGCCTAATACATGCGCCTGGCGAAGCTGTATCACAGATATTTTATAAAGAATCTAATCTGCCTCTTCTATGCTTAGGGAGATGAATAGATTTTATGTAAGCTTTCTTATAACCTTGTAGTATGAAAAATAAAATACTTATATTGGATACCTAGAGATTATAATAACGGTAACTACTATGATAAGATTTAAATATCTAAAGCAAGCGTCGCAAATTCAAATTTCAGGATTGAAGATTTGTAATGACATGTTTGAATCTCATTTTATTTGATGAAGTTAAATCGTCATTTGCTAAACGGTGAAGAAAACTCCATGCCTTAGAAAACCAGTTCTCCAAAGACATTTGAAGTCTACCACCAGTGTAATGGTAGCCTTCATGACTCCTCGCATAGCCCTGTGCCCAGATGTCGAACATAATAGAGCAATATATTTTCTAATCCAGCCCTAGACTCATTAATTAATATTCAAAGTTCCTTAACCACATTCCCAATCAGGGCTAGCACGAATGGCCGCGGTATAAAAACTGGCACCGGAGGCAGCGTGGTTTTGTAATAAATCTTCTCATCGCACTGCCTCCAGTGGCGCTATTCGGAGGCGGCACGTATCGATACCTGTGTAGGGTTGTCAGTTGGGTATTTTTAAATGTAATATTGCATATACCTCAGAGAAACAGAACTTACAGTAAAATACAATACAATCGAATAAATGGAATTCGCTAAAAACAGTGGGGTATATGATTTTTACATATTTTAATGTTAAGCTTTCAGTATATATTACATAAAGGTAGATATAGAACGAGCGTACAAATATTTGATTATTAGTAATATTGTAAACTGTTGCTAAAGATATTACTTTGCAAAAACCCGTTTTAGTAAGGTTCACATATTTACAAAAGTGATTTGTAAATGTCGGAACCATGTAGCCATTAACTTGTAATTATATACTTAGAGCAAGTATTTTCTTGACCAGCTGCTAAAGTATGCCTAGCCGTTCCTACATTGTTCACACAAACCCATAACAATGTACTGCTCAAAAATGTAAAAGATATTTTTTAAAAGAGCAAACATTGAGTTTCTTGCCCGTTCTTCTCCATAGGAACGGTATTCCGAACGGGTGGTAATGTTGTAGTTTAGCATTTTGTAAATATTTTGACGATTCATAATTATTAATGGTTTACATGAATGAAAAATATTCAAATTACGAAAAATTTAAGTTTTTGGAGAAGATCACTATTATATTATTCACGTTGACAACCCTATCAATATCTAAAATGTATCTCGTCCGCACCATTTGACGATTCGGCTCGTCCCACGGTCGCCTTTTTACAATTTATGTCCCACTGATTCTTCAGCCTACTCGAAAAATGTATAGATACTCTCATTTTAGTTCATTCACCTTTTCAAATATTACCTTAGCGACGAGTTGGGATTGCGCCGATCCTAAATTACTATACCTACGATTGTGAATCTGTTCTGAATTAAGAATTGTAGTATATTGGATGCAGTTGAGAAATAGTTTATGTTAGTTTGGAATTTTTGGAGCCAATACATAATTTTCTGTTATCAAACAGATCGATCTGTAAGATGTCAAAGCTGACTGACTGATTGGTATCATACCTATTATTTGAATCAAGTATGAATAGGTCATAAGATTAGGACCCACTAGTTTGGAACCATCGGTACTGGAACTTGACTTCGTTCAGTTCCTAAGTAAATTGAAAGATTTATTTGTAACAGCAACACTTTATAACTCCCAAAAGTATAAGGCTAAGTTCAGATGATATAACATTATCAATCAATTTTAACGTTCATCCGTCACACTAAACTCAGCCTAATTCCTGTAAAAAAAGTATTAGTATGCATACCCATTATTTAAAAATAGAGTTCTTGTGTTTATAGTCGAATAAATGTGTGTATTACGGCAGAGACTGGCTACTAATAGTAGCCGTCGGTTTGCTCCGATATCGAGTGGAAGCCACCGCGTTGGACATTAATCATGTCTGAATCGCGTAAATTTATCTGAGAAAGTCAGGGCTGCGATGAACGTGACTTCATCGTCTTATTTTCTATCCTCTCGAAATTTGGATCCATCGATTGTAATCATTCGAGCTTATGTTCCTGTGAGCTTTTGCAACCCTAGCAAACGCCGTTCGATTTCACGCGATATATTTCGAATGTTATCTAAAAATAGAACGTTAAATATTAAATTGAATCAGCATACAATTTTGGGACGGCTAATGTGTAATAAATTTAATATAATAATATTTATTGATATTGATTTCTTATATTTCCGCGAATACTACACATTGAAATAAAACTAATTATACGGATTTTATCGCGTTAATTTTTTGTGTGTTTACGTTCCCGACGTTTCGGCTGCTTCACAGCAACCATGGTCCCGGGAGGACTGAGGCGTTAGAAGTACTAATGCCATAGTTAGAACTAGGGTACCCTCATATTTAGTTTAAAAAAAAAACAGAAATTGAACGCGATAAAGTCCGTATAATTTTATTAAATTAGTTTTATTTCAATGTGTAGTATTCGCGTAAATATAAGAAATCAATATATATTTTATATCGTTGCTTTTTTTCCCTTGCTTCTTTTTTTGGTAAACTATGAACGAATAATTTGAAAGTGGCACACCCCTACTGCGGGCGGGTGTGCCAACGCGGTCGCGCCCACCCGACCACGTAATCTGCCCATCTCTGATATTTGGCAGTTAGAGCGCACAGATACCGCAGATCTGCGTTATCCTCTCAATTATCTCGCTAATGACCCGTGCTCTTACGGATGGCTTCTTGTAGCCGCGGTTTTATTGTGAAATATTATGATAGCTTCAGATTTGTGATATGACGCGATGATGGGTTTGGGTTTGCAATTTATTATGTGGATCTATAGTAGAGTAGTATATTAGTAGTCTTTGTTTACTCTAGACGCATTGGAGGAACTCTCCCGGAGGCTGCGATATGAGATTTTTACGTTATTTATACAGGTCGATTCAGTAAAGGTGTACAAGTCTAACCCGCGCTTTTTAGCGCATTTTTAATCATTATGTAAATTCTGAACTTCTATGTCAAATTTTCAATAATAAATATTGTTCCCAACCAAATTCAACTGTCATTTTTCTGAACAAATATATTTTTTTAAATTATATCTCGAAATTCTGTGTTCACATAATACGTTTAAACAAACAATAATGTTATTAAAAAGATTGGTACAATGAAATCAATGCTTACAATAAAAAAAAACATAAGTAAGAATAAATACAACATTGTCCTTTTATTTAACCCTGGGACTGTTTGCGCACTTTTAACACGTTGACTGCGTTAGGAGGTCTAAAAGAACTCTAACGTGACTTTCAGCTGGTGCGGCGCCGAAAATCGTGTTCTCCACCTCTGTGCGGGAGGTCGTAACTTCTTTATTTCTATGTGTTTGACAGAGACAAATATACATACCTACTTCCCGCTGCGAGTTTGATTCAATAATGTAATAAAAAAAATAGGAGATGGATGAGGTCTCTAACGCACTGAGTTGTAATAATATACATCTGTTGCGTGAAGAGATCTTTCGGACCTCCTAAAACACAGGCGTCATAGACGCAAGGAGCGGAGCGCGGGCGGCGCGGGCGCCGTTAGCTCGCGCTCAGTGTTGTTCAAATGTCGATAATGTGTACCTGCGCACTCCATGTAAAAAAAATACGCTCTTATATTTTGTCAGCGTGGTAGCAAAAAAAGTCGTTGCACAGGCTGTCACAGTAAATTACGGCTTACATTTAGTAGCACAGATGCATCCAAAACAGCCAAACGAATAAATACACTATGTGTGCAATGCGATCAAAAATGTGTTTACCATGCTTCAATGAGGAACATTTTTCTTAAATATATTTTAGGTCACTATGTTTATTGAAATAAAACTAATTTTATGGATTATCATAATTCATCATTCACGGAAGGACAGTCACCATGGTCAGTCCTCCCGTGACCATGGTTGCTGTAAAACAGCCGAAACGACAAATAATAAACACGATAAAATCCATAAGATTAGTTTTATTTCAATGTGTAGTATTCGCGTAAATATAAGAAATCAATATTACTATGTTTAAATGATTACTTCATAAAAAGTTTAGCTATCGATAACTGGGGTTTTATTTTAATCCCATTACTAGTCACAACCCAAACGGATCTATCTTTAGTTGCGATGCGAGATTCAATGGATACCTAATTTTTTTTTCGTTATATCTCATAACCCACTTTTCATATCCCCATGCGTAGCAAACTTGAGATAGAACAGTTAATTCTCTATTATTTAAAGAAAGAACATAGATTGTATCTTATTTTTTGATAAAGATATGAGTTTTTTTAAAATACCTTATTTTAGGAGATGGATTAGGTCTCATACGCACTACAGTGAAGCTCGGTTATGAGGTCGAATAGGTCTCTACCGCACTGGCTGAAAGTCCTCTGAAAATGGCACCGCACTCAACGTGTTAAAAAATCCCTTTTAGCTCCCGGGTAGCGACTTAAGTGCGCTGTGTGGGCAGCGGGCACCGATAAATCCCAACGATGTCGTCGCTCTATCGCGATCGGCCGGACCGCCCGGTCACCTAACAGCTGCAGTTTTCTTTTAAGTCGGACTTTTTATTCTGCGGCCGACTTTGACCACAGAGGACTCGGGAGGGTTTAAATGTTTGATGGCTTTAGAAGTAACATTTTATGTAAACTGCGTTTGTGAGAGGTTTTATTTTTCTTTTTACGGTTAATGGTAATCGTCAAAGGTACCGTAGAGTACCGTGTTTTGTTTAAAAAATAATAATACTTATCATAAACTTTACTGAGACAATAGATAGCACTTATTAGTTATTTTTATAAAACATTAACTGGCATTCATCTCTGCAGCTTCAGCTGGAAGAGATCGCAGCTAGCGATAACACCGCCCACTGTACACTGTACACTGTACAGTGTACACTGGACCTATGTATTCATATCCTATAAAATGTTAATGAAATCGGTGTGCAATAAAGAGTTATCTGTCTATCTATCTATCTTCACAGCGGACCGATTGACGGAGCCGGTCTCCCCAAATCTTTGCTACTGTGACAATCAACATCGATAACCAATACGGACTAGTACTGTACAGAAATGATGCAAGGCATTTTAGTGTTGTACTCTTGAATTATACCTCTTTTTTGCGTGGGGAAATCATGGATACCCACAAGCCCCAGGAGAGGTAAGCGGGTTCTGTTGGACTCTAACCGACTAAAATCCCACCCACGGTAGTCATTTTCTTGTCTTGTGGGGATGCCACGGGACCGCTTTCGCACACATCCGTGACCCCACTTCTGAAATTATATATTACAACTTAAAATTTAATTTGCTATTATGCAGCTCTTAGATGTAAGGTGTTTGCTAGCATTTGTTATACTGCTTGATTCATTTGTTCGGGGTTACAATTAAGTGCGATCTATTAGGTGTCCGTGTGAAGCCAGGTGATATTGCTAAGTTTTTTTTTATTATTACAATATAGGCAAGTATTTGATCTCGATCTCACCTGATGGTAAGTGACGATGAGATCTACGATGTAGCATACTTGCCTAGAAGGTACCTGTTCACTCTCGACTTGAAAACACCCAGATTGTAGTCAACGGGGAACAAAGACGCCGGTAGCGTGTTCCATTCCTTGGCAGTTCGCACGATGAAAGTAGAAGCAAAACTCTTGGTGCGTACCGAAGGAATGTCCACAGTGTACGGATGACACTTGTCCGTGCATCATGTCGAAAAAGTAGAACATATAAATCGGATCTCCAGTGGTTCCATAAAAATAAAACCTCAGCACTTCTGCGTAACAAACAAACCCCCGAGCACAATATCATTTATTACCCTCATAAGTATAATCCATCAAAATTTATTCATTCCCGTTACGACCCTCGAAAATCGGGTAACTTGCAAAAATTTTACTTTTCACATAAAGCCAATGGGACGAGATAACAAATATGTACTCGCTAATAATAAAGAACGATTGATGTCGTGAAAAGTTTCTTATAAGAGCCATATTTAGGATACACAGAGAATAGTAGGCTCAGTATACACAAGTGGGGATATCTTTTATTAAGACCTAAAGATATTTTGTGTTGTGTTTATTTATTATTATATATTGTGTTTTCAAGTGGAGAGTGAACAGGTAACTTCTAGGCGAGTATGCTCCATCGTAGATCTCATCGTCACTCACCATCAGGTGAGATCGAGATCAAATACTTGCCTATAACTGTTATAAAAAAAAATTAAAAAAAAAGATATTATATCGTGTATTACAAAAGATGCGTTTTGCGATGAAATGCATATTAAGTGGGATCCCTCGCGACGGACAGTTTCTCGATCGGCATTATAGAGGAGTTCGGTTTCGTTGACTTCTTTAGTTATCGATCAACTTGTTTGGTTTATAATTGGAAAAGTTGACGAGTCGAGCGTCAGTGTTGGGTACCTGTGCCCCCATTTGCATTACAAAAGAATAATTTTGACCATTGTCCAGGGAATAAGACATTGAAATTAAGTGTAATAAGCCTTCCTACTTTACAAAAAAGTTTCTTACGAATTGCTCTTGTGTTATTTAGGACTAGCTATTACCCGCGATTCCGTCCGCGTGGTATTAAAAAAAAAAGGTTTTCTAAAATAAAAGTAATCTAAGTTAATCATTGTTTTGTTATATATCTACCAGTGAAAGTCCCGTCAAAATCGGTCCAGCCATTTCAGAGAATAGCCGAAACAAACAAGCAGACAGACGGACAAAAATTGTAAAAAAAAGTGTTTTTGTATATGTACCGTGTATACATCCAAATGCACTTAGTAAAAAGCGGTTATTTTAATATTACAAACAGACACTCCAACTTTATTTATTTGTATAGATTTAAAAAGAATCCCGGCTGATATGTCACAGAATCATCGCGAACCTACCAAATCTTTTATCTAACAAGACTTGGTCTAATAAATCTTGTCGGCTTAATCCTATTGGCTTAATAAGTGTGTGCTAAGCATTTCTACCAACGATTTGATTAACGCAGAGCGGCGTACGCGTCAACACGAACAATATTTTGTGAGTCCCACCCATAAATAACGTATCTCTTTATTGTTCCAGTGATTCCGATGCGAATAGATTTATTCATAGTGGCACAGTTGATGTGTAGGGTTGTCTGTGCCTTAAACCAGCTATAACAATCTGGTCAATATAACAATGATGTAATTATTTTTACCAGTTTATTTGCAAAGTTCGCAAGTTCGTTACATTTTGCCTCGGGTCCAAATCAGAGAGAATAATTTTAAGTTACATACATAGACAATAGTTATTTTTTTTATAAAGCAAAGACAATATCAAAAATCAATGCAACATCGACTAAATCATTCGACACAATCTCTTCACAGTTTGATGGTATGGCAATTATGTTAATAGACATAGGACTTTGTGGGATATCGAGTTTTTTTTTTATTACATTGTAGGCAAGTATTTGATCTCGATCTCACCTGATGGTAAGTGACGATGAGATCTACGATGGAGCATACTTGCCTAGGTAGGAAGGCGGCAGTAGATAGAGACGCTACATTCACTAGGCACATGCAGCGCAACTGATCTGACCCGCCATCCATGAATCGCAACTCCAAACATCATGCCGGAACACGGCTAGGCCGCTTGGCGACATGGCTTTGTTCAGTGGGTGGTGACTAGCCACGGCCGAAGTCTACCACCAGTAGAGTTGTCACCTGGTTGGCACCACCCAGGGTCACGTGTAGGGTATCTCGAGCGTACTTAATTCTCCTACGGACGAAGGTGACTCGACCCCAAAAATTGTTACAGTAAGATAGCTATAGTTTCATTGGTTCGAGAATTCTCTAAATTATAGCCAGATAAATACTCTGTACGGTCCCAAACCAAGCAATGGTTATTATTATGGGTAGCGAACATTGGTCTGGGGTGTTCTCAGTATATAATACTTATATTGACACTAGCTGCGCCCCGCGGTATTACCCCAATTAAAAATTAAAACAAATCTATCCCACGGGAACCATACATTTAACCAGGATAAAAAGTAGCCTATGTGCTATTCCAGACTGATCAGCCAGATCCGTTCAGCCGTTCTGGCGTGATTGAGTAACAAACATCCATCTATCCAAACTTTCTTATTTATAATATTAGTGGGATTGAGCATCCATGAATCGGGTACAAACATTTGTGGTCTTCGCACTAAGCTTGTCCTTACCTAGCATAGAAAGCAGGGTCACTACTTAGTGCGCTAATCAGGTCGTCATTATCGGTGGCCAACATTGATAAAAGTGTAACCAGTCCTACCAACCAGCCGATAAAAGTGTTACCAATCCTATCAATCAGCCGCTAAAAGTATAACCAGCCCTACCAACCAGCCGATAAAAGTGTTACCAATCCTATCAACCAGCCCTACCAACCAGCCGCTTAAAAGTGTATCCAGCCCTGGTGTGGCGACAGTAAACTCATGAAACCGCCGTCTGGCGATTGCCTCAACACATTCCCTGATATATGATTGCTACATATTTATGAGACGGCTGATAGACCAGTAAATAATAGCGGAGTTCAATGAAACTGAAATGAAATGAGTTGACTTTAGAAAACGTGGAAGCGACGGCCCCATTTGACTCGGTTGGTACGAACCCGGCTTTATGTTAAGTCCCGGGAACCAATTCCGATAGTGGCAAACTTTATGCGGTGATAATTTTTTCTTTAACAAAACAAAACTGTCTTCAATAAACTAAAAAATATACACTAGTAACTAGTTACTGTATCTTGAAAGTTTCAAATAAGAACTTGTGTTAATTAATAAATAAAATAAAATATCTAAAATAAATTTTAGACCTTGTCGACCCCCAAAATCAGTTTTCGTTTATGTTGACCATGGGAAATCGACCACTTTAAGAATCCCTGGTCTACACCATCCGGCAATGCAGGGATATTAATACTTATTTCAGTACTGTTATATATCTTTCGCGATGAGTGCAGTGGTGTTGGTAGCTTAATATTTATGAGACAATTGATCGGCGGTTCCGCCGGCCGCTAGTAGGCTTCATTATTCAACGGTGCGGTGTTATCATGTGGGCACCGGTGATAAACGTGCATATAACTATTACTAGATAACGCATGAAATAGTATACTTTATAAACGACAATAACTCGTCCTATCTTCCATTGTAATTATATCTTCACAATTATGGTATACCTGAATCGATAGAACAAAGCATTATGTCATCAGAACTGGTATGATCTATATTATCAAATCTGAATCATCTTATCGTATCCACTTATTATATCAGTACGAGATAAGCTTATTCTAGGGCGTGCTTGATTTAAATATGATCATAGAACGGTTGATCAATAAGTTTGTCAGAAGTCTTAACTGGCTTGCTTTTTATCATCTTTTGGCGGAAAATGGAAGATCTTCCAGCAAGGCGGTATGCCTGGCGGAGTGGCCGCTATGCCCCGACGGTTATGGTCAGGGTCTTGTATATATGTAACGTGCTCCGAAAACTCTTATAGCGCGTTTTAGGTTTGTTTCGAGCGTCGTCATTTGTTCTAAATGTCGTCTTAAGCGCCTTCTGTGTAGCTTGTGGCGAGATTGATGAGGTCGCTACAATCTCTATAGCATTAAACATGTCCATATAAATATGGGTCACAGAAATCGATGCAAAACAGTTGGCTGTAACTACAATGTGGATTCTAGATAAAAACCGATACCAGCACCTACTATTAACGAGTTTGTTTAGCATTTAGCATGTCTATGCCACTATTTAGTTTATTGTGAAACTCCGTGAGACTGTCTCACTCTCATTTAGATTCTGATTCTTCTGCTCTATGTCTATTTGTGTTTTTAGGCTGCTTACTTAGCTTTAGCACTGGATCGTACTTTAAAAGTTGATAACTTGAATTAACGAATCGTGCATCTATTCTAACAAGCTTCATCTTGGTGTAGCTCAAGTCAAGTCGGTCATAATTTTTACATGCTTAAAGGGGCATTTACAAGTTGCCTCTCTACAACCGAATCAGAAAGCAAACTAACCGACATGATCCAAAAAGAAACTTAGCAGGTTTGGACATTATAAAGAAATTTCAAATCGCATCATGGTAAAATGGTTGAGGAGTATGCCAGTAACTTTACCATTTACAATGGCCTGAACCCACGCCACGTGCCTTTGAAATACATACCTCCAAGTTCACATTACCCAGTACTCAGTCCAAGGTCGACATGCCAATTGTAACGGTATGAAAGGCGCAGTTTCATTGTGACAAGACCTCGCGACACTCAGTCATGCAAATTATGCTCTACAAGAACCGAAATGTATTGTCATGCTGGTTATCGATCACCGATAGAGTCGATTTTATATTTTTGTCGTTTAAAAGTTTCCACAATTCGTAGGCATACTTTCTTAGTTATATTATTTACTTGGTGTTTTCTATAAGCATTATACACTGTGATAGCCATGTTGGTCGAATGCTCGCCTCGGTAGCGAAAGTCGCAGGTTCAAACCCCGACTCTCACCTCTGGATTTCATGTACGAATGAAATTTTCAACCATGATTATCGTAGAGGCCCTTTTTGAGATTTTTAAGGTGAAAGAACTATTGCAGGAATATGGAAAGATAATTGGGATTATTATTATTATTATATACTGTAATCGCCTCCAGTCCATTGTGTGGTACCTATAATACAATCGTTGCTTAGTTTGGTGCCGTACAGTTGGTGTGTTCGTCTGGCGATACAATTCTTATCATTGTTTCGTTAGATTATGTTTAAATGCTTGACCTGCCTTTCTAGCTCTACATTGCACACACTTTATTATACTGCATGTAGAGCATATGAAGCATATTAACGAATAAAAATATTACCATAGATAATAGATCAGCTACCGACAGTGATTACACCTCCTTTAATCTTTGTTCTCCTTCCGTGTGCAAATCATGAAATCGTGCAAATTCTCTATCGAAAAGAGTAAGTCGACTAACTTACTCCTTTAGAATTTTCTCTAGTAACTTAAGAGATGACTCAGCATCCGTACTCCTTGTTATTCGAAGCCTGTATTAGGGAGCGTTTTGGCTTCGCCTGAGTTAATACCCGTTTCACTTTCGAACAAATAGCGCTCGTTCGCAAGTCATTCGCGGAAAAATGATACCTCTATGGCAATGGTGGCTCTAGCGGTGTTGTGAGCGATTAGATTAATTTTAATGTTAATTAACACGTTGAGTGCGGTGCCATTTTCAGAGGACTTTCAGCCAGAAGTCACGTTAGAGATCTTTTAGACCTCTAACGCAGTCAATGTGTATGTTGTGAATCGAATGTGTGTGAACTGTGGTATATATACCATGGGCCCTGGGGTGGAAATTATAGACTTCTTGAGGTTTATATAATTATAATTTAATTAAATACTCAGAGCACTTTTCAAAACAAACGATGTCAAGAAGGCGGTATAGAGAAGAGAGATAAAACCATAGAGAACATTATATTATAGAGCATTTTCCATAGATCATTGTCCGAAGGTAAACTAATGAAACACTTCGATGATCATGAAATAATATAATATTAGTATTTTGAGGAAATCAAAACCTCCCGAAGACAATCTGACTCACAATATTTTAAATACACTTCAAAAATATAGAAAAAGAATCATAAAAAGAAATAGAGTAGTAGCCAAAAGTCGGCAACATGTTCGTTTGATTCAAACAACGCTCCCGAATAATCATAAGACATGGTTTTTGGTAAATAATTTCCAAGACATGAAGAACCGCTTACCTTCGCTCCCATACTTAGAAATATGGCTGCTGTACAATTTAGTTTAAATGACCGAAACGTGAATGACTTTAAATATATTTTCCACTGCCCACTTAACATATACCACATAAATGCTATCTAAGTCAAACTTCATTGCGCAATTCGTGTTTAAATAAAAATCTACCCTTAAATTATTCCCGACAGGCCACCCCGGTGACGCAAATACGTTAGGGTCGCTCGAATAATTATCGATAATAAACCCCTTCTGTGGGGTAACTTCTCAAGGCTTTGAAGTGACGTAATTGGGCAGTCTTTACTTCAAATGCGTTTTTGAGATATGAACTTTGTGTGGGATTCATAAAAGTGCTATTCACGTGGTGTGTGGGATTAATGAGTGTTTTGAAAATCGAGAACATGTAAAGGTTTTATAAGGTTGGCAGCAATGTGTGCTATTTAGCCTCATTGCGTTGGTACCTTCATCCAACATTATTGTGGCTGAAATAAATTTGTTGTGACCTCATCAAACCTCACTACTAAGATACACAGATGGCGCTGACGATCCTCCATAGAATCTTGAAACGCGCTTTAAGTGTTTTCGGAGCACATAACATATATTCAAAACCCCTACAACAAGGGGTACAGCGGCCAGCCCCGCCAGGCATGCCACCAACCTGGCTGGAAGATCTTCCCTTCTTTGCTAAAGATTTATTTTAATTGTTAAATAATTAATTTATGTAAATAAATCGCCCGGAGTGCATTCATTACTTTATAATTAAATATTTTTTATAGAGTTCTGTATAATATCTTACGAATACTTACCGACAAAATTAATACCACAGACAACCGATCACAAACATTGATCTACTATTGACTAGATCGACGTCCGTAAAAAATATTTCCAACTAAAGTAACTACAGTATCTTCTCACATAGTCCAGTCATGTAGAGGCACATAGAGCTCGCGATAAAGGTCGGTGCGTGTAAATAATTGATTGTAATCGTCCGGGGAAAGTTTTCGAAGAGTTCCACTCGACGGTAGCTGCAACTGATGACCGGGACTCTACCTACGGACATTAGTAGTAGCGGCTGGTGTTTAGTACAAGAGGTAGCGGGAGCGAGTTCATCAAGTTAGATTAATATCTCAGAACTTGACTTCTTCTGTCTATATAGTTGCCATCCGAGAACCAGCTATTGTGAGTGAGTCAGATTAGTTCTCTGGCGTCAGGCTGCCCTGTAATAACTGTCATAGATGTAAGAATAAAAAGCGTTAGATAAACGTGCGCTCTGACACACGGAGGAGATCATGTCAACCCATTTAAGACGGCTAAAGACTCAATGACCCTTATTGACACAAGCTCGCAATGACAAAATCCTTTTCAATCAATGACGATGTGGGTCTTGTGCGACCAGCCGAGTAATATTAATATCAATATTTTTGGTAATGTGACTGTATATATTTATCTGTGTAGTTTTTTTTTTTAACTTGTATATTTTTTATTATATTTATAGTTTATTAGTTTTTAGTATTATGTATTTGTAGTGCGCAGAATTTTACTGCCTGTCAGTTATCTTTCTTTTCCTTCCTGCCAAAGGTTGCCTGGAAGAGATTGCTTTATAGCGATAAGGCCGCCTATGTGCACACTTTGAATATTTTTTTTTTGTATATAGTATTTCTAATGTGTGTGTGCAATAGAGAATATGTTATCTAATCTTATCGTAATGTTTAGTATCTCATAACTTGTACCACACAGTTGAGCCCGAGTCGATCCGCAGCACAAAGCCATCGCATACTCGTTAACTTGCAATTTGCCAAACATAACGCCCGACTACCGAGCACGGGTGTCCGATAATAATTCATGGAAATAGTTCTCCAACTTTCGCTATAAAATATAGTTGCTCGACCCGTGAATCACGCGGTGCTTAAGATGCGTTTCTGTGTACCTATTTATTACGTACTTGTAGTTGTAAGAAAAATACTTATGAAATTCAATAATAAAGTAATATATATGACAAGGCTTACACATAACAGAGAGGAATGGCGAAGGATGGAGGAGACCTTCACCCTAAAATGGGTACCCAACAAAAATAAATAAATATGCTTATAAACTCATTTAAATTTCAATCTCTATTTTGTAATAATAATATTCTATTTTAAGTACCTATTTTAAATGCATGAAATTTTTAATTAATTAGCAATGAAATGTAAAATGAGTCAATTTACTATTTATATTTTTGGGAAATAAAAAAAGGTTATATTATAAATGCAAATAGTCTACTACACCCAATTTCTCAATTCTCTACTATTGAAATAAAGCATGCCATTATTTCGGCAATATTAAATCCTTGCTCTTAAATAAATTAAAATATCACGTCTGTCTGTCTGCTAGTGACTAGACTAGTACTATTGGCTGACACTGACACGTATTTCACACACACACACACACACACACACACACATACACATACACACACATTATCTGCGATACAAGCTTGTGCTTAGTGCAGACAAGTTCCAATATTGTATATGTTTTTTGTTGAATAAATGTTTATATCTTTTTTTTATATCAATTATGTGGCTGCACCTCAAACGGCCATAGTGCATCGCGCCACAGTAAAACCAACTTGAATCGGTTAAAATCACGGCTCGGCCCGAACCATTGTGTCCATTTGACATTTATGGCGCAATTTATATTTACGTTAGGGGAACAAAGCGACCCCTTGTCCACGACACATGGACCAGGGCTGGTAGCTCTCAGGTTTGAATTAAGACTATTTTTACGCACACTCACAGCTAAGACGAAAACCGTGTCCTATTCTTATTATGAATGTTAAAGGTACTAATATGCAATACATAAAAATGAATATGCTTCATAGAGCTGTTAATGAAAATATAAAGAGTATTACGAGATTGTTAAAATGATTGTAGAGTAAGTGAAAGGATACATAATATAAAGTAGAGAACACCTGGTTCGCAAATTAATTTAGGAGCTTACGTGCCTTTTCATGCCTCTATTAAAGAAAACAACGTTTCCAGACCTTGTTTGACCTGAAATTTTCACACGAATAACGAAGTAATATTATCTTCGCACTAATAGCACAGTCTCATAGTCACATTCAGCTGATAACCCTACGGATATGCGTTCATCCCAATGCATGCGGCACACAGTAAATCAACTTCGTATTGTTCCTCAAATAAATTGGCTTGGAGGCAGTTCCATGAGATGTTTTCCGCAGCGCGAAGGGTGCTGTCGTACATACCCCTATCTAATGGCCATCGGACAGTCCCATCTATGATCCCATGAGGTTCTCAAGATGCTGCAAGAGCTGGTTGATATAAAGAAGTACAACCTTTTTGAAGTATGGTAATAGTTCTGTAAGCTCTTGCAGCATCTTGGGAACATCATGGGATCATAGATGAGTCTGTGTAGGGTAGGCTGCCTCTTAGGTAGGGTCAGCAGAAACTTCTATCGTAGCCTTAACGTCACTGAAAAAGCACGCTATCACTGTCATACTTATATTTATGAATCCTGTGGCGTGAGAGGGATGGATGTCCCCGCTTACGTTGCTGATACGCTACGTAAAATGAGACGTGTTTGGGCTACTGATTCTGCTTGCCATAATAAACATTCTAAACCTTCTGCTTTTCTTCCACATTCAGACAAATTGTAACCCCGTTTCCACCTACACACGCCCGCTGTAATTACAGCCTACGTTATTTCCTCAAAAGGCTTTTATGTCGCGCGGCAAAGTCTTGTCGCGTGTCGCCGCGACCGTCAAATGCCGCGTTGTCGCGTTTATTATCTACTAAAGAATATAATTCGTTCAGTAATGACTTCGCACTGGTGGCCCCTCGGCCTCTTTATTTTTCATTTGCGAAGAAATGAGAGTGGCAAACGCTTTTTGGTTTGTATTGTAACGAGGTCATTATTATGCTTTTGTTGCGTTTTTAAGGCGGCCCGTGTCGGTATTGGGGATTTAATTGGAATTCCAAGTATCCTATTTCAAATTTTATGAGATGAAAATGTTTAGGGAAGTATTTTCATTTCATATGCAATATACAATACGACCTCTCTCGCATTGGTCACTTAGATTCTTCTTTGGTGAATCGTGCAGTGAAATTAATGGAGATAAACATCGCAATCCCTTTTACGTACTGTTACGGAAACGTATCGTCGTCCATCTCTCTCACACAAATGATTTTATTAATAAGTATGACAGTGACCGCATGTTTTCTCAATGACGTTACGATTGCATTAGAAGTTCCCGCTTACTCTACTGATAGCGAAATGGATGAAATAATCTTTAAAATAACCAAGCACCATCAATGATAGAATATCATCAATAAGATGGGGTGGTTAGTTACCACCCACTTAACAAAGCCATGTCGCCAAGCGGCCTAGCCGTGTTCCGGCATGATGTTCGGTGTTGCCATTCATGGATGGCGGGTCAGATCAGTTGCGCTGCATGTGCCTAGTGAATGTAGCGTCTCGTTCTACTGCCGCCTTCCTACCTAGGCAAGTATGCTCCATCGTAGATCTCATCGTCACTTACCATCAGGTGAGATAGAGATCAAATAGTTGCCCATAGTGTAATAAAAAAAAATTAAAAAAGATTTAAGGTAGAGTCGTCACACGCGTGTGCACCTATTTTTACCCGACTACTGCAAAAAGAAGGGTTATGGTTTTGGTCTAGTATGTAATATGAATAATTACGTGAATTTAGTTTAGTTACTTTCAGTATTTACATTTTATTTATCCCAAGTTGGGTCACAGTGTTGTTTCATTTATCTTTTATTCCGTAGGCAGTTAATAGTTATTTTTTTCTTTTGTTGTAAATATGATATGACTAAACGTTTGTTAAATTTTAATACTTAGATTCATTTTATACTTACTTTTAACTTGACAAGCATTTTGATCGTTACTGTGCCCGGTTAACTACTTGATTAACTGCATCATCCAAGTTACTCGTTTCTACTTAATAAGCTTTGCATATTAAATTACCGGTGGATCGATGAAGTCGCAACGGTGACCAAAAGTTTACATTTCGTCGGACCCCGCGCTTTCATGTGAATTAGAAGATATATGAAGGTTCCAGCAAAAACGTGCACTGAAGGCATTATGTACGTTGTTTTTTACTGACATTACTTGTGGAGTTCGCTCCGAATGTTAGATTTATTTCAAGACAATTTATCACGGCATTTTATTTCATATGTCAAACAAAATTCAACTCGCGGTATATGTACTTGTAGCCACATAATATTCTGTATAATTAGATGATACTACCTACACGTGGTATTCTGTGATCAAATCAAAATATAATTTATTCATACCGTCGCATTTGATGTTCAAGTATTTTCTTATACACGAAAAATAACATTTCACGACATACGCTTACACATTTACATGAAAATATGTATACATAATAAAGAAATTAATGCGGGCACTGGGATAAATATGTACATATTTATATCCATAAAAATACGTGATGAGTTCACGCGATGTGTCGTCTACTCATATCAATGCTCGTAAATTTAATGGTATTTTTTTTTATATCGCGTTTTTTATACAGCCAGAACGTAGAGGAATGTCCGGATTTTTTGAATACGAATATTTTTATTATGGTTACCCTTTATATTCTTGCTTTTTGTAAATGGATGCCAAGAGTTCATTCACCTCTGCATTTCTTGATTGATTCCATTGTTTGTGTGTCTTACGCAGTTTTTCTGCATTTTTGGTGGAAAGGTAAAAAGATAAGTCATGGCTTTTCTCGTATATTTTTGTGACCACAGAAAAATATGCAGTGTTGATTTAAAATGTAACAATCTGATATCTTTATTAGGGTTGCCACCTTTTCCTAGAAGAAAAATAGTTTCGTTTTTTAAATTGCAGTAAACATAGTAGTTACTTCTGGGATATTGAAGAAAAATAAAGTTACACATTTTTTAACGTCTTAGAGTCAGAACCGGCAGTGTTGCAATTTCAAATTATTTCATTTTTTTCTTCGAGAATGTGACCTTTATATCCTACCCATGGAACCCTTAACATATTTTACATTATTATTCTTAAGGCTTATATAGTATACTAGCTGTTGCCCGCGACTTCGTCCGCGTGGTATTTAACAAAGACTCAGCCGTTGGCAACAGCCTGCTCGCGTTCTGATCCCGCGGGACGCTTTGCAGATTGTTGCTATCAAACTTTAATCAGGCGCAGCGCTGCAGCATTGGTTTTAATTTTTTTTCGAGAGATCCATTTTTTTTTCTAAAATAAAAGTAGCCTATGTTACTCCTTGTTACATCAGCTATCTGCCAGTGAAATTCCCGTCAAAATCG
This sequence comes from Pheosia tremula, assembly GCA_905333125.1. Taxonomy (NCBI): domain Eukaryota; kingdom Metazoa; phylum Arthropoda; class Insecta; order Lepidoptera; family Notodontidae; genus Pheosia; species Pheosia tremula. The sequence goes on along the minus strand of HG995408.1, from coordinate 9,341,885 downwards.
GTCCGGCCATTTCAGAGTTTATCCGGAACAAACAGACAGACAGACAGACAGACAGACAGACGGACAGACAGACAGACAGACAGACAGACAGACAAAAATTGTAAAAATTTTGTTTCGGTATAGGTAACGTGTATACATCCAAATGCACTTAGTAAAAAGCGGTTATTTTAATATTACAAACAGACACTCCAATTTTATTTATATGTATAGAGTATAGATTTGACTAAAGTATAGTACGGGTGGCAACCCTCGACTTTATTCTTCCAGATTCAAGACCCATAACGACATCTATGCATACAATAATACACCTTCTCCACATTCGTTTAGGCTGGTTTTTACAACCGATATCACCCCACACACACGAAGCGTCAACACCCGTTGGCAATGTTTTAGCGACGCTCTGGCATCCCCTCCGCGACATTTTCGGACGCATTAGACCGATCATCATAAAACGTTATTTACGATCTCCATGTGAATGCGCTTCCCTTTTTATCATGTTAATTCTGCGGTGCTTATTGTGTACGGCGTTAATTTATGACAACCGATACCCTATCCAACAGATATGTCTTAGCCACGGTGCGCAATTGTCAGAACTATACGTAGCACGGTGCAGGTCGGTGAACTGTCGTTTGGGACAAATACACGGTAGGTTTAGGTTGCTATTGTAATGCAGTTAAGGCTGATTTTTGTACGTGATCTTGCCTGTGTTACGATCAGAAAGATAGTCCAATAAAAAAGGTTGCAATTCTTGCAATTTACACTTGTACATTTGACCTACATTGCAAATGTGTGCCTACAGGCTTGGATAAGGTGACATTATATTCCAATTGAGGTCCTGATTTGAGTTGCATTAATAGTCGCATGTTTGGAGACTTAGTTCGGGAGGGCTACCCAGGTGCTTAGACCATATCATACGAGGAAGCCGGCGGATGTACTGGACCGTGACGTAACGTCCTTGGAGCATAAGCCATGCTTATTATTGGATATGACCTGATTATCACAGTTGGTGGTGATCCTGCCATCTGTGCCGAGTGTCCTGGGTTCGAATACTGGGAGGAACAAACTATGTGTGATAAGCTTGACTGTTTGTACCCGAGTCATGAATGTTTATTGTCTATATAAGTATTATATACTAAAATTCGCTTGTGAGTTCATTGTACGGTACCCATAATACAAGCGTTGCTTAGAGTGGGACCGTATAGTTGGTGGAAGGCCGCAGGCAGGGGGTTCAAACCCCCCCTCTAGAAATGCCTGAGAAAACCCACCGTTTTTTACCCATGTACTTACCAATGTCTCTGGTCTAGAGCTCGACTCTCCGCCCGAAGTAAATTTCTTGCAACGGCCTTGAGTTGGTGTGTTCGTCTGGCACTATTATTATTATTAACGTATGGATAACGTTTCCTGCCCATCACTATATTATCCATGACGATTGATCATCACAAAAGTTGTTTAACTAAAGTTCGCAATCACTCCAAGGAATCCATCAAACTTCCACATAACTTACCTACCGTCAATCGGAATGAGGAAAAGAGCGTCGGATAATAACAGCAGTCATTAAGGTCTATCCCGATTACTCTGATTGTTAGGGGGGAAGGAAATCGGCAGTCTTGTCCCTGAGGGATAGCCTGGCGTGTCCGGAGACTATCTTATATGGTGCGAGCGTCAGCTATACAGGGTGGAAGGGACATGGTAACGAACACTTTAGGTAAAGGTTATTCTTAATGCCTATAATAAAATTACCTATACAAATTATTTTTGTCAAAAGTCTTCGTTTTATCGTGTCGAAGTTTTATATGTAATCTTGAGCAGAAGAAGTAACTGATGAGGATGTATTGAAGAGAGTGCAAGAAAGAAGTTCATTAAGGGAAACCATACGGAATAGAAGAGGGAAGATGATAGGCCATCTCATACGACAAGATACCTGCATAACCAAGACTGACTTGCAATCCGTTTCTTCCCCATTGCAAAAACGTTGTGAAAATCCAATAATAATTCCATATTATTTTTATTGGAAACACAGGCCCCACTTCGTGGCTCCCGTTGACATGTAATCAAACAAATTTAATAGCACATTAACTTGCCGCGTGCTGTGCAAACAATTCCAAATTTAATAACAGACACAAATATATCGTACCGAACTGACTCTACATATAAAAATATTGAGATATTTTTAAACAATCTCAACTCTCAAAAATATCGTTAGTACACTCTGTAATTTCATTCTATTAGAAAATTAAATCTCAGAGGCGCACTTAGATAGTTCTCAGAGGCCTCAAACTCTACTATAGGAAAAGAGCCTTAAAAAAATGAAACATGCACTTACTAAAAGACATTTTTTATTGTCTCAATAAGTGTCCATCTCGAATGCGCTCCCTGCTTTTAGTTATAATAAAAACTTTTGCCAAAAATCATAAAACAGCAGGACGTCTCTACATTGCCTTATAAAATGTACCACTTCAGTGTTATAGAGTTTTTAAGTGTGTCTATCCACGCTCTACTAAATGTGTGCAGCGAACTGGAATGGCTGTTAGGCACTTCAAAGGACCAGTAGAGCTGCCAAATTAGTGTATAAATAATCTTAGGCTGATTTTATAGTGACGCTTACGGCGGACGGTTAAGCATAACAATGAAACGGATGTAGAGACTAAATACATTTGCGCTCGCGCTGCTTACCGCACGCGCGTTTACAAGGGAGACTGTAAAACCAACCTTATAGGTATACTTTAAGGATCAATAGACGAGGTCCATATGTGGTACCAATTTGTCTCTATGTTTTATTTAGGGTTTCGAATAGAGAATTTTATTATACTCGTAGTTATAAAAGTTGATCAGTTAGTACAGATTTTTGTTACGTTGACAATCGTATTCCTAATGCATTAAAGTTGATATTAATTCTACTTGTATATCAATAGACTGTCGCTTGCGGCAAAACCTTTATCATATCTCCGCAAACGCCAACTTAGACCTATAGACTCAATTATATAGGGTATATACTCCCATGGCTACATAACAAAAAATCGATTTCGACAAATTTAATTCAGCCCATCACTACACGAGCGCCGCTCACGTAACGAACCCGCCTGTTTCCAGCCCATAGAGCCAGAATAGAATTTAGTTACATATTTTCTGTTTAGTAAAACGAGAATGCCCCTGGGGTGGCGCTTCGATGAACACTCTGCTGTATATTGATGTTACGCTGTGTGTTTTTGGCGTAAAACGGGGGTGAGTTTTACTAGATTTTACAGTTTACTTGTTTTCGCCCGTGGCTTTGCCCGCGGTACCTCAATGAAGCCTTTACACTCTTAATTAAACTTTCTATTAGTGAGATAATATCAGTCGTTCCGGAGATTAACCCTGTAGCGACCACTTCAACCGCACCACAACCTACACAGATGGCGCATAGCGGCCGCTACGCCCCGACGGTTATTGTCGGGATCTTGTATATATGTTACTTGCTCCGAAAACTCTTATAGCGCGATTCAAGATTGTGGTGGGAATTGTCTATTGTTCTGAATGCGTCTGCAGCGCCATCTGTGTAGCTTGTGGTGCGGTTGAAGTAGTCGCTACAACCCTTATATCTAAATTCACAAAGTTTACCTCTTTATAATATAGAGTTCATTGTTTATAGACCATTCAATAAGCATAGTTAAAGAGTGCCTGTTACCGAATTAAGAGTCTGTAGTACGAGTTTTGGATATTCAAATGTTTTTATTCGTTTTATGGTAAAGCTGCGTGCCATTAACTGTAGGCCGTAACTAATAATAATAATAATATCGCCAGACGAACACGATAACTTTAAGGTCTCAAAATAAGCAACGCTTTTATTATGGGTACCCTACAATGGACTGTGGGCGAACTCAGTATGTAATACTTATGTTGATATTACATATCCATGACTCGGGTACAAATATTTGGATTCGAACCCAGGACCCTCGGCACAGACACCATGGTCACTACCTACTACGCTTATAACTGTAGGTTTAATGATACCACACTTCGCTGAATTTAACTGAAGTCTTATTTTTTCCTTATGTACCTTTTATGAAAAATATATATATCTAGTGATAGCCGTCGATAAAGTTTATGAATAGCCGGTCGATTTCCGACCAAAACTTTATTCGTTACAACAGGTACAAGACCCAAAACTAGTTGGGGCTGCCATCTTTACACAAGTACTAGCCGTCCCAGCGAACTTCGTAACGCCTCAGAATCAAATATAATATTTGAAAATGAACTATCATTATTATTGTTACATCTTTATTATAATTTAAGTGATTTTTTCCGATGCTTTAATAGTTATTCTGCTATTCGGGGCGGAGACAAATTCATAAAGTTAAAGATCATAAAAATTTACCCACCAGTTCTTGAGTTGTAAATGGTGTAACCAACGCGACTTTGTTTTATATATATGGCTTTTATAATCGAAGAAGAAATAACTAATTTTGACTTTTATACTTAGGTGCAAAATCCGGTACTTCCATCTTTGAAGCTAAAAACTAATTTGTTAAGATAAGTAACGTTAAGTTTTGATCTGTTTTAAATTATTTTTTCAGAAGAAAAGTAATTTGTAATGGCACTTGTATCTAAATGCTAAAGACTATGAATTTGAGGGGTTAAGATGTGTCTCTGTGTAACTTAATTACATTGACGCTTGAATGTTGGTACCCAAGCTTGGAACCGGTAATGAAAAATGTTTGCTCCATTTAAAATTTCTAAGGTCATTACCAACCCTCCGCATGCAGCCCTGCGGGTCGACCCGGCCGGCCGTGCGTCCGTCCGGCCGCGTCCGCGTCGCCGCCCGTAACTCACAAACTGGTGTAATTGTGAACGCGAACAACTAATGGCCGACCGACCGCCTGTTTAATGGCCCGTGCGGGTTTCATCACCCACCGCTTTCCCCGAAGCCAAAATTTTAATCTGAAAAAGTACTCGAGAAAACTCCCCACCACAAGCGAACGTGGAATCCCGTACTCCTTAAGTGCCTCGGCATTTTCGTTCATAATGGGCCTTAAACAGCTTTCGGGGAGATCGTTTAGTGGTTCATTCGTCGGCGGCGTTAACGATGCAGAAACGATAAGTTTTAGACGTAATAAACATGATATCGCGTCGTTACCGGGTGTAGACAGCGGGCTGCACTCATGACCCTTGATATGAAGAGTCGTCGAAGCCCCGTCCTCTTCGCAAATATTTTTAACAAGAATATTTAAAAGGGATTCTGCGCGATCGGAATAACCTCCCAACAGAGCGAGAGAGAACTCTAAAAAACATCATTCGAGGTTTTAACTACACGGCTTTGTGGATATAATCTAGTTCGGATTTTATTTTTACAGCGCACCGCAGTCATATTTGCGTTTGAAGCGATTCTCGATAATTGTGTTTGGAGTGATTTCGAAAGTTTATTTCAACCATGTTTGAGAGGAATATCGAATTTCATACACGCGGGCGTTTCACGAATTTTCATACGAAACTCAAACAATTATAAGTACAAGACAAGCTTAATTTTCGAAAGAGCTTCCACTATTCCTACATTCTTAATCGCCAAACTTAAGTTTCGCTCAGCAAACAACCGGTGTGAAGTTGGCGGCCAAAAGTTGGCGGCGCATTATTACCCGACTAAATTAAAATGCTCACAAAAATTAATGAAAAATCTGTACAGAATGGCATGTAACGCGGAAAATAATGAAAACTAGGAAATTTTCAGTACATATTCTATGTGGAAATAAAAAAAAATCAATAAATTTTCGTTATTTTTCCAATAAAGTAAGACCATTGTGTTTATCACATTTTGACTTAGATAACACCCAAGGACGGCATGGGAGTACATGTTTGATAGCTCAAAAGGTAGATCTAGATACAGGCATCCCGCCACCAAAAGCCTAGAGTGGTACTCCGCTCGGTTTAGGTTTTATGAGTCCAGACATAACTGGCGGCCGAAATTTTTTCGGCAGATTTTGACTTAGATAACATCCAAGGACGGCATGGGAGTACATGTTTGATAGCTTAAAAGGTAGATCTAGATACAGGCATCCCGCCACATAAAGCCCAGAGTGATACTCCGCTTGGTTTAGATTTTATGAGTCCAGATATAACTGACGGACGTATTTTTCGGCAGATTTTGACTTAGATAACATCCAAGGACGGCATGGGAGTACATGTTTGATAGCTTAAAAGGTAGATCTAGATACAGGCATCCCGCCACATAAAGCCCAGAGTGGTACTCCACTTGGTTTAGATTTTATGAGTCCAGATATAACTGACGGACGTATTTTTTGGCAGATTTTGACTTAGATAACACCCAAGGACGGCATGGGAGTACATGTTTGATAGCTCAAAAGATAGATCTAGATACAGGCATCCCGCCACATAAAGCCCAGAGTGGTACTCCACTTGGTTTAGATTTTATGAGTCCAGATATAACTGACGGACGTATTTTTTGGCAGATTTTGACTTAGATAACACCCAAGGACGGCATGGGAGTACATGTTTGATAGCTTAAAAGGTAGATCTAGATACAGGCATCCCGCCACATAAAGCCTAGAGTGGTACCTCGCCTGGTTTAGCTTTTATGAGTCCAGATATAACTGACGGACGTATTTTTTGGCAGATTTTGACTTAAATAACACCCAAGGACGGCATGGGAGTACATGTTTGATAGCTCAAAAGGTAGGTCTAGATACAGGCATCCCGCCACCAAAAGCCTAGAGTGGTACTCCGCTCGGTTTAGGTTTTATGAGTCCAGACATAACTGGCGGCCGAAATTTTTTCGGCAGATTTTGACTTAGATAACACCCAAGGACGGCATGGGAGTACATGTTTGATAGCCTCTAAAGGTAGGTCTAGATACAGGCATCCCGCCACCAAAAGCCTAGAGTGGTACTGCGCTCGGTTTAGGTTTTATGAGTCCAGACATAACTAGCGGCCGAAATTTTTTCGGCAGATTTTGTCTTCGATAACACCCAAGGACGGCATGGGAGTACATGTTTGATAGCTTAAAAGGTAGATCGAGATACAGGCATCCCGCCACATAAAGCCCAGAGTGGTACTCCACTTGGTTTAGATTTTATGAGTCCAGATATAACTGACGGACGTATTTTTTGGCAGATTTTGACTTAGATAACACCCAAGGACGGCATGGGAGTACATGTTTGATAGCTCAAAAGATAGATCTAGATACAGGCATCCCGCCACATAAAGCCTAGAGTGGTACTCCGCTCGGTTTAGGTTTTATGAGTCCAGACATAACTGGCGGCCGAAATTTTTTCGGCAGATTTTGACTTAGATAACACCCAAGGACGGCATGGGAGTACATGTTTGATAGCTTAAAAGGTAGATCTAGATACAGGCATCCCGCCACATAAAGCCTAGAGTGGTACCTCACCTGGTTACGCTTTTATGAGTCCAGATATAACTGGCGGCCGAAATTTTTTCGGCAGATTTTGACTTAGATAACACCCAATGACGGCATGGGAGTACATGTTTGATAGCTTAAAAGGTAGATCTAGATACAGGCATCCCGCCACATAAAGCCTAGAGTGGTACCTCACCTGGTTTAGCTTTTATGAGTCCAGATATAACTGACGGACGTATTTTTTGGCAGATTTTGACTTAAATAACACCCAAGGACGGCATGGGAGTACATGTTTGATAGCTCAAAAGGTAGGTCTAGATACAGGCATCCCGCCACCAAAAGCCTAGAGTGGTACTCCGCTCGGTTTAGGTTTTATGAGTCCAGACATAACTGGCGGCCGAAATTTTTTCGGCAGATTTTGACTTAGATAACACCCAAGGACGGCATGGGAGTACATGTTTGATAGCTTAAAAGGTAGATCTAGATACAGGCATCCCGCCACATAAAGCCTAGAGTGGTACCTCGCCTGGTTTAGCTTTTATGAGTCCAGATATAACTGACGGACGTATTTTTTGGCAGATTTTGACTTAAATAACACCCAAGGACGGCATGGGAGTACATGTTTGATAGCTCAAAAGGTAGGTCTAGATACAGGCATCCCGCCAACAAAAGCCTAGAGTGGTACTCCGCTCGGTTTAGGTTTTATGAGTCCAGACATAACTGGCGGCCGAAATTTTTTCGGCAGATTTTGACTTAGATAACACCCAAGGACGGCATGGGAGTACATGTTTGATAGCTTAAAATGTAGATCTAGATACAGGCATCCCGCCACATAAAGCCTAGAGTGGTACCTCACCTGGTTTAGCTTTTATGAGTCCAGATATAACTGACGGACGTATTTTTTGGCAGATTTTGACTTAAATAACACCCAAGGACGGCATGGGAGTACATGTTTGATAGCTCAAAAGGTAGGTCTAGATACAGGAATCCTGCCACCAAAAGCCTAGAGTGGTACTCCGCTCGGTTTAGGTTTTATGAGTCCAGACATAACTGGCGGCCGAAATTTTTTCGGCAGATTTTGACTTAGATAACACCCAAGGACGGCATGGGAGTACATGTTTGATAGCTTAAAAGGTAGATCTAGATACAGGCATCCCGCCACATAAAGCCTAGAGTGGTACCTCACCTGGTTTAGCTTTTATGAGTCCAGATATAACTGACGGACGTATTTTTTGGCAGATTTTGACTTAAATAACACCCAAGGACGGCATGGGAGTACATGTTTGATAGCTCAAAAGGTAGGTCTAGATACAGGCATCCCGCCACCAAAAGCCTAGAGTGGTACTCCGCTCGGTTTAGGTTTTATGAGTCCAGACATAACTGGCGGCCGAAATTTTTTCGGCAGATTTTGACTTAGATAACACCCAAGGACGGCATGGGAGTACATGTTTGATAGCTTAAAAGGTAGATCTAGATACAGGCATCCCGCCACATAAAGCCTAGAGTGGTACCTCGCCTGGTTTAGCTTTTATGAGTCCAGATATAACTGACGGACGTATTTTTTGGCAGATTTTGACTTAAATAACACCCAAGGACGGCATGGGAGTACATGTTTGATAGCTCAAAAGGTAGGTCTAGATACAGGCATCCCGCCACCAAAAGCCTAGAGTGGTACTCCGCTCGGTTTAGGTTTTATGAGTCCAGACATAACTGGCGGCCGAAATTTTTTCGGCAGATTTTGACTTAGATAACACCCAAGGACGGCATGGGAGTACATGTTTGATAGCTTAAAAGGTAGATCTAGATACAGGCATCCCGCCACATAAAGCCTAGAGTGGTACCTCACCTGGTTTAGCTTTTATGAGTCCAGATATAACTGACGGACGTATTTTTTGGCAGATTTTGACTTAAATAACACCCAAGGACGGCATGGGAGTACATGTTTGATAGCTCAAAAGGTAGGTCTAGATACAGGCATCCCGCCAACAAAAGCCTAGAGTGGTACTCCGCTCGGTTTAGGTTTTATGAGTCCAGACATAACTGGCGGCCGAAATTTTTTCGGCAGATTTTGACTTAGATAACACCCAAGGACGGCATGGGAGTACATGTTTGATAGCCTCTAAAGGTAGGTCTAGATACAGGCATCCCGCCACCAAAAGCCTAGAGTGGTACTGCGCTCGGTTTAGGTTTTATGAGTCCAGACATAACTAGCGGCCGAAATTTTTTCGGCAGATTTTGTCTTCGATAACACCCAAGGACGGCATGGGAGTACATGTTTGATAGCTTAAAAGGTAGATCGAGATACAGGCATCCCGCCACATAAAGCCCAGAGTGGTACTCCACTTGGTTTAGATTTTATGAGTCCAGATATAACTGACGGACGTATTTTTTGGCAGATTTTGACTTAGATAACACCCAAGGACGGCATGGGAGTACATGTTTGATAGCTTAAAATGTAGATCTAGATACAGGCATCCCGCCACATAAAGCCTAGAGTGGTACCTCACCTGGTTTAGCTTTTATGAGTCCAGATATAACTGACGGACGTATTTTTTGGCAGATTTTGACTTAAATAACACCCAAGGACGGCATGGGAGTACATGTTTGATAGCTCAAAAGGTAGGTCTAGATACAGGAATCCTGCCACCAAAAGCCTAGAGTGGTACTCCGCTCGGTTTAGGTTTTATGAGTCCAGACATAACTGGCGGCCGAAATTTTTTCGGCAGATTTTGACTTAGATAACACCCAAGGACGGCATGGGAGTACATGTTTGATAGCTTAAAAGGTAGATCTAGATACAGGCATCCCGCCACATAAAGCCTAGAGTGGTACCTCACCTGGTTTAGCTTTTATGAGTCCAGATATAACTGACGGACGTATTTTTTGGCAGATTTTGACTTAAATAACACCCAAGGACGGCATGGGAGTACATGTTGGATAGCTCAAAAGGTAGGTCTAGATACAGGCATCCCGCCACCAAAAGCCTAGAGTGGTACTCCGCTCGGTTTAGGTTTTATGAGTCCAGACATAACTGGCGGCCGAAATTTTTTCGGCACATTTTGACTTAGATAACACCCAAGGACGGCATGGGAGTACATGTTTGATAGCTTAAAAGGTAGATCTAGATACAGGCATCCCGCCACATAAAGCCTAGAGTGGTACCTCGCCTGGTTTAGCTTTTATGAGTCCAGATATAACTGACGGACGTATTTTTTGGCAGATTTTGACTTAGATAACACCCAAGGACGGCATAGGAGTACATGTTTGATAGCTTAAAAGGTAGACCAAGATACAGGCATCCCGCCACATAAAGCCTAGAGTGGTACCTCACCTGGTTTAGATTTTATGAGTCCAGATATAACTGACGGACGTATTTTTTGGCAGATTTTGACTTAGATAACACCCAAGGACGGCATGGGAGTACATGTTTGATAGCTCAAAAGGTAGGTCTAGATACAGGCATCCCGCCACCAAAAGCCTAGAGTGGTACTGCGCTCGGTTTAGGTTTTATGAGTCCAGACATAACTAGCGGGCGAAATTTTTTTTGCAGATTTTGACTTAGATAACACCCAAGGACGGCATGGGAGTACATGTTTGATAGCTCAAAAGGAAGGTCTAGATACAGGCATGCCGCCACATAAAGCCTAGAGTGGTCAAAATCTGCCGAAAAAATTTTGGCCGTCGGTTATGTCTGGACTCATAAAACCTAAACGGAGTGGAGTACAACTCTAGGCTTTATGTGGCGGGATGCCTGTATCTAGACCTACCTTTTGAGCTATCAAACATGTACTCCCATGCCATCCTTGGGTGTTATCTAAGTCAAAATCTGCCAAAAAATACGTCCGTCAGTTATATCTGGACTCATAAAACCTAAACCGAGCGGAGTACCACTCTAGGCTTTTGGTGGCGAGATGCCTGTATCTAGATCTACCTTTTAAGCTATCAAACATGTACTCCCATGCCGTTCTTGGATGTTATCTAAGTCAAAATCTGCCGAAAAAATTTCGGCCGCCAGTTATGTCTGGACTCATAAAACTTAAACCGAGCGGAGTACCACTCTAGGCTTTTGGTGGCGGGATGTCTGTATCTAGATCTACCTTTTGAGCTATCAAACATGTACTCCCATGCCGTCCTTGGGTGTTATCTCAGTCAAAATCTGCCAAAAAATACGTCCGTCAGTTATATCTGGACTCATAAAACCTAAACCGAGCGGAGTACCACTCTAGGCTTTTGGTGGCGGGATGCCTGTATCTAGATCTACCTTTTGAGCTATCAAACATGTACTCCCATGCCGTCCTTGGGTGTTATCTAAGTCAAAATCTGCCAAAAAATACGTCCGTCAGTTATATCTGGACTCATAAAATCAGAACCAAGCGGAGTATCACTCTGGGCTTTATGTGGCGGGATGCCTGTATCTAGATCTACCTTTTAAGCTATCAAACATGTACTCCCATGCCGTCCTTGGGTGTTATCTAAGTCAAAATCTGCCGAAAAAATTTCGGCCGCCAGTTATGTCTGGACTCATAAAACCTAAACCGAGCGGAGTACCACTCTAGGCTTTTGGTGGCGGGATGCCTGTATCTAGACCTACCTTTTGAGCTTTCAAACATGTACTCCCATGCCGTCCTTGGTTGTTATCTCAGTCAAAATCTGCCAAAAAATACGTCCTTCAGTTATATCTGGACTCGTAAAACCTAAACCGAGCGGAGTACCACTCTAGGCTTTTGGTGGCGGATTGCCTGTATCTAGATCTACCTTTTAAGCTATCAAACATGTACTCCCATGCCGTTCTTGGATGTTATCTAAGTCAAAATCTGCCGAAAAAATTTCGGCCGCCAGTTATGTCTGGACTCATAAAACCTAAACCGAGCGGAGTACCACTCTAGGCTTTTGGTGGCGGGATGCCTGTATCTAGATCTACCTTTTGAGCTTTCAAACATGTACTCCCAGTCCGTCCTTGGGTGTTATCTCAGTCAAAATCTGCCAAAAAATACGTCCTTCAGTTATATCTGGACTCGTAAAACCTAAACCGAGCGGAGTACCACTCTAGGCTTTTGGTGGCGGGATGCCTGTATCTAGATCTACCTTTTAAGCTTTCAAACATGTACTCCCATGCCGTTCTTGGATGTTATCTAAGTCAAAATCTGCCGAAAAAATTTCGGCCGCCAGTTATGTCTGGACTCATAAAACCTAAACCGAGCGGAGTACCACTCTAGGCTTTTGGTGGCGGGATGCCTGTATCTAGATCTAACTTTTAAGCTATCAAACATGTACTCCCATGCCGTCCTTGGGTGTTATCTAAGTCAAAATCTGCCAAAAAATACGTCCGTCAGTTATATCTGGACTCATAAAATCTAAACCAAGCGGAGTATCACTCTGGGCTTTATGTGGCGGGATGCCTGTATCTAGATCTACCTTTTAAGCTATCAAACATGTACTCCCATGCCGTCCTTGGATGTTATCTAAGTCAAAATCTGCCGAAAAAATTTCGGCCGCCAGTTATGTCTGGACTCATAAAACCTAAACCGAGCGGAGTACCACTCTAGGCTTTTGGTGGCGGGATGCCTGTATCTAGATCTAACTTTTAAGCTATCAAACATGTACTCCCATGCCGTCCTTGGGTGTTATCTAAGTCAAAATCTGCCAAAAAATACGTCCGTCAGTTATATCTGGACTCATAAAATCTAAACCAAGCGGAGTATCACTCTGGGCTTTATGTGGCGGGATGCCTGTATCTAGATCTACCTTTTAAGCTATCAAACATGTACTCCCATGCCGTCCTTGGATGTTATCTAAGTCAAAATCTGCCGAAAAAATTTCGGCCGCCAGTTATGTCTGGACTCATAAAACCTAAACCGAGCGGAGTACCACTCTAGGCTTTTGGTGGCGGGATGCCTGTATCTAGATCTACCTTTTGAGCTATCAAACATGTACTCCCATGCCGTCCTTGGGTGTTATCTAAGTCAAAATGTGATAAACACAATGGTCTTACTTTATTGGAAAAATAACGAAAATTTATTGATTTTTTTTTATTTCCACATAGAATATTTACTGAAAATTTCCTAGTTTTCATTATTTTCCGCGTTACATGCCATTCTGTACAGATTTTTCATTAATTTTTGTGAGCATTTTAATTTAGTCGGGTAATAATGCGCCGCCAACTTTTGGCCGCCAACTTCACACCGGTCAGCAAACAAACTATTATCGCGATTAAAAGTCACGAATGAATGGATTTCGGCGCGCTCATACCTTTACGACGTCGTTCGACAAATACCACATCCCACTCCCTCTCACTCCCCTGCACTCCTCCGCACTCCTTTGCACTCCTCCTCCGCGGGGTGTTGCTCGCAACGAGTGGAGTGTTGTTTGTATAGTGATGTCTGCGTGTTCAGAAACTCGGTACTCGAGGCCCCCGGACGCAGCATATACCCTGATATTATGTACCGCGGTGGGTGATGTTTGAAACATATTTTATAGTGTGTAGTTTCAGTCGTCAATATATCGTAATTTAAACTGATGGGAAAAGCTATTAAATAAATATTCAAGCCACGACACATCTGTCGCCATGACAACTGGTACAAAGCGGTTCTAGTTGATTTACCGAAACAACGGAATCAAGACAAATCATTTATTTCGCATACACCTCAGGGGGCACAACATGCAAGTTTCTCAAAATAAAAGTTTTTTAGGAATTTTATGTCAGCGACTATCGTTGGTCTGTACGTCAAGTTCGAGAATATTCGTAAGTTAATATATACTTTATAGTCGACGTTTTAGACATTTTGTATAGAGAATTGAATAGCGCCTCTAGCGGGCGGTATTTGCAACTTTCAATGCTCTATACCAAATGTGTAAATATGTAGACTATAAAGTATACGGTTAGCTCACGGATAGTCTCGCATTTGACGCTTTGGTTTTCGACTTTCTTCATATCATGTGTAGGTTGAGGATTCACAATATCGTTTGTAATGTTTTAATGAAACCCTTCAAGTACCAACGTCTAAAAAACCTGCCAACCATGGCCACCCATCAAACTTAACTAATATAGATTCCGCGAACTTCGCTAATTACTCGGGAGTCTCTGTCTAACCGCGTAGTGACAGAGAGGGACGGGTGAGACCTATCAGGTTTCCACGTCATTACCATCTGTGTTGTTTGTTATTTCATGAAGATACGTTTTGATATTGGGAAATAGATCAGCAGTATAATATGATCTTGGTAATCAAGCAAACATTTAAATCAATGTTAAAGAGTTCCCCAGATAAAACACAAATGTTAATTTGTTAAGAACAAGAATCAACATATCCAAAATCTTGCTTTGCATAATGATTACAAATGTCTTATTGTCGGGATCTTGTATATATATTACGTTCTTCGAAAACTCATAGTGTGATTCAGGATCGCACGAAGAATCGTCATGTTTGTTCTGAAAGTCGTCTACAACGCCATCTGTGTGGCGGATTGAAAAGGTCGCTGGAACATTATTGGTATCTTTCATTTTATTTGTAAACTACTCGTCATATTTGATAACAGGTAATATAATAATAATAATACCAGCCCTTCTTAATGTCCCACTGCTGGGCACAGGCCTCCCCTCAATGCGAGGGGGATTAGACTATAGTCCACCACGCTGGCCCAGTGTGGGTTGGCGGACGTCACTCATCTTTCGAGTGGTTCTCTCAGACATGTAGGTTTCCTCACGATGTTTTCCTTCACCGTTTAGCAAGTGATAATCGTGGTTGAAAATAAGATTCGCACATGAAATCCCAGAGGTGCGAGCCGGGGTTGGAACCTGCGATCCTCGTTACCGAGGCAAGCGTTCTACCATCTTGGCTATCACTGCTTAAAAGGTAATACTTCTATGTAATTTAACTCCTTACCGTCCCACAAACACAATTCTGTAATTCCACTTTGCACCCACTACAATTACATAATAGCATTTCTAAATTTCCAATTGCGCTCTTATCACAATTTCCACTCGAGTATTTCTTTTATCGCGGCCTTTATCTTCGTATTTCGTTGATATTTGACGTTGAGCATGACAAATGGTGTTAGCAGGTCGTTCACCTCGGGTTGCATAACAGCTGTTTTGTTTTGCCAATCTCGTATCTGCAAGATAAGATGGCAATGGCCATGAGTTTGTGTTTTGTAGGACACTGCCCTGTTATAGTGCCAAAAAGGTCATGTTGAAAATTACAGTGGAGTTTATTGGGCATGCTCCCGGCTCACCATATATATTGTGGTGCAGCTTGAACTCTATTTCTCATACCAATAGCTAACCATTTGAAACAATTAAAATTTCTATTCTGAACTCAATAAAGAAGATGGCTGGGTGCTACCATCTACATCGGCTCAGTAATTAATATAATTAAACCCAAAAAGCATTAAGGTGGAAGCTCGGGGTCAGGGCGCGAAATTCAAAATGCCAATGGTTTTTATTTTTTTACGAAAAATTTGGACATCTTTACGATGTAATTTAGTGTTTTGCGATAAACCATTTGTCTATTTGTACGTCACTGAATATAAATGTGCTCAAAATTCGTGGCTGTTTGTTTCCCCGTCCTGAAGAAACTCCTGGCCCAATTTCAACTAGGTTCTCACCAATGAAAAGCCTATGGATAGGCTACATATGATCACACTATGTCTACCATTGTAGGGCAAGCTGCAAAGCAAAATCGTTATATTCCTAACCTTCCGTGCCCACCCTGGAAGCCATTTTTAATGTCCCATTTCAGGGCACGGGCCTCCCCTCAATGCAAGGGGGATTATGCTTTAGTCCACCACTCTGGCCCAGTGCGGGTTCGCGGACTTCACACGTCTTTCGAGGGGTTCTCTCATACATGCACGTTTCCTCGCGATGTTTTCCTTCACCGTTTAGCAACTGATAATCATGGTTTAAAATGATTCGCACATGAAATCCAGAAATCCCAGAGGTGCGAGCTGGGGTTTGAACCTGCGATCCTCGTTACCGAGGCAAGCGTTCTACCCACTTGTAGAACGAATATTACTTAAAGGACACAAATGAACACTAACATCTAAATGTACAACTCCAAAATATGATTATCTACGTAAACGCCCTCGCCCACGTGACCTTTACACAAATCCATTAAGCCCCGTCATGATATATGGCCTGAAACTGTCACAATTGAAATAAAACTATTTTTTAAGGATTTTATCAAATCAAAGATTTGATAAGCCACAGATCCTCGCAAAAGAACACCGATTCCGACCAAGGATGATACGCGAGGCCATTGAAATTAAAAAACATCCTAATTTCAATAGGGAAGATGGCTGGGTGCTACCACCGACTTGGGATCCAGTGATTAATATTATTAAATCGAAAACCAAGCGTACCATTGCAAGACCTCAAGATACTGTGAGCACTTTCTGCGTAGATCGGACCACAATCAACAATTAAATATGAGGGTAGCCCGTCTCTAACTATGACACCAGGACGTCAACCACCTCAGTCCTCCCGTGACCATGGTTGCTGTAAAGCAGCCGAAACGTCGGGAACGTAAAAACGGAAAATAAACGCGATAAAATCCTTAAAAAATAGTTTTATTTCAATGTGTAGTATTCGCGTAAATATAAGAAATCAATAACTGTCACAATTGAATTATCTTCCAGTGTAAATTGTACAGAAATTGGGCCATCTATATCAGCTTGGGCGGTTTTTGTGCGGCAGTATTTGTGAACGGGTAAAATATATCACCTCGCGACTTGATGGGGTTGGCAAAGTGAATGTTCTCCTCTAGTGGCAAGTGGTATTGTGCAACTAGAAGTTTTTTTATTGTTAATAGCTGTCCCGGCGAACTTCGTACCGTCTCAGAATCAAATGTATGAGAAAATGAAAATTTAAACAAATCTATCCCACGGGAACCATATTTTTTACCGGGATAAAAAGTAGCCTATGTGCTATTCCAGACTATAATCTATCTCTGTGCCAAATTTCATCGAGATCCGTTCAGCCGTTCTGGCGTGAAAGAGTAACAAACATCCATCCATTTTATCCCGGTAAAATGTATGGTTCCCGTGGGATAGATATTTTAATTTTTCATACTTATTATCGCGGGTAACACCGCCGGGCGCAGCTAGTGTACTATAGTTTAGTATTACTAACAATATACTCACAATGTAATATGATTTTCAAAGTATTATTATAAAGTAAAGTACATTTTATTTCAGTTTATACATTAGACATGGTTGCGGTTCCAATCTAGGCAGAAGCCTGTATCTTGGACACCTTATTAGTTGACGTTTATAGTTAAGCACATTATTATATTGTTATATACAAAAATAAAGCGTACGAATTAAATAAAGAAACAAAACAAGAAAGAAATTAAACTAAAACATTATGAGTTAAAAATGAGATAAAATAAAACGTAAAACTGTATTAAACGAAAAAAATTTAAAGTTAAAAAGTGTACCTGTTCTTTAAAAGTGAAAAAAGTGTACCTGTTCTTTGTTTAAAAAGACATTTGAAACCGCCGCGTTGTGTCGTCGCAATGTCGTGTCGGATCCGACAATAATTTAACGTTTAATAGCGCCAATCTAAACCGACCTTTTCCAGTTTATTGCCTGTCGTACGAAACTGCGTCGTAAATCTGAGTGACAGACGGAACGGCCGATATTATCATATGCACACGCCACAATCCAATGCGGGGTAAGCAGGCAGCATTGATACGAAACTTATATTCTTGTATGTAGGAGTATATCCTACTATCCCACTAATATTA
Source organism: Pheosia tremula (assembly GCA_905333125.1). Classification (NCBI taxonomy): domain Eukaryota; kingdom Metazoa; phylum Arthropoda; class Insecta; order Lepidoptera; family Notodontidae; genus Pheosia; species Pheosia tremula. The sequence continues at coordinate 9,323,798 of HG995408.1, read as the reverse complement.
TAAATGTGAAAGTTTGGATGGATGTTTGTTACTCAATCACGCCAGAACGGCTGAACAGATCTGGATGAAATTTCCAGACAGGCACAGAGATAGATTATAGTCGGGAATAGCACATAGGCTACTTTTAATCCCGGTAAAATGTATGGTTTCCGTGGGATAGATTCGTTTTAATTTTTCATAGAGCAAAGGATTGACATGATTTACAGAAAAGGACATACTTTTTAATCGCGGGTAACACCGCGGGCCGAAGCTAGTACTATAAATCTTTGGTTAATAATACCTACGACAAGAAAAAAAATCGAATCGGTTCGATCATTAATCGAAATGATTTCAATCGATCCGTAACTTTCTCATACACCGATGTTGGCAGGGCATTGTTCGTATAACATATACCCATCTTCCACTGCGTGTTACACACGTATTGATATACACTGAACTATTAAAACGCCTACATTGTAAGAAGTAACAAGCTAGCTTGTATCAACTGTCGTTACAGATACACATTTTATGAATGCAACTCAGTCGTGACTCCGTCAATGGTGGTCGCAGGAAGCGGAGCTTTGTACACTGACGGATTTATTATCCTCTCCCTTGACAGTTCACAGATATCCAAGATTTAATTGGTTTGAATGTTCCATAGAGTATAGTACTGCATTAAGATTAGACACGAATTTTATGACAGATGTTAATGACACTTTTTGTAGGCGAAACTTATCATAAGGCAACATAACTCTGTAGTATTCCTTATATCAGATGCATGCATGGCGATATATAGTATGACTATAAACATAAAGATCACAAAAAAATGTGTTGAATAATATTTAATACAATTAAATCACAACCCAAGCGCACCATTGCAAGACCGTATCGTTCTACAGGGCCCCAAGTCTGCTAACACAGTCGATTTATAATCGAACAGCAACCGTATACTGTTAATTTTGTCAGTACCCCACACAATAACTGTTAATAGTGTTAGTCACTATGTTGCTGTTCGATTATGAATCGATTGTGTTAGCAGACTTGGGGCCCAGATAAAGTGACCATTCTACAAACATATTCTCTGTCACCGATCTTCATTCATACAACTATCAATTGCATTCATAAAGTCTACTACAGATTTAATGTTATGACTAATCATTCAAACGGCTACAATGTCAGCTGGCACTACATCTGTTGGTCGAGGAATGCTTTACGATGCCTTGACGAACGCGGCAATGATTTTCATTGATTTATTTATCGTTACATTGTATTGCAGCAGTGATAGCCGAGTTGGTAGAACGCTTGCCTCGATAACGAGGATCGCAGGTTCAAACCCCGGCTCGCACCTCTGGGATTTCTGGATTTCAAGTGCGAATCTCATTTTCAACCACGATTATCATTTGCTGAATGGTGAAGGAAAACATCGTGAGGAAACCTTCATGCCTGAGAGAATCCCTCGAAAGATTTGTGAAGTCCGCCAACCCGCACTGGGCCAGCGTGGTGGACTGTGGCCTAATCCCCCTCGCATTGAGGGGTGGCCTGTGCCCAGCAGTGGGACATTAAAAAGGGCTGGTATTATGTATTTATATTATTATACATTGTATTGAAAGGTTCATTGAGGTGCTGGACATCATATTAACACAACAACACATCCACACATCACATGACATTCACAACATTGTCACCATGACACATCTCTGTGTTATAGTAGCTTCTACCCTAGAGTTACCACTATGAATTGAAAAACAATTGAAGTAGCTAAAAGATCTTTTAAAAGCAGATCCGTAAATCCGGAGATTAATTTCTAAATTCAAATTCACAAACATAACCTCTCTAAAATATTTGTATAGTTAATTTCCTCTGAGAAACGAGAATAACGAAAATTTTGCCACTTTTAATTGGAGACGAATTTACAAGGACACAGGCTTACAGGCCTATAGTGGATCAATTCCAGCCTAGACACGTTCAAAACCCAGAAATATTCAAAAATCGACCTAAATAGAAGTCCCTAGGCGATAAGCGAACTCACGGGAAGCTGTCTACCAACCCTACGCACAGGGTTGTCAGCCGGCCGTATCTTACACAGACAATTTATTCAAGAAGAAAACCAAGTACCTACACCATCTTTGCGAACTTATAAAAATTAACTAGACTGAAAATGCTGAAATAAAAGATGTATTTATGAAATTAAGTTTTCAGATTCGTTGGGTGTTTTAAGTACTTAATTTATCAATCACACTAATCACACTATCACACTTCACACTAATATTATAGATGTGAAAGTTTGGATGGATGGATGTTTGTTACTCAATCACGCCAGAACGGCTGTACGGATCTGAATGAAATTTGGCACAGAGATAGATTATAGTCTGGAATAGCACATAGACTATCTTTTATCCCGGTAAAAGGTATGGTTCCCGTGGGATAGATTTGTTTTAATTTTTCATAGAGCAAAGGATCGACATGCTTTTATGCATAGGTAGTGGTAGTTTAGGGGTCATAATATGACATTCGCATCGACATACTTTTTAACAGCGGGTAAAACCGCGCGGGGCGCAGCTAGTTTATCAATATATCTTATTGATTACTATCTAATCCGTATTTTCGTAACAGGTATTTTTTCAGAAATTATCTAGCAACCCTATATCCATCTGAATATGTAAATTCCTGGCGCATTAGGCAAACGGCACAGTTGGCGGAGTAAACGCTCCCAAATGTATGAAACTCTTTTTAATGTACCAACTTTCGTGGGAACTGAGCTTGCGTCGATTTTCGGCAGAAGTGCGATACGTTCAAAATTCCTGGTCCAATTGTGTGTATTAAAAAAACAAGAATTAGTATCATAGTTATATCAAATTTTTATTCCGATATAATATTTCTGACATTCAAACGAATTCTGTGTGTACACTAACAGCGATATGTCTCTACATCAGGGCCCCAAGTCTACTAACACAATTGATTCATAATCAAACAGCAACCGCATAGTAACTGTCACTATTGACAGATATTGTATGGGATATCTGTCAAAAGTGACTGTTACTATACGGTTGCTGTTCGATTATGAATCGATTGTGTTAGCAGACTTGGGGCCCAGAACACTAGTAGTCTTAAAAGTATGCAAAGCTACAAACTTCGTTAATTTACAAGATTAGTTAATCTCTCGCTTGGTAGAGTTGATTGATAATCTTCTCTATGTTATATTTGCTTCCTTAGACTAGACTATGATTAATAATGAAAGTATAGAGATCGAGGATCGAGGATTGTATAAAATTTGTTAATTCGTACTTCAGTTATGACGACATTCTGCAAAGACCGTCGTTACACAAACTATAACGAGTCTGACAAAAAAAAACAATGTTATTTTCGACAAAGAAATAAAAACTTTTTTGAATTGAAGCCTTCTGGAGTTGTTTCTAACTTGGTACTGCTCGTCTAGAAATGAATTGTTCTCTCAAAGGGACAATATTATATTCAGTGTTTGACCTTTATTTCGCTCAGCGTTTAATGTCTCTCAAAGGAATAAATTTGTATTCATTGGTTTGACATGTTCAAATGGCAGCCCGGTAATTTTAAAGTATTTATAGGATTTGCTTGTTCAAAGATCTTATGAACTATTTTAGCTGGTTCAAGAGATTACTGACAGTCTAAAACGGCCAGAGCTGGGGTGCTTAGATTACTTACAGTAAGAAGAAAATTGTTATATAGAACAGAATAATAAACTAAATTTGTTTTTTAATTGATATAAAACTTATTTTAAGGATTTTATCACGTTTATATTCTGTGTTTACGTTCCCGACGTTTCGGCTGCTTTACAGCAACCATGGTCACGGGAGGACTGAGGTGTTTGACGTCCTAGTGTCAAAGTTGGAACTGGGGTACCCTCATATTTAGTAATTGTTTGAAAACGTAAAAAAAGAAAATACACGCGATAAAATCCTTAAAATAACTTTTGTTTTTAATGTTTAAACACTTATATTCAATTTCCGTCTGCCACTAAGGTGTCTCACTATAGCCACATTTCCCATAATTATGAAAATTATAAGCGGACAGTTTAATTTCACTCTATGATTAGACACTCGGCCACGGGCCTCTAATTAGTTATGCTCTACCAGTAGGTCATTATATTAGTCAGTTAAATTAACATTTAAACTTGACAGTTGTATTATAAGTCCGGTTAATATCATCATCCATAAATACCGTGTCTTTTTTTAATGTTATCTTGACAACCTAACAATAGACCGCTTTGAATATTTTACAATATTTTTATGGTACTTTTCATGGGATAAAACATGCGCGCATAGAATTTCATAAAACGAAATTCCTAGCAAACAAAGTCGCGGATGCAACTATACACTAATTAATATAGATAATGATAAACTTCTCAAACCAGTGGGTGGGGTACCAAGTTAAGTTATAAGTCCTCGGCGGTGGACATCTGATTATGCCCGTTGAATTTTGTACGAACTGCCCCCAAGTTAACGAAAAATGGAATGAGGATTGGACTCGCTATTTAAATTTCCAAAGAAATCTGGTGGGTTGCTAGTGATAGCGGCGATGATAGCGGAGCGGGTATGAGAGCAGGCATATAATATGTTGATGTTTACTTATAAACAGAGATAGAAAGAGCGTGAGAGACAGTTTGATGTTTACTTATAAACAAAGATAGAAGAGGGAGAGAGAGAGAGAGGGAGAGGAGAGATACAGCGAGAGATTTCAATAAAGAAGTTCTCAAATTACAAACACTTTGTGTATACACTATAAACTGATAATTTCTTGTGAATCAGATAAGACTGTCTGTCTGTTATTGAATGTTTCATTAACACCGTCGCTTAACCGCGTTCCAATAATCCTGTTAATGGTTGATAGTTACAAAAATAGGTATAATTTTCCGTCTGACAAACCAAGCTCGCGAGCGTTCACCGAGTGAGTTGACTGACGTCGCGTGACTTGACAGCTATCGAGGGAATACCGCTAAGTGATTGACTCATACATGATTTATTGTGTTTAAAAAAAACAATTTTTATTTTTATTTACCCGTACGATTATTGTATTAAAAATATTAAAGCCTTTACACATGTGTCTGTGAACGCAGCAAATAATTTTAGAATACCACTTTAGTGGAAAACGGATCTTCTAGCCGGGCGGGTGGTATGCCTGGCGGGGCGGCCGCTATGCAGCGACGGTTATTATCGGGATCTTGTATATACGTTACTCGCTCCGAAAACTCTTATAGCGCGATTCAGGATTGTCATGAGCATTGTCTATTTATCCAAATGCGTCTGCAGTGCCATCTGTGTAGCGTGTGGTGCGGTTGAAGTGGTCGCTACAGCACGGCCTTAAGTTGGAGTTACGAAATGATTGTAAGCAGACTTGTGGCTCAACTATCAAAGAGATAAATTGCGAAGAAAGGTTGATTCGTTCTGAAGCTACGTTTTTTTTTTTAATTACATTATAGGCAAGTATTTGATCTCGATCTCACCTGATGGTAAGTGACGATGAGATCCACGATGGAGCACACTTGCCTAGGTAGGAAGGCGGCAGTAGATAGAGACGCTACATTCACTAGGCACATGCAGCGCAGCTGATCTGACCCGCCATCCATGAATGGCAACACCGAACATCATGCCGGAACACGGCTAGGCCGCTTGGCGACATGGCTTTGTTCAGTGGGTGGTGACTAACCACGGCCGAAGCCTACCACCAGTAGAGTTGTCACCTAGTTGGCACCACCCAGGGTCACGTGTAGGGTATCTCGAGGGTATTTAATTCACCTACGGACGAAGGTGATTCGACCCCAAAATCGTTTCCGGTTGACGAGTATGGCTTCGTTTTTTGCGGAAGGCGCGGTTACCGATGAGATTTTGCGTATCTCTGCGGTCAGGTGTGGGTTACCATATCCACCGATTTGCCGAGTCTCACAATATATTATATACGCTTAGTTAGGAGTTTATGAGTTCCCGATCAGAGTTTAAAAAGACTGGAGAACGTTCAGGCCTCGGTTCTTTGTGATGGCGCCCGCGCAAACAGCATGCAATTTAACGTACATTACAAAGAATGCGTAACGTACAAGTGAAACGCGAAGACTGACTGCTCTCTGTCTGTCAGGTCTCCAAGCTCAGTCCCGGTTCTTATTCCATCATGTTTGAGAGTCCTTAGGTTAGTCAGATGCCATAAAACATTCTACCAATTGGTCTTACCCTTACCTTGGGTCTCGGTGTTAATATAATGGAGTGGAGTGAAAAAGATGGATAAAAGAATCAGAATATTTTTCATTCGTGTAAACCAATACAGTACTTTGTACAGTGTCCTTGAATCGTCAAAAATACAATCAAATTTAGAAGCTACTCCTTTTTTTGAAGTGGGTTAAAAGTTTCACAAAATGTTATGCTAAAGTTAAGCATAATGTTAAGCGCCCAGGTGGAATGCCATTCTTATGAAGAAGTACGGCAAGAAACTAAATCGTTGCTCTTTTGATAAGGATTTTTTAAATTTTGTGTAGTACATAGTTATGGGTATATAAGAAAAAGTATGATCGGCTAGGTAGGCTTCAGTAGCTGATTAAAAGTATTTACACAAATGACGAAGGAAATCACCACTTCAATTCATAGACTTTAAGATAGTTTTAAATGAACACTGAATTAATATACCTTTTTTTTATTTTCAGGTACTTACAACTATCTTACCAGATGTAGGGTAAGGCGATCCAATTAACATGGAATGCGATCTCAGATTAATCGCATTTATCCCTTTCAAGTTCCACTACTGGACACAAGCCTCCCCCCGAGGCGAGGAGGATTAATTGATAGTCAAGTGACCACCCCACTTCGCTGTATAACAATTGAACACTTTGACGAGCGTCAAATATGTACAGAATATGATTAGGATGACAGTTAAGTTTTGGATGCTGACGACGAAGAAAATGTTGTATTGATTTGAGATGTTATGTTATCACTCATCTCTGTCTGTTTGGACAAAACATTCCAAATTGTGCCAATAGACAATTTTTGGGATTATTTTATACGATCTTCTTTTTTTTAGGTTGGCAATTGGCTACAAAATAGTGCAATTTTTGCCAGTGTCGAGTAATTCTTGATAATTGTTATTGAATTTTATGTATCCCTGATGATAATGATAATTGTGATGACGATGATGATGATGAAATGAATCCCCTACCCTTTCAGTAAACCTGTGGATACTTTACTGAAGATTTATCGGACATCTTGGGAGATCTTAAAAAGTCAAGTTTTACTATTTTATTTCAATTAACTTCACTCGTGCACGTTTATGAACACACAATGGTTAATATCCCGCTAATATTACGCATTTTATGGAAAATAATCCCTAATATACGACTTGACGCGACAACTTCTCGCCGAAAGGCTATCCTATCTTTATAAACTCATAAAATCATGACCTAGAAATAAAAAAGTTTGTAGTTCTCAAATATTCAACAACGACAAACTCTTATTTGCCGAACAGATACCGCGGACACAGGAGCGTGATGTCCCAGACACTAAGCACGAACCGTTCGGCTAACACTAAGCCCAGTGCACACACCACGCCCAGAATACTAAGCCCATCTTGGCCAAAACAAACGGTGTCGCACGCTTGCTATTTGCGTTCGTGACTACGTTACAAGGAGACGGTAGAACAACACAAGATTTGGATACGAATTGCTTTGTATTAGGATAACCCTCCTTTGTAACTTTTATATAAATAAACTAGCTGTTACCCGCGACTTCGTTCGCGTGGTATTTAACAAAGACACAACCGTTGGCAACAGCCAGCTCGCGCGTTCTGAGCCCGCGGGACGCATTTCAGGTTGTTGCTATTAAACTTAATCGAGGCAACGCTGCAAGATTGGTATTTTTTTTTCGTGATTTCCTATGTTTTTTTCTAAAATAGCCTAAGTTACTCCTTGTTACATCAGCTGTCTGCCAGTGAAAGTCCCGTCAAAATCGGTCCAGCCATTTCAGAGATTACCCGGAACAAAAAGACTGACAGACAGACAAAAAATGTTATTTTAATATTAAAAACAGGAGTGTCTGTTTTTAATATTAAAATACAACAATTTTATTTATTTGTATTGATATCGGTACACGAGCACACCAACCGTACAGTACCAAACTAAGCAGTTCTTGTGTTATGTGTACCATACAATGGACGGGAGGCGATTCCGGTACATAAATCACACTAATATTATAAATATGACAGTTTGGATGGATGGATGTTTGTTACTCAATCACGCCAGAACGGCAGAACGGATCTGGATGAAATTTGGCACAGAGTAGATTATTGTCTGGAATAGCGCATAGGCTACTTTTATCTTGTAACTTGTATCTTGCTTGAAAATAAGAGTCCATAATACTACCCCAGGTCATTATTTTAAACAATCCACAATCAATAATGCGAATCCAATACCCCTACCGTATCAAAACCAGTCTTCGCAGGCAACTACTCGCAACTACATGCCGGATATCCTCGCGTTAATTACAACGGTGCCAAATACCAGGGGTGGAATGTCCTTTGTTGTATGTCAAACGTTATGGTCCCCGTGCGGATAATGGGGATGATAAGAGCCGGCTAGTAGATAGGTATTAATTTCCAATAACATTCCTTGAGAGTTTTCAGGGAATTGGACGTATTCGCACGTGCGGATGTCGTGTCTAATACACATGTATCCTGCTTTTGTAGCTTGTTTTATATAGTTGACTATATGTCAGCCTGATTAGCGCAGTTGGTAGTGGCCTTGCTTTCTGTGCCGAGGGTCCAGGTATCGAATCGTGGTAGACACAAATTTTGTGTGATGAGCTCGAATGTTTGTACCTAAGTCATAGATGTTTAATATCTATATAAGTAATATATACTGCGTTCGCCCTCGTCCATTGTACGGTACCCATTATAAAAGCGTTGCTTAGTGTGGGACCGTGTAGTTGGTGTGTTTGTTTGGCGATATTTATTTCATTTAATTATTTATGTATAAAACAAACTTATGTTAGTATTACCATTACATTATTATTTACAGGCAGTAATAAGGGTATTGCGGCGCAAAAAAAATTAATGTTAACGTTTTAAAATACCAAAGGGCGTGCACCCAATTTTTTTTTATTACATTATAGGCAAGTATTTGATCTCGATCTCACCTGATGGTAAGTGATGATGAGATCTGCGATGGAGCATACTTGCCTAGGTAGGAAGGCGGCAGTGGATCGAGACGCTACATTCACTAGGCACACGCAGCGCAGCTGATCTGACCCGCCATCCATGAATGGCAACACCGAACATCATGCCGGAACACGGCTAGGCCGCTTGGCGACATGGCTTTGTTCAGTGGGTGGTGACTAGCCACGGCCGAAGCCTACCACCAGTAAAAATTCGTATATTTTTTTCTATACATCTGTCATTATTGTCTTTACCTCATACTACATACTAACTCGTCCCGCTTATTTGACACTAGCGGGAATAGAAAGCTATACTAACATTTATTATTTCTTTGAAAACAAACACAGGCTGTCCACAAAAAAAATATTAACAGCTTTACGCTACTTGGGAGGTATTATTATTTCATTGATTTAAATAAAAAAAATATATAAGTATATACCACTTTTCACTACTTACCAAAACTACAACGCCATTCAATATCCACATTCAAGTTGCCAGCAAAATATTCCAGGACACTGTCCCTGTAAATAATTAACTATCGTCGCTCCCCACACGCGCCGTGTCCCCGGTGTCGGCGGTGTCGGCGACACTCGAGAGCTATGCAAATCATTAGCAGTGTCGGCTCGCGAGCGGGGTGCGGGGGGATGTGTGAATAGTACTCGTATAAATATGGATGGTAAATAGAAACGTATGGAGTAAATATTGGATGTTACGGGTATAGTAAGGGACATTTTTATAATTATTTGTGTGTTATAAACATTTCAATTTGGTATACCTGTATCGTCCTTACGAGTTGAAACAACTTAATTTCTTTCGTTGAAATAAAACTTATTTTATAGATTTTATCGCGTTTATTTTATGTTTTTATGTGCCTGACGTTTTGGCTTAGTTTGGTTTGGTTTGGTTGCTGTAAAGCAGCCGAAACAGCGAGACGTAAAAACATAATATAAACTCGCAAAAATCTGTAATATAAGTTTTATTTCTAATTTTGTGACAGGATTTACTGTAGTCAAGGTTGCCACCTATTTATGTAGGAATAATAGTATTCGGAAAATAAATGCAAAAAAATAGTACTTCTGGGAAATTTAAATAAAAAAATTGCACACATTTATTGTTCACGTCAAAAATGTTGAAAATTGTCCACGTCAGAAAGTTGACGTTTCGTTTCCGTGACGCTACTACGTGAGTGAGTGACGCGAATGTGTTTTGTTCTGAAATTCCCCATGCGTGCTGTGGGTGCGTTCCAGTCACGGTGAATATAAAAAAAACGCAGCTATTGAATGACCGATAAAAATATAGTATTTATCGCACATATTATTTCTCTATATAGTACTTTAGCGGAAAAGGGAAGATCTTCCAGCCAGGCGGGTGGTATGCCTGGCGGGTGGTATGCCTGGCGGTACGATGAAGAGGTCGCTACAGTACAATTAACCAAAATATTGTACAAACCTATATAATATAGGTAGTACGGGTGGCAACCCTTACTGTCCAAATACTAAGTAAATTTTGGTAGGTATAAAATTTTTTGTATTGCCTTTGCCATACAAAAGTTTATCCCACTCGATTTACACAACAGATTTATCATACAGAAACATATATAATATACTTATAATACGGTCTGACCTAATTCACCGTAAAAACCGTCATAATCCCCTCGTAAAAAAACCGGAAAAACCAATAAAAAGCGGGCGCTCCTTCAGTTCCATTTACGCTTTTTAATTGATAGCCCAGGTCCTCGATCATTCTGCGCTGAGCCTGACACGAGAATAATAAGCCCCAGTTTGAATTTAAACCCAGTTTATTGGTAGCTAAGCTTTTCATCCCGATTCGGCTGGAGTGTGGGCTTAATAATAAGCGCTTCGAAAGCAAAACTTTCCATTCTACTTTGTACATTTTTATCGTATCCTACTCTGCCACCGCTATTGTATCATTTCGCCGAACGATGTGCTTATAAAAATAGAATATATATAAAAAAATAGCGTTTCTTTAAATGCGTACATGCGATTTTAAAGCAAATATTGAACGATCTTACGACTTAGACGTAGAAATTTTACAGACGGAATGTCGTCGACAACAATTTGAAGCACAAAAAACCAAAGTGATTTGTGTAGAGCACGTGGATTCGCGGCACTACAGGGCCCCAAGTCTGCTAACACAATCGATTCATAATCGCACAGCAACTGCAGAGTAACTGTCACTTTTGACAGAAATTGAATTTCTGTCAAAAGTGACAGTTACTATGCGGTTGCTGTGCGATTATGAATCGATTGAATTTCTGTCAAAAGTGACTGTTACTATGCGGTTGCTGTGCGATTATGAATCGATTGTGTTAGCAGCCGTGGGGCCCTGTTGTATCGCCGAAACGTCGGTGACATACACTTCAATCTTACTATGGATTATGACTTACGGTCGTTTGTTTGGAGAGGCAACGAGGAGGCGCTAGAGTCGCTCTTAAGTGATTAAAGTCGCGAGCACCGCGCCCGAACAAAGCCCACCAATGTGCGGATGAATTTAAATGGAGCTGGGAACAAAACGGGAGAGACGGTAGAGGCGGCCCGTCACTGCCAGTGCCGAACACCCGAAATACAGATTAACAATAGATCGTACTACTTGCTGAGATATATACACCAGTCCTTTTTTATGTCCCATTTTTTTTTAATTATATTATAGGCAAGTATTTGATCTCGATCTCACCTGATGGTATGTGACGATGAGATCTACGATGGAGCATACTTGCCTAGAAGGTACCTGTTCACTCTCGACTTGAAAACACCCAGATTGTAGTCAACGGGGAACAAATATGACGGTAAACTGTTGGGCACGGACCGCCCTCAATGCGAGGGGGATTGGGCCATAGACCACCACGCTGGCCCAATGCGGGCTGGTGGACTTCACTCATCTTTTGAGGGGTTGTCTCAGACATGCAGGTTTCCTCAGGATGTTTCCTTCACCGCTGAGATATATACTATCTACAAAAAGATGTAAAAACTCTCATTGTAAAATCGATTTGGTAAAAGCTGCCTACAATACAAGGGAAGATAAACAAATCTGTTTTATTTGTAAAAGTTAATACAAATATTGATTTCTTATATTTACGCGAATATTACACATTGCAATGAAACCAATTTTAACGGTATTTATCGCGTTTATTTTATACCGTAAAAACATAAAATAAACGCGATAAAATCCGTTAAAATTAGTTTTATTTCAATCTTAATAAAAACAATAAAATAAACACGTCCTCGATAAGCCCCGGATATGCGTTCGGCATCGGCTGATGTGAGTATCGCTTTACAATATTATGCATGCACACTGCCGACGGTGCACACGGTTTTATAAAACGCTAATGGAAAAAACGAGCAGTGTAATTTAATTCGCTGTAATGTATGTATTAAGTGGTGGCACGCGAGGTTACTGAGTAAAGGGCGGTTCAATGAAAATTTGTTGAAGCAATTTTAAAACTAACTTGCGTCGGTATTGAAAAAAAAACGAATCCAAGGTCTCGCAATTGAATGAATGCCTGATTGATCGTGTAATGGATGTCTTAAATATATGATCTTCAGAAGTAATAAGTACCTAAATTGAGTATTTAATTTATGTATTGGTAATGTTGTAATTCTTTTGCTAAAATATCTTAAATATTTCTACTGGTGGTAGGCTTCGGCCGTGGCTAGTCACCACCCACCGAACAAAGCCATGTCGCCAAGCGGCCTAGCCGTGTTCCGGCATGATGTTCGGTGCTGCCATTCATGGATGGCGGGTCAGATCAGCTGCGCTGCATGTGCCTAGTGAATGTAGCGTCTCGATCTACTGCCGCCTTCCTACCTAGGCAAGTATGCTCCATCGTAGATCTCATCGTCACTTACCATCAGGTGAGATCGAGATCAAATACTTGCCTATAATGTATCAAAAAAAAATAAAAAAAATTATAAAAACGTCATCTTTACTTTTTAAGGGTAGTAATACAATAGGTATTCACCATCGGGCAGATGATGATTATGTACCTAGCAAGAGACTAGCGATAGCAATGCGACAGAAAATCGCATTTCATTTTACGTCGCAGTGCTATGTAATACGAATTTGCGATTTGAAAGAAAATGTTGCGTGATGATTGCTATCGCTAGTGTATTGCTAGATACGTAATTAAGGGAACGGTTCTATCGGTTAACCAAAACCATGTAAACTAAACCAAACCAAAAGCATGTCTGCCGCGAAGTGCCCCGTCCTATGACCTTATTTTAAATCAATCGAAATTCAAAACTAACCAAGACGGATTACCGCATCGCTGTTTAAACACTACATAAACGCGAACCATTTCGCTTTGCGGAGAATTGCATTTTATTCGGGGCCCCGTCACTCGTGATAGATAGTTTCTCGACTAACATCTTAGAGGAGTTCGGTGTTGTTGGCTTCTTTAATTATCGATCAATGTGTTTGGTTTATAATTGGAAAATTTGACAAGCCGAGGGTCAGTGGTGGTCCTCTTCCGCCATTTGGTTAACATTGGATTTTCGCCAAGTATCGCCTAGTGCTATCAATTACAACCCTTAAGGGTTCATAATTAGTATGAAGACACATTTATTTTTTCAAGGTATGATCGGGCCCATGGCTATAGTGTTCGCATAGTTCGTGTGTAGCGTGTATAGTTATTTTTGTTTCGTGCTCAAGCCGCCAGCTTGCATAATTTGGTCGTCTCCGTGATTTATGTGGTTCGCGCCGGCGCGGGCGGCCATGCTATCGTACCTATATTTATTCATGTTGTATACACGTGCCGCTGTTGCATACGTAGTACGATTTAATGGTTTTTTTAATTTGTTTTAACGTCTCCTAATTGTTTGAGCTGTTAGTCATATGAACATATACTTTGTGCACTCAATGTATGTTTTTAAATTAAGTTCAAGGAGTACCTATTCAAGTAGAAGTCAGGAACCTCAAACGAAGGTATTAAGATCTATGGATGAAAGAGTCATATTGCCCGTCGATATTGATCCCACTAAAATTATAAATGTGATAGTTTGGATGGATGGATGTTTGCTTGTTACTCAATCACGCCAGAACGGCTGAACGGATCTGGATGAAATTTGGCACAGAAATAGATAATAGTGTGGATTAGCACATAGGCTGCCTTCTATCCCGGTTAAATGTATGGTTCCCGTGGGATAGTTTTGTTTAAAATTTCATACTTTTTATCGCGGGCAATACCGCGGGGCGCAGCTAGTGTATTATAAAATATAGCCCAACTAAAAATCATTTGCCATCGGCCATTTTGCTATGAATCGCTACAGCTGGATACAACGCTTTGTGCGCCATCATAGTTAATTCAAGCTAATCGCTCACCGCTTGGCGAAAATTGCATGCTGCCTGGGAACTGGCAGGCGGTGGCCGGATCGCTTTTGATTTACCACTAAATTTTATAAGCAATTTTCATCAATTAACAACGACAATACACAACGTTTCTCTACCTGCTTCTAAAGTCTGAGTACCCGTTCCTACATTGTTCTTCTCATGCCTATAACAATGTTTTGCTTAAAAATGTAAAATATCTTTTAAAAATAAAGAGCAACCCTGGAGTTTCTTGCCCGTTCTTCTCCATAGGAACGGCATTCCGAACGGGTGGTAAAGTAGTAGCATACTATTTTGTAACTTTGACGATTCATAAGTACTGTACTTAATGGTCTACGTGAATAAAAAATATTCTGATTCTGATTCTGATTCTAAGTACAAACCCATTGTAATTCCATTACGACTGGACGAAATGATTCTTTAAAAAAGTGTCTGGAATACAGTTCTCTGTTCAGTTGTGAAGTTCTCCAACACGCACCGGGCTGAATGGTGAAAGATACCTAAAAAAAGTGTTAGTAAAGAATTCAAATTCAACATAATTCAACGTTAAAATATTACCACGTTCTTCTAACAAAGTTCGCAACACAGAGACAAGTCACAATACCATAGACAACTCACAATACCATAGACAACTCACAATACCATAGACTTTCAATAAATAAACGAACCTATTAATTACAACGATAATTATTCAAACTAATACATAACACTCGCGCTGTGGGCGTATCGTTAACAAATGGTGGTAAAATTGAGATAGATTCATAAGAATTTAGCTTAAGACTACAATAAATCGCGAACGAAAACTATATATATCATCTTAGTAATTAATCAAAGGAAGTATTTGATAGTTTGCGAGTAAAAAGTCGGAGACTGTTTGGCGATGGCTTCAGTTAGTGGAACGTCATCAATAACATGGAGTTGTAAACGAAAAGACGCGGGAGAGACGACACTGAGAGGACAAAGGAAACCAACAAACTTGAGCAACCTAGATGGCTATGTTGAACAAAAGGATATGCATCACTTCTGTTTAATTTTGAAAACCATTTGCGGATTACAATTATGGTCGTCTGTGTCACGTGTATAGGTGTTGATTTCTTATATTTACGCGAATACTACATCTTGAATATCTCTTGAAATAAAACTAATTTTATGGATTTTATCGCGTTTCTATTATGTTGTTACGTTCCCGAGGTTTCGGCTGCTTTACAGCAACCATGGTCACGGGAGGACTGAGGTGGATAACGCCCTAGTGTGATAATTTAAACTGGGGTACCCTCATATTTAGTTGTTGCTTGGCGCCGATCTATATATATATTAAATCTAGCTTATATATAATAAAACAAAGGCGTGTAAGTTACACCTTTTATAACTCCAGAACGGGTGAGGCGATTTGTATGTGATCTGTGTGTTATCAATTTGTGTCCACTCCTAATAGCAGATTAACTATTAAAAGCAGGAAAAAAAATTGGATTGTCTAATACTTCTAAGGCGATACGAAGTTCGCCGGGACAGCTAGTATTAGTATAGATTCACCCTTCATTCTATTATCGTCCGTGTGTCATTATTAGGTGTCCACTGACCCGCGTCTACTTATTCACACCACACTTTGATCATTTTAAGGTTCAATTTATTATGAACAAAAGCTGACCTTTGCGCGGCCCTTCAATTAACGTTACTGTACCGTGCAGTGGGCGTCATTG
This sequence comes from Pheosia tremula, assembly GCA_905333125.1. Lineage (NCBI taxonomy): Eukaryota > Metazoa > Arthropoda > Insecta > Lepidoptera > Notodontidae > Pheosia > Pheosia tremula. The sequence continues at coordinate 9,307,614 of HG995408.1, read as the reverse complement.
GCTAAATTAAAATAGCAGATTTAATTTAATACGAAAATCTTAGCTTGAACTATAGCCTCAATTTTCTAGCATAGATTATTTAGCTGCACTAGTTTTTAATGGAACATTTAATAGAGTTATCTACCTGACTGTACTTCAGCGGTGAAGGATGAATATTCGCACAAGGGAAGCTGGAAAAAATACCTTACCTGCGAGTGCACAAAAACTTAAAAAAACCCTCTTACTCTATGTGTTTTAGATCTCCCATCGATACATATAATAATATTGGGGCTCTATCAACGGAGTAGAACCCAAAACAATTATTGTTAGAATGTTTGTCTCTTTGTCTGTCCATTTGTGCGTGCTAATCTCAGATACGGCTTAACCGATTTGGTTGCGGTTTTCTCTTAATGTATTTTAGTAAGCTTCACTCAAAATTAAGTCTAATATAATAATAACAGCCGCGTATTCCAGGTACATTTCTCGTGCGACGGTCCATTTAAGTGCAAATTGTGCCAGTAATTCAACGCGTGCCGATTTAACCGGCCTAAATCGTCGTATTATCATAATCGTCATTGAAATCATTCTACTTCGGGCCCATTACTTTTGTTTATCGCTCGGAACTGCCAATTGAATCGTTAACATCGCTTTCTAATTAATAATTCGATTTATTCATGTTTGTTTTACGTTTCAAACAATTTTGATAATTTATTAAATTTGTTCGAAGGTTTAGGTAAGTGGTCGGTCTTCGGTGGTACTTTCGCAGTTTAATTTCGTTTATTCCGCGCATTTTTAATAATAATATAATAATACCAGCCCTTTTTAATGTCGCACTGTTGGGCACAGCCTCCCCTCAATGCTAGGGGGATTAGGCCATAGTCCACCACGCTGGCCCAGTGTGGGTTAGCGGACTTCACACATCTTTAGAGGGGTTCTCTCAGACATGCAGGTTTCCTCACGATGTTACCTTCATCGCTTAGCAAGTGATAATCGTGGTTGAAAATGAGGTTCGCGCATGAAATCCAAAAATCCCAGAGGTGAACCTGCGATCCTCGTTACCGAGGCAAGAGTTCTACCAACTTGGCTAACACTGTTATTCTCTGAATAAGTACTTGGAGGTATTTTTATTGTCACCAAAGATATGTCACGGCTTAAAATGTCAAGTATTTCTAGTACCGAAAGAAATATTTCGATACGCTATCAATATCTATATCAAATATATCAATTCGCGCACTAAATATAGCAAATCAAAATAATGTGATTCCACTCGAAGCCGGAATCAATAAAATTCAATCATTTTATTCATTATGGCTACATTTTACCATTTCCCGGGGCAGATGTTTGGTGAAATTGTATTATCTCATGCAACGTTTGTTATTTTTAGTCTTAGGCCTAATGTTATGTGTAATATTCATCTACTTAAGTCAAATTCAAGTATTTAGTATGACGGCCTGATTAGCGCAGTTGGCAGTGACTGTGCTTTCTGCGCCGAGGTTCCCGGGTTCGAATCCTGGTAGCGATAAGCTTTGTGTGATGAGCACGAATGTTTGTACCCGAGTCATGGATGTTTAATACGTATATAAGTGTTATATACTGAGTTCGCCCTCGGTCCATTGTACGGTACCCATAACACAGGCGTAGCGTAATGTGGGACCGTATAGTTGGTATGTTCGTATGGCGATATTTATTTATTTATATCAGGCGTTGTATGGCCGCTGCTAAATGCAACCAATACATACACCATTCAATTTATGGCCGCGTACATCCCGGGATACCCATGCAATTAGAACCACTGCGACATACCAACATCCATATATTCCAACATTCTCAAATTCCAGTCGCCAGTAACCATGCTACGTGCCGTTGTTCGGAAGTGGTCGTTACTCAGGGCGGTACGTGTCCCGCCGGGCCGCAGGTTCGACGCCGGGTGGTCACGTGTGACGAGACCGACTAATGTTTGCATTCTAGTTTATATATCTATCTACTTTGTAGTGGATCATTTTCCCTCCAACTCCTATTTTCTTCTCGATTAATTCCGTTGTGGAATTAGACGAAGAAATTTTGCAGACGGGGTGTCGCCAACAACATTTTGAAGCCCAAAAAACCAAATTGAGTCGTGTAGACCACGTGGATTCGCGGTACTATACAGATCGACTTGGTTTTTTGGGCTTCTATTAGTTGTGTGTGGTACTCGGTTTGTATTATTTCTTCGTTTCGCTAGTGGGTTCAAGATAATTTATCTTTACTGTGGCACTAACCGAGGGTCGAACACAACAATCTTGGCGACTTCGTTGGTACCTGTTAGTGGTTGGACCCTGGAGTACAAGATTAACGAGCAGGCCGGGGAACTGATGGACTTGGTGCGGCACAATGCTGAGAGATACGAGTCGCTGACTAACAATCTCTCGTGCAACTGCGCCCCTTTGTCATCTCCTCAACCTCAGCATGATCTACCTTTGCCAGAGTCAACTCATCCGGTAGAAAGCTGTTCCAAACAAAACAGTCAAAGCAAAACTTTGATATTTTCAGATAGTTTTGGTATAGGTTTCGGCTCACTATTATGTAATAAGCTTAGTCATAATGTAACTAATTTCTGCTATAATAACTTGCCTTTCGATTTATTAATAGACAAAATAGGTCAAGCAGAAATTGATAGCGAAACCACCGTAATTGTTTTATTAGGTAATAGTTTTGGAATTAGGAAAAGGGACATTGTGGTTGGTGTTGACACCTTATTAAAACTAAATATAGGAAAACTTATGCCATGTGCCTTTCCTTACTCTGACTCTCTTTCAGAAGGGCATAATAAGTGCATTCAGTATATAACATTGTCGGGAGTGTGTGACGGGACAAGAGAAAATGTTGGTTTTATACAGCGTGATCCAGAAAAGATATACTAACCGTTCACCGCCTAACAAAAGTAAATTTTTAATTCAAATAAAGAACCATTAAATATGATGCTCGCATTTCTCTACAACACAGTAAGGATAAAATATGTATTTGAAAGTTGGTTTATAGCTCTCATCGGCGTGGCACGGTGCCAGCCACTTCCATCGGTATCTTGTTAGTGTCGAATTAATGTTGCGAATGATGGGAACTGATTCGCGCTAAAGCCCGGCGCCCACTGGCGGGACGGCACGGCATGGGGTCCTTCGGCATCGAAAACACACTGACTTTTTGCAACCTACTACAATGAATGTACCCGAGTTATAACTTAGTAGTTATATAAGAATTATATAAAATGTAACAATAATAGTGTAATATATTTCAACAGGGCCAACAGTAGGTTATAGAGATAACATTCCTAATGAAATTAATCAAATTATTAGACACTAGCTGCGCCCCACGGTGTTACCCGCGATTAAAAAGTACTTATTCTACCATATGAATCTATCCCACGGGAACCATACATTTTACCGCGATAAAAAGTAGCCTATGTGCTATTCCAGACTATAATCTATCTATGTACCAAATTTCATCCGGATCCGTTCAGCCGTTCTGGCGTGATTGAGTAACAAACATCCATCCAAACTTTCACGTTTATAATATTAGTGGGATTAGTGGGATTTAAATATCTACCCAGTTGTGAGCGCACGGTCAAAAGCTGCTGATTCGTCTTGTTTAAAAAAAAATCACAATTTTTTAATGCATCAACGTGGTTCATATAACGCACTCATTCGTCTGTTATAATATTTTACACTATTTTTGTAATACCTTATATTCTGGAATCGCCCCCAGCTCATTGTACGGTACATATCATACAAGCGTGGCTTGGTTTCGGACCGTACAATTTGTGAATTTGTCTATCAATATTCGGAATAAAACTATACTGGGGTTTCCTTAGGAGGCTTCCATGTAGCTATGAGCATTATCATTGAAATGTTTAATTTGTATATACTAATAAATGACATGCCCCCATGCCGTCCCGCCAGTGAACGCCGGCCCTAAACGTGTATTTACTTGCCTTTTGGGGTTGGATAAAAGAAATATTGGGAGCTTTTAGAGTTACTTGAGACGGTATCAATTAGTGACTAAGCATTTGTAATAATTTCAGTATTTATTACGTAAATAGTAATACTATTTGGTGTAAGATAAGAGTATCTCTGCCAATCCTTTCGGGGCATACGTCTACAACAATTCTACAGGTGTTACATTAAGGTGGAAGCTCAGGGTCAGGGCGCGAAATTCAAAATGTCAGTCAGGTTTTAATTTTTTTACGAAAAAATTGGACATCTTTACGATGTAATTTAGTGTTTTGCGATTAAACCATTGACATTTTGAATTTCGCGCCCTGACCCTGAGCTTCCCCCTTAAGGGTATACTAGCCGTGGAACCCACGCTTCATTAGCGCATTTGAAATCAGGAAGTCGATTAAAAAAATGCACCATGAAAAAAAAGCATTTTTTTTAAGTCTACGTATCGAAATTTTGTCTTTACATAAGTCTTTCAAAGGCGCTGAACGTTCGCAGGTTTAAGGGCCACGTCAACACTCGTTGGTATAGCACGGTTCGGACTTGGCAAATCAATGACGCAAGAGCTGTCAGCTGTCAAGCGAACTGATAAGCGAGTAATGAGAATGTGGTCGGACTTTGAGATTGGAACTCATCTCGGGATCTTGATTTTTTCAACTATCTATGAATACTTGACTTTGGCCGAATACCTACCGTTTCGTGGGTGAAGGACCTTTTAAGAAAGGAAGACAACGTTCTTTCTTTGAAAAAAAGATGAAGAAGCAGACAATGCGGTCGGCAGTATTGTCCATGACGACAGAGCCACAAACAAAAAAAAATGCGGTATTGGATTGGTGGATTGTCTGTGGGCTTGATAGGCTTTGCGAGGCATTGCATTATCATGTCGAAAGTCAACTGTATTATTTAAAAGCATCGATCATTAACTAAAATAGTTATCCGACACAGCTTAAAAAAATGTTAACAAAAAAAAATCGCGATCTTTTCTTTTACAACCGAAAATATTTCATGACAAAATTGTCGTTGCACATCATTATCATAGTCTAAAAACCCGTCAAGCAGACAAAGAGTGAAGTGCCCGATACGTCTGTCAACACGGACATAGTTTTTTTTTAATCTCTTCTTATCCATCTACCTCATAGTTAGCTTCGGTAATCGAGTCACATATAATCGATTACTTATCGATTCGACAAATCGAGATGTAAATAATCATTGCACCAACCACCATTTAACCTCACTAACTATTCTGGCGCGAGTCTTTGTAGCTTTCTAATGAAATGGGATTGTAAAAATAAAGCTCAGAAGCCGCCGGCGAGCCTCCCCTTCTACAGGGAGGGGGTGTGGGAGAATCGTCGCGAAGGCATGCTCTTGATTAATTACTGTCGTAATCCGCGTCAGGCTTTTAATGTACTTTCCCGTTATTAATGCCATTTTTAAGATATTAATGCGCAAGTATCTTTCTTTGATAGCCAAGATATACAAGCAGTGATAGCCATGTTGGTAGAACGCTTGCCTCAGTAACGAGGATTGCAGGTTCAAATCCCGGCTGGCACCTCTGGGATTTCATGTGCGAATCTAATTTTCAACCAAGATTATCACTTGCTAAACGGTGAATGAAAACATCGTGAGGAAACCTGCATGTCTGAGAGAACCCCTCGAAAGATGTGTGAAGTCCGCCAACCCGCACTGGGCCAGCGTGGTGGACTATGGCCTAATCCCCTCGCATTGAGGGGAGGCCCGTGCCCAGCAGTGGGACATTAAAAAGGGCTGGAATTATTATATATTATTATATATCTTTCTTTGCGATACATTGCGCGCTCTTAAATATTACAACATCTGTAACTCATGATTTTTGAGCTTTAATGATTTCTATAATTTTATTATGGGCATTATAGGCATTTGGAAGGTAGTACCCTATTTTCCGTGCCGAGGGTCGCGGGTTCGAATCCTGGTAGGGAAAAACTTTGTGTGATGAGCACGAAAGTTTGTACCCAAGTCATGGATGTTTAATAAAGCGTTACTTAGTGTGACACCTATAGTTGGTGTGTTCGTCTGGCGATAATTATTATTTACTAGCTGCGCCCCGTGGTGTTACCCGTGATTTAAAAGTATGTCATTTTTACCGGGATTAAAGTAACCCATGAGCTATTCCAGACTATAATCTATCTCGGTGCCAAATGTCATCCAGATCCGTTCAGCCGTTCTGGCGTGAATGAGTAACAAACATCCATCCAAACTTTCACATTTATAATATTAGTGTGATAGTGTGATTATGCCTTTGCCCAAAGTTTTCGCTACCAAGCCCTTACACCCTGTATATATAGGTTTACTCACAGCAGCTCCTGGCCGCTACGTGAAGGCACTTGAAGATTTAATGATACACTAACGTTTTACGAGATGATGTGGTTAACATAAAACTGGTAGCTGTACACACTAGCCGCTAATATTGTTGCTGGGGCATGTGAAATAGATTTTATGTTGATCGTAACTTACCTAGTAATTTAAACTTTGTTGATGACGATATAAGGTTTCTTATATTAACGCGAATATAACACACAAAGAAATACACAGTGTGCAAAATTTTATTTAAATCGGTTAAGTAGTTTAGGAGTCCATAGTGGACAAACACCGTGATACGTCATTTATATATATTAAGAGATATATATATATATACGCTTAGCAATCTTTGCTAGCGATGTTTTTTTCAGCGGCGCAGACCGGATAACTCCCAGGAGGCGCATTCGTCGTCGGCTCGTTAAACTCGCGCTAATTTATAAAATGTAGAAATTTATATATTACAGTTATTAAAAACCTCAATTTAAGAAAATGCTTTAGCTAAATGACGGTTGAGATGTTTTGTGAGAAAAAAAAAACTAATGCTAATTGTAAATTCGAAAATAAATTTAAAAAAGGAACAATCAAATTGTAAATAAAAAATTACTATTAGAAAAAGGTGCAGTAATCAAGATAGCTATTGGATATTAGTCCACGTGGTCTGCGTGATTGGCTGCCTATTTTTTTTTTAGTTACAAAGAAATAAATATGATTACAAATAGGAAAACTGAAATACTGGCTGATGCAAAACTGAATTAATTAATTTTGATTTTCGAATCACTTATATTATTTGCAGTTGATTGGACACATTTTGAAATTGCTAGGATTCTTTCTAAAGGATTGCCGCCGTCGTTAGAATATAAAAACATCACCTTGAATATTACATAAGAACGCTTTCAATCCATAAAAGGTCCCCGCATATACATAAATACCCACATGGAAATATACTGTTTGCGAAATAAACAAGAATATTATTACGTTGGCACATACATTAGGTAGGTCTAATGTTATGTATCGAGGCATGAATAAAACGGCTACGTCAATGCCTCATGTCGCCATTATTATGATTGACATATGCGATAAAACTTCTCTCTCCCAAAGTAACATGTCTTTTGTTATGTCGGAGTATAATAATTGTGCAGATACCAAGTTTAGATGTAGGTATTCGTATAGAGTTGGTAAAGTTATTACATATATGTATTGTGACGTCATAGTGGGGAAATAATAATATCAGCGCTTTTTAAAGGTTCCACTGTTGGGCACGGACACAACAAAGTCGTGTTAGTTACACCATTTACAACTCAAGAACGGGTGGGCCGATTTTTATGATCTTGCAATTTTTTGTAATTTGTCTCTGGTTCGAATGGCAGAATTACTATTAAAAATAAAAAAATAAAAACATCTATACTAATATTATAACTGTGAAAGTTTGGATGGATGGGTAGATGGATGGATGGATGTATGGATGGATGGATGGATGGATGTTTATTACTCTTTCACGCCCGAACGGCTGAACGGATCTGGATGAAATTTGGCACAGAGATAGATTATAGTCTGGAATAGCACATAGGCTACTTTTCATCCTGCTAAAAAGGACATACTATTTAATCGCAGGTAACACCGCGGGGTGCAGCTAGTATTATATATTTTAAACATCCGTGAGTCCACTAAAATTAGACAGCAATATATTATAGGTGTCAATTGCGTTATCCTAAAATCTTTAAGTTTGCTACTTTACTGCCAACCCAAAAAACCAAACGCGACTTCTGTATTTAAAATATTCCCTTTGCTCATTCGTCCACATAAGTTCTCCGTTCACTTTCCATTCAATTGATCGGATATATCATTGTACTTACCATAGATGATATACAGCAAGAAATGTCAACTGTCAACTGTCACTCTGCGTTATAATATCTGTCGTCGAGTGTCTCAGCGATGCGGGGTGTCTGACATTAGTGTCCCGCCTCGGCATTTGTTATATGACACGTTTCACTTTGATGATATGTTTCGTGTGAGGCGTAGAGGGGAGAGCGGGGGGGATAAGTGATTGGTATTTTTTTTGATATTAGAAATAATTGAATAATGTGTTGAAATAAACATTGTTGCGTCGGGCTTGAAAAGAAAAGTCTGTAATAATTTGAGATGAAGCGAAAATAAACTCCGGCTGTATTTTTTCACCGTCTGAGGTAATAATATAAAGAAACCTAATATGAAGTAAGGTGTGGAACAATATTCTCCAATATTACAGCGAGGTCAAGATTTTTATGAACCACTCCAATAGCGTAGATAAATTAATATGAAAAATAAAAAAAATATTCTCACCCTACAGATTTACTGTAATAAACTAAAATATTAATTTTCATAAAAAATACCAGCAATATTATATTACATAAGGTATAGCAATAATAGTATAAAATATTTTAACAGGGCCAACAGTAGGTTATCAAATAACATTCCTAAAGAAATAAATCAAAATTAAACGCCTCCCATTGGTTAAAACAGTCTCGCGGTCCGGACAAAAAAGAGTACATCAACAAAATTCTTTTGAAAAATGTCCAGAGAACTCCTGAAAACCATTTCAGGCATTCATACCATTCACCGTTTCTCTACGAACAAATACTGAAAACGGAATAGGTACCGCGGAGGTACGAGCCCTTCACCGCAGTGCAGAATTTGAAAAAATAAATGCGTCAGCGCGTTGAATGATATCGAACTACTCAGCGACTGAGTCCATTGGTCCATCTAAACCAGTCTTTCCCAAAGTGGACGATAATGCCTCCGTGTGGGCGCTGCAGGCCTAAATGGGGGCGGTAAGAGACCCAGAAAAAAATGGGGGCGTTTTGTAGAGGCTGACAATAATTAATTTAATTTGAAGTTATAGTGGTTTTTAAGGAGGTGAAAAAATGGGGGCGCTCAAAAATAATTAATTCTCAATGTGGGCAGTAGACAAAATAAGTTTGAGAGCCCCTGATCTAAACAATAAAATCGTGTGGTATAAATTCTCAGGATTTAGTGGATGATTGTGGGTTGGAGTAGTAGTCTTACATTTTATGACTCCGTCCAAGTATTTTACAAATTAAATAAACACACAAATTAATTACAAATTAAATATTTTAAAAAATCTACATCTCATAGTTGAATATACACTTCTTCATTCCATTAACAAAATTATTTACAGCTATTTACCTATTTCTAAACAAATAATATACTATTGTACTTTTAACTATCACATTTTTAATATAATCCTGGGACCCATCGCACTAGGATTTCTAAAATCCTCGAAAGAAAGAGAGAGAAAAACGATGCGCTCTAACCGTGTTTGTTTGCTGAGAATTTTCTAACTGGTAGATTGAATTTAAAAGTTGCCGTACCGCGGCCGGGGCAGTCGCCGTATTACCTCAACTAGACTTCAGATGCCGAAAGTTAAGCGAACACTCAGGACTTTCTAGACTGCACTTTTTTTTCAAGTTACATCGACGCTCGTCTCAGTGGGCGAATTTTATTGAGTGAAAAATATAGGGAATGGACTTTGTTCAATGCGAAAGTTACGGGCCGTCCTTTCATGTGTGTGCTTTATTCTTTTAATGTTAACATTTATGCGCGTTGTATTATACTCCTGCGGCCTTATTAATAAAAATCGCTTATTCCAAACATTATCAGAACCTACACTTGGATTTGTTATTCCCATAGTTACCGAGGTTTGACATCGGAGTTACAATGTTATTAATAAACATGGAGTAACCTCGGAAAAGCAATACATTCCTTACACCGGAAGAAACGCCTTCGCTATGGCAACCCATACATTTTAAAAGTAAAAAAGTATGTTAGTGAATGAACCAAATGAACCATAGTGATTATATACTCTTTGAAATGAACTCAATGCTTGGTAGTGACATTAATCACAGTGACAGACAATATTTTGAGTTTCAAATCGCGACAGTCGTTGTTTGTGTTTTTTTCGTATTTTCGGTGGAAAAATAAGATGTTTCAGGGTCTACGTTACAAGTAGAAGCTAGGAGGACGCCATTTTCATTTCTTCATGTCACATCCATTATTTTATTTATAATGTGTATTTATTGAATTTAATATTGCTATTAATTACTTGACACTGGCAAAATACCCGCTAAGTTGCGGGTGAGGCCATATTCATATCCATTTTATTTCATCGCATTTCATTTCATAAAGAAAGAAAGAAAGAAAGAAAGATGTTTCAGGTTTTTGACTTGAAAATGAACACAAAACGCCGTCGCTCCCTTAACTGGGATGAAGGAGAGAGGGTAAATCATATCTAGGTGTGTATAATTATTGGTACCCTGGTTGTTACTGAAAATGCCTTTTACTGAAAGTATAACAAAATGATTTGTTTGGTTACTTGCCAAACAAATTACCGTAAGTAATATAATAAGCGAGGTTTATAATACAGTATTGTACATATTTGTAATATATTGAATTAGTAATACTCAGATACCTATACGCGTATAAAAATACCTAAACTTTGTATACTTACTATTGAAAATATATATGTATAAGAAAGGAAAAAAAAACCGTAGGAAACTCCAAAATCTATATACAAAACAAAGTCGCGTTAGTTACACCAATTGTAAGTCATGAACGGATGAACCGATTTTTATGATCTTTGATTATTTAAATTTGTCTTCGCCTAGAATATCGGAAGTACTATTAAAACATGGGCAGTTACATTAAATAAATAATAAAAAAGATAATTCATTATCTCTTCCATTTGATTCTGTTGTGGTACGAAATTCGCCGGGACAGTGAGCAGTACCTAACAATAGTATTAATTAATTTAATCGCAAAACGTATTTGCTCAAATATTTGCGATGCATTTTTTACGACGGCTCAGCGCAGGCTGTTATAAAGAGAAATTGATTTGGACAAAGTGGGCGAGAACGGGCGTTGGGGCGGGCGGATATCGAAAGCTCATTTCCGGCGAGCGGGGAGCTTCCGCCCCCGCCCTTGCCGGCGGATCCGCGCGCCATTCACTAATATAGTGTAAATAATACCAGAGGAATCGTTCAAGTAAATTTGCGATCGACAATTTTATGGCTAAGTGAGTTGTATTTTTTTTATAGGCGGATTCATTAATCAAATTTGTTTCGTTTGAGGAACTAAAGCATGAATTCTGACCATTGACGATTGAGCCGAATACCATGAATTGTATTAAGTGCTTTATGATAATGTCGCGTTTAGTTTATTGATTTGCATTAAATAAACTTTTTTGTTTACAAAAAATAATTGGTTTGTTGCAGGTAATTTTTGGATGCTATCGCCACATTAAAGATACGAACGTGCACCAATCAGGTAAACAGAATTTAGTAGAGACTTCACAAAAGATCTTTTGAAGGATAGACAGAGGGTGGCAATGCGTTTTGGTAAATAAAGAAATAATTACTATCACGCCTGTATTTCCCGAAAGGGATGGCAAAGGTATACATTTTGCCATCATATGGACACATTTCTTGAATGTGAGCTGGTACTAAAATTTTCTAACAATAAATTACCCTGAAATCTAACCAAGGATCTGGCACATGATTGGAACCATTCATCCAGCGAGACAGCCACAGCGATATCATATTCACAACTGAATCCGAAACCCTTTTTTCCCCCAAATTGCGATTGGTTAATTAATTAGCCTACTGCGTATCCCTACTCTGTGCCGAAAGCCCGGCGGCGTTTCGAGCCCGGTGCATACTCGGCGTAGTCGCTCGGAACCAGCGTATTACCTTTGTGTGTCGGTACGCGATGCAACACGACAAATATGACAACGTTATACAGCTACATTGCGAATAAATGGAAAATAGGGTGCCGGAGGGACGTTTTTTCTGTTCAATTAAAAGTAAATATTTTGTTTTCTGTGCTTTGACAGTCTTTAACCAATCTGCATTCTTGACGAGAACATACGAGAAATGCCGAGTAGGGTTTCAGTGTTTCCTGTAATAAGAGAAATTAAATAAATAAATAAATATCGCCATACGAACACACCAACTATACGGTCCCACATTAAGCAACGCTTGTATTATGGGTACCGTACAATGGACTGAGGGCGAACTCAGTATATAATACTTATATACATATTAAACATCCATGACTCTGGTACAAACATTCGTGCTAATCACACAAAGGTTGTCCCTACCAGGATTCGTAGAATTATTCGTATAGTTCTTGCCTCGTTATTTGTAATGAGTGTAATGAATCTGTCTGAATGATTATCACTTGCTCTCGTATTGGAGAGCACGTAAAGCCGTCCGTCCTGCGTGTTATGAGAGTTAGAGAAGAGATAGCGCACATGTGCTTGCACACACACACTTGTATAATATAACATCTCCTGCGCAGATTGCAAGTCTATGTTGAGATGAGCCGCCGTGACTGAAATTTGGTCAGGAGGATTTACTATTCTGGCCATTCGTTGGTAATTGTTTTTATAAAACTGTTCACAAACGATTTATCATTGGCACCGGTGGTCTTCTTGGGTACTCGAATAAAGTCCACGTTACGATGCGTTACGAAACGTTACGATGTGTTACAGGGGCGGGAGGGAGGTTTGAACTACGCGTTACTTAACATTGTTTTAACCCTTCAGAACGGTCGCGTAGAGATTTTACATTTTACTAGGGGGGAGGGGGAGTCAAAATTCTCCAAAAATTGCGATACGTAATACTTGAACGCTCCCTTTGCGCTTATAGACAGATATCTACTCCTCTATTGGTCCCTTTCAAGATCCTATTACTTCCATAAACAATTGAAAAACACTCTCGCTTCCAATGTAATTGAACGAACGCGCAGCACTCAATACTCAGTGGCAGATGCACCGACTCGGTTCGAGGATGGCACATCTCTCGCAAGCTATTGTCCTGTCGCAGGAGTAATTGAGCCATTGTACGTTATTACATTATTTGTGCTAGGTACCTATTTACAGCCTCTATAAAACTACATATAGCTACACTAGGTGTGCCCCGCGGTGCTACCCTCGATTAAAAATTAAGTCCATTTTACCGGTATAAAAAGTAGCCTTTGTGCTATTCCAGACTATCTATCTCTATGCCAAATTTCATCCAGATCCGTTCTGACGTTCCGGCGTGATTGAGTAACAAACATCCATCCATCCAAACTTTTACATTTATAATATTAGTTTTAATTAGTTTTATAATATTAGTGTGATTAGTGTGATATATGTCACCCTGCACTAATTTTGTTTTTAATTATCAAACAATATTAAAAAACGTTAAAACAAGACACCGTTTGTACTATTTTTAATTATATTTTGTGTCTCTATGTATATATGTAAATGAAAGTGGTGTTAGTTACACCAATTATAACTCCAGAACGGGTGGGCCGAATTTTATGTCATTTGATATTTTTAATTTATCTCCGCCCCCAAATATCAGAGTAACTATTAAAACATGGGAGAATTAACGAAAAATAATAATAATGAAGATACAACTAATTATACGAATTTTATCGCGTTTATTTTATGTTCCTTACGTTCCGTACAGACGAAGCTGTAAAGTAAAATTAAAGCTGTAAAGTAGCCGAAACGTCTGTACGTTTCGGCTACTTTACAGCAACCTTTGCCTTTACCAGTTGCTGTCAAGCATCCTTTTTTTTGTAATATCAATGTGTAGTATTCGTGTAAATAAAAATATAAGAAATGAATAATAAAGATAATAATTTTTCTCATACCTTTGATTCTCAGACGATACCAAGTACACCGGCTAGTTACATATGTAATTGTGTGTAATAGTGTCGACAATATCGCACCCAGTCCAAAGTACGGTACCGATAATACCCAACCGATACCTACTTAGTTTGCAACCGCACAGTACTTAAGCCACCACTCGACAAAAAGTATCAATAATGCTGATGGAGCAGCTTATCGATTGAAACTTTCGTTAGACGCCGAAGGAATAGTAGCAATTATGACCCCGGGGTTAAATTAAACTTGGCGTATTGGCACTGAAACTTTGTGGACTTAAGTTGCCAACCAATTCACGGCGTTTCGTAGCGCGCGATCAAGAATTCTAATTGACGTTGATAGGTATTTTTTTTTTAAATTACTGATATATAATGATAGCTATTGGTATATTATATCTGGTGTGAACTATGAACAAAAATATTTATGTGATATAAAGAGACCTTCGATCGATTTATGATCAGATTAAAACAATAAATTGTTTCACTAAAAAGTAGTGACATCGTACGTGTATGTACTAGGTACAATGCCACTATTTTGTTATGAGTCAATTCCCTAAAAGTATGATGGAAATAAGGCATTATGTTGTAACAAAGATAGCTCAAAATAGCCTGTCAGTATAATAGAGAAATGGACTTCCATTCTACGGCGAGCGAGGGGTCACAATGGAGATATAAAAAAATAAATCAAAGCTAAGTCAGGCGTGCAAAAATGTTAAGATATGCTTAACCCTAACGTGACGAACCAGCGGACGAGTAAGGGCTGGCAAAAATGAACATTTGAAAATAAAAGCAGCATGCAGACTTTAAAAAAAACATACTCTGCCTAAAATATTTATTCAGTTTATAACTGTAAGTTTACCTACATTGTACCCCTGAGCCCCATGCCTAGTTAGCTACTTGTTAACAGTCTAAAATAAAGGTGGGTTTCCTCAACGTGCCGCGTATTTTTTTTATCGTATCGACAAGATTGAAGTCATGTTCACTTTTGTATAGATTGCTGTTACCACAGATCACGAGAGATATGCCGTGCGGTTCAAAATGTACGGGAACTCGCTGTCTCCGTTTGGTTCCCACCACTCGCCGCAAAACACATGCAATTACATAAAACCAACCAATACGAAGTCTCACACACACACGCGTGCCAATAATTCGGTGCGTGCTGCGTCGTCGCCGCATACAGCGGCCGTACCACGCGACGCACCAGTTTATTCAAAGTATCGTTAGACGATCTATCCATTGCCTCGTACATTCACTCAGTAGCGAACATAGGTGGTACTTAAGGAGCCATGTATTTGGTACAAAAATAAAAAAGTCGTTGTGCTACATGAAAACTAAAATAACATAATAAAGGCATTAAATATTTTTTGATTTGTTGTTTTTAATGATTTTAGAGACGAATATAATAAAATACTTAATACTTCCGGTGAAATGAGATTCCATCTTTCGCGTAGTTCACATTGCTGCTGGTATTTTTGCATACAAACACGGAACAACACGGCATTTTGAAAAAAACTAGAGCACCGGCACCGACGTGCAGTTGCAGTGGACTGACGGCGAAAATTGTAGGTTAGCCAAATGTACGCTAACTTTGTGCGCAAGCCCACCGCTTTCATAACATATCTCCTCTAATATATCTGTGGCTGTTACCCTAAAATTGGCTTGCAACGTGATTTCATCACAAAAAAAAATGTATGCCAAGTAATGGAAATAAATGAAATAGGACTAAGCAAACTGCACATATCAATGTCACAGTAACGTTGAGCATCAACTGTCAGCCCTACATATCTTCTACTACCTTTACGAAATAAAATGCGAGAATATGAATATGGCCTCACCCACAATTCAGTGGGTATTTTGCCAATGTCTAGTAATTAATAGCAATAACACATTATACAAGCCACCCAGGTACCCATAATACAAGCGTTGCTTAGTGTGGGACCGTATAGTTGGTGTGTTCGTCTGGCGATATTATATTATTATTATTATTATATAAATTAAATGACATGAAGAAATTGAAATGGCGTGTCTCTCAACCCTAAAATCGCTTGGGTGCGAGTTTCTTTCAAATTCATCCATCTTTTGACAGGCCCGGGGGTGGGTCAGCGGTGGGTTGGAGGGGGTAGGAAATGAGATCCCCGCCCTCGGGACGTTTTGCATACAGATTGGGTCGGAGGAGATATTTGGACATACGTGTTTCCCTAGCAGACACACAGTGAAGCGTGAACAGTGACTCAATTCATAGTTGACATTTTTTTTTTCTGATAATTGTTGATTATGGTTAAGAGTGTCAGAATCAGAATATTTTTTATTCATCTTAACTATTAAGTACGGCACTTATGCTTCGTCATAAAAGTTACAAAATACTAAGCTACAACTGTACTACCCGTTCGGAATGCCGTTCCTATGGAGAAGAACGGGCAAGAAACCTTTTAAAAAGATCTTTTACATTGTTGACCAATACATTGTTATAGGTACGTGAGAACGATGTAGGAACGGCTAGGCAGACTTTAGCAGCTGGTCAAAAAATTACAAAATGTTTAACTTATAACATATTATTCATCTTGAAACACGAATTATTAGCTGATATACGTCATTAAATTGATAACTTTAGTATACCGTGATATTCTTAGCAAGTACAATTGCATAGTTCTCTTATTTGGATAATCACATAAAGGGAAATATTTTTATCTAGGCGATATAAAATATCTGTTTCACGCTGAGATTTTATCTACGGGTTTTATAATCTATGGTTTGAAAATACCTTCATATAGCCATATTTGTAATAGGTACGGCATTCCGAACGGGTGGCAAAGTAGTAGCATAATATTTGGTAACTTTTGACGATTCATAAGTACTGTACATAATGGTCTATGTGAAAAAAAAACCTGATTCTGATTATGTATTTGTAAAAATCGCTATTACGAACGTACTTTACTTACTGTACAATCCGTGACTACGCCCGCAGATATCCCGGGATAGAGTTTAAAAGAGACTGGTGGCTGGTCATTTGTGTGCCATTACCGTTTGACCCTCGCCCGGGACTGGCTTTTGTTGTTCCCAAAATTGACTATTTGCCTGGATACATAATTCAGTCATGAACTGCGACGCGAAACCTCGCTGTTTGCTTTTTTATATTTTTTCGTCAAAAACAGGGGACAGCCAGTGATTTGATGGGTGAACTCCTTGGTTACTTAAATCTTTATTGAATGTTCGCCTGCCACGCAGGGAGCCGGGTTCGATTCCCCGCCGATACACACTCGGCTTATTACTAATTCAAGCATCCCACGCAATAATTTGTTATTTTATAATCTATCGAATTGAAAATCTAAAATGGTAAATGAAAGCAAGGAATGCTAGTCGGTGGTGGCAAAACAACCAGAATAGACCAAGCACATGTTTAAAAAGGAAATGTCTGGAAAAAGCCATAACCAAAAAGATGTGCTAATAATTTTATGGTTCCGTACCAAAATGGTAAATACTGGTATTGCAACCAATTCTCCCCCCTGTATATTTCTTACGTACGAATACAGAGAGGACTATGTCACAGTGATGGTGCAACATAAAACTAAAGCCTACACAATGTCTCAAGTCAAGGAGCCTTTTAAAAATCACTTAAGTTTGATAATACGGCTCGGGGCGATTATTCAAAGGGCCGACGTTATCGCCGGAGCGCGAGCATGATTGATCGAACATTGATTCGGCCGATGTAAAGCCTCGTGCACATACGATGTGTTTATAACCACAAGTAGCTAGAGCTAAGTTTGGCACCGACTTCAGATTAGTTAAATATTTGATTTAGTTAGACGAGGTAGATTTCAAGATTAGATAATTTTTGCTTTGTAGTTTTTTGAAGACGGTTTTTATTTTGTTAAAACGTTTTTTTATCACTTAAATGTTCAATACTTATAATAAAGCTGTGAAAAAGTTCATATATAATCGCAAAATACGTGGAATGGAACAACTAAAAGGTGTAAAATAAAAGTTTATAAAAATATGAGAAAACCCGACTACGTAAATGTGCGACCTTTAAATAAAAACTGTAAAGAAAAAGCAAGTCTAATAGTCAGGACCCATTACTAGGAACATCTGAGCCGGTCTAGATTTTAAATGGGTCCCCACTGTCAAACTACTGACTGCTGGATTTGTTTTTCTTTAAAATTTGTTTTTAAACGTAATTTTTTAAGAACTCGCGATTTTAAAGACAAATCAATACAATTCGTAAATCCCCTTTCAGGTCTGAAAACACAAAATTGAATTGAACTGCACCGTAAACATTGTATTCGCTACGCCCGACGTTTCAATTTGCTACGTACGTAGCTCGCAGCTGGTAGCCGCGTAGCGCTACACCACATAGCCGGCTACGCGCGGGAATAATGTGATAGCCGGAGAGACGATGACCGAAGCGTACGTCAGAATTAATATTATTTTATATTTTTTAAACACCTTTAATATACCAAAGAGTAAAAAATGTTATTAATTTATTCATCAAATTGAACGAATATAAATAATTTAAATGTATTGCTAGTCACATTAATAAATCTTCTATACTTACAGTATATGATTGATGAGCCTCTATTCATAATCCCATTCTTTCTCGGGCCGAGCACTTTATTATACTTTCTTCTTCTTCTTTTTAGGTTGGCAAGCGGCTACAAAATAGTGCCATTTTTGCCAGTGTCGAGTAATTCTTGTTGATGATAAAATGAGTCCCCTACCCCTATCAATAAAGCTGTAGATACTGTACTGAAAATTTATCGGACATCTTGGGAGAACTTGGGAAAATAATGTAAGACCAATGAACACATAGTTTGCAATAAATGTTTGAGTTTGAGTTTGAGTTTGAACTTAAAAAGTCGAGTTATACAATTTTATTTCCATTTCCTTTACTTGTGCACGCTTATGAACACACAATGGTTAATATCCCTCTAATATTACACATTATTTAACAAAGAAAAACATTTTTTTTTTAAATAAAACTAAACTGACAACTTCACGTTTCCACTTACCGCCAAAAAGTATTATTATATTTTATTTTTAAATATTCACTGCCGACTCTCTGCCTATAATTGAATATATACGGTCGGCTACGGCGCGCTACGAACATCACGATCGTAGCGATAAGCGCGGTAGCAAAGTTAGTTGTAGCAAGCACAGGGCTTTCGCGAAGTTAATAATTACTAGAGTTGTTTGCCGGCTCGCTTGGATTTAGAAACTGTCTTCATTTGTATTGATTTATTCGGACTTAAATTTAGTTGAGTATCTTTGCCTACATTTAGATTGTACAGTTTGGTTTGTATAAAAATGTTTGTTAAAAAAAAAGACAAGCCCGCTGAGTTTCTCGCCGGATCTTCTCATTTGAGGTCTTTCTCGGTTGTAGAGTTAAGAGAAAAAAATGTTTGTGACAATTTGTATGTGCCCCCGTACGCCTATACGAATAAATGATTTGACTTTGACTTAGTATAAATAAAACACAGAAGTGTATCTAATACAATGTTATAAATTGAGTCTTTACATAGAGCCCGACAATGTCCTATTTAAGTTTCAGACGTTACCATGTACCCTCGTCACAAGTTTATTACTATACGGAATATAGATAAAAGTTATGTTCTTAACTTAGGACCAAGACAGCCTGCCTAGGAGCTATATATATTCCTCCTAAAAAGGTTACATTAAATCCCGTATTGTACTGGAGTTATTTTAATAGTTAGAGATAATTAAACATGAAAAGTATGTAAGTAACACCGCGGGCGCTCGACGAAGTCTGCAATCTGTGAACATGTACACGAACCATTACTCGCTATTACGAGTATATCAGATTACATCGACAACAGATCCTCGCAAAAGAACACCGATTCCGACCAAGGATGATACGCGACGCCATTGAAATTAAAACACATCTTAATTTCAATAAGGAAGGTGGCTGGGTGCTTCCACCGCCTTGGGATCCAGTAATTAATATAATTAAATCCAAAACCAAGCCCACCATTGCAAGACCTCAACACATTGTGAGCACTTTCTGCGTAGATCGGCCCGCAAGCAACAACCAAATCTGAGGGTACCCCAATTCTAACTATGACACTAGGATGGGAAGTATTAATAAAATGTATGTTAAAATGGAGATGCCAACGGTTTGACGAGCTGATTAACTCAATGGGTAGTAACCCTGCCTTCTGCGCTGAGAGTCCCGGGTTCGAATCCCGGTAGAGACATACTTTGTGTGATGAGCACGAATGTTTGTATCCGATTCATGGATGTTTAATATATATTTAAGTATTAATATACTGAGTTCGCCCCCAGTCTATTGTACGGTACCTATAATACAAGTGTCGCTTAGTGTGGCACCGTATAGTACTCGTAAGGTGTTAGTAAAAAAGTCGGATCAAATATTTTTATCTACCACTTTGGGGACGATGTATGTGTTCATATTGACCGGTATCACTCAATCAACTCGAGACGGGAGCGTCCGACAATCGGTGTAGTTTCACCCCATTTCAACCCTCCCCAGTAGGGCCCACAATTAAACCGATCAACATTATCGTAGTGGAGTCCTATTTCGAGTTGATGAGTTTTTTTTTTACGAGATTTCGACCGGCACGTAATTTACGGGGTCGTAAACCGCTCGAGCGCACCTCGCGCCGCCCGGCCACAGTGCACGGCGATATATCACCGTATCGCCAAATGCTCGGTCGGTTTACGAGCTTCTGCCTATCAGGAACCCAAGACCGCTAGCATATTTGACTCATAATCGATGGGAAATGGCATGGGGTATATCACATTTGACAGATTTCTCGTACAAACAAGGTGCTACAACGCGCAACTTGTCGCTAAAAAAATATATAATATTGGATCTTTTTATAGGCCCACTGTTGGGCACGAGCCTTCCCTCAACGCTAGTGAGATTAGACCGTTACACATATTTCGGGGGTTTTCTCAGATATTAAGGATTCCTCACGATGTTTTCCATCACCGTCGAGCAAGGGACAATTATGGTGGAAAATTAGTTTAGCACATGAAATCCAGAAATCCCAAAGTTGCAAGCCGGGCTTTCCTGCCCGCGAGAGAGAGAGAGAGAGAGAGAACCTGTGACGTGTGTTCCACCAAAATGGCTGTCATTGATCATAGAAAAAGGTACATTAAATCGACACCTATACATTGGTCTCTCTGCCTACCTCTTCACTCATGGACTACATATAACGCCGGTAATATAAAACGAAGTAGGTATACATTTGAAAACCACAATATTTTCACCTGAAACCGTTAATGCTTTTCCAATAACCACCGCTAGAAAACATTTTTCTTTACCAAGTCAAACGAAGCAATTATTTTCACATGCCCCCCCCCCCCCTCCCCTCCCCCCAACCTTTGGCGATACATTCGAAGATTATTTTTGTTCAGTCAGTCTAATGTATTTTTAATATGGCAACAGCGCTCGGTGGATTTTGTTTGTTTATTTTAGTGGAGTTTGCTATAGACCGCATGGCGCGGTGAGACTTATCTTTGCTGAATTAGTGGTTTTTTTTTCTGTTGTGGTTCAGGGTTGCCATTCGTGTCGCAATAATTAATGGATTCTTTATTTAACAATTATGTTCCATTTAGATATCATATTTCTATTAGGTATGTAATTGTACATTCTTGGTACATTTCCCCAAACTTTATTTTCATTCTTTTGACAATGGTACGTTTTATCTACATCAAGGATATTCTATATTTCATGTATTTCAGTATAAAACTGTAATAAAATTAAGGCTGTCTTAGACTGGGACGGACGAGGCTGGACTGAACAATCTTAAAAGGTTCGGGTCACACAACATTAAAAAAAAAACATTTTTCCTGGACTATGACCACAAGCCTTGCTCATATCTTCAAATGGAAATTAAGACCTTGTTTTCCACACCCACGCCAGCCCTACCAGCATTATTCCATCCCCATTTTGTCCCCTTAACGAATAACACGGTAATAAATTAACAATTTTGTAAGAAAATATACTCACCGAGGTTTTACGGGCGGAGATAGTGTGGATTACCGCACACCAAACTACGGAACTACTTATACGTATAGCTACAGTATGATGGGGGCACTATCTAAGGTACCTAGCGACAGACAGAATTAATGGTACCACACTCTTTGTTGGCGATGTGATACTTATATTCGACGATATTGTTAGCTCAGTTGATAGTGAGCCTGCTATGTAAGATGAGGGTAACGGGTTTGAATCTCAGTTGGAGACAACATTTGTGTGATGAGCACGAATTTTTGTACCCGAGTGATTGATGTTTAATATCTATATAAGTATACATATATTGAGTTAGCCCTTTTTCCATTGTACGGTCCCAATAATACAAGCGTTGCTTAGTGTGGGACCGTATAGTTGATGTGTTCGAATATTATTATTTTATTATCTCACGGGTCTACAACCAAAAAGAACTCGCGTTGTATAATCGCCAAATACTTTCGACTAACAAACGGTAACGCCTCTCGTTTGTGCCGATTCGCGAGAACGTTCCTAACCGCAATGTAATACGGAGTTGGCGGTTGAATTATAACCGGCAATGTATGCGGCGTTATTATACATAAGTGGCGCATTAAACTCATGTTTGGGATGAGTTATATGTTGCGAGAGACTTACGAGCGAACATAGTTTGTTTATTAATACCTTTTTGGGTTTAACAATGCTGTTTATGTTTTCCGTATAACAATAAGTATACATAGTAATTCAGAAAGTTTCGACAAGTTTCCCAATCGATTCGTTTACATTTTTTCTCGTTTCGACGACGATCTTTCATAGCCATTGTGGATGACCGAATCGAAAATTCGATACGACTACGCAACTGAAAGGTTCGATTCGACCTTTTGCTATGTTCATATACTAAATTTCATAATGCACTCATCAATGAATACTTGTAAACACTATGTGCAATCAGAATTTCGATATGAGAATATTAAAAAAAAATATTTTGCGTCCAACGAACAAAACAAAATGACAGTTGTGATATTTTGGGTTTTTTTTTTAATTGCCATAGCCAAATTCTGACATCACAATGATTAAAAAATGCGCTAAAGAAGCGATGGTTCAAGACTTAACCTTTCTGGATCACCCTGCATCCCATGAACCACCGAAAAGATAAAGAACATTTGGTGAATGGAAATATCACAGTTGTACAGCCACTGCTAATAGATGGCGCGATATATCATAAGTGGAAAGTTGTTATTACCCTAAGTGGTCGTTATTTATGTGTTTGCGAGTTACCTCTTTATCTTGTCTTTAGCTCATATAATTAGCGGGGATATCTTTTTGGGGCACTATTTGTTTTTTTTTTATTTTGGTGGGTGTGTGAACTAGTGGGACTACCGGTCACTTAAGAGGTCATACGAGAACGATCTAGTGGGACTACCGGTAACCTTAGAGGTCCTCTGAGAACGAACTAGTGGGGCTACCGGTAACCTTCGAGGTCCTCGGAGAATTAACTAGTGGGGCTACCGGTAACCTTCGAGGTCCTCGGAGAATGAACTAGTGGGGCTACCGGTAACCTTCGAGGTCCTCGGAGAATTAACTAGTGGGGCTACCGGTAACCTTCGAGGTCCTCGGAGAATGAACTAGTGGGGCTACCGGTAACCTTCGAGGTCCTCTGAGACCGAATTAGTGGGACTCCGGTAGCCTAAGAGTAAAACATTTGCTAGAATAATTCAGGCTTACTGCGTGTGTGTTCAAATGTCAACCAAGCCCTTATTATATATCTTGCAACAGATTATCGATGGCGATACTCGCTAAATATACGTAGCGCTGTGACGAATACGAATTTCAGATTTGAAAGCAAAGATTTTACAGTTTTTGCTGTCGCATTGCTATCGCTATCGCAAGCTACGTAATCAGCCTCGGAACAGATAAACGTACTAACGCGACTATATCTGTTTGTTGCAGGAGAGCACACCTCAGAACTTGCTTGGAGAAACTAAAGGACATGGTACCACTAGGACCGGAGGCGTCACGACATACCACATTAGGATTATTAACAAAAGCCAAAAGATTTATAAAGGTAAGTGGTTCAAGAGAACTGGGTTCGTGGTCCCAGTTAATAGCGGTCCGAGTTGACTGAAAAGCCAAACGATGCGACATATCTCGTACCGCGTTTCCTTAAATGTCCTTTTAAAATGTCAAGGACTTCTTAACAGTAACTGACAAATGATAATTAGTTCTGACACTCGTTCCCAAGTTAGAATTTTCTAATTACTCCGGCAAACCTTCGGTCGGCTGTGTTGGGTCTCATAATTAGTTCCTGTCAAATATAATGTGAAACTGTGTGGAATTAGATTTTAAAATGTATTCTTCTGACCTGACCTAGACGTTTTGGCAAGAATTCATATACAGTATGGATAAAGTTACACCTAGACTTAGTCCAGCTGTAATAGTCTTACTTCTTGATCTTTTTTGTCCCCCGCTTTGTAATGGAGGGAAGTGGATAATTTTCTTCCAACTCCTCCTATTATTATCTTTCGATTAAATTCTTGCGGGTTCCAAGACAATTAACTTTATCCCGGGGCTCGCCGAGGGTAAACCTCGGTGTCATCATGGGACACCGCTGTAGATCCTGGTTTACAGGAGTAGCAATGGTGGGAGTGTGTGGCGGGCCTAGTCCCATAAAAAAAGTATGGTTAAAGTTAGCTCTAGACTGACGGATTTTCCATTTATCCGTACAAACACCGTTGTCGACGAGATTACACGAATTCCGTTAATAAAATATCAACTCTAAAAGCTTTCAGGCATTTCGGAATGTCTTAAAATTATCACGATCGGAAGGCGAACGATGCACCGCTCCGTAAGGTCCAATATTGTTTGGCATTTGCCAAATAAAGTATCAGTGTATCATCCCCGTTATTACGTGCTTCCAAAACTTTTAGGCGATGTTAATATTAAATGTTCAAAAATGAGTGCCTGAGAGGAATTTTCTTTTGTCAACTTTTTTCATTAGGAGAGTAACGAGAGGACCGAGTTTTCAGAGGCGTTTGGCACCCTTTAAACGCCAAAGTCGCGTTCGTCGCATCGCACGAACGACATCCGCTTCCTGTTTTGCGTAATAGTTGTGTGAAAAACCTTTGTTGTGGATAATATATAGGCGGTATGTCATGTAGGACGGTGTGACAATAAACACAAAAAATAAACGCTCCGTATTTATGTTTATGGCTTTTGGGGCTAGTTTTACGGACAATTGTTTCTTGATATATGTTTAAATAAAAATGAAATGCTGTTTGTTAGTTAGCGTATACCTGAGAACGGCTGAACGGCCCCCTGATTACGTATCTTTTCTAGCTTAGCGAAAGAATAGGGACAGCAATAATATCGCAATAATTGCTTTCAAATGGCAGATTTTTATGACGTCGTAGTAGTAATACGAATAAGCAATTTAAAAGCAAATATTGCGTGATTACTGCTATCGCTAGGATGTTGCAAGATACGTAATCAGGGGGCCGATTGGTCTAACATCTATTTTTTTCAATATGTACATCCTAGTTCGAATCAGGGTTGTATGGAGTGAAGCGTTTAAAAAAGTGGTCGATAAAATTGGATAATACGATTGAAAAAAACTGAATCCGCAAAATTATTTTTATCTAATGTGTAGTATTATAAGAGATCAATATGAAACCGCTTTTTTGTAAGATGTTTGGACAGGACAACGGCTGTCCGTTCAGCTGTCGGCTGTATTTTTATTTATTTTCTAACAATGTCAATAAACCTATTTCGTACTCTCAATCAAAACATAATCGCAGCTATTAATCAAAATCATCTTTCAATAATGGTGCCATAATCATTTCAATGCAATAGGATTGCAACACTACATAAGATAACCTATGCATATTTAATAGAGCACGGGGCGAGCTATACTAATTATTTAAAACGCAATCAACCCCCAGCTCATTATCTGAAGGGCATCGCTGACTTCGCCCACTGCGCGCCACTACACCGCTGCCTCGATAAACAAAGGGCGAGGCAAAGGGTTCCCGCGCTTCCGCCCGACGCCGTTTCCGGCCCGTCACTTCCTTCCCCTCCCCACCCCGCCCCCTACGCCCCCTTCGCCGGCATCCCCGGAGGATCCCACGGAGATGTATTTTTCTTACGTATGCCTCCCGTAGTAATGTTAAGTGCTCTGTCATTGAAAGTTGTATGATATGAAATATTATGATGTTTCCGTTCGGCTGTGCTATGAAACGAGTTTTTATGTTTGTTTTGGGCTAGTTTGGTGTTGAAAATGGAAATATTGTTTACTAGGAACATATATTTCCAATTACGCCGTTTAGTACCGCTATAAATATTACTATTTTAGCGGAAAAGGGAAGATCTTCCAGCCAGGCGAGTGGTATGCCTGGCGGGGCGGCCGCTATGCCCCGACGGTTAATGTCGGGATCTTGTATATATGCTACTTGCTCCGAGAACTCTAATAGCGCGATTCAGGATTGTGACGTCATTGTCTATTGTTCTGAATCCGTGTCTGCAGTGCCATCTGCGTAGCTTGTGGTGTGGTTAAAGTGACCGCTACACTATAACTATCACAAGTTCAGAATCAGAATATTTTTCATTCATGTAAACCATCGAGTACAGTACTTATGAATCGACAAAATAGTTACAATATGCTAAGGTACAACTTTACCACCCGTTCGGAATACCGTTCTTCTTATGGAGAAGAACAAGCAAGAAACTTCATGGCTGCTTCTTTTAAAATATACTTAATTTTTTTGAATATTTTACATTTGATTATTGTTATGGGTTTGGGGGTAGTTCTTGAACTTGGAGGGGGTAGTTCTTCATGGGGGTAGTTCTTGCAGTATAACCCAATCAATTCACGCAGTGACCTCATCTTTCGCTTCCAATAGTAACGTTTTGAAACATGACAGCGAGCCGACTTTTAAATGTGTTTTATATAATTTATGAAGTTAAATTAAAGTTCGCCAAATTGTTAGTTAATTGAATTTTGAACTTGAGTTCGCTTTCGCATTCAATTTGCGAGAAAAGTAAGTTTAAATTGTGTAAAATGAGACATGCCGATGGGCTGGTAAATGTTTGAGGGTATGAGACGATACTTCTATAAATATAAATAACCCATGACTCGGGTACAAAAATTCGTGCTCATCACACAAGGTAAGTACTATGATTCGAACCCGGGACCCTCAACACAGAATGCATGATCACTACCAACTGAACTAAGCAGTACTACCTTTTTTGCTCAGTAAGTATACCATGGGCCTTGCCTTGTCCAGACATGCAGGTTTTCTCACGATGTTTTCCTTCACCGTTTAGCAAGTGATAATCATGGTTGAAATTGAGAATCGCACATGAAATGCCAGAGGTGCGAGCCGGGGTTTGAACCTGCAATCCTCGTTACCGAGGCAAGCGTTCTACCAACTTGGCTATCACTGCTATAATATCTCTAATAATAACCCTTTTGAATATCATGATACTTAAACCATTCTAACATGATCGACGATCGCATACAGCGTCCAACACTGGCGCATAAATATCGTATATTGTCCGGACGGCGTTTGGCGCGGCCGTCCGGCTCGTCCGGAACGCGACCGGACGGCCGTGAGCGATGGCCGGACACCGGACACTGTGCGCATTCGTCACCGAGCCATTGTTGAGAGGGGGATACTATTGGTGTTGAAATACTCTCGAAAATCGATTTAGAAACTACTGCGTTTATTATCTTTGCGATTTGAATGAAACTGTTTATTCAAATCGCAAAGATAATAAACTCAGTAGGTTCTCACGGAAACTATAGTAAAAGTTATGTGAAGTAAATATGGCAGAATTAATGTGCATATTTATTTCAATAAATTATGTACAATAGTTATTTACATGGAAAAACAAAAAACAAAAAAGTACTTATTAATAGGACATTGTATAATAAAATAAAAATAAAATTATATACACAAAAATGCCTCCACATCGTCGTCGATGCCAAAAGTGCCCAGCAGGCTGGCCGCGTTACCGCGCTGAATAGCGAGGCTCACTCTCTGCGCGAAATAGAGGAATTAATTGCGGTATTCATACTAGGCGAATGCCTGTATTTTTGATTCGACAGTGGTTCATTGTGGAGTCGTTGATCATAATTTATGACGTCACTATAGGGCCCCTAGTCTGCTAATAATATTTATTCATAATTAAAAAGCAAACGTCACAGTAAATAACACTCTTAGCAGATTTCCAAAATCTCTCAAACGAGACATTTACCACTGATTTTGGTTTATGAGTAAATTGTGGTCAGCTTGTCATTATACCTTTAATGTTAATAGAACTCACACAATACTTGTTCTATATTAATAGTACTCACTCACTACTTGTTCTATATTAATATAACTCACTCACTACTCACTATTTTACCGCTCTGAATTATCCAACAAATAGTAGCAGCCCTCCGCTGTCGGCCCCCGCTCCCCTCGCGGCACTATTCGTTTTATACGTCACATTAAACATGACACCGTTGCTGACCGTACTGGCGATATGACGGTACACACACATGGGCTTTTTGAGTGACGATATAAGCATTTTTTTTATTCACGTAGACCATTATTGTACAGTACTTATGAATCGTCGAAAGTTACAAAAACATTATGCTTCTGTCAGAGCTTTTGTGATAAAAAGTAGATCTAGAAACGGTTTTTTTCATATTCCTAGTAACGTGCGACAAGCAAAGTAATTAGACGGTTAGAAAGATCAATTTTCAATAGGAATAGAATAAAAAAACTGTTTAACAAAAAAAACCGTCTTCAAAAAACTAAAAAGCATTAAAAAATCTAATCTTAAAACCTACCTTGTTTAACTAAATCAAATATAATGTGAAGTCGGTGCCAAACAAACAACTGAGTCGAGTATTGCCGGCCTGCGCCAAAGACTATACCTACAAATTGATCCGCGCATCTCGTTACCAAGTATACTTTTATTATTCTTCGCCGGTTGTGTGTGAGTCTCCCTCGCACGCTAGTCTACCTTACCATACCCTACCATACCGTACCATACCTTACCATACCTTACCTTACCATACCGTACCATACCGTACCATACTTTACCATACCATACCTTACCATACCGTACCATACCTTACCATACCTTACCATACCGTACCATACTTTACCATACCTTACCATACCTTACCATACCTTACATACCTTACATACCTTACATACCTTACCATACCTTACCATACCTTACCATACCTTACCATACCGTACCATACGTTACCATACCTTACTATACCTTACCATACCTTACCATAAATGTGGAAAAGGATTACCAAGAACATTCCATCAAATAGTGATAATTTCAAATCAAAATACCAACTCCATTCCCATTAAGCCCCCGCACCACATACATGTATTCCAACACATAAGCCGTAACACGTTGCACAGCGCTGTAGACGTCCCTGCAATCGACCCCTAACGCAGTTTGTCCGAGGATATGTCGCTCCCAATTAGAACTGGAATCGTATAGTGCTGGAACATGCATGCCGGGATGTTATATAATCCGGGATGCTATATTATCCGGGAACTGGGGTTCTATACCATAGTTTTGTTTAACTAATACAGCCAAATTTATAGAAGTTCTATTATAAAATAAATAAATGTAGGAAAACATTCTATAAGTTTGGGGATGTTTTTCTTATATTCATATATTATTTTGAAACCTACCTAATTTTAATTTTAATCTTAATTTATTTTTCATTTATGATATATAACTTTAATTAATGAGATAGCAACACTAACAGAACGTATTGACACTTCGCAATTATACTTCCTTATATAAATAATCTTAAATAATTTTGATTTCGGACCGAAAGTGTGGATTTTAATACGCTATAGTATATTTCATAATTATAAAAGTGTATACAATATTCATAATGCAAATGCAACCACCAAACAGAAAATTAACAGTGAGACAAGCTATTTCAACGATAACTCGTTCCATATTCAAAGTCTTGCTAATCCCGTAGTCGGATTTACGAACATCATCGAACAACACTAGTCGATCCACGCAATGACATATTGGATTTGAAGCTGAAAATTGAAGCCACGGACAGACGTCCTCTGTGCAACTCTATTAGTTTCGATAGAGTTCATACCTGCAGATATAAAATATAATTTTCTGATGTAGACAGCCGTATCTACTCTATTTTGTAGTGTCAATACATTGTAAATATAAAGAGTATATATATTGAAAATCATAATTAAATCGTCCACAGCTGCTTTTGTTAGAAAACAAAGAGAAAGTAACCCGTAGAGGTGCTTGCTTGTAACTTGCAACTATAGACATGGTCATACCATAGACATTTATGTTGCAATAATTCATTTATTTTTTTATGAATTCGACGCGTTATCTTTTTAATAGATACAAGAAACTACATTGTTTATTTAAAATAAATCCATAAACATTTATGTTGCAATCATTCATTTATATTTTATGAATTTGACAGATTATTTTTTTAACAGACACAAGAAACTACCTTTGTTTATTGAAAAACGTGTAAATAGTACTCGAAATGAGACCACCTCCATGCAATAAATATCTTACTACACGTAATAAGCGACAAAAATAAATTCTACAACTATACGTACACCATATTTTCCTACAACTACAGACGCGAGATTATCAATTTTCCTGTATTAATTATGATAACGGTAATAAATTTCTGGGAAAGGCAACACCGAGATTTACAATTTCCGCGGTTCAAGCAAGGGGGGTATAGGAATGGGAGCGCCGGACGTAAAGGGGGGCCCGTGCCCCCGTGCCCGTAATAGGAAAACTTATGGAATCTCGCAGCCTCACCCGTTCGTAATACGTAAGACAACATTAAGGTGTTTAAAATAGACTTGTAATGTTTTTTTTTTATTACATTATAGGCAAGTATTTGATCTCGATCTCACCTGATGGTAAGTGACGATCAGATCTACGATGAAGCATACTTGCCTACAAGGTACCTGTTCACTCTCGACTTGAAAACACCCAGATTGAAGTCAACGGGGAACAAAGACGCAGGTAGCGTGTTCCATTCCTTGGCAGTTCGCGCGATGAAAGTAGAAGCAAAACGCTTAGTACGTACCGAAGGAATGTCAACAGTGTACGGCGGTGTCATTTTAAGGTCTAAAGCAGTGGTACTCAACCCTTTATCCTTAGGGGCCACAAACACGTGTTAGAAGTGGTGTCACAGGCCCAAAAAAAAATTGGTAAAGAGGTCTTAGGTTTTCGCTATTGTTACAATATGAATTAAACAACTATGAACGGATTCATCGCGGTGCGGTAGTGTTATGTAGAACCTATTTAATCAGCGCCCTCTAAATTTGTCTTATGGGCGCGAAATTTAAAATAAAGTAAAACCAGATGCGGCAACCACAAGGGCTTATATCGATCGCCCCTTGATAACAAATCTTGCTTAGCTTAGTGATAGCATATCGACCGCAATATTTGCTTTCAAATCGCATATTTGTATGATATCGCAGCGCTATGTAACACGAATTAGCGATTTGAAAGCAAATATTGCGCGGTTATTGCTATCGCTAGGCTTTTGTACGTTACGTAATCAGGAGGCCGGTCGTATTCGTATCGCTGCCGTGGTGTGACTGCATGTCTCGATACACCGCCCCGATATGACCCGATCATCAATGAAGATACGGATAATGATCAGCGTCCAACGATGAGGGCCAATAAAAGGCCAATCAGCGATACGATACGGTTGTGCGATACGATTTTAGACCTTTTCTTTATAATCATAGAGTGCATAGAGTGAGTGCACTCGGGGCAAGGTTTTAGGTGTTTTATTTTTATTTAAGCCATGCGATTAACATACATTTAATTGTGATTTTTATTATTTACACTAAGGAAGGAAAAAAATGTAATAACCATTTGTAAGTGCCCCCGTAGGCCTATACGAAATAAACGATTTGACTTTGACTTTGAGTAGCGTATTTAGGGTTGTCAGAAATCCAGCAGAATATGTGACTGATTTATAATAGTGCGTTAATTTTTTGGAATTTACAAATGAAATAGTTGTCTTTATAGTCTTATTATTGTGCTAATTGTCCCCCCCCCCGGATCCCCTTTTGCCAAATTGAATTAAGATTTTGCCAAAACATTTTGGGTCTTTGTCAACATACAATAATAATTTATCTTAATTAACAGCAGGTATATTTTACAAGCTTTATTTATTTATTTACATAAAGACCACGGATTTGTTTTAGATTCTTTATTTCTGTGCTCAATACTTTGTCATGCAAAAATATGCGTTAACTACCTTTTATTCTATATAATCAATGCCTATTTTCGATTACACGATCCATATAATGTCACATCGACTTCGCAACTAAAGAATAAGTTATTTATTCGACTTCGATTCAGTCGGACGTGGATTGATCATGGCTATTCACCCGGTAGGGTACACGAGAGAGACAGCGATAGGCCGGTGACGGGAGCTTGTATCCGAATATACGTGATTTAGTGGCCCCTTTCAGCATTTTGTATAGCGAGTCCATAAATAGATAGAGTTATCTAAAAACCTTCGTATTTATGTACGCTTCCTGTACGGAAAAGGCCGTTCAGGCCACGTGTCTCCCATGGACTTGGAAACATCATGAGATGTACGTACACGGTTACTAGTGTGGCGCCCTGATGTGTGTGTTGCCACATCTATATTTCAATTTCTTCCTAAATACAAAACATTTATTTGATGTGGCAACATTTTGTATTTGGGAGGAAATTGAAATATAGATGTGGCAACACACACAATTCGGGAGAGTACAAAGAGACACGTGTTAATTATCATGTTGCTCTGATTTATATTTAACTAGCTCTGCCCGGCGGTGTTACTCGCGATAAAAAGTATGAAAAATTAAAACATCTATCCCACGGGAACCATACATTTTACCGGGATAAAAAGTAGCCTATGTGCTATTCCAGACTATAATCTATCTCTGTGCCAAATTTCATCCAGATCCGTTCAGCCGTTCGGGCGTGAAAGAGTAACAAACATCCATCTATCCACCCATCCAATCTTTCACATTTATAATATTAGTATAGATTATGACCTAATTAGTAATATGTGATATGTGTAATGAACCGATGCTTGGTGAAATGAAAGAGAAGTGATACAAACGAGGCGTATTTTAATACCACCGGGAGCAACAAACCCCAAACTAGATTGCTCTGTAAATCTTATAGACAGAGTCTTCATTATCAGGACATCACCACCCTGGAAGGCTTAGAAAGAGACTTCATTGACGATTCGGAAACAACATAAATTATGTTGTATCCTCTACGGTGGCTAACATAACATTAAAATTCTCAAAAAGGGCCTCTACGTGTTGGACCTATGTCCCCGCGCTAGCCTTCCAAAGATTCGGGTATAGCCCGTGGAGACATACATAATAATGTTACGTACCTACACGATACATGTAATTTCATACATCGATAACCCAATTAAGAATTAAGTTATTTTAACAAAGATGAGTACACACAACACAACTCACAACAACACACAACACACACAAGTATGACACAACAGTTTCAATTCACTTTTAAACCTAATCAAAGTGAACTGCTCCGAATATGTTAGATCAAGACAATGAGATCACAATATTATCTACCAAAACGTACCGACTAGTTCGAATACCAAAACATTCGCCTTTAAAGTTCAATCTCGTTGCTAAAACATCCTGAAAAACAAGAAAAAAAACTACTTACCGTCCCGCCGCCCTTATTTTCCACGCCAACTCAATTTAGTTGCGTGAAATGAGTCTGTCAGTGTCAATTTAGTGGCAACCCCGGTATGACGTCACAGGCAATTTTCCAGAGCGTCGTCCCCTTCACGAAGAAGGTAGCCCTAGGTATTACCTGCTACTGAACTTATTTTCTTGCCAAGTTTTTTTTTATCTCGTTTTTAGGTCGCCACGTGAATATTGCGGATAGTATTTTAGGTCTAAGCAGGTGGGTTTTATGATTGTTGCATCTCAGTTTATTGTAGTTGTATTAATGATCAGCTGTCATTAACTGCATGCCTGGACTTTCGTTTACTTACTGACTATCTCTTTTTACATTTTCTTCTATATAAGGTTCTCTCAGACATGCAGGTTTCCTCAAGAAATTTTCCTTCACCGTTCAGGAAGTGATAATCATAATTGAGTAATTAGACTCGGACAAAAAACCAAGGGAATACCAGCGTTGCCTCTGCGACCCTTGTTTCCCAAGACGAGCGTGCTACCAACTTATCTATACATGTTTCTCACCAATAACCATGCCCAAGAGTTAACAGCAGCCTATAGATATAACGAAAAGCACTTACGACCGCAACAAATGGCCGAATAGCGGATCCCCAGCCATTAATAAAATCTCCGTTGCGAGCCGCATCCTAATCCAAAGGGCTCCGGTATTAATCACTAGTATAATTAACCTTCGCGGGCCCTCGGCGCAGGAGTACGGCTACATAATTATGATTGTACACGATCACGCCTACATTGTCTGAACGGGTAGGCAGGCGAGCTATGCACGGCGCACATACTTCGCCGATGATCTTGGTGCTAGTATAAAAGGGGGCGAGACTAGTGACATTATACCGGAGTCATGTACCAAGCAAGGGGATACCCCCTGCTTGGTACAGTACATAGTACTAATAGTTCGTATAATTATACAATTATACGAACTATTAGATATATTTTAAAGGCATTTTTATTACTATCTATATTCTCCCCAGTTACCTTAACCGGTCCCAAATGTCCCAAATAACTATGCCCCGAAATTGGTGTCGATGTTTTTTAGAAATATTATCGTACAGAATAAAAATAATGCTTTGTTTTTTGTATGGCATGTATGGTATTTTGTATGGCACCCATTACTTGCAATGAGTTACCGAAAAAATGGAGGGAACTTAATGCTATGCCATTTAAAAATAAACATACAAAACGTTAATTTAATTAATAATTATAGTGATATTAGTGATGGGTACCTACTTAATTTAAATAATATATTTGTACGTTGTAAAGGTTAAACTTGTAGGCACATATTTACAATTGTCCATCTTGCATACTATATGTTTGTATACTTATGTTTTTTTTTACAAATAAATATATCTTTATTTTTGCTATTTGCCAAATTACTACAGAGAGTATAATCAATGTCTTTGCCACTCACAATATAAGACAAATAAAACAAATCTTACCATCTATTGCAGTCTTTTCCAAAGTGGGCGATAACGCCCCCTCGTGGGCGCTGCATGCCTAAAGGGGCGGTAATAGATCCAGAAAAAAAAATGGGGGCTTTGTGTATAGAGGCTTACTGTAATTAATTTAATTTGATGTTATAGTGGTTTTTAAGTAGGTGAAAAAATTGGGGCGCTAAAAAATAATTAATTCTCAAAGTGGGCAGTAGACAAAATAAGTTTGGGAACCCCTGATCTATTGTAATAAAATAGAACACAGAAAGATATATCACACAAACTTTTGTATAAAATATATATATAAATTAAATTCTATGCAAACATGTACACATTTCAATATGAAGTTGTGATAGTGCCCGAACTTCCGCTGTCCCTTTGTACTCATCAATAACAAGTGCTAATATTTTATTATCTACTCAATCATTGCCAGTTCAAAAAATAAAAAAACAGCAAGAAATAATAAATGTCCCGCGCCTCCTCCACGGACTTAATGATACGACGATGTAATTCCCAAAGTTTCTCGCTTGTTGTTTGCAATAGGACAAAGGAATGTCTATTCGCCCATATTCTGACGCTTCGAAATTATTCGAACTTATTTCTAGTTACTTTGGAAAGTTTACGACAATGGTACCGAACATTGATGGGGCGTGTTTGGGTAGACTGTACCAGTTGACGCTTATTCTATATATACACTAGAGAGATAAATAGACTTTGAATTCGATGTTTTCGGAGTTAGAACTTTTTTTTTGACCAGCTGCTAAAGTCTGCCTAGCCGTTCCTACATTGTTCTCACATACGTATAACAATGTACTGCTCAAAAATGTAAAAGATCTTTCTAAAAAGAGCAACCATGGAGTTGCTTGCCCGTTTTTTTCTATAGGAACGGCATTCCGAAAGGGTGGTTAAGTTGTAGCTTAGCATTGTGTAACTTTTTTGACGATTCATAAGTACTGAACTTAATGGTTTACATGAACAAAATATATTCAGATTCTGATTCTATTTTTTTTTAGGTTTTCATACATTACCTACCAGTAATACCGCACGTTCCCGCTAGATGCGCCACTGTTGAATGTATTAAAAGGGTTTATTATCGACTGACATTTACAGTTTGCTGTCAAAAGACTAATTACCTCCAGAATAGGTCCTCAAAGGTAGTTGAGAAGACGCCATTTTCATATCATAATGTCACATCCATTATTTTAGTTATAATGTGTATTTATTTAATAATAATATAATATTAATAATTCCAGCCCTTTAATGTCCCACTGCTGGGCACGGGCCTCTCCTCAATGCGAGGGGGATTAGGCCATAGTCCACCACGCTGCCCCTGTGTGAATTGGCGGACTTCACACATCTTTCGAGGGGTTCTCTCAGCAGGTTTCCTCACGATGTTTTCGTTCACCGTTTAGCAAGTGATAATCATGGTTGAAAATGAGATTCGCACATGAAAAATCCCAGAGGTGCGAGCCGGGGTTTGAACCTGAAGTCCTCGTTACCGAGGCAAGCGTTCTACCAACATGGCTATCACTGCTTCTATTTATCACTGATTTATTTAATGTTTTATTGCTATTAATTACTTGACATTGGCAAAATACCCGCTAAGTTGTGGGTG
Source organism: Pheosia tremula (assembly GCA_905333125.1). NCBI lineage: Eukaryota > Metazoa > Arthropoda > Insecta > Lepidoptera > Notodontidae > Pheosia > Pheosia tremula. Next base: position 9,270,823 of record HG995408.1, on the reverse strand, counting down.
AGGCCATATTCATATTCATTTTATTTCATCGCATTTCATTTCGTAATGAAAGAAGAAGAAGGTCCTCAAAGGTCGGCAGCGTCGTTTCGCACGTGTGTTTATGATGTTGCTGGATACCGATCAATGTTGTTTATGAGTTATAAACGCCACATCATCTTGATGCCTCCCCAAACGTGAATGAATGTGAATTTACGTGCTTATATTATTTTTAGACGATTGATTCCTATGGACAGATGGTCCTTCTGTGGAGCTGGAACAGCTTACATAAAAAAAAATACACCAGCGCCAGCAAATCATATCTCGTGTTTCTTTTTCATGTTTTACCAATAGATAATGAGATCTACCTTTTTGTTTTGAACAGTAGATACACACGTGTGTATCTACTGTTCAAAACAAAAAGGTAGATCTCATTATCTTACAAAACGACGATCAATATCAATATCAGAAAAGCCACGTGGCTTTTCTGATATTGATATTGATCGTCGTTTTGTAAGACAACGCCATCTATTGTCGGGTCTTCTGATGTTCAGTTACTACCAACGCTTAGCGGAATATTTTAGCAACTTATAAGGAGCTTGCACTGTGGCGCCCACTGGATTTGGAGACGTTTTTTGTGAAATATGGAGCTATATTGAGGTTCTCAATCTATACAAATAAATAAAATTGGAGTGTCTGTTTGTAATATTAAAATAACCGTTTTTTACTACGTGCATTTGTATGTATTCACGGTACATATACCAAAACAACATTTTATAAAATCTTAGTCTGTCTATTTGTTTCGGCTAATCTCTGAAATGGCTGGACCGATTTTGACGGGACTTTCACTGGTAGAAAGCTGATGTAACATAGAGTAACTTAGGCTACTTTTATTTTAGAAAAACTTTTTACATAACAGCTAGTCTTGTATATAATTTAATATATGGGTTCTAACCCGTTTACATTGTAATCGGAAAGAAACCTGTCAAATCTATAATAATCGTGCTGAATTTCAATCGACTCGAAAGCTCAAATGCCAATGAAAGGTAGGGACCTACCCTACCTACTAATATTGCGATCCAATATTTAATCCGGCATCTCTCAGTCGGCAGAACCAATAACCGCATACGATCGAATTTGCTCTTTGAAAATAGACCAACGTCTTCTTGGTAACAGGGAAAATGCACCTTCGAAATTCACATAATTAAGATATAATATCGATTGGAAAACAATATACTGCGTGTCTATTGCCTACTTCATAATTTCTGCAATGTCCCGATATTTTTTTTATTGTATATACCATAATACGTATATTAATAATGGATTTATAAAAATGCATGTATCGAAGTAGGACCGTGAGATTCAGTAGTCTAATGAAATATTTAAAAAAAACATTAATGTTTGTGTCTAGTTTCGTATAGTGCCTAAAACCAAGGCAGCAGACCGCATAGAACTGTCACTTTTGACATATATTGTATGGGATATCTGTCAAAAGTGACGGTTACTATGCGGTTGCTTTTCGATTATGAATCGATTGTGTTAGTAGACTTGGGGCCCTGGGGGGAATTTGAACTCCCCTCGAAATGGCCTAGAGAACCCATCGTATTATACATAGGTGCTCATTAATGGTCTCTAGTCCAGACCTCGACCCCCCCCCCCATCCCTTACTTCCTAGCAACGGCCTTCTCTACAATTGTTTTCTGAATTACAACCTGCGAGCTTCGTGCGCGCATAAATTATTCTAATTCCACCGCTCTGGCCCACACCGGGTCCCCTACACATATTAATTTGGCCACAATGCTAACACGGCGGCAAATGGCGGCCCAGGGTCCCCCACCGGCCGTATCTTTACTTTATAGCCCAAATTTTCTTTATTACGCAACTTGTGAATGATAGCGAAGAAGCGAACGGTCCCCGTCGTTTGCCAGTAAAAAAGTATGATAATTAAATGTTTGTGCCGTCATATTGTTTGGAGTATCATCTTTCTGGTGTGTAGTTTGTTAGTTGTTAGTAGGTAGATAAAATTAGTTTAAGAATATATTCTTTTCTCCGTCGTAATCCTTCTTTTGTCAAAGGTCTTATGGCGATCTCGTTAAATTCGATTATTCGCTTTGATGCCTTTTAGCTTCAGGGGTATTTCGCCTTGTGTCCGGTCGCTTAGTCCGTATTCACTTTCTTTATTTATGTAAGTGCGTACATCTGAAATAGACGCACATTTAATAATGAATTTCTCTTTCCTTTAGATATTATCTGTATCTTGTACTAACTTCTGCCCACGGTCCCTTCATGAAACCTAGTCTATAGCGCACAGGTATAATATATATTCTATCAGTGAAAGAACTACAATTCCTGACATACTCCCTTCATCCACACTCACAATCTTTACGTCTTCCTAAGTAGGCCGAAGTCTCAGTACAAAACGGCTATAAAAATAATTCCATTATATATATCCCAATCACAAAAAGCAACTTTAAACAGAACTCAATATCGTTGACAGCAAAGCTGACAACGCTATGAATGACGTAACGCGAAGTCGGCGTGAAAGTCGAGAGCTCTGATTGGCGGTCCATTCGATCTGACGATGACGCGCGCTTAGGTAGAACAGTATTGTGACGTCAGAATTTGTTCGGAATGGAACATGGAAAAAAGTGTTATTGATATGTTTAGTGTAGAGTCTACGTTATTGTTAGATTATAATGTATGGTAGAGTTTTAGCTATGAGAGAGGGATGTAGAGTATGCAACCTACGTTGTGCGAAGTGTAAAACGTGATTTAGCTGATAGTGTAAGACATCTTCGCCTAGCCCGGCAAGCCCGCCCCCTGATTACGTAACTTACAATAGCGTAGCGATAACAGTAATCGCGCAATATTTGCTTTTAAATAGCTAATTCGTATTACGTAGCGCTACGTAGCGCTGCGACGTCATACAAATCTGCAATTTGAAAGCAATTATTGCGAGATTATTGTTGTCGCTTTTCTTTCACTAAGCTTGAAAAGATACGTAATCTGGGTGCCGGTTGTACTATAATATACACTAATTTTGACAACATGCAAAAAAACAATTTTAATTTTTCGGTTACTTATCGAAAAGATCCATCGATTGTATAAGGTTAAATGTAGACTTAGATATTTGAACAGTAAATTAAATGATCCGAGAATCGATACACGGCTCCATGGTTGCCACACCGCACTTGTAATTACAAACTATATAAATAAGCAAATTGCGGTCCCCTAACAAGACCAATAAGCCAATGATAATGTAGGTAGAGAACGTAACATTTCCCTAAAACGATTTCTTTTGATCATCCCATAAACATTTCTTCGAACCAATTAGGAGGCTCGTAATTAAAGGATTCACGCTACAGCCGCCACCTTCAAAGGCCTTACGAATACGGCTCCCAAAAATTGTATTATTGGTCGTTAGCCAAGTAGAAATAAAAAATATATTTCGCTTCAATGATCACATGTAACGAGTGCTTATTGTTTGTTCGGGTACCTTCGTATTTCATCCGATGTAGATGCTGTGACGTCGCAGACAGAAGGTCGAAGTGATCGTCTAAATTGGATGACTACTTACGATGGCAAAATGGGAATATATTTGGAGAGACGTACCCATTGAAAGCACTTTGTTTGCATTTTATTTGTTGCGATACCAAAAATAGTGATTGGATTTAAAATCTCGTCATTTAAAGTGTTATTGGTATATATGATCATATATACCGTTATAGCACTCTTTAATCAGCAAACATGTCACGAAATTATGTTCGGAATTTGATTCCTATGGATATGCAAGGAGCAAGAAACGCGATGATTATTCCATTAAGGATGTTATAAGTATTTCTTTTGTATAAAACTAATAAGAGCTACACGGTACATAAAATGATCAACATAATAATAATAATGCCATAATTATTTTATGTATTTATAGTAATACTAGCTGTTACCCGCGACTTCGTCCGCGTGGTATTTAACAAAAAGCGGACGAAGTCGCGGGTAATAGCTAGTCTAAAATAAAAGTTGCCTAAGTTACTCCTTGTTACATAAGCTATCTGCCAGTGAAAGTCCCGTCAAAATCGGTCCAGCCATTTCAGAGGAACAAACAGACAAACAGATAGACAGACAGACAGATAGACAAACAGACAGACGGACAGACAAAAAATTTAAAAATGTTGTTTTGGTATAGGTACCGTGTATACATCCAAATGCACTTAGTAAAAAGCGGTTATTTTAATATTACAAACAGACACTCCAATTTTATTTATATGTATAGATGTATACATAAAAATACACGTAGGTATCGCAAATCGAATGTCGTCAATATTGTTTCAAAAGTCTGCTGATTACCAAGTCGGAACAGCTTCATCGGAATTCAACGCGAACTCTGACCCGGTGGCGCTTCACCAAACATCGAGTTTTCATCAACTACGTTCTAGAGCCACGTATCCGCTACGTAGTACGTTCGATTTACGTCACATTTTCCTGCTCCCCCTGCGATCATTCCCTCCCCGATATCGATGCCGTGATTTATTTTTGTTTTCACGTAGTTGAGTAAGTCGGAATTATAAGGTTCGGGCCGCGTTATGGCCCATAAAACCTATAATGACTCGGCCGTGCGCCGCGGTGGGTAGTATTTATTTATAAAATTACCGACACAAAAAAGCGAGTAATAATTGTTTCTGAGTTTTTTTTTATACATTATAGGCAAGTATTTGATCTCGATCTCACCTGATGGTAAGTGACGATGAGATCTACGATGGAGCATACTTGCCTAGGTAGGAAGGCGGCAGTAGATCGAGACGCTACATTCACTAGGCACGTGCAGCGCAACTGATCTGACCCGCCATCCATGAATGGCAACACCGAACATCATGCCGGAACACGGCTAGGCCGCTTGGCTTTGTTCAGTGGGTGGTGACTAACCACGGCCGAAGCCTACCACCAGTAGAGTTGTCACCTAGTTGGCACCACCCAGGGTCACGTGTAGGGTATCTCGAGGGTACTTAATTCTCCTACGGACGGAGGTGACTCGTCCCCAAACTAGGTGTAACGTCGATGTACAACGCCGGTATAGGTCCCAAGGTGTCCTACCTAGGTTTACCGTGTAATAAAACACTAGGGTTAAGGGTATGTGGGGTATGTAGATATATTGCTTACTATAAATATGATCTCTAGAGAGTAAATGAAAGACCAAAACATCTTAACACCGCGAGCTAATTTTAGCTTAGCGACATCTATCGAGCACTATTATAACGAATTAAACAGTCGATTTTGTTCGTTCGAACGTCGAATAGCTCGAATATATGGAATTTACAACATTTTGTATGTTCATTGAAAGAATGATGGCGCTTCGAAACTGACGCAGTAGCGTGGCTTGCTTTTATGAGGACACTTTGATTTGATTTTGTGAAATATTCCGTTGGTAGTTTCATGGTAAAATGTTTTAAAATATTCCTCTACATTTTATCTATTTTGAAAAATAGGTACACAAATCCTAAAATAGTTCACCGTGATTACAATTCACAAGAGTTTAGGTATTGTATTTAAACATTACATTGAAATAAAACTATTTATAAGGATTCTATCGCGTTTATTTTTTGTTTTCACGTACCCGACGCTGTAAAGCAGCCGAAACGTCGGGAACGTAAAAACAAAAAATAACGCGATAGAATCCTTAAAAATAGTTTTATTTCAATGTGTAGTATTCGCGTAAATATAAGAAATCAATATGTAAACATTACATTGTTGAAAAAAGTCTACTAATTGCATCACCACAGAAAATAAAGCTCGCTCTAGGGATTTATCTCAAAAATAAAATATTTCCATTTGATAAAGGTAAGTCAATAGCAGCCCCGGTCCCGGTTGCCGTTTTGTCGGAACGTGACCGAGTGTTAGATGTGTTATCAGCAGACGAATCTCCCCAATTACAACGAGCGACCTAATCTCAACGTATTTATAATTCACAGTAAAAGCGCCAATGAGTTGCCTGTTAGTAGTCACGTTTCGATTCTCCCTGGTTTCGTTTAGATATATTCCAAGCGTTTAGTTATAATTGTATTTTAGATGTATCAATGGCCATGACTTAAATCTTACCTAGGTAATTCACTGTACACACTAACACAGAAGCAATGATAGCCAAGTTGGTACAACCCCGGCTCGCACCTCTGGGATTTCTGGATTTCATGTGCGAATCTCATTTTCAACCATGATTATCGCTTGCTAAAAGGTGAAGGAAAACATCGCGAGGACACCTGCATGTCTGAGAGATCCCCTCGAAAGGCGTGTGAAGTCCGCCAACCCGCACTGGGCCAGGGTGGTGGACTATGGCACTAAGGACGGCAATATATTTCTGTTGAAGTCTAAATCATCTATTAAGTGCTCACTTACTCACTTAAGTGTCACTGCTCCTACAGACATTACCTATCTCAATGCTTTTTATATCTCCCCTGAAAACTCCTAGCCATTTATACATCGGATATTACAACAACACGAGCGAGAGACTTGTATATAGATAGCTAAGTCTACAAGCTAATGGCTGCACCGAAGCCCTAACTTCCGGCCATTACACACCTTCGTACCTACCACCGGATTGAGATAACAGAGGCGCATTCATAAAAGGGAACGGCAGGTGCCTTTCGACAGCAACTGTATAGTGAAACAAAGCGAAAATGGGTCTCTGCGAGATGTAAACCCGTTGAGAATGGTTTATCAGTGTGCTTCGACCGGTGTCTCGGGTGTAACTTCGCTTTATTGCGTTATCAGCGGCTGTTAGCACGTTAGATGCGGGGTGTACCGCAAGGAGCGGTGTTGGGACCGTCGCTTTATATACGCTAATATTTGATGAGATGTTCATTGAATACCATTAGTTTGTATGAGTACATTTACTGTGAAGATTAATTGTTTATTAATGAACATGCAAATCACAACTATGAAACCATAGCTCGATTAGATCAAAAGTAACTCAGAGCTCCTTGTTTGTTGACTAATAATTACGTTTATATTTTGCATCAATTTAATTATACCCGTCACTAAATTAAGGGGGTTTTTAAGAATGTGGGAGTCCCCGCAACGACCTCAGATACGCGAGTCGCTCCAATAATTGATCACAAAGTAAACCGCGAAGCGATGCTTCATTATACAGTACCAACTCCATCGTGTGTTAGAATCGATATTTCAATAAGCATTACAATTACAACTTTATCACATGAGACATATGGATCGTTTTTAATTAAATTTCGAACAAACAACATGTTTTACTGTGCTGAAATAGATATCTAGTTTAGAATATTTCATGGTAAAGTACCAAACGTTTAATTGGTTTAAGATGATTTATTGTAGATACAACTGAAACTTTGTCCTGAATCAGAATACCATTTTAACTAAGTTAGTTTTCTAACTTAATTAGATTTCAATCTGTGTTCATTGTTATTGGACGTAGAATCAATATCATACATCTACTTTCTATTTTATGAACTTAAATTCAAAAATTTCAAAGTCAAATAGTATAAGAAGTACTCATCGGTTTGATGTCCACACTCATAAAATTTGACTTGATCTTACTTATTAAGCTCAGTTAGAAGAATGACGGGATATAGATATTAGCATTGAATCCTAGAGACATATAACTTATGGCATGCTTCATAATCTAGTAAATGAACGCTTACAACCTATATGATATTCATTTGAAGCTTTTAAACCACAACTAATTAAATTGGGCACTAAAACAGAACCTTCTCGGCTGAACGAATATAATATGTTAATAGCCGAACAGTTTGTTTAGTTTAGCAGGTTTATTGTTTGTCCGGAAACATATGGAGGCAGCTCAGCGGTTGGTGTGCCTCACTTGCGGTGTATAATACTTTTTTTTTCCTTATCTGTATATGGTTACAGAGGTTAGAATGCATTCAATTAACACAGATGTCTTTATAATTAGGCATCTTTATTATTTCGTCTCCCCCATTTTATTAATTGTCGAATACGTTTCTAGGTAGGTAGTTTGATAGAACCTAGTCAGTTATTTTCTTCGAAAGGAACTAGACCCACCGGATGCTATTTCGTTTATTTGCTACCATTTCTTTTTTTGTTTTTTTGTTGTTTTTGATTGTTCTTTTAAGTCCAACAAAGAACTAAGGAAGATAATAATTACCTAATGCATATATCTGGAATCAAGTACCTTTAATTGGAGTTGACCCAAAATTATCTTCTTCTCTGTGCTCACATATTGATTTCTTACATTTACGATAATACTACACATTGAAATTAAACTAATCTTACTAATTTTATTGCGTTTATTGTACGTTTTTTACGTTCCCGACATTTCGTTCTTCTCTGTGTGTTTCCAAACTATAGATCGTTTGGCTGATTAATATGCAGGACTAATTAAAATACTTATTCGTTAACAGGCACATTCGTACCGCCGGGGCGCGCCGCTTTTCATTTACCTTCAAAAGAAATCATTCGCATGGCTTAAGGGTTATTTTCAAATGGTTGTTACGACGATTTGGGAATGTCGTGGCCACTAACCACTTCACATTGAACTTATAATTATTTTGTTTGACCTTATCTTTCTGATTTCTTTTAAATACGCATTGTCTTGTATATCTTTTATGGAAATCTGTTTAAATAGAACTTCTTTTGCTCTAATATTAAGACGTTGCAGTTTACTTGCCGGTGATATGACATTATTATCATCATTCGTAATTTTTATCTCTAAAATCATGTTTATCAATATTCTCCCAATCCACACGTGGTAAAACTACCCTACACAACCATAATTTTCCACTATCTTCACGCAACTTAAGAGAGTAATACCAATCTCAGGGCCATCGCACACCAACAGATCATCTACAGGGTTGTCACTTCGTATATTACCCTCTAAAATTAAACCTCCGGGGCTTGCTGGGCCAAATAATTAAGATAAATTTGATAGAGTGTGGATACCAGCAGTGGTGTGGAGACGGCAGTCGCGCTGACTCGTAAATCCACGATTACGTGCTCTGTGCGAACGTTTTAATGAGCTGCGGGGCGGATTAGGGTTGTCAGTTAGTGGAAATATTATAAATTGTTATAATGATAATGTTAACAGTGTTCTAAAGCGGTAATTTTCCCAAATATATTGCGGCTGCTACTTGCCTGTTAATTTATGCATCAAACTTACTGAGGGTCAGAATTTTTCATCCTATACCGCTCACGATGACAGTCATATATGTTAAGCTTATACCGACTAAAGACGTTAGATCTTACCAACTCACGCACATGTCAGAAAAATAAAAACTTGAGAGGTGTCAAGAGACACCCGGATGGAACGAAGTTCCTTTATTATTTATTATGTACAAAAAATCAATAATTTTGGGAAACAAAAATGTATCGCCCCCGGGTGGGCTCGAACAACCAACATTTCGGTTAACAGCCGAACGCGCTAGCCAATTGCGCCACGGATGCATTTGTGAAATATCTCGAAAATACTGACCATTATGTAAATGCAAACGACAAATATAGCAAAAAGTGTCGTTACAACTTTTCGTCCGAATTTTTTCCGTTTAGCCCCCTTTCGTAACGCGCGATAAGGAACTTCGTTCCAATATCCCTTAACCTCATTAAAATATTTTTTATGGCGTCTCTGCCAGCCCTACCGCCTTTTCCCATGTGAGCCGATAAGCCCGCTGAATTGCCGGCAACTTGAGAGGCGACACACTCGCTACTCATCGAGCAGCGATACTACTTAGAGCGCTTACAAGTTCGCGGCATGCATGGCGCTTTGCGAAACGATCAAGTCCTCCCTCATTCTTAATTCATGAGTGAAATGATACATAAGATAGTCGTGTTATATCACCGTCGCAATAGATACTCTGTTCTTTTTGGAATCTGGGGTCGAGTCACCTTCGTCCGTAGGAGAATTAAGTACCCTCGAGATACCCTACACGTGACCCTGGGTGGTGCCAACCAGGTGACAACTCTACTGGTGGTAGGCTTCGGCCGTGGCTAGTCACCACCCACTGAACAAAGCCATGTCGCCAAGCGGCCTAGCCGTGTTCCGGCATGATGTTCGGTGTTGCCATTCATGGATGACGGGTCAGATCATTGCGCTGCATGTGCCGAGTGAATGTAGCGTCTCTATCTACTGCCGCCTTCCTACCTAGGCAAGTATGCTCCATCGTAGATCTCATCGTCACTTACCATCAGGTGAGATCGAGATCAAATACTTGCCTATAATGTAATAAAAAAAAAAATCTGATTCCCACTCGCCTCGAGGTGATTCAGAATCATATTATTCCACGAATTTATCAATTTCTAGTCTTAACTCTTCGGGCGATTCGGAGTCTATCTGCCTGAATAAACAATGGCGAATGTCGCAAAAAGTCCCGCCTCCAGGCTACTTTCAATGCAGATTGGAAAAGTTCTGTGATAACCAATTAAATTGTAACCGATACAGCGCTTGGAATATTCGGTTTAAAATTCATTGCCCACTTAATTCGATTGCTAATGCTTTGTTTTACGACTAGTTTATCTTGACGGCTTTTTTGTTGGGTACCTCCTGTTGTTGATGATTCAATTATAAAATAACATTTGTATTTAAATTATTAATTATATTTATTAACACATAAAAAACTCATCAATAACGCCATCAGATTCTGAGCATGCAGAGTGCAGAGATAATTGTTTGCCCTCAAGAAAGTCATCAGAATCAGAAGGCCATTCTGTGCATGCAGAGTGCAGATATTATTTATTGCACTCAATTTCGTCACACGAGTAGATTATTTGGAGAGGCACCCGAATCCCGTATTAAACTGAGCTGTGCTCGTAAAAAATAAATAACGAGCAATAATACGAGGGTAGGAAGTCAGTAATCCAATACGTAAGTATAGGAATATGACATAATTCCAAATCGCTCCGCACGCTCGAATGCTCTGACAGTTAATCAATACAGCAAAGGTACGGGTTCATGAGCTATCTAGACTTTTATATTCGGTATATTAGACTAGTGCAGTGCTTGCTAACATATACATTTACCTTAAATTTATAGAGGTTTTAATCAATTTGCAAGGACATACCAACCATTTTCAGTAGAGTATCTATCGAGATATTAACGAAATGGAACTGTATGAATAGGTAGGTAGGACTTATAACATCTCTCTTCACTGGCATAAATAACGAATGCGTATATTAAGTACCTTAAAATTATAAGTTCCCTCAAACCTCCACTGAATAAAATACTAGACACATAAACGTTCACGACTATATAATTCCGTTAATTTTCCAACTAAATAAGAACAATGCCGGTCGTGTTCCTATCACACCTAAAATACATTCGGCAAACTATATATCGGTTCCGAAAGAGATTAATAGTACCAATAACAAGAAACTAGTGGGTAATTAGAGGCATATAATGTTTGGAAGCGAAACACATTTATCACTTGACTGGTGATTTAGTAACTTGCCTTCTGATGTGGACCGCCGGTTATACATAATATGAACTTGGCAGGTGATAAAACTGAGATGGACGCTTTTATGCTTACATATTAGTACTGGGTCATCTATACATATAAATAAAATTGGAGTGTCTGTTTGTAATATTAAAATAACCGCTTTTTACTAAGTGCATTTGGATGTATACACGTTACCTATACCGAAACAACATTTTTTACAATTTTTGTCTGTCTGTCTGTCTGTCTGTCCGTCTGTCTGTCTGTCTGTCTGTCTGTCTGTTTGTTCCGGGTAATCTCTGAAATGGCTGGACCGATTTTGACGGGAATTTCACTGGCAGATAGCTGATGTAACAAGGAGTAACTTAGGCTACTTTTATTTTAGAAAAAAAATAGGATCTCTCGAAAAAAAATTAAAACCAATGTTGCAGCGCTGCGCCTGATTAAGTTTGATAGCAACAACCTGCAACGCGTCCCGCGGGATCAGAACGCGAGCAGGCTATTGCCAACGGTTGAGTCTTTGTTAAATACCACGCGGACGAAGTCGCGGGCAACAGCTAGTATCTCAATATAAAGCTATTACTGAGTCAAGTCTCTGGGTAATATTTCATGGTATACGGTTCATTGGAAACACACTAATAACTTCTTTACATCACACTTAATAAATTTTGTTCTAGGTATGACTTTAAGTAATAATTATTAGTTGAAATAAATATCATTTTGCGGATTTTATCGCGTTTATTTTATATTTTTTTCGTTCCCGACGAAAAGCAGCCGAAACGTCGGCAACGAAAAAAATTACATAAAATGAACTCGATAAAATCCGCAAAATTCGTTTTATTAAAATGTGTTCTATTCGCGTAAATATATATCTTTTTCTATCAGGTATGTTTTGCATAATATCGTATACCTTAAGTTGTTGATTATAAAAATAAGTCATTTAGTTCTATGTGTTTATTGATTAGTATTTTTCAATCAACTTTGTATTAATGTATGGGTAACTGACCGGCCTGCTTATCCCAGGAAGAACGTCATAAATATGTCATATTTAATTACATAAATGTACAATATTGTATAATTTATTATAAAACAAAGCCTTTAAACAGGTTTGTCCGTCGTACCGTCCTCAAAAATTACTAAGCAAATTTTATGACAGATTTTAACTCTGTAAACTACCCATTAAAACCGTGGTTTGCCGGGCGGGCTACTAGTTAAGCAGATATAAGTACATGCTAAATGTGTGACTAAAGTATGTTACATCATCACCCCACACTCATAAGCTGAATAATATAACTGAAAAATAACTGTGTTCCACAAAATATTATTAAACTAGCTGCGCCTCGCCGTGTGACCCGCGACTAAAAAGTTAGTCCTTTTTACCGGGATAAAAGCCTTTGTGCTATTCCATATCTCTGTCCCAAATTTCATCCAGATCCCTTCAGCCGTTCTTGCGTGATTGAGTAACAAACATGCATCCATCCAAACTTTCACATTTATAATATTAGTGTGTAGTGTGATTCTATTAAGATATGCGTACGATATTGAAAGTTCATAATTCTTAAGGCGCATCAAGATATCGCGTGCGCTCTCTCGAGCCCCTGCAGTGGCTCCCCACGACACTGTTCCGAAACATAGCACTTTTTTGTAAGACTCTTTGGAAAATGGATTTTTCTAGAGCCCTACACACTAGGGACCGACCCGCGGGAAAAAAATGAGGATTATGTAAGTTCGTCGAAGTTCCGCGCTCGGCTCGGTTTACTCCATGAATTTTCCGGCTTTTTGTTTTGCTCTCATTGTGTCTGTGAATTTATAGGGTAGGTAGGTATATGTGGAATGGGAGGTGAAATATTTCAGCTATTCCAGTATTCACATTGGACGTGCCAGAAACATTTGCATTTTCGCGTTATATTACATATTTTAGGGTCTACTGAGTTTATTCTCAACTTCGCTTAGTTTACATATGTGAGTTTGTTATGACTTTTATTTATGAGTACATCGAAATCTGACTAACTTTTATTTCTAACCGATGAAAAAGAGAGGACTCTCAACTCGACACGTTAATTCCTATTTCTAAGCTAAATACAGAATTATATAGATATCAATCTAAGGTATTGATTGCCTTTTACAAATCGAACTTAGCAATCTTGGTCTCAAAACTCCTCAATATGAAAACCGCAACAGAGTAAACATTAATAATCTCGTTATTACAGTTTTTCTCTGTTTGTGGCGTTGGGGATGCAGGGGGCTCGATCACATCACGCCAACACCGGGGCTCGGATGATGTATACCCTCCATAAATCTGTCGAAGTCAGCGCCCGCACGCTTCTGCCTGTTGTCTTATTGCGATCGAAACGTTAAATATGTAGAGCTCTCGTTTAGATAGTTTGGTGTTCGATGTTTATTCTATCTTTATAGATAGTTACTTATATAAGGTTATCACTGAGAGAAGCAACGAGGCAAAGTTTAGAATCAACAAACATTGATATCGTTTTGAAAATCAAGCACATTCTGATATTGCTGAGTTTTCCAATACACCATTCTCATATTGCTGAGTTTTCCAACACACCATTCTCATAATGCAGAGTTTTCCAACATACCATTCTCATATTGCAAGGTTTTCCAACATACCATTCTCATATTGCAGAGTTTGGAAGAACGAGAAAAACGACACGTAAGCCATAAGGAGCAGTTAGCGCGGGAGCAGCGCTACCTCCGGCGGCGGCTGACACAGCTGTGCGCTGCGCCGCGTGACGTCACGACGCGCACGATATCGGAGAGCTCGATGACGCACGCGCACACGACGCGCGCGGACTCTCTGTCGTCGCTAGAGTCGTCGTCTGGCGTGTCGACTGCGGAGCGGTCGCCATCGTCAGTCTCTGAAAGTGGTGAGTCACTCTGCAATATTAGAATTTTAAAGTTAAGTATGGTTTTAAACTGGTATAAAACAAAGAAAGTTTACCTTGAAAAAAATACAAATCTTACGAATTTTATCGCGTTTATTATTTGTTTTTTATTTACGTTCGCGACGTTTCGGCTGCTTTACAGCAACCATGGTCACGGGAGGACTGAGGTGTTTGACGTCCTAGTGTCAAAGTTTGAACTGGGGTGCCCTCATATTTAGTTGTTGTTTGCGGTCCGATCTATGCAGAAAGTGCTCACTGTGTCTCGAGGTCTTGTGTACCTATTAATATTGGCAAGCGTCGCTATCTAGCAATAAAATAAATACCCAACGCAAATAAAAATCTTCCAATGACCGTATACGACTACATACGATGTTTTCAATAAATCGTAAAGACGTTATAGATCATAATAAAAATTAACATATATAAAGCAAATTGAGCAACGTGATGGCCTAATGAGACGGTTAATCGCCTCTAAACAACTATTTATCCCATACATAAACCGTGGAATTTTTAAGCATATCAATTGTAAGGAAATAAAAATGTAATAAATAGAATGATTGGGGGAATCGAATGGCTTAGTTTAATTCGGTGTTCGAAGCCTCAGTCGTTCGAATTTTAAACGCACGTACAGGCATAAAAGAACGCTCCAATAAAAAAAATCTAATGTCTCGGACACTGGCAGCATTGTGCGGGAGATTCACAGAGCCTGACTCAATGTAAAAAAAAACACATGAAAACGCTCTTCTGTGTGTTTTGGTTCTTAGCGCTCAATTTTGAAAATCGAATAAGTTCTTACGGTTTGGAGATATTTTTTAAGGGGAATACCTACAGTACTATATTTACGATCACATCTACATGGATTCATCATAAATTGGATCTATATGTGAGTATAATATCTATACATACATATAAATAAAATTGGAGTGTCTGTTTGTAATATTAAAATAACCGCTTTTTACTAAGTGCATTTGGATGAATACACGGTACCTATACCAAAACAACATTTTTTACAATTTTATGTCTGTCCGTCTGTCTGTCTGTCTGTCTGTCTGTCTGTTTGTTCCGGGTAATCTCTGAAATGGCTGGACCGATTTTGACGAGACTTTCACTGGTAGATAGCTGATGTAACAAGGAGTAACTTAGGCTACTTTTATTTTAGAAAAAAACATAGGATCTCATGAAAAAATATTAAAACCAATGTTGCAGCGCTGCGCCTGATTAAGTTTGATAGCAACAACCTGAAATGCGTCCCGCGGGCTCAGAACGTGCGAGCAGGCTGTTGCCAACGATTGTGTCTTTGTTAAATGCCACGCGGACGAAGTCGCGGGCAACAGCTATTATCATATAAATATGACGTCCCAGCTTCATGTCATAGATACATGATGATCTACCCATATTGCACGATGACAGTAATACGCACGTAAATTTACCAGCCAAGCTCTATCGTCGTAACCAAAGTTCATTTTTAAGTATGAGTACTTTTAAAATTCAAAATTAAATAAACCCTAACATTAATTAAGGGGTCGCGCACACCGCCGCGGGCCGGGAATCGCATTAACTTAATCGTGTATGCGCTGTGACGTGGACGCGCCGACACGCGATGTGCGTCCACCGTGAATGATTGCTTTGACCTCAACTATTTAGTCTTGTAATATGATATACTTACCTCATACAACTTACAATACTTTGACTGGTGGTAGGCTTCGGCCGTGGCTAGTCACCACCCACTGAACAAAGCCATGTCGCCAAGTGGCCTAGCCGTGTTCCGGCATGATGTTCGGTGTTGCCATTCATGGATGGCGGGTCAGATCAGTTGCGCTGCATGTGCCTAGTGAATGTAGCGTCTCGATCTACTGCCGCCTTCCTACCTAGGCAAGTATGCTCCATCGTAGATCTCATCGTCACTTACCATCAGGTGAGATCGAGATCAAATACTTGCCTATAATGTAATAAAAAAAAAACAATAAAGGAGTTCAAACACACAGAAGTTCTGCGTTCCCCGTCCTTAGTAATGTATGACTTGCGCGAGCACACAGACAGTAGGCGGTCGGGAACGCATACATTACAAAAAAACGCGGAACGTAGAACGCTGAATGCTTTGACTGTGTAGGGTCTAAGATTTTATTCATACTCATAAAATTATCTATTTTTTTTTTCAATAAAAAAAGTTAAATAAAACTAATCTTACGTATTTTATCGCGTATGATTAGTTTTATTCCAATGTGTAGTATTCGCGTAAATGTAAGAAATCAATATACTTACTCGTAAAATATTAAATATATTTATGGAAATATTTTTACCGCTTTTTTTGCGTTGTTCGTTTTTTTATTATTCTGTATTCTTGTTTATTATTCTAAGCTCATATTTGCATTGCTGGCAAGCAATTAAAATGATATGAATTAAAAAAAATTGAATAAAAAAGCAATTACTGACGTGTTTAAAAAAAACTATGAAAACTTGCCTAGAAATATGAAAATAAATCCACATTGAAAACCAATGATGCATGAACTCAATGCGAACGATTTATGAATATAATGGTGTACTCAATCTGCACTATGAAGTACGCGTCGAGAGTTCTTTGTTTGTTTGCTAGCATTTTTAAACCCCGACGCGACACAAAAAGGGGTGTTATAAGTTTCACACCTAAATCAGTCTGTGTTATTTATCTTTCGATACTCAAAATCTTAGAACTAATAACTGGAAAAGTAAATTTAAAAAAAAAGCAATTAATGTAACCAAATCCAAAACCAAGCGCACCATTGCAAGACCACAATACACAGTGAGCACATTCTGCATAGCTCGGACCGCAAGCAACAACTAAATATGAGGGTACCCTAGATCAAAGTTTGACACTAGGACGTCAAATACCTCAGTCCTCGCGTGAGCATGGTTGCTGCAAAGGAGCCGAATCGTCGGGACCGTAAAAACAGAAAATAAACGCGAATAAAGCATAAAGAAAAGAATATAGAAAATCCTTAAAATGAGATTCATTTCAATGTGTAGTATTCGCGTAAATATAAGAAATCAACCGTTAAAAATGTTATCCTGCGATTTCCTACGAGGAAGGGCAACGGTCAAGAAACTTCATAGCTGCTTTTTATGAGGATGTTACACATTTGTGTACTACATTGTTATGGTTGTGTACGTTAAATGTAGGTCATATGAGCTGTCAATGAAGAATACATGGTTTCCCGCAACCACGTCCTCTATTCCTGAGGCCCCGCATCCATGTACCCGGTGGCGTCATTACCGCGAGTGATTTACGAGAGGCGCGCGCGGCTTATCGCGTTCTCTTGCCACCTCTCGCTTATTAATTACCCGAGCTACGTACACGCACGGGGCCCGGCGTTGTTAAAACTTCACACATGAATATCTGAGCGAGCCGTGAATAAATATTGATGAGGCCGGATGGGAATCGGTGGTTGGAATTTAACATTTTTTGTGGGACCCTTTGCAGTGACGTATTATTTATTATGAGAGTAGTTTTGTGAGTCGTGTTTATACAATGTTTGGATTTGTTTTGAGTCAGCGTGTTGCACAAACCGGGCTTAAGACTTAAGCCTAAATTAAGCGACTGCTGAGGGCTGAGGGCTGAGGGCTGAGGGCTGAGGGACTGAGGGCTAACAAGTAGGGCATAACGATCATGTTTATATATAAAATGTATGCAAACAATATTTGATTTTTCTCTGAAAATGCCAGCCAATACTTTTTCAGCGCGCACTAAGGCTGTGTCCCCAGTCGGCAAACTGTCAGTGGCCGACTGAGTGAGCCGCAAATTTGTGGCGAACTGAAATTCGAGTTAGCTGCAAACTCAGATCAATTTGCGTGCGTCGCAAGCAAACTGTTATGTGTTAGCTGCTTATTTAGGTCGACCGACCGACTGAATTTTCACTGTCAACTGTCAGAACTGACAGTTTGCGGCAAACGGACTCACTACGCCCGGCGAACAAGCATATCGCCGCCGCCGACTGGAACCGATTTTGCTGTGAGTCGGCCGATCACTGAATCAATCGGCGCGCGCAACACAGCAAACTGCGTAGAGTGAGCGCAAACTAGCAAACTGTGAACACTCCATTTCAAATATATGGAAGGGCGTACTAAACCGATACGCCGCTAACTCAGTCGGCCGCTGACAGTTTGCCGACTGGGGACATAGCCTTAGTATGTCAAATAATTTGTTTTTTTTTTGGGAATGTGACCTTTAAAGCCTACGATGGACCTGTTAATATATTTTACAATATTATTGTTACTCCTTATATTACAAGCGACTCTAGTAAATCGAGAATGAAAAATACGACCGTATCTCAGAGTAACAGCCGCAAAGATAATAACTATGGGTGCGTATATCAGCATCAGAGAGGGATAGAATATGCTTTCACTAACGTCGAAGAGGGACACAAGAGGAAGCCCGTAAACGGGAAATTGGTTTATTTCCTTTTTATGAACATAATATATCAAATATAATGAAACTAGCGGGGCCTTTTGTTTTGAATAAACAAATTCGGCGAATATACGACCGCCATACATACAAATTTATTGCGCCGTATAAATCAACGCGACTCAGTTTTGAGACGACCGACCGGCTTGCCAGCGGCTCCATTGAATTTTCTCTGCAGCTTAACTCCCAAAAGACATAGCGTGATGATACGTACCCCGTATTTTTATTGCAACCATGAGCTGTCGAATAGCGAAGACCCTGTTGGAATTGATTCAGTAGTTTTTCGGTTATGCTCGTTATTTGCTCGTAGATTTATCACAGAAGCGTATTAAGACAAGCGAGAACTATTTCAATGACGATGGCTTAAATGCCAGGCTGTTACTATAATGTTGCTACTTACGCTGCTTCAGTTATGCTCATTGCAAAGCTACCATTTGTCTCCAAATCAGGTCAACGATTTACTCTCTCAAACAATCGTTCCCTTGTAAATAATCAATGATGCTGAAAATAGGAGATTTTCATAACACTCCCCACCCATGTCAATGTCCATCTTAATTGTCTCGGCTCTCTGATTCCGAGTGGGGTCGAATCAGGTTAAAAGGGATTCGGTTGTACAAGGACAGGAGTAGTGCATGGTGGTACTTGTTCACCTTCGACGCAGGACATATAAAGCCTTTATAAGGGTGTTATAAGTTTCAGCGTTTTATGAATTTCCCGATTGACTTCCGAATGTATTGACTGATTGCGATGCGTTTTTTTTCATTAATAAGCTGGTGGTATGTTTAAAATAGTTCTTGGATATTATTGGTGGAAATCGGTTGTCTTTTTCACAAGTCAAGTCCACACTTCACAGGTGTGTAAAGAATAAGGTAAAGAGGCAAAGGAAATGTTCAAATTATAAACATTATCAATGGTTTATATAAGGTGTGAGCAGTGATAGCCAAGTTGGTAGAACGCTTGTCACGGTAACGAGGATCGCAAGTTGAAACCCCGGCTCGCACCTCTAGGATTTCTGGATTTCATGTTCGAATCAAATTTTCAACCACGATTATCACTTGCTAAACGGTGAAGGAAAACATCGCGAGGAAACCTGCATGTCTGAGAGATCCCCTCGAAAGACGTGTGAAGTCCGCCAACCCGCACTGGGCCACAGTGGTGGACTAGGGCCTACTCCCCCTCGCTATGAGGGGAAGCCTGTGCCTAATATTAAAAGTAAGTAAAATATTTTAACAGATGAATCATTAAGTTATATTGATCATGTTGATGTAAGAAATGATCGAAGGAGACTCAGTAACGTTTGGCCATGCGCTCAGTGCGAGTCGTATTTTTTTAAATGTTTAATAATTTGATTTATATTTTTGGTATGTCATTTTTATAACCCACTGTTGGCCCTGTTAAAATATTTTACACTATCATTGTTACACCTTAAATATCAAGGAAACCTTGTGCATAATCTTATGAGCAAACTAAATAAAACACAGCTACTCACAGAACGTTCCTGCAATCTGGTGATGTTATAAAAAATAAAATCACTATTGACATATTTGTATCCTACCCTAACCGGATTTCGTTATAAATTAGTTTTTCCGACGCGTAACTAGTCCATCCCGGGCGTTAGGATGAAACGGCCTTAACCCGGGTAAACTAGTTTACCGTGGAGTGGGGTCCGATAAAATATTTGCTTGTTACTGTACAAAATTGTCGGCTTGATTATAAGTAAATAACCTATAACAATATACAACTTCATTTTACAAATAGCAACTATGATGCTTCTTGCCAAGGTACATTAAAGTAGTATCGTCTTTTTGTGACATTTTTGACGCATCATAAGTAATTTAGCGACCGGACTATATGGCGGGAAACTGAAAAGTCATGGCGTCAGTTGTGTTTTAATTTCTAAAACTAGTGTTCCTGCTAGTTATAGTGTGTGATATAAGTGGAATATTAACCATTACGGGTTCGGTAAAGTGCACAAGTGTAGGTAATTGAAACAGAGTGACGAAACATGGCTTTTCAGTTTCTCACAAAAAATCCATGAAAAATCTTTCGGTAAAGTATCCATCACTTTACTGATTGAGGGATGGGGGTATTTTACTTGAGCCTAGCCTTTTGGCCTGTGCATATGCTCAAACCAGAAAAAAAAAATATTACTGACACTGGCAAAATACCTATGGTGATGCCAAACAAAAAAAAAATTAGCGACCACTTCAACCGCACCACATGCTACATAGATGACGCTGCAGACGCATTCAGAACAATAGACAATTCTCATCGCAATCCTGAATCGCGCTATAAGAGTTTTCGGAGCAAGTAACATAATATTGGTTTACCATCATTTCTACGAAATGTTCCTCCTCTAGGCGGTCCAGAATCATGAGTTGAATCCATCGTATCGGTTTTCGTTATGAAGCCACCAACAGTATAGGTAACATTATATAAAAAGATGGCGGCTCTACGCATGCCGGATTCATACTATGAAGGCATCAGGCATGCACAAAGTCGCCATCGTTGCTCATCTTATTTGATTCGGATTGTATGGAGGAACTTCTAGTTTAATCGCAACGCCATCGAGAAAACTATTGTCACTTTCATTAGGTACTTATTTGCGGAACGTGTGGTGTGAGCGAAACAAAACCTAAGGTCGGTGTACACGGTAACACTAGTTGGTATGGAACGGTTCGGACCTGACGAATCAATAACATAAGGGCTGTCATGTGTCAAGTGAACTGACAATGCGGTTGTTGTCTATTGGATTGTCTGTGGCTTGATAGGTTTGGCGGCGACGCATTACGATAGGTATATCCGTCATTTAGAAAGGTAGTATTATTATAATATATAGTTTAAAAGCATAATAAATTAACTGATATATAGTAGTCCCGATTCCTAAAAATATAATTATTATTATCTAAGATCTCGCCTCGTGATAGTTATTCCATTACTCTAGCCAGAGTCAAAACAACGATAAAGCCAACACTTCGCGTGTTCAGATACCGTGCGGAGGCCCTCCTCCCGATAAGCCTTCCGTGTTCCGGCGTTATCAGTGCCTCTACAGTGCAGGGGGCGAGTGGGGGGGAGGGGGGTGAAGGCACTAATTACCGCAACTATCCAAGTTTAATTAGGTCGCAACCCGCTTGTTTATGTAACGGCGGATGTCGAGGACAGAGGAAATTAGGTGGGATATTTTCGTCATCATCTTGGTGTTCTGGTTTGTGAAATAAAATTATACGAGAATTGACTGCCTGATTAGCGCAGTTGGTGGAGAGTTGCTTTCGGTATCAAGGGCCCCAGGTTCAAATCTTGCTTTGCACAAGACTTTTTTTTTTATTACATTATAGGCAAGTATTTGATCTCGATCTCACCTGATGGTAAGTGACGATAAGATCTACGATGGAGCATACTTGCCTAGAAGGTACCTGCTCACTCTCGAATTGACTTATTGTGATGAACACGAATGTTTGTACCCGAGTCTATCTATATAAGTTTTATATACTGAGTTCGTCCTGAGTCCATTGTACGGTACCTATAGCACAAGCGTTGCTTATGGGGCCGGATAGTTGGTGTGTTCGTCTGGCTATATTATTATTTTATTTATATACCTGCCAAGCAATATCCTCGTAATTTTCCCTTCAATTTCTGTGGAATTGAATTTCCTCACGCGTCAACTGTGTCTTATGAGATCCTAATTTTACGCAAATAGCCTGTTGTGTGTGTATTTTCCTCTCATCTCGACCTTTTTCGTGAGATTGGCAAGATTCTCGGATGTATTGAAGTATTCTTGTAGAGCTATTGACATTAATTTATGAAATAGGTTTTGCTCTTGAACTCGATAACCGATTAATTTATTCCGAAATTTATTTCATCGTTCAATTGCTTTATGTCTGAAAGAACCTGATAAATTTTCAAAAGGCCGGTCTACCTGCTCCGTCTAAGCTAAAAAGGTCGCACATCCATACCTATAGTATCTGGATTATTAAAAAAAAACCGTCTTCAAAAAACTAAGAGCAAAAAATAATCTAATCTTGAAATCTACCTTGTTCCTAAATCCAATTTTTAACGATCCTTTGTTTTCGGCTTCCCTAGTAGAATAATTATCTTCGCAACTACTAGCAACAACGGTCTCTATTAAACTTTATCTCTATTCAACGTTGACAATGTTGTCTATTATATCCCGCGTCCCTCTGCAAAACAAATATCAAAAAACAAAAAAATAATAACAACAAAATAACAACAAAAATAACAACAAAATAACAACAAAAATAACAAACGTCACTCCAAACTGCAGAGGTGCCGGGCAGGGTCCACGGCTAGTGGCGTCACAGGACCTGGAGTGGACATCGAGGATTTATGGCGCACAGACAAACAATCGGTAAATTATCGTGAAGAGATTTATCGGTTTCTCCCGATGTGAGGACAGGTGTGGAGCGTATAAAACAACTACCTACCTATAAATATAGCTACCCCCTTTTCACATGGTAGCCGGGTTCATTAAGTGCAGGGATTCCCAAACTAGTTGGGGCAAGAGACCCCTTTTCCAAAATGAACCAGAAATGAAATGAATGAATGATACCGCCATAGCCAAATTACTTTAAAAATCCTATCTCTATTTTTTTTCCTTCTGATAAAAAAATATAATTTCATCTTGTACGAACTTGTGTACGCTTATCGACTTGTTGAGTTTTTTAAAATACAACAATGCTACTTTCTACTAAAATAGTTGTCCTTCTTTTAAGAAGTTGGTACACATAACACAACTTATACAGGATCGTGAAAAATTCAAATAAGAACTTGTGTTAATTAATAGGGGTCGATTTTAAGACCTCGTCGACCCCAAAACCAGTTTTCGTTTATACCGACTTGTGGAAAACTACCACTTTGGGAATCCTTGATTCAGTGGGAGCTCATTTTGGTTATGGACTTAGACTACGAGAATAAGGATAGTCAGTGCGTATATACTGAAGAACCGCGAAATGAAGCCAGCTCCAGGAATACCAAATAGAGTACTGTTTATGTACTCGGCTGAGCTTTTTTTAAACCGCTTGAGTCTGATTCAAAAAGGGATACCTTTGGACGTGCGCTTCTTTAGTGCTATTATAATCATAATGTTGATAAGTATGTCAATTACAAAAAAAAATAGTTTGTTCACAAAAACTAACAATTATAGTATTGTTTAAAATTGACATTTCGAAATTCTGTCTTCACATTATAACTACACATGCGCTAAAAAAGCGCAGATATAAACCATTTTTAATCATCCCATATATTCACTTGTAAAGTTATATGTTTGTAGGCGGTAATCTCCGTAACTACTGATCCGATTGTCAACATTATTTTACTGATAAAAAGCTATGAGTCCTACGCTATGGCCATAGGGGTCAAGCTACAAATCGTTGCGCGAGAGGAGCCGCAGTTAAAAGGTAGTGTTAAATAATAGCCCAAGCTTTCAAATATAATGGGCAAGTACGCCCTTTAATGGGTTGATGTTAAACGAACCATTACATGTTAATACGCCCACAAAGATGGCTTATACGCCCCGTTTAATGGCCTCGACTCAAAGTGTACAGAATTTGAGTGATCTATTTGAACGCATTGTGATTTATTAATGTATATATACAGTCCCGCAAATTTGTAGGTTTATCTCAATGTACAGTAATATTACAGAACATTTTTAAGATGAAAAAACGGGCTATATCTATAGCTAGCAAAGATAGCTTCGCATAAAAGTGAAAAGATATTCCTGTCTTTGTAACGTCTCGAGAAGTTTTCTGCGATGTATTTTTTTTTTACATAAGTAGGTACTTAAAGAAACAGTTTTCGGTAGTTAAGCCAAGGACGGAGATCTAATGGACAAGTTCCGCATTACGTAATTGAATTCAGAATAAAACACTTTTAAATATAATTTATTATATTAATAATATCGCCAGACGATAACACCAACTATACGGCCCACACTAATCATCGCTTGTACAATAGACTGGGGACGAACACATTATATAATACTTATATAGATACTTAACATCCATGACTCGGGTACTAACATTCATGCTCGTCACACAAAGATTGTCCCTACCAGGATTCGACCCGACCCGCGTCCCTCGGCACAGATAGCAGGATCACTATTTACTGAGCTAATCTGGTCGTCATAAGAACTTAAGTGTTGATAATATCACATTTTTTTAAACATTATAATACGAAACATATACAGCACACCATTAATAACAGCAATTTATCGTCCATGTTGTATATTCTCTGGCAGATTGAAATACATAATGTAACATGCATGTACTTGAATCTGCCAGCGAATGTACCAGAAAATGCACATTCCCGTCACATGTCCACACACATTACAAATTGTATTCGTCTGAGTAATACGTTAACGCAGTCGTAACTATACTAGTGATGCGACGAACACACGAGTGAATACTAGTTTAGCGGAAAAGGGAAGATCTTCCAGCCAGGCGGGTGGTATGCCTGGCGGGGCGGCCGCTATGCCCCGACGGTTATTGTCGGGATCTTGTATATATGTTACTTGCTCCGAAAACACTTATAGCGCGATTCAGGATTGTGACGTCAATCGTCTATTGTTCCGAATGCGTCTGCAGTGCCATCTGTGTAGCTTGTGGTGTCGCTACACTAGCTACACTACGCTACGGGGGATACTTGCTATACGGATATTTATATTTCTTGCCCGTCCTTCTCTATAGGAACGGCATTTCGAACGGGCGGTAAAGTCGTACCTAAGCTTTTTGTCACTATTGTGACGATTCATAAGTACTGTGCTTAATGGTTAACATGAACATATTCTGAGTCTATCAATTATTAATCTGCTTATTAATATATTTCCAATATCACGAGAAAATAAATAGATACTGTTTTTTTAACCATTTTATAACTTATAAATCGGCACAAACAACTGGTACCCTTTCTAAACTTTATAAGCTATTTGATTTAAAATAAAAGATTCATTCTCAGTCAGTTCTGAATTTGAATTCAAATAATCATAGGTGTCCTTCCTACCTACATAATTATAGTAACAATATTTTAAAGTACCTACTATTGCTACTAACTCGTAATATTTGAAGATTTTTTTTAATTTTTTTATTACATTATAGGCAAGTATTTGATCTCGATCTCACCTGATGGTAAGTGACGATGAGATCTACGATGGCGCATACTTGCCTAGGTAGGAAGGCGGCAGTAGATCGAGACGCGACATTCACTAGGCACATGCAGCGCAACTGATTTGACCCGCCATCCATGAATCCAAATTTCTGCATTGCGAAAAAAACTCGATATTTTCAAAAACACTAGTACAATTGGTCGCATCACTATTCCGCAGCGAGGCGGGGCTTTCCTATTCAATTTCTGTCGGAAATAAATTCCGTGACGAAATATTGCGATGCAGGCTATACAAGCCATGCTCTCCCTGTTTGCCTACCGAGTACATTGTATCTATATACTAGTAAAGTGTAATTATAGTGAATATAAAATTCAAAGAACGTTTGCACGACACGGAAATCTAGCCCAGTACATTACTGATAATGGGAATTTTAGATTAAGCTTAGCCAAAGGATTTTATAGCCGTAATAATAGCTCGACCGCACGAGCGCTTTTTAACGCGAGCTTAAAAAGCGCTTTAAATTACAAATGGTAATTAGAAAAGCGCTTGCTTAAACTAACCGATGTTAGTGTTGTAGAAGTCATGGATAAGTCAAACGAAAAAAAAAGAAAAATTATCGATTTTTTAAATGTGATGTTGTTAATTTTGCAATTAGTTTAAGCATTTTATTAAAATAGATAATTTACTTTTAAAGACTACACTTAGCAGTAGCAAAATACCTAGAGATGGCAACGCCATTTTTTCTGAAGACGCTTCGAATAGATTTTGAAATGCGTCAAATCCATCGCACTCATCGTATCTGGTTTACGTTCAGTCGTAACATCCCTGATAATTACAACTATTCACAACGTATTGGTCGCCATTCGCTTTGTGGTACCGAAACTATTCCAATACCAATTTGTATACCAATTCAACACGGTTCACGATCAAAGGTACAGAATTCCTGGTATTAAAGCTTTACATATTGCATTGCAATAGTGTAGTGGGTGCGTTTTAATTACGTATCGTATCGTAACGTATCACAGCTGTGTTCGTGGTAGGTATTACTTGTTTGGAGAATATACAAAGGGAATGTACCTTACCTACCTAGCCTACATATACTTATAACCACACTCTCATATATCTGTGCTTATAACAATGTACTGTTCAAAAGTGTAAAAGTTATTTTTAAAAAGAGCATCCATTGAGTTTCTTGCCCGTTCTTCTCCATAGGAATGGCATTCCGAACGCGTGGTAAAGTTGTAGCTTAGGATTTTGTAACTTTTTGACGATTCATAAATATTTTACTTACATGATTAAAGAATATTCTGATTCTGTTAAATTCACACCTACTACAACATACCTATGACGAGAATACATAAATCAGCAACATGTGATTGAATAGATACAATAGTCATAGATAATAGAAAACATTATTTATTATCTTTTTACAGTGCGGTCTTTTGACGAATAAATACTAAGTATAGACGATGTATTGCAAACGGTAAAAATATAGATATTTAGCTCAAAACCCAAGTCGGTGTCTATGTAATTCGTATATAGGTAGGTACCTGAATTACTCAAATCGGCTTCGTTCTTTATGCTTCATTTTTTTTGCTACACTCCTTCCTACTACTTCCTCTATGTTATTTCTTCCTCTGTGGTGCGGTCTTGGAAAATTTCCCGCCAAACGTGGCATTGTTTTGTGTTGTTATAGCAAAAATATTGAATGTACCTAGTTACGTCAGCCGACTCTCCAGAAAGCTCTTGTCAGCGCCCTATTTTCTGAGTACCGAGATCACTTGAGATGCTGAATCGACAGACGAAGCGATAAGTGACATCCGCTTCATGGTGGTCCGTTACCCACAAGAGTTACGTCAGCCGACTCTCCAGAAAGCTCTTGTCAGCGCCCTATTTTCTGAGTACCGAGATCACTTGAGATGCTGAATCGACAGACGAAGCGATAAGTGACATCCGCTTCATGGTGGTCCGTTACCCACAAGCCCATAGGTTTAGATTAGATGTAAGTTAGTCTTAAGCGATCACTTGTAGAGAATACACGCTTTAAATATTAAAATTTGTATTTTTAAAAGGTCCTCCGCGCTTGCCCAAATACTTGACTGGCGCAGCCGGTAGGATTTCCGCGTCGCGAAAAACTCAAAAATCAGTATACCGCGGCGTACGTTTTCACGCGTTTTACGGGAATCCACGAACCAAATAAATTTGTCAAGAACATTAAAACCGTGAGTGCTACCACCACGCTATCATCGTGATCCGGAGGACGGCGCCTAAGACTCAACGAGGGACATGGGCAGTCTGTGAGTAGAACCCAAATAGCTACTTCCCAGTCAAAACCCAATCCTATTCACTATTTTAGTTATACGTATCTAGAAATTCCGAACGCTATTTCCAAAAATCGAATTGTGTTTTGTGGTTTCTTTTAAAATAGGATTAGTAAACAAATATAAGTAATATAGTATATTCGAATTAAATTTTATAAATTACGATACATATAGAGATACATAAGTAGGTAGATATACATAAGTTATAGGATAGTTATTGTATAAATATAATAATGGAAAGTATAGTGCAAGTACCCCGAGATTTCGCGAATGTCATCCCCAAATTTGACGGTGACGAGAAATTGCTTAGCTTATTCATTAGAAAGTGTGAATACGTAATAAATTGTTGTAGAGTAGAAGGAAACCCGCAACAGGACCTATACGTTTTTCACATTATAACTTCAAGGTTGACTGGTAGGGCAGCCGCTCTTATCAGCGAACGACAGGATTTAGATACATGGCCTGAATTAAAACATGCATTTGAACAACATTTCGGTGATCCTCGTTCGGAGGAATGTATTGCAATAGAGTTGGAAACACTAAAAATTAATAATGGCGAGTCTTATCTAGATTTCTGCAATAGAATTCAACACGTTAAAAGCACATTGATTGCCAAGGTCAATCTAATCGCCGACGTAAATCTCCGTCGAAGTAAAATTATAATTTATGACAATATGTCAATGAATGTGTTTTTATATAACCTGCCGGAAGAACTGCTTCGAATTGTACGCCTTAAAGGCTCAACTTCTTTGGAAAATGCTTTGAGTATAGTGCTCGAAGAAGTGAACTTTATGTATCAATACAATTCTAGAAATAAAATGCTCAGATCACAAAATCCAATACAATCAAAGACACAAGTTATGAATCAAAACCCTTTTATAGACAAATTTGGAATGAAGCCTTTCTTTACTCCAAATACACAAAACTTTAAATTTGGTATTCCCCAAAATAACTCAGGCAGTTCAAATCCTCACCAATCACAGACAAATTTTAAATTCAGTGTACCAGCCGGTAAGCAATTGAATTTGCCTGCCTCACAACCCCATCAATTTGGTTACCGACCTCAGCTCAACCAAGGTCAACAGCAACTTGGTTACAAACCGTCATTTAATCAAGCCCCACCTCAAATGGGATATCGACCCCAGTTTAACCAAGGTCAGCAACAGTTTGGCTATCGACATCAGTTCAATCAAGGCCAGCAACAGTTTGGCTATCGACCTCAGTTCAACCAAGGACAGCAACAATTTGGCTACCGACCTCAATTCAATCAAGGTCAACAACAATTCGGCTACCGTCCCCCACAAAAATTAGCTCCTCAGGTATCCACGGACGTGAGCATGCGCACAGCCCCTCTAATAAAACCCCAAGGATTTAAAATGAACGAACTATACAACCTGAACGAATCTGAAAATAACGAAGATACGTGTGCGTACGATCCTGATACAAACTATTACTATGACTACAATGATAACATTCCTATTGACGGCGCTGAAACTCACGAAACTAACACTGACCCTGACAACCAAGACCAACTTGTCCACAATATTGAAAATTTTCACATCGGTGCCTCCAACGAACCACTGAAATAATAAAACTTAATTGTAACAGACTAAAACTACCTTACATTATAATACCCGAAATTAACTCTAAATTCATGATAGATACCGGAAGTTCGAGATCGTTCATCAGCCCAAAAAAGGCTAACGAATATTACCAAAATTTCAAACACTATGAACCATTCGAAGTCATAAGTACTCACGCTTCCAGCCGACATGACGAAGTAGTAGTTATACCACTATTTCCCACGTTTAATAGTACTGAAACGCATAAATTTTACATCTATGACGTAGACGGTTGCTACGACGGACTCATTGGCAGTGACCTCTTGAAACAATTAGACGCGAAAATCGACATGAAAAATGAAATTCTTTACACTCAATCATCAGTTTTACCTATTATATATAATCCAAAAAATGAAATTAAATTAACTCCACGCTGTGAACAAAGGGTAAGACTACCGACTGACTTACAAAACGGAGATGCTATATTAAACTATAAATTATTTTGTGAAGGTGTGAGAATGCCTACCGCTCTAGTTAAGTGTGAAGATGGATACGCGACTACAATCATTCAGAATACTTTAGATACTGAGATGACACTAACAATTACAAGACCTTTTGCAGTGACTAAACAAGAGACTTTAAAATGCGACTTAAATAAATTAGAAGACCGAAACGACTTAGAAATCGACCAAATGTTAACTGAAAATATCGACAAGTTACGATTAGATCACATGAATTCTGAAGAAAGAGACGCTATTAGAAAGCTTTGCCTACAATATAAAGACATATTTTATTGTGACAAACTACCCCTGACTTTTACCAATGACGTTAAACACCACATCCGAACGCGAAACGAAGACCCTATCTTCATTCGACCCTATAGACAACCCCAAGTTATTAACGACGAAATTAATAAACAAGTAGATAAAATGTTACAGGACAATATAGTACAAGAGTCACACTCTCCCTGGAGTGCACCCGTGCACCTCGTGCCTAAGAAATTAGACGCGAGCAACGAAAAAAAATACCGACTTGTTATAGATTACCGAAAATTGAACGAAATAACAATTGATGACAAATACCCATTACCTAATATCACAGAATTATTTGACAAATTAGGACGCAGCTGCTACTTTACAACACTTGACCTTGCTAGCGGCTATCATCAAATAGAAGTTGCTAAAGAGGACAGACAGAAAACCGCATTCAGTACCAACTCAGGACATTACGAATTTTCTCGTATGCCGTTCGGGCTTAAGACGGCACCAGCGACTTTTCAGAGAACCATGGATAATGTGCTACGTGGACTACAAGGAATACACTGTTTAGTGTACTTAGATGATATAATTATATATTCATCTAGTTTGCAGGAGCACATAGCTAAATTACGAACCGTTTTCGACAGACTCAGACAGACCAACTTGAAAGTACAACTTGACAAGTCCGAATTCCTTAGAAAGGAGGTACTATATCTAGGACATACTATAACAAGTGATGGCCTGAAACCCAACAATGATAAAATAAGAGCTATTTTAGAATATCCTTTACCCCGTACTACGACGGAAATAAAAAGCTTCCTAGGTCTTATTGGCTACTATCGCAAGTTCATCAAGGACTTCGCAAAAATTACCCAACCAATGACAGCTCGACTGAAACAAAAGCGCTCAATGCCCGCCGATGACGAAAAATATATAGCAGCCTTTCAAAAATGTAAAGAACTACTTGTTAATGCCCCTATTTTGCAATATCCAGACCCTGACAGACCCTACATACTGACGACAGACGCTTCAGACTTCGCCCTTGGAGCTGTTCTTTCACAAGGACCGATTGGCAATGACAAACCTGTGGCATATGCTAGCAGAACACTGAATGATGCCGAAACACGTTACAGTGTTACTGAAAAGGAACTACTTGCAATCGTTTGGGCCGTGAAACACTTCCGCCCCTATCTTTACGGTAGAAAATTCACAATAATAACAGACCATAAACCTCTTGCCTGGCTCAATTCCCTAAAAGATACAAATAGCAGATTAACACGTTGGCGACTACGCTTGTCAGAATACGATTTTGAAATATTGCATAAACAAGGTAAATTTAACAGCAACGCAGATGCACTGTCACGAATCCGAACGAACGCATTAGGTAATGCCGATAACCTTTCCACACAAGTTAATATGGATACAGACGAAAACAGGAACAGAGAAATAAAACAGATTACAAAGGAATTAGAACAGTTAAGTAGAGAACAAAAGAGAACCCTAGCCCAACCAGATAGAGTCGTATCTCTAATCTCAGATGATGAAGAAATAGTTATATCGGATTCGGACGATTCAATTAGATGTCGTTCCCCATATTCAATTCCGTGTCCTTCAAGCTCGACGCTAACAGCTTCGGAAAATTCTTCTATTACAGTTCACTCAGCTCAAGATACAGAGTCTAAAGGTATTCCAATTTTACAAGAAGCCATAGATACAAAACCCAACCAGATTCTAGTTTACTCCTGGTCCGTTGATAGATTAACTGTTAAGAATTTATCTCGAGAAAAACAGAGGATACTCGAAGTACATTTACCCCTGAATCGAACGGATCTTGTTAAACAATTTCTTAAAGAATACATAAGAAACAATACTAAGTATTTCATTTACTTTGAGGAAAAAGAACATAGGCAACAATTCGCATCAATGGTAATATATTTATTTAAAAAGGAGTCAATACAATTTTTCGAATGCACCAAAAGAGTTGTATTCATAGAAAATGAATTAGAACAAAAGGAAATTGTTAGTAAATATCACACTGGTAAAACATGCCACCGTGGTATCCGAGAGACCCTAGCTCACATCAAGCGTACTTATTTTTGGCATAACATGGAACAAACTATTTCCAGTTTTATAAATTCGTGTGAAACATGTAAGCGTATGAAATATGATCGAAAACCATTAAAACCCAAACTTCAGCTAACACACACCCAACTAAAACCATTAGAAGAAATTTTCATAGACCTATTCTCTATCGAAGGACATTACTATTTGACAGTTGTCGATGCTTTCTCTAAAGTTGGTCAAGCCTTTGAAATCCCTAATAGATCTACCCCAGAAGTCGTAAGAGCCCTTATTAAATTCTTTTCCTTTTATGGCGTGCCCCAAAAGATCAGTTCAGACCCTGGTTCCGAATTTAATAATGCTCTCTTAAAAGAACTTCTATCACTTTATAAAGTGGACCTTCATATTGGAACCCCAAATAACCCCAACTCCATGGGCCTAATAGAAAGGTTCCATTCCACCCTTATAGAAATTTACAGACTAGCGAAATACGAGCACAAGTACACTGACGCCGCCACTGTCATGACGTACTCTGTTATGGCGTATAATCACTCTATACACTCAAGTACTGGTTTTACTCCATTCGAAGTTTTACTCGGGCATACAGACTCTAAAAATGTATTTAGTTTAGAATTCGAAAAACAGTACATGCAGCAACTAATTAAAGAACATGCAAAGAGAACTAAGTTTCTATATCAACACATATCCGAACAAGCCATTAAGCAAAAAGAGAAAGTAATAGAGAAAAGAGGTGGAGAAACTGAGTTTAAAGTAAAAACTGGTGATATAATATTTGCGAAAGAGGTTAATAAGAGAAGTAGTAAAGACAAACCACGATTTCAGAAAGCTATAGTTTCAGACGAAATTGTTAGAAATGTCATTCCCATCCAAGTAAAGAATCGCGATACTAAGGTTCCATTAAAAAACATTAAACGCCCTTCGCAGGCACCTCCACATCCTCCTGGCGGTAGCCATGGCGAGCCAACTGCAGGCCCTTCAACTGCAAGAACTAGTTAAAAACCCTGGAGTCCTGCTCGTGAAAAATGGTGTTGCAGTAATCAGCAACGACAGATGGACACTTGCAAAGGTGTTGGACATTAAGCCTCTAAAAGACGAACTGACGTTTAATGTTCAACGACTATATGATTTAGATAAGTTAGTTAAGATTAATTTTGATAAGAATTTTACGGATAATTTTATAGATTTAAGGAGTCAAGTAAAGTACATTAAAAACATAACCATAAACAAATTTAACCAAATCATGCCAGCCATTCGAATTAAACGAGGACTTATTAATCCTTTAGGCTCACTTATCAAAGCAATCACCGGAAATCTCGATAACGACGATGCCATCAAATATGATAAATTAATTAACGATATTAGGTCTCATCAAGACGCTGATCACAAGAAATTGACAGTGATTACCGAAATGGTACAAATTTTGTCAAATTCCACAATTATAATAGATGCCAACCTCGTTCGACTTAATAGGAAAATTGAAACAATAACGAAAACTCTTGGAAAACTAGAACATTTAGAAATTCAGTTTGTAAGCACATATAATCTACTTATACATAACTTTCAAGTAATTTACACCCAGCTTAATGAAATAGAAACTAGTTTATCATTCAGTAGGTTAGGAATTTTACACCAATCTATAATAGAGTCAAATAAACTTTTACATTTACTTAAAAATATTAATAAATTAGAAAGATTAGTTTTTATACCTAGTCTAGAAAACCTAGTTAAGATAGAACAAGCTATAACACTGAAGGCCTACTTGAAGAAAAGTCAAATCACTTACCTTTTGGAAATACCGCTCATTGAGAAAGATACTTATATCTATTATAAATTGATTCCCATACCTGTACTATCCCGTAACTCCACCGTCGTCATATTGCCAAAAAACCCGTACCTCCTAGCTAAAGGGTCGAAGATCAGGCTGCTCACACACCAATGCCAAGAAGTCGACGAGTCCAGCTTCCTCTGCACTAGTGACGGCATACTCCAGTTCAACCACGATTCCTGCATAACCGATTTGATGACGTTTGCTAATAACGTAACATCATGCACGCAAATCCCCATCATCATTGAGAAGATCAGAATCCAGTTCCTGCAATCGAATAGATGGATTCTCTATAGTAGAGACGAAGCGTTACTCACAAGGACATGCAGCGACGAAATATTTCGACATACAATTAGAGGTACCTACATACTCACCTTAGATGATTCCTGTGAAGTAAAAATTCAAGACACCATACTGAAAATGCATCAGATGTATATGGAAGATGTAACATACCCTGAGTTACCGATTGTAAACCTGCCTACGCTTTTCTCAACAAATACTCTACCCTCAACTCCTGTAAACCTGGAAGGCGTTGACCTGGACGACTTGAGGCTCTTATCATTGGCGCTGAAGAAAGGTGTTAGTGAAACTGAAAGTGGTGAAAGTGAGAGGGCAATTATCGAAGTGCGTAGTATAAGTGTTTGGACTCTTGGAATCTATATTCTGATCTTTGTATTACTTTGTTACCTAATCTATAAATATCACCTAAAATTAATGTCATGGTCATGCTCTCGAAGTTCTCCAAACAAAGAGAACTTCGAACTTAAGGAGGGAGGAGTTACGTCAGCCGACTCTCCAGAAAGCTCTTGTCAGCGCCCTATTTTCTGAGTACCGAGATCACTTGAGATGCTGAATCGACAGACGAAGCGATAAGTGACATCCGCTTCATGGTGGTCCGTTACCCACAAGAGTTACGTCAGCCGACTCTCCAGAAAGCTCTTGTCAGCGCCCTATTTTCTGAGTACCGAGATCACTTGAGATGCTGAATCGACAGACGAAGCGATAAGTGACATCCGCTTCATGGTGGTCCGTTACCCACAAGCCATAGGTTTAGATTAGATGTAAGTTAGTCTTAAGCGATCACTTGTAGAGAATACACGCTTTAAATATTAAAATTTGTATTTTTAAAAGGTCCTCCGGCTTGCCCAATACTTGACTACCTTCCTACAAGGTTAATTCTACCAACATAATATACAGACAGATGGAAATCCGCTATCAAGTTTTCCTTTCCGTTCTGAAATTACGGAAAAAAACACCGTTTTATTCCCACAATATAATATTTGGTATCTTTCGGTGAGGTCGAATACAATTTACGCCCTTTGAAACACAAATTATATCCTTTCTGACGGTCAAAGGCTTCGAGGCAAAGAGAATCGGCTTGAAGTTTTCTGGTTTTTGCCGACCCTTCTTAGTAGGAGGGTTTTAACTTTCTTTTTCAATATATTTTTTGTATAAAACATTTTTTCCAAATGAAATATGGTTGCTCCCACAAGGAAATGTTATTCTGCTTGTTTTGAAAAGCCACTAGGCGATGTTATAATTGTGAAAATAACCTATTGAAGGCAGAAGTACGGGATCGAGTTTATTAAAATTGTTTTATGCAGTGGCAATCTAACTAAAACTTATAATTGTATAACAATTGCATCATTTTGACATTTAATCTGTCCAATGTTGGATACGGGCCTCCATTCAATACGAGGAAAATTAGTCCATAGTCTACCACGGGTTGGTGGCAAGTGATAATCATGGTTAAGACTTATGATTCGCACAGGAAATTCAGATATCCTGAAGGTGGTAGCCGCGGCTTACCCCGGCGAACCTGGTTACCGTCTAAAGTCAATCTTATTGCGATTACATAATTTTAAAGAATTTAATAAGTTATGGAGCTGACAGTTTTAGATACTTTTGAAACCGTTACATAATAAAGATACCGTGAAATAGATACGATTTTCGTTTCGCTTCCACGAAAAACAATTCGGGTGGGGAATGAAAACGAAAAAAACCGCTTGGATGTCTTGCGTTCGTGGAACAAACGGGAAAAATGGGCTCCTCCTATTTCGTGTATAGTTTTCCGAATTCGTGGAAGCGTTGATTAGACAATGAAGCTAGTTTGGGAGGCTAGCTAGGAATTGGGAGGAGGGAAGTATATAGGTACTGTTGAATTTACATTAAGGGGTGGCCTTATCGTACTTTTTTATGAATGAAATCACTGATTAAATATTACTGATTTATTATATTACACTTGGATTTTTCTGAATACACACACACATGTCGTCTTACCGCCATCTTTTCTGAAAAAGTCTTGACAGATAATAAAACATGATTAAAATTAAAAATATGACAGATAAAACAACGTCAAAATAGAAAGAGACATACTACATGTTAATTATGATTAACAGGTACCTAATTGTTACAAGTCGATATTAATTATATTGTTGGACACGCCATTTTCATTTCTTCATGTCACATCCATTATTTTATTTATAATGTGTATTTATTGAATTTAATAATGCTATTAATTACTTGACACTGGCAAAATACCCGCTAAGTTGCGGGTGAGGCCATATTCATATCCATTTTATTTCATCGCATTTCATTTCGTGAAGAAAGGAGACTTACATTGTTGTTATATAATTATATTATGACCGAAATACCATCGGCAATATAATTAAGATAGATTAAAAATAATATTATATTTATTTTTTTCAGACGAAGTGGACGTGATAGGCTACACATCGAACCAGAGCGACAGCGAGTCGCTGGTGTCGGGGCACAGCGGCGACAGCGGCGTGGGCGTGGCGGCGCGGCGCGGGCGCAGTTCGCACGCCCCGCGAGACCCCCGCGACAAGCATGCGCACAGCGCGCGCGCCTGCAGATCCACGAGGGTCTAGGTGAGCTATCTATACACCGGACTTTTGGTATGATTACGTTGAGGCTAGTACCTATCAATACGTACTAGGTGATATTATTCTAGACATGTATTTCGACTCGACGTATCGGAACTGAAAGCTAGATATGGATTTAAAAAACAAATCTTCAAAATTTATGGTTGCTCCCGAAACTACAAAACAAGATCGTTTATTTATTCATTCGGGCACTGTCTTATTTAATAATAATAATATCGCTAGACGAACACACCAACTATACGGTCCCACTATAAGCAACGCGTGTATTGTGGATTGTGGGTACCGTACAATGGACTCTGGGCGAACCCAGTATATATTACTTATCTTAAATATTAAACATCCATGACTTGGGTACAAACATTCGTGCACAAAGTTTGTCCCTACCAGGATTCGAACCCGGAAGCCTCGACGCAGAAAGCAGTGTCACTACTACTGCGCTAATCAGGTCGTCAAATTAGTCTCATATATTTGAGAAATCTTAACAATAATGAACACATATTTAATATCTATCTATCAGCATAGATTATAGTTTTATTTTCTTACTGTAATTGACTATGGACCATGAGTTATTTTACTTTTTTTTATTCAGGTGGGCGGTGCGCGGCGCGGGGCGAACACTGGACCGGCATCGGCTCGCCAAAACGTTATAACTCAATAACGTATAAAAACCAAACGTAGAACATTTTGTTGATACATGTACCTACTAAGGCGAATGTTGTTTCTGTGACTGAACGGTGAACCGAACGCCGAACGGCGGTTCCTTGTGACAGTGACTCGGCGACCGACGCAGCCGCCCGCGCCCGCGCACACACACTACACGACACACACACACTGCGTTACGTGAACACACTACACTCTGAGAACCATCACTAAGTACAAAATTGCCAAAAAAAAATATATATTCAAAGTTTTATTTTTCAATTTCGAAAGGATTTATGTAATTTGTTTATGTGAGCTCAGCTCTTTAGAACACGGCCCCAAATCTGCTAACACAATCGATTCATAATCGAACAGCACCCGCATAGTAACTGTCACTTTTGACAGATATCCCATATAATATCTGTCAAAAGTGACAGTTACTACGCGGTTGCTGTTGGATTATGAATCTATTCTGTTAGCAAACTTGGGGCCCTGTTGCTATGATACCTAGGCTCGATGTGTATTCCATTGTTATTCAAACGTCGACGTCTTGTTCCAATATTGAAAATGTGTGAAATACAACTCGAATTCTGTTACGATCGGGATTTAATGCGAATTTATTGCTGTCTTTTTCGTATATTCAATGTATGAAAAGGATAGCAACGGCGTCTTATTTATTTTTTTGCGAAGTTGGTATGACAGAATTAGGGTTGTCCGATGACATCATTTTAATAAGTATTTTTGATTTTAGGTCACATATTTTGAAATGTACGCTTCCGGGGGCCAATACTCAGGCTTCTAACGTACAAAGTTTACACCGGGCCTATGACCCTATCAAATGACCACGTTATTTTTGTATTTATTATTAAATTTTTGCTATTGGAAATATTTGAACACTTTTAAATTACTTTTAGAAAATCGTTTTTAAAAAAACTCTCTAGGTACTTATTGTTATTGATTCCCACGAAATAAAAAAGCAAATTGCTAATGTAGCAAATGTTGCATAGATATATCAATTTTATATTTTGTATATAATTTGTTTTCTTGTATAAATTAATCAAATAGAATTAGATCTGTGAATGTTCGACGGCCGTCAGAGCCGAATTGAAATTATTTGTTCTTTTTTTAAATTGGGTTTCACACCAAACAACAAAACAACAACAAACCCACCAAAAATGATTTTAGGTAATATCTAACGAGAATTCGACATTAATAAATTCAGGTTCATAGTAATAGATATCGCGGCTATGATTTTATACTTACTATAAATCGAGCGACATAAACGTAGCAAGAATTTTTTTTTGCGATAATAAGTACGTATTTTCTATTCTATGTACAATAAAAATATGATTTAATAATTTTAGTTTTATAAATTTCCACTTTTTTCACATTCGATATTCGAAATAAAATTTGACTGGCCGCCATAATTTTGATTTGTCACAGACTAATTCTTACTCATCGTCTACGTGTATGTCGTTCGTTTAATTCATTGACTCGCATGTAGTTTATTTACTTTTCATTTTATTTTTTTAAACATACGCCGTGGTTGTACACATTACAATTTATAGAGTAACAAGAATTAAATTTAATTAATTACTGGCTTAATGGAAATTTATGATAAAATCATTTTCATAATTACCGTATTTGATCAAATTGATTGGGTTGCCGTTATACGTTTTTAAATAATTTAAAAAGTTAATTAAAAAAGTTTCATCAACGTTATGTTTTATACGTGTCGCTTTATGATTGATATGTGTACAAACTACTGGCCCCGACATCACCCACTAACCATCGTATTAAGTATTAAATATTTGAATTATTAATGATCTCATTTTGTTGTCACACAACTACTGAGTGAATGTGTCATAACGTAATGTAGCATACAGAACTAACTTTGAAATGATTTTTTGGCTTATTTAGCCAACACCATCGCCATGTTATTACTATCTACATATTTGTTCTGCTAGAATACCCTGGAAAGTTTTGCAATTTGGACAATTCCGCAATGTCATGGTATAAACATATGCTACGCCAGGTGTTCTCTTCCGTTACAGTCCGTGACAGCTAGTGTCGTGATTGGCTCAGGCTCAGACCACGTCATCGACCATCTCCGACCAATGAGAGGTGCTAATTTTATTGAAGATGTCAATGAATGGCAACGCTGATTGTATGTGACGTAGTCTTAGGCCATCATCGGAAGAGAATACCTGGCATTTTTGTGGTCATTGGCAATATCAAATCATAAGTAATTTACTTACGCAGCAAAAACATTAGCGTAATGACACAATTATTCAGTTGATTATTGATTTATGTGGACATTCATGTACCAAAAAAAATGTGTCTACATGGAATGCTGGACGATTATATTATGTAAATAAAAAAATACATAGTTTACAAACACCTAGTACACGGTTCCGAAACCGCGCGGACGTAGATTACGCACAATTGTGAATTGCGCGGGAAGTATCTCTCAACCGACGAGAGTGAGTGAGTAGCGAGCGATCTTTTACAAAATGGTGTGAGCGAGCGAGCGAGGATGTACTAGCTAGCATGACCGACGCGAGCGTATTGGTCGCGGGATTTGGAACCGCATAGGTACTTATACAGCGTCACACTGAAAGGATATACTTCTATTTGAACGTGCGCTTTTTTCGATGTATGTGTGGTAGGTAGGTAGTAAACCCTTCCTGAATCACGCTGTGTACCACTCTCAAATTTATTGTAAGTTTTCTTCCATTTACAGTGGTATAACAAAGCAATTATGAAAAATGCTTTATAATGCCAATGTAGATTGATTAAAAAGTCTATAAATTCGGTGGTCATGGTTTACACATGAGAGTAACATCTAGATATCAGTACATTATATTTTTGTTAAATCTATTATATCTTGCAATGAATTGTTGATTCATTTTATGGTGAACGACTGAATTTTATTTGTATAATTATTTATTATTTTTATAGAACGCAAATTAAGCTTTCAACCAACATTTTAAATAAAAAAACTCGGGTACAACATTCAAATGGGTGTAGTAGATAGCGCCGGATAAGATTGCACATAAAATAAGTAAATTAAAAAAAAATACTATAATAAGGAATGTGTCAGTAGGACTTATTGGCGGGAAGTTGAACAGTGGAGCTGTCAATTTTGTTATATTTTCGAAAAAAAAATGTTTTTTTGTTGAATAATTAAAATGAAATAGTATTGACAGCTTGACTTTTCAAGTTCACCCAAGATGTCCGGTAAATTTTCTGGTCATATGTAGTATCCATAGCTTCACGGATACGGGGAGGGGATTAGTGTCATCATTATCATCATCGTCATTATCATCAGGGGTACTTATAATTTTGTAACTATTATCTAGAAATACTCGATACTGGCCGACATAGCTCTATATTGTAGCCGGTTGCCATCTTAAAAAAATAACACTGAACGAGTCAGTTCGCGAATATAGTCTGTTTATTATGTTGATTGAATGTCGAATTTCGTCTACGTTAACATCTAATATATATCTATTGGGCCTCACTCGAGTCAATATCTTCACTTCCTCCGGCCAGGCTGGATCTGTTTAATTTGCATTGTAATTTTTTTTTATGTAGGTATGGATGTTTATAGTAAGGATAGTTGTTAACGTATTATCATTTGTAAGTATAACGTTTTGTTTTAATGACAGTTTGATCTCTTATGGTACCTAATATATATGCGTGTTGGTGGGGCGTCGCGTGGCTCGTCGGGCGCCATTTTGTTGTCCAATCGCACTCGAGCGTGCGAAACGCGAGATGTCACGCGCCTGGCGGTCGCTCGCTTATTGCGCTCGCGTCGGTTTGCGTTATAAAATAAATCGCCTACAGACCATGGTACAATAATATGCTATGCCACCCGTGACAAATTAGATGATGTGATTGGCCCAAGACTACGTCATCGGCCATCGTCGACCAATGAGCGTCGTTGATACTATTGAAAATGACGTGTCGGTCGTGATATAGCTAGCGTAGCATATTATTGTACCACGCTACAGACAATGGATGACTGAGAGTGACAGACCTATAGGAAAAATAGGTAGGGGGCTGTTGTCTTATTCTTTATAGGACTGTCCCTCTCTCTCTAAGGCGTCATGTCGTATATGAATGAAAACCGTTTATCTCAAAATATTGTGTCACATAGGTAGTACAATTGTTGAAACTTAGCTTTAATTTGCTTCAACTTACTAACTGTGAAGTAGGAACCAAATTTTTTTATCTTTTTCCTTGCTTACCCAATTGTTTTAATTATTTTTTTAATCTACTTACATCACAATGTTTGAATCCAATCAATATTAATATGAAATATGTACCTACTTACCTATCCTCAAGGTACAGCCTGTACAGTCAACATCAAAAGAATACTTTTGATGTTGACTGTACCTATTTTATAAATTTAGTTATGTACCCTCTATCTGTATAGACGTAACCCAATATTTATAGAAAGTTTAATCCATTTATGATGACTTCACGAAGCAGTTTATAAAAGTAAAGTGTTTTTAAGTTAGGTATAATGTATAATGAACGGAATAAGAAATTGTTGCAAGCTGTAATTAATTTACTATTTAATTATTCAATTTTATTTATTATCAATCAATAATGTTACTAGAAGACACGTTGCTTTTAAAAATGTCTTAAATGTACCCATAGACGAAGACTTTCTATAAATTTGAGGGCAAACTTTACATTTGGTAGCAATACGCGAACGTCGGCGTCGCTAGGTTTAGTGCTGATAACCGTACGCCTTCTCTGTCAAACAGAATATGATCAATAGAAATTCTATTTATGTAATTCATTCGGTTATTTATTATTTATGTATCACAAAAAAAAAGTTTAATTTATTTTTGGAACAGTGCTATGTCCTTCATTATCGTACCACCAGTGTGTCGCTTCGATCCATAGATCAACCACGCACGCCATGTCGTAAACATGTGCAATTATTTTGCAATTGTGTGTGAAACGGGTGCAAGCGGCGACGGGACGCTTTAAGAGTACAAATTCTGTATAAGCCCCTTAAACTTGAATGTTGAGGCGACAGCGCTTGGTCAGGGCGCGAAATTCAAAATTTCGAACATAATTTTTTTTACGAAAAATTGTGTATTTTTCTTTTTTTGTGGCATCTTTCATTAAAAGTTTTGATGTATTAAGTTTGCTTTATAAATTGATCTAAAGCGACAAAAAATCCAAAGTTCGTTAAAACCGTCTATTTTACAAAGAAATAACTAAATTAATTCTAAAGCAAACCTAATTGATTAATGAATGAATATGAATAAGTAATTCGTAAAAAAATAAAAACCGTCCAAATTTCGAATGTCGCGCCTTGACCTAGCACATTCACCTAACTAAATGTTAATTTTAATAAACACGAAACAGGGAGAAGCTATCGTCAGAATATAAATATAGTCAGTAGCGTGGGTACGTTCTCGCCAAACGGAACCGCAGCCTTCGGTGTTGTCTCTTCTACTACGTTTATCTGTATCCTATTGCTACAGTGAGTTTGTGTTGCTTCAACTTTCGATTCTATTATGTCGTAGTTAGCGCCCAGCGCGTCGTGTCACTGTATCGATAGGGTATTAGAAATGTACGCGCACTGTACGCGCGCACTTCTTATTAGATAAGAAATGTGTTATTAGAAAAATGAAAATTGCAATAAACAATCTCCCGCCAAACCGCGGGCGTGCGCCGCGCCCCCGCGACTTTTTACCCAACTTAGTCGCTGTAAAATATAGTCCGGCGTTGTAAAAAAAATATCAGTGCGTTTGTAAATATTGGAGCCAAAATTTTTATATAAATTATTTCATAAAATATATTCTTGGACCAAGTTGTGCGCGGAGGCGCGGCGCTCGCTCTCCGGCGGCGCGTTAGCTGCCGCGAGATGCACTCGGGTTTCGAACGTAAACGTCAAAGTCAATCATAGTTTAAAAATCGAGCTTGTTATCGCAAAAGCATAAATTTATAAAGCTAGGAACATAACGGAGATGGTTACGCCATATTTCTTTTTAAAAAAGAATAATTACAAACATAATGGCAACAACATCTATCGAAAACGAATTCGATTTATAAATCCGAGTGTATCGAGCGTTCGAAGGCAGCCATTCGTTGTCTGACCATAGAGGCAAACATTAGGTACTATGTGACTATTGCTGAAGTGACATGATAGCATTATTCAATGTAATTGACGAAACGTGGCACATATTTACTATATGTAAAAAGTTATAGAATTAATTAATTTAATAAAATTATAAATAAATCCTTTGTATTATTTATATCCCCTT
Organism: Pheosia tremula; assembly: GCA_905333125.1. Taxonomy (NCBI): domain Eukaryota; kingdom Metazoa; phylum Arthropoda; class Insecta; order Lepidoptera; family Notodontidae; genus Pheosia; species Pheosia tremula. Next base: position 9,226,583 of record HG995408.1, on the reverse strand, counting down.
GGTACAAATCATTGCTTTTGGTGAATAAAGCACGAAGTATGTTTTTTGTAGGTACTTAATGACACCGTCGAACGTCGATAGAGATGATCTACGTCGTCGAATGACATGCATGAATAATATAATCTGTAGTCAGAGACAACATGATTTGTTGAGCTAATGTCCGATAGATGCCACTATTTTAAAGTACTTGCTTACCTTCAATGATTTCAACTAACTTGAATATTCAGATATATTATGAAGACTTAGCAGGTATTACAGTTTGCGACAGTTAAAAACAACAAAATCAGAATCAAATATTTCTTTATTAATCCTACATATCGACAGTATCTGGATATATCGACCAGCGACCGACCAGAATTACAATTGTTTTATACAAAAACATAACCACAAAAGTACATATAAACATTGGCCTACTTGGTTTGGTTGAGGTACAGTCGACGCCAAAGCTATGCATTAACAATGTAACCAGCACCCTTATGTACGGGCAACAGGGTAGCAATTGAAACAGAATGTTTAAGTTTGGGAGCGTTCAAGTATTACGTAACGAATTTGGGGGGGGGGCTTTTGAAAAGTTACGATGCGTTCCAGGGGCGGGAGGGGGGGGGGTTGAACTACGCGTTACGTAACATTGTTTTAACCCTTCAGAACGGTCGCGTAGACTTTACGTTTTACTAGGGGGGGGACACGATACGGCGCGTTACATGGGGGGAGGGGGGGGGGATTGCGTTACGTAATACTTGAACTCACACCGTTGATCGTCATACAAGGCGTAATGACCACTGATGACATTAATAATGACTTAGTTATAACAGACAAATGGCACGAACAAAACTGCAACGCTTACCGATACATAATCATAATCAATTGACATACTTAAGTTATACACGAGTATTTAATATGGGAATGTCTAATTATGTGTCAACGAATAACGAATCTAATGAAAACAAGTAAAATAGATAAGTATAACAAATATCTGGTTTATTTTCGGTATTTTTCAAACATATTAACATCGATTTACTACAAAGAATAACATTACAATTAAAACAAATTTAACTAAAGGTGGGTAATTCTACTACGTCGTAAGCTCGTGATATGGGCACTAAATACAACTAGGCCTCCGTAAGTCCAGTGCGAGATTATTCGTAAGCTAACCATATACTTTAAAGTCTACCTACCGAATTTATAGACGTTCTACAACATTATCAAACGTCATATAGTACTGCGCAAACCAAAACTCTTGTGCGCAGTACTATATGACGTTCGATAAAGTTGTAAAGGTCTATAAATTTGGGGTTTACATATTTAGACACATTGAACATTTGTCATACAATGTGTTACTAAATACGTAGACGATAAAGACGGTTAGCTTAAGAATAATCACGCACTTGATGTACTGATACCGATTCTACAACATGTAACTGACACCGTACTTTAACAAATACATAATGGATACTTCTTAATATATATTTTTTACGCAATTTTAATACTGTCCAGCGAGAAAAACAATATTATCAACAGTCCCCAAAATTAAAACGAAATTAAAAGAATAGCAGGCAATATACACAGACGTGCGATGCCAAAAAAGAAAGAAAAAAAAAAACAGAATAGCTTTTTATGTTTTTAAATGTTATCTTTGATTTTTTTTATAATATCATAATGCCTTTAGCTAGTGTTCAACGCCTGTGACACGTCAAATACACCCGTAGCACGCAATTAAAACAATGGATCTTGGAGACCATTTAATGAGGTAACGATAACATTGAATTTCGAAAAAATAATTATTTACATCAAATCAATTCCGGTTAAATATTTACATGTTGAATTAATTATGTAGGTGCTTAATTATATTTTAAGACATACTTACATGATATATTACAATCAAAACATAACGGACCAAAATATTTTCACCTCTCCAGATGGGTTACTTTACCAGATGGGTTAATCATTCGGAATCGACATAGGAAACGGATTTGAAACTTTCCGATGTTGGTGTCGCTCCCAACAAGCTTTCCGACGGAAACTACTTGAAAAAAAAACGATTTGGTAGTGTCATCAAGATACATCGAAGATAATCAAATTCGGAAATTTAGCGATTGCGGTAATCCAGTACGAAAGTTTTCGATTCCGTTTCCGATATCGATGTCGAATGGTTTAAAATAACCCCGCTGGTGACTACAGTGGACAAATAAATTGATATTTCATAACACAATCAGGTACTTATTGTTTTTGGTACATTTTCCTTGAGGCAAATTTTGGACTGTGCCTTCTATCAATTCTCTCAAGTTTAATAGGGTGTGTGAAAGTGGGTTCGTAACGATAACTGATAACATAGATCTTTTCATGAATATACGCATATTTTTACAGTATAATTTAATTGATTTTACCAAGAAATCACAGTAGAAGTCTATCTCAACGTGATATTAGATGAAAGAAAATAACAAAATCACCAATTTCTGCCTTAAAACTGCAATGTAAATTAAAACTCGATACGCTCTCGCGCACTTGTCTCACACCCGAGTCAGGTATCGCGCGGAGCGTTGCGTTGTGATCGCATGTTTACGATACATTGCCCGCTCAAAAATAATAAATTTGTATCCCATAGTATTTGACATAAATGATTTCTATAATTTTATTATAGGCATTCAGTGTAACTATTACCTAGCCTATACCCAATGTTTTCGTTACCATGCCCCTTACACCTGTAGATAACGTTATATTATTAATATATTATTAATAATATTGATCTGAAATGAAATACCACCTAACAGTATTATGTCTAAGTAGTAATAGGGAGGTAAGCAGTGATAGCCAAGTTGGTAGAACGCTGGCCTCGGTAACGAGGATCGCAGGTTCAAACGCCGACTCGCACCTCTGGGATTTCTGGATTTTATGTGCGAACCTCATTTTCAAACACGATTATCACTTACCAAACAATGAAGGAAAACATTGTGAGGAAACCTGCATGTCTGAGAGAGCCCCTCGAAAGACGTGTGAAGTCCGCCAACCCGCACTGAACCAGCGTGGTGGACTATGGCCTAATCCCCCTCGCATTGATGGGAGGCCCGTGCCCAACAGTGGGACATTAAAAGGGCTGATATTCTTATTATTTTAAGAGGGAGGTTTGGTGACCGTATAGTAATATATTACTTATGTACTCCTAGGAATTATTAACAAACAAAAAATTACAAACATTTACAATTCGACCATTGGCCTTATATTACCCTATTCATTACTAATTTGATAGTTTAAAACAATTGGATACAAATAACATCTAATATAAACTGATATCGTATTAAATACTCATCAAGAATAATATCCAAAATAAAATGAAAATTAACCACTAAATTTATAGACGTTCTATAACTTTATCAAACGTCATATAGTACCGCGCAAAGCAAAACTCTTGTGCGCAGTACTATATGACGTTTGATAAATTTATAAAACGTCTATAAATTCGGGGTTAAGTCAATAATGTATTAAGATATAAATATTAACTACAATGTGTTTAAGCACCTATGTATGCTGCTCGCTGTAAGAAGACGGTGAGATATATTTGAACTAGGTTTAATAACTAATAATAATAATATCGCCACACGAACACACCAACTATACGCCCACATTAAGCGACGCTTGTGTTATGGGTACCGTACAATGGACTGAGGGCGAACTCAGTATATAATACTTATATAGGTATTAAACATCCATGAGTCGGGTACAAACATTCGTGCTCATCACTCAAAGTTTGTCCCTACCAAGATTCGAACCTGGGAACCTTAGCGTAGAAGGCAGGGTCACTACCAACTGAGCTGATCAGTCGTAACTATTGGCAGACCATCCATTATTATATTTATAATGTTAGGAAAATTTATATTGAACTAGCTGTCCCGCGCAAACTTCGTACCAGAAAATAAATTTATTCCCTTGTTTTTATAATTATTCTACTACTTGGGCCAAAGACAAATTTAAAAAATCAAAGATCATGAAAATAAGCCCACCCGTTCTTGACTTATACATGGTGTAACTAAACACGACTTCGTTTTATATGTGATAGATTTGTTATCGCTATTATTTCACATTGGTAAAATACCCACTAAGTTGGGAGTGAGGCCATATTCATATCAATTTTATTTCATCGCATCTCATTTCGTAAAGAAAGAAAGAAAAAGAAGAAATTAATAATTTAATTTTACGTATTTAATAGTTACGGTCTCATTTCTAAACATGACAATGGCGGTAAAAGTGGCTACTTAAGGATTGGTGAAATAAACTAAGTCCACACTTAGTTACTAAGTCCATACTTAGTTTATTTATATAGTTTAAACCTCGTTGATACTTATTAAGTCGCAACTTATTATTAAGTTAATTCTCGCGTGAAACGAAACGTAATTTATTTATTAAGGCCGCGTTCACACGGCATGAGTACGCTTGAACCAAATAACTCGGATGACTACTTGGACCGCGACTTAATTGCATCTTAGTTCTTATGGATGAGCCATAAAATTTTACAAAATACATTCAAATATATTTTATCGCTTTATTACAGCTTAATCAGCGTTTTAATAAATTCTAAATTGCTATTTTGATCTAACAAAGCTTATATCATACTTGTAACAATAATACTATGTGAACCTACTAAGTGCCCTACTCTCAACCTTTTTGGTACCTAATACGACTGAGCGTTTCTTTAGGAATGTACACTACGAACGAGTCGTGAACCCACGGAAGGTAGCGCCAAGTAGCTGCGCAGAACATAATTTACGAACCAAATGGTATGATTGGCGTTCTGCGCAGCCACTTGGCGCTAACTTCCGCGGGCTCACGACTCGTTGTTCGTAGTGTACTTGTGTGTTTTTGTTTTAGGCTAGTTACTACAAATTCGCGGTAAAAATGTGACGTTCTCGACATGACGTCAAATATTTAAATTCTCCTATACTTCATTGTATTTAGTTTAGGTAGCATATGTTCTTATTTTCTTGTGAGAAGGTTATGAATTTGAGTGTTATTTTTGAAATACTAGGTAATTAGGTACATTAAATGAGTTTGGATATTTGCGAATGGAATTAGATGCAAACGATACTTAGGTATGTTTTTAAAACTAGAAGTTTATTCTTGATTAAAAAATTATATATTATACCAGTAACAAAATCTCTTCAATTTTCAGTTCAATAGCTAGTACAAGTAAGATAATTTAAATATATATATTTTTAATCAACACAGTCAATTCTTCGTTTTATTAAAATTTTCATAATAAACTTTTCAATATTGTTCAACGTACTTTTTTTTTTTAAGTCTTTGCGATGTTTCTACTGATAAACAAATAAAACATCTTAAACGAATTTGACAGTTGTCTTGATACCCTAGTACGGGATATCGCAAAAATAATCTAAATGACCGTGAGCTTTACCTAAGCGATAGCAAGTCCAAGGTCACCAACACATTTTAAATTTTTATTCGCTAACGAATGTTTTTCATATAACATTGGTGTAACATTTTGCCTTATCCGTATCGATAGTATTTTCAAGGTTACTTATCGCAATCTGGAACAAGTTGCACGCTGTCCTCGTCCCGCCTGCTGCAGTGTGGCCTCCGCAGAGGGCGCGGATGTTGCAGTAGGGAGAACCTTTCACTTTGCTGGCCGCTTGGCTTTTTACTCAACGCAGTCCGAAGATGACTTTCTCCTGTAACATTGTAAATTCATATTTAATTGACATTTTGATTATTTAAAAAAAAACGTACACATTGGTGAATTTAATTTAAATGTTTGTAATAGAGTGACGGTTACTGCTTAGTCTGAGAAACGACATTTATTTCAACAATATAAGCCGGTTGATAGAACTAGAATTATTGGCTCGACTAAAAAAAATGCATAAACGACGCTGAATTAATAAATAAATGACGTGTGGAAGTGGGATCATTCAAATATAAGCTTTACACCCGGTTATATGGAAATAATACACCGGTTTCACTAAGCAACCGGTAATCTATATATTTTTGGTTATTCAAGTTCATTGCATTAATCGGTACATGAATAAACAATTAACCAATATATGATAGCCATATTAGCTGGTATTCGTTAACTGGTTCAGAACCCTGGTAGGCAACTATAGGTGAAGAAAATTGTCATTTAGCCCTTAAATTAGTAGAAAGTGTTTTAAAGTTTAAATATCGTTGTGAATATATCTAAAACTGGCTTATGCCCACCGCTTCACCTGCGGTACCTCGACGAAACACAGCATTCAGAGATAATTGTATCTTTTATGCAATCTGTGAAAGAATTTTCAGAATCGGATCAGTCGTTCCGGATATGAAGCCCAAAATTCAAACTCATAGACTTTACTTCTTTATGATATAGTTAAGAGTTAAAGTATATATTCTATAATTTTGAGTGATATCTGTTGTATTATATAAGTTACCTGGAACGGACAGCGGTCGGCCGCACAGCGTGAGGTCGTGCGAGCGCGGCGAGGCCGAGCGTGAGGAGCGCGGCCGGCCTGAGCCACCGCCGCCGCTGCTGTTGCTGCGGGTTTCCTCGCGCCGCGGGGACCTACCCACCAGCTCCTGTGATTAACTTTCACGTGTATATCTTTACATATCATTGTGCATGGCTGTGTAGGACCAATAGTGCGACGATAACATGACACGGGTCGCAGCAAACCGGTGAGTCTGCGGGAGTGGCCTATATTCAGCAGTGGATATCTTTCGGCTAATGGATGAATTTAGATTGTAACGGTACATTCTAAAATGAATGAAGTAAAGTGACACCAGAAAAAAATAAAAAACTGAACCTGAAAATACCAATTCATAACTTAGGACTATAATAGTTATACCTTGAAAAATATTATGTCAAAAAGATAAAATTCAAGGTCAAGGTTATCATGGGAAAACAAAAATATGTGTAATCCATAACTATATGCAACGTTAAGAAGTGCAATAAGATTTTCGCACACATATCAGCCTAACATCACCTCAGCTGAAGCGCTTAGAATTAATCGATGAAACTTTAAGCATATCATAAAGGCATCGCGTTGTGAACAGCTAGCGGTAAGGGGTCTACCCGCCTTCGCGCTGATCTCTCCTCACTGTAGCCGCAATATCATATTTCCACTACCGACAAAACAGCGCTTGAAATCTCTGATCCCGCGCTTACGTCTTGCCGCCGTAAGCGTGGGAACTAGAGGGATTGCTTGCGTCTCCCTCCCGTTCTGCTCACCAATCCATTCACAAAAACTACTGCCTGCCGGTGGTACATTGAATGTGCTGTAAACAAGCTGAGTCGCCTCAGTTCTATGATGTGTTGCAACTAGTAGACGGCGAGACAATGCCAATCAGGCTGATATATCTGCGTCAACCTTTAAAAGCGAGTGCGACACATACAAAAAGGACGTCACGCAAAATTGTATGAATGTTAGTAACCTTCTCATGTGAATTGACCGAGAAAGCGCTGTACGACACAGGGCTGTCGGCGGCGAAGTCGAACGCGCTAGCCGCGCGATACGACAGTGTGTCTTCATCCGTGCAAGCAAGCAAACACATATCAGAATTGTTATATACGTAAAGGGTTCCTTAACTTATTTTATTATGTTTGATGACGCATCATCCAGGCTAGAACATAGGTTACGCCCGGTTTCTGAATGTAAGACGCTGGTATATATTTTAAAATCGGACCGAATCTTGCAGGGCTAGGATTCAGGTAACAAATGAAGATAAGTATTATCGTTAATTTACTGTTTCCTTTCAGGAACAGTTCTACAATATTTAAAATATCATCGATTACGGGTCACTAAGTAAAACCGATTTATTATCTTATTAACCAGTTAATTTGAGTGTCTCTACAACTGCTTTACTATTTTTCTATCTTTCATTAAGCGGTATCAACTGGAATTTAATTTAAACAGTTAAATATTAACCCCATTGTTTATTCAGTCTCGTTCAAATTAATCGATTAAGTTAGGGTAATCAATTCAGAAACTGGTAGTAAGTTTATGTTAGATGTTAATCATTGAAATAGGCAAGGACATATGTATTGTTAGAAGTGGCCATATTTTTTTTTTGTCAAAAGTAGCTCCAAGCAACTGTAAAAGAAATATAATAGGTATAGAGAATATATTTTTAAGTATAATGTTAAGCCTTTGTACGTTATAACTTGAAATTGAAGAAAATGGTAGTGGCAAGATACATTAGTTAGATATAATGTTTTTTTTATCTATAGACACAGTAAATTCTCATAGATAAGTTGGGTAGATATCGCTTTCCTGGGTAGAAAGACGATTGATTTGTCTTTTTGAATTCGGTTCACTATTTATAACAAAAATAATGTCAATTTTGTAACACTGAACCAAATAATATATTAAATAATAGCTTATCAGTCATTTGTTTACTTTATTTGTATTAAAAATATTAATAGCGCTAGGCTTCAAGTAATTATCAACATTACGATCCTAAATCATTGTCCTGATTTAACTTTAATAAACAACTAGCTGCGCCCGGCGGTGTTACCCGCGATAAAAAGTATGAAAAATTAAAACATCTATCCCACGGGAACCATACATTTTACCGGGATAAAAAGTAGCTTATGTGCTATTCCAGACTATAATCTATCTCTGTGCCCAATTTCATCCAGATCCGTTCGGCCGTTCGGCCGTGAAAGAGTAACAAACATCCATCCATCCATCCATCTAAACATTCACATTTATAATATTAGTATAGAAGTATAGATAAACGTATAAAAAGAATATATTAATTATTAAAAAAATGTTAGCACAGTATCATCTGTTAGTGTGAAAAGTTAACTTTTTAAATAGCTTAAGCAGATATTTAATCTGAAAAAAGTGGTATGTTACCGTGAGGCCAGCAACTCATAGGTGGTGGTGATCGTATCATGTGTTCGTGCACTTCTTTTAGCGTTAAAGGATCATCTTCAATGAAGTCTAAGGCTGTGCTTCCAAATTCCTAAAAAAAAGAATTATTCAAATTAACTCAAGGTCAAGGTCATATTAATAATACAATTCATTATTTTCATTGTAAAAAAATGGACAAGAGCTTGGTATAGAGGTTTGGACATAGGCTTGGCTGACTGCACTGGATGGTTGCATGTTTTATTCTTGCCTAGGAAAATATTGGAAAAGGACTAATCATAATATGCCCTGGCCTGTTTTTACTGGGATCACCACCAATCTATTACTCGTAAACTAATTTATAACATACCTGTGACATTAGTATTGTATCATCTGATTCACATTCCTCATGTTGACTCTCAATCAGACTCTCTCGGCTAGCCATTACTTGCTGAAAAGTTATAGAAATATTATTTGATAATATTATGATAGCATTTTGGATTATGCTAAGTACAAAGTGAATAACATAGTTGAAGTTTTGTACTGTCTAATGAAAGGCTACAATTTATACGACAACCAGATTAGCTCAGTTGATAGTGACACTACCTTCTCGTCTGGGTGTCCCAGGTTCAAATCCAGGTAGAGACAAACTTTGCATGATGAGCGTGAATGTTTTTACGCAAGTCATGGATGTTTAATATCTTTATAAGTGTTACATACTGCGTTTGCCCCCAGTCTATCATACAGTACCCGTAATAGTAAGTGTTGCTTAGTGTTGGTATGTTCGTCTTGGCATAAAACGACCTAACAAGACTATGGCCTAAATCCTCCTCACATTTGCGGTGAGGCCTGTGCTCAACTGTGAGACTTATTATTATTGTCACATTGATTTTATTTCTCAAGCCACAACCACCAAAACATTGAAAATAGAATCATCACAAAATAAACCATTCCAGTAGGTATAATTACCATGCATATGCTTCTCCAATAAATTGTTCACCAAGGAAATAGCGCGTAATAGCGAAAAGCTTCCGCGTTTCACTATAATCTTCAAATGTTACATAAGTGGTACCTACCTGAAGGTATGGGTTGTCCTGTCGCGACAGTCTCAGCGCTTCCATGTCCTGGGCTATGTTCCTCGTCCGTCCAGGAGTCAGCAGTACCGCGGCAGAGCCAGTCGTAGGAGCAGTCAACACTGAACCAATATAACACATGTTTCACTATTACCGTATTTATATGAGGAATTTTGACGGAATCCGTGAACTTACCGTACAAGGAATCATTACTGGCTTCCATTTTTACACTCAATACACCTTTCATTAATTAATATTACACCAGTTTCAAGAAACTGTATACAATATTATTGCAATGAATATTTTGGTAGTGAAAAAAGATCACGTTTCGATTAAAATAAAACAAACTGACCCTATAATTAAGACGACAAAAATACTACAAGTAACTATATACTTATATTTTTATATATTTAGATTGTTTATTTGCTATTTCTAAGCATTTTTAGTGAATTTCTAGAAATAAGCGAACGAAGAAACTGCTGCTGATTGAGATTTGAGAGACAAGTTGTCATTTTTGTAATCGTTCGGAAATCAAAAATTGAACAGAGTGTGGCAACTGGAATTCGGTTCGGAAACATAAAATGTTAGCTAGGGATAGAGAGCGAGACTGACGAGCAAGCCATAGACAAGAACTAGCATCTAAGACAGACTCCACACCTTTCTATCCACTAACTTTATTGATAGGGGTAGGGTATAAATTTCATTCATCAAAGTGCATATCATTCAATAACGATTATCAACATCGAACTTGAAAAAATGGCACTATTTTGTAGCTATATATTGCCAACCTTAAAAAAAGAAGATCGTGGTCTGGGATGGATAGGTCCACCCTGTAGTATTGTCCGCCCAGGATATAATGGGTACACTAAACAAAATACGTTGTACGAGATCATGGATATTATGATCAAGAAGACGGCGAGGGGGTGGGGCGGGGTCTGTTACTTTTCACTGATATGTGAATCGTAACTTAAAGCTACTATTTTCACCATTAGGAGACTTTCTGCATTGGCTATAGTAGGGACGACACCCGATTGTAGCATCACTCACATTTCAGTTGGGGTAACACAAAAATAAAAAACAATAATTTCGGAACACAATATATGAATTTATTAATGTGAACAAAAGCACTACCTTATCTATGAAGGCACCTCCCTGCAGATATTGTTCTAATAAAGCGACAACATTGTAAATAACTTTAGCGTCCATCATTTCAACCAATTTGTAAAAGCAAACATTATTTACAGTATAATTTATGTGATCCACTGTCATGTCAGATTTATAGCGATATAATAACTCCATTGTTAAGACTAGTATGTATATTACATATGAGAAAATTATTTTTCGTGGTCAGTTAGCACGAACAGGGCCGCGCTGCCGTAGCCGAGGATCCGGTCCTTGATACCTTTCAGCTTGTCAATGTATTGCTTGTGTATTTTGGTGTTGATCCTCTTGTAGCGGAGGGCCGTTATCATTTTATCAACAGTGTAATGCAGCCAGAGAATGTTTGTGTAGGGCTCGAAGTTCTTCCAATCATTTCTGTAACACAAAAAAAAACAATTGATTTTGATGGTATATTTTTTTATACATATTGCCTGATTATTGCAATCGCTACTGCTATTGCAAGATACTCAAGATATCGTCGCATGTCTGTTGCTGTATAAAGCACCCTGGGCGGGAAGTTGAACGGTGAAATTGACATTTTGTAGCTGATTGACAACCTCAAAAAAATTTAATACACAGATACGCTAAAAAAACGACGAATAGTTTCTATTAAATTTCAAATTTAGTTCCGCTAGTGGGGGGTGGTACTTCGAATCGGCACAAAAATTAGTTATTTTGTACTGTAAATCCTCCAGTCTAGGTGACAATATGATGTCAATGGTTGCAACTGACCCCAGCTTCTCTCTCATGAGGCGGTACACCTCGAACTGGTAGTCGCCGACGGCTTCGAATAGAGCGTCGTCAGCGGCCAGGTCGTTGTACAGCGCCGCGCACTCGGCGCCCAGCGGCAGGGAGACCCGCGACAGCGAGTAGTCGATGATGGTGGCCGCCACGCCGCAGCGGGCCACGCGGTGCGACCGCCCGCGGACCACGAACGTCGTGAACTGGGGACGAGGAACGACATAGTTTGGTTAAAAATCATTCAGGCATCGGACCAGTCGTTCAAGGGGTAAACCATTCATCGGGATTCCCTAACATTTGACGACGACAGCAGTTCGAAACAAATGTTTTTTCATACATAGTTAAGGGGTCAAGGCCCCAATTTGAACCCTGCAGATATTGAATAACTAAATAAATCTCCTCAGCTTTCCACTGGTTGAGGCTGTGTGTTGTCTGTTAATCAGTGGTAATTGTTAAAATTTAGTTAAGAAGATATTAGTTGGTACAAAAAGTATTATTGCAATTATTAAGTTTCACAATATTTGGTACCTTTCGGGATAAATTATTCAAACATACAAAAAAATGAAATACATTAAATAAAATGTATATAGATTAAATATTATCTGTTGCCGTCATAGTGTATGGTATACAAAATTGGCTATCACTTCTCTAATTACTAACAGATGTTAAAAAAAATATCGGTAATCTTTTATGCGGATAAAACATTATGAAAGGAAATATCTGGTCATAAAGACAAAAAAAATGTGGTAGATTGTTTGACGAAGAAAAATAATGGTTCAATTCGAGTTCCCTTTCTTTGCATTTCCCTGAAGCAAACCCTGGCTACACCCATGTATATGAGCTGTGATTATTGAACATAAAAATATTTGGGCGGTATCAATGACCGATAGCTTAGCGCCGTCTGACATTCCCAAATGTCAATGACAAACCAAATTGAAAACCGTTCACAACACGATCCGACCAAGATTAACCTACGAGACGGGTTGACGGGTTGACGGCCTCGCCCAAATACATACACTGTTGTAGAGGGCGAATCTAGATCAATTGAGAAACGCTAATTTTCTGCGCGTAAATGGGCCTCGACTTCCGGTTAGTATAAAATATGTTATATATAAACATGTGGGAGGCTGTGGCTCCCAAGTCTTGAAGGTGCGGCGTAAGTAAAACGAGTCCAGAGAGAAGTACCAATAATTTAATAAACTAAAAAACATATATACATTTAAAACTTATGGGTCACAACTAGTAGTGGAGTAACGCAGTGATAATAATGGCAAGTACGAATCAAAATAAATAATATGAATAATTAAAACTAAAGGGTTACAACTAGTACCGTATAAACGCAGTGATAAAAAATAGTGTAGCGAGGTAGGTACGCTACAAACATATAAATGGAAATTCTGACTTTACATAATGATTAGAAATGCTAGTTTAACGGATTTATTTTTGTGTTTTTACGTTTTCGACGTTTCGACTGCTTTACATGTCCTCCCGTGACCACGGTTGCTGTAGAGCAGCCGAAACGTCGGGAACGTAAAAACATAAAAATTATCGTGACAAAATCCGTTAAATTGGTTTTATTTCAATGTGTAGTAGAAAATAATATGAAAACAAATGCGCTAAAGAAGTGCAAGTTCAAAGTTTAATTTACCCTCTCTGAATCACGCTGAATACACAGCTAGTACAGATAAAATCGATAAATGAAGCTCAAAAGGTATGTGTCACACTCAGTAATCTACATTAAATATAAACAGTATATAAATCAACTAGATATTATATTGCGGAAGTTTTAAATGTACATACTGCTCTGTTATCTTATCGCGAATCACAATTAGCATACCGCTAACATTATGTGTCACGTTTTCTTTAGTCATTGTTTATTGAAACATATTAACGTAAAATGTTGGAAATGTAAACGCACCAATGCTTTTGTGAGTTCAAGGATTTACATAATATGAAAATCCTGAAGATGATTTGAGCCGATTAATGTTATTTTCTAGAATGGTGTGTAAATACATTGAAAATTATCTTTCTTGTTATTGTACTGTGAGCGGAATTGAAGAAAATAATATTGATTGAACAAATTATTTAACCGACCCTTGAAGTGATTGAGTATGAAGACACATATACTTTGTAGACAACTATGAATCATTTACGTTTGTTTTTGTCGCAACTATAAAATAATATCGATATTTAAATCCACTCTGGGCCTTCTTAGGAATAACGTGGGTTTTTCCTATCAGTTTTGTTTATGGCTTAAATAGTAGTTGTTTTATGAATAGAAATTCATTAATAAATGTATAATTCTCATCTATACTCATATTATAAAGACAGGTTCTCAGTATGTGAGGTTATCTTCGGAACTACTTATCCGTTTCTAGAATATATTTTACTAATAGGAAGCTCATTTATCCCTGATTGCTATAAGGCTATGTTTCATCGAGGTACCTCCGACAGAACCGCGGGCAGAAGCTAGTTTTCAATCATTTCGAAAGCCGTGTGAAGTTCGATTGCAAAAATAAGGCCAAAATGGTGCATTTGGGACGAATAACCATTGGGCAAATGTGGTTGAACTCCAGTGCACCTCTGCCTAACCCATCGGAGATTACACGCGTGAATATTAACTCGAAGCCGGCCGAATCGTCATATAGGAGACGCAATTAATTTTATATTCTAATTACTGGGTCTAGACGAGCGTATCTAAGCAAATATTTGTAACGTCGGGTCATGTCCAATTTCTCGTGGTTGTTGAAACGTTATCGGCACCATTGCGCGCGTTATCGCGGGGGCAATACACCTTCGAACGGCCGCCTTTAATCACCGTCTGGCCGACTCGCGTTTATGCATAGCGGAATTTCGCAGACCTGGGGGTCGCGGCAGGAGTATTAGCAACTCTTATTTTCAGCCAGGATACTGAACTACCTGGCAATTTTTATAACTTAATTTATACTAATATTATAAATGCGAAAGTTTGGACGGATGGATGGATGGACGATTGTTACTCAATCGCGCCAGAACGGCTGAACGGATGTGGATGAAATTTGGCATAGAGATAGATTATAGTCTGGAATAGCACATAGGCTACTTATTATCCCGGTAAAATGTATGGTTCCCGTGGGATAGATTTGTTTTAATTTTTCATAGCTCAAAGGATCGACATGATATTTTGCGCGGGTAACACCGCAGGCCGCAGCTAGTAATACATATGAGGCATAAAAAAAACATTATTTTTTGCTAACGTTGTCAGTCAAAATTATAACTACACACTGAGACAAAGATCTATCTATCTAGCGGGAAATTATATCGTCATTATATTCATTTCTTATACATATTTACGCGAATACTACACATTGAAATAAAACTAATTTTACGGATTTTTTCGCGTTTATTTTATGTTTTTTACGTTCCCGACGTTTCGGCTGCTTTACAGCAACCATGGTCACGGGAGGACTGAGGTGGTTGACGTCCTGGTGTCATAGTTTGAAACATCATGTCATCATTTGTATCATGGTGTCAACATGATACAGATGACAAGCTTAAAGCCGGGAAATGAAAGCCCATTATACGGACCCTGAAGGTTTTTGGATACAAAATGGAGTATTACCTTCTCCTCAGTGGGCGCTATCAGCACGTTGCCCCAGTGGAGGTCGCGATGCTCGAACTGGAACGCTTCCTCTCCCACGGCAAGACCGTACGCCACCTGTATACGCGAAAAAAAACGTATTAAAAAACATGTAGACAAATCATTTGTAAGTACATACTTTCACACCAACCGTACGGTCCCAAACTCAACAACACTTGTTATGGGTACCGTAAAATTGACTAGGGGCGATCCCAGTGAATAATCTTTATACAGTTGTTAAACGTCCATTGCTCGGGTACAAATATTCGTGTTTACCACACAATGTTGGTATCAGGATTTGAACCTGGGACTCGGCACAGGAAGGCACTACCAAGTGTGATTATTTTATCTGTATTTTTCGAGGTTACAACACAATACAAGAAGGATTAAAGCTTATATATAATCCATGACTTTTCAAATCAAATCAAATTTTCACAAAAATACAGTAAAAAATTTAGTACACAATAAAACATGCCACATTTAACAAATAAATGTTAATAAAATTAAATAATATCCACACGGTGTCGGACATGAAAAGCGAGCGGAACCAACGCAGAGGATAAGTGATAATCTAGTCAAGATAGTAGCGAGCAACTTGAACTAGAACATCACTTATCATCCGTGAAGGTCTACTGTGCATGCGGTCGAGTGCCACTGAAAAAAAATAAAACACAAAAAAAAAACATTGAATCGGCTAAACATTGACAACTTGTACAGATATAAATTAAGAAAAAAACATCAAAACAATTCCACAAAAAATAGTTATCAAATACAGGTATCTAATGCTACATGAGGAGAAAATACAAATATTAAAGAGTCAAATGTCATGTATGCGTGTACACGCCTACTTGCCACACGACGACACTTGCTACAAGTTTAATGTCCTCGTGTAAGCGGAGCATTCATAACAAAATAATATTGAAATAAAATGTAAATATTGACAGCTTAAAAATATAATGCTGCATCCACAGTGCCAGCCTGGGCTACATTAAATCGAAACAGCACATGTATTTAACTTCTATACGTGGCGAAAAGGCCAGGCTAGAAGAACGCTGTGGTCACACATTGACGCTTGCCTTCATGGCCCATGTGGATGCAGCATAACAAAAAAAAATTATTCAAAATTAGAACAAAAACAAATTATCATTCAAACGTGGATACACAAAAAAAAATAATTAAAAAACTAACAGACACAAGCGACATTACCTGCAGGAACAAGGCATGCGCCTGCTCAGCGTTGTTGAACTGGTAGCTCTCCAAGTCCTGGCCGGCGTTGGCTAGCTCCAGCACAATGAAGTGCTGGTCAATCGGCAGTATCGCGGGGTTGTCGTTCTCGGAGCCTTTACACTCGTCGTACAAGTCCCATAAGTCGAGGAGGCGGGACGGGTAACTGCCGTAGACACACCTTACTGCCAATACCTGATGAGGACCAAGGAGTCTTTGAATATTCCTTCAATCTCTAACAAAACACATGGGCCCCAAATATGCTAACACAATGGATTCATAATCGAACAGCAACCGCATAGTAACTGTCACTTTTGACAGATATTGTATGGGTTATCTGTCAAAAGTGACAGTTACTATGCATGCGGTGGCTGTTCGATTATGAATCGATCGTGTTAGCAGACTTGGGTCTCTGATCTGACAACCTGTGACAGCCGACTAAGAAGGGCAGGGGTATGTGTAAAAAAAACAGGCAGCTAAATGACCTATTTCATTGTATAACTCTCAAAGAGGGTTTATACCAAGCGTTACGTCAGGGCTCCAAGTCTGCTAAAACAATCAAGTCATAATATTTCTTTTTAAAAGCATTCTTTTTTTATGTCCAGGCACAATACTGTAAACTCGAGGTAATTCGGCAAAAAAAAAATATTTGAGGCAATCATAAAATGTGCTTTTTTTTGTCTATTTGGTTTAGATATCGATAGCTTTTCATAGTGAACTAAAAAATATGGTAGTATAGGGGAAGATTTGTGTTTCTGAAGAACCGAATATACTTACATCAGATCAACCTTGTTACAAGACCTATCGTCGTCTGCAATTTGAATTAAATACCTAGGAAGTGAATTTACTGTATCACCAAAGGTCGCAATAAAGTAATGCGTATATATATTGCAAGGACTTATTTTATCATTACGAAGTAATATAATTCAAAGTGTTTCTGAGATAAATGCGTGATGCGGCTAAAGCGACTTATAGCCAAACATTTCCGAATTCCGATCATAAACAACCATATCATCCATTGCAATGTCGAGTGACGTCACCACCATAAGTCTGTACGGGTGCGACAGAGACAGCATAACTTCACTCTCCCCAATATTTGCATTTAACACTATAACCAATAAATAATTCGCAAATACCCGCAAATAAAACCGGATTATCTAGTGCTTTGAGAATTTCTTTAAAATAAGGTCACATCTGGCTCAAGGGAGATGTAGGTGTGATTGGAATGACGTAATCTGCTCTGAATTAGGGCAGTAAGTAATCGTTTTTATAGCTAGCAGTACTGTGTTACTATCATTCCATGATAACACGCCCGTTGTTGATCGTCCGTTATCATTTATTGTTTTAGCGAACTCTCTATTTTTAGATGTGACATTATTATAATCTTAGGACATTTTTGTCGCAACTAAATATACGCATTCTTTAATAAATACCGTTCTATCTCAGTATGAGTGAGTAGAGTCCCCATTTATGAGTTACCTATTTCCTTATTAAATCAAATACGTGATGGAAAAGTAATAGGGTGTTTGACTGTATGAAAATTAAGCTGTAAATTGTGGCCATCCTAAAAACATATAGCTTTATATTGGTCTTTATTTCTCTGCAAATATAAGGATAATTTTCTTTACAATCATGAAATAGAATGTTTTTTTTGTTTGGTCACGTGATCAAAAACGCTCTGGATTGTTGATTGATGCGTTGTGACGTCACACCGTCGTAATCAGCGTCAGTTTGTCGATACGAGTTAGGCAATATTTGGGATTTTACTGTGTATTCAGCCTTCTTTTTCACAAGAGTCACGTGACCGCGTGTCGCGGAGGTCGCGTTTCGGTGATATTTTTATTGATTTAAAATGTATCTTCGAATTTCATGGAAAATACTGGAATGTATAGTGAAAGAACTATATTGTCAGCATCATATTAAACTAATGAACAATTTAAGATAGTTTTTAAAACACAGTCAAATAGTATATTATCTCGATAAACTTACACCTTTGGAGCAGGTCTTTCAAGATATGCGTAGTACCTACCGCAGTTCTCGCAATGAATGGACCACTCAATGAATAAACGTAAAGAAACGGTATTCACCACAGCATCGTTAATTAAACCAATTATAATGCAGCTGTGTAAAGATAGTATTGTCTTGTAGCGATAGCTGTGCCCTATTTAGCTTATCAAAGACGGCAATGCGGCGCGATGATAATTATCACTATTCGGAAATACGAACTTTAATAGTATGACTTCAACGATTAAATTCGTATGGAGAGTTTTTTTTATTACTCGTGTGCGATGTTCAGTAAAGCGGTTTATTATTTTTGTATGTGTTATAGCATTAATATGAATCATATTGGGAGTTGTTCGAGGCAACGTGTTCAATGCGCAGGTGATTCATATACCTAGAAACGTTTCGCTCTCACGGCACGTAATGTTTTGGTGGTGACCTCATTTTCTCAGCAATTATGGCGTTTGTGATGTAAATGGCATTATTATGATGAAAGTGGAATTCATACATAGATTAGGTTTAAAGACTTTATTTTCTCATAAGAACTTACAGTTCACTTAAAATGAGATGCAAAGGTTGGTTGCAATAGTAGTTACATTACACTCTGGAGCTTTACAGTTACAAAGTACATAAGTACACATTTAGTCAGTGTTTCTGTCAGATTACTGTATGATTTCGAAAATATTGGCAATAATTAAAACTGTGCGGCCATCTAAAATTGAGATAAGTATAGATGGTAGATTTATTGTTTGCTGAGAAGATCCGACAAGAAACAAAGTAAGCTTGCATTTTTTACGATACAATACTCGTACCTCACGTGACCATTCATTTACTTCGTATTCTCCACGTGTGTATTTGCATATTTATGACGCACTGACAACACTCGGCTTCACAAGGTTTTTTTTAAGTACCGGCAAAGGTCACGCACATTTGTGCTTCCGCAAAATGCTGAGATTCGGTACAGTCTTCAAAATGCACTATTAATCTCAACTCTTCATACGTTATAACGTATTCGGGTAAAATAGAATAGAGTCACGGTCAACTGTAATTTATATCATTCTTCTGCCAACTGGCAACATGCGACTATGCGTGTATCAGAGGAAAAAAAAGAACACGATTTTAAATTTTGAATTGTCATGCAATAAAAGCAGTAGGTAGGAGTCGACGGCTATAGTCCATTGTACTAGGATCTTAGCAGGTAGAAATTCGGAACACAAATGCTGTGAAACAAATTATAATCTATTCACTAAAAACAAGATTTTTTTTTATAAACCGGCGAACGCTTGCTGGCATGCGATCCTATCTGTTAATACCATATTCCGTAAGGGTCTACATTACATTTTGGACTTAGACGAAGAAATATTATAGACGGAGGATCGGACGGACGGACCTGTCACACCATTACCTGTCAACAACTCACAAACACCATATTGAAGGACAAAAAAACTAAACCGATTTTTGTAATACACGCGAATTGCGTCCTTACGTACACGGGAATTCACGTATACCACACAAATCGACTTGATTTTCATGATATGTTTGTTCGCGACATTTAGTCTATATTATTTCGTAGTCGGAGCTTTTCCATGACTGTCTGATTTGGCATCTAGCGTGACGTGCACAATGCTAATTTATAAACAACCCATGCATTTATATAATCGGACACCTTTGCGCAAGCAGGAATGTCGTCATTCGCGATGACTAAATATATAATTGACCGCATTATCCTAAAACGAGTATCTAATGTTATAAAATGTAACGCAATGTTTATTAACTTTTTAATTTTCAAAGGATAAGTTGAATATATTATTTACTAGACTATTATCGAACAATGAGAAATAGTGCAAATAGTTTAAGAGGTCAAGCATTTATTAATTTAACATTTACCCCCGAGTTCATAGACGCTTTATAACTTTATCAAACGTCATATAGACTCTTGGTTATATAGGTACATGGTCACGGGAGGACAGAATACAGTCCTCCCGTTACCATGGTTGCTGTAAAGCAGCCGAAACGTCGCGAACGTAAAAACATAAAAAAACGCGATAAAATATGAGAATTAGTATAATTTCAATGTGTATTCGCGTAAATATAAGCAATCATTATAGAAAAATATGAAATTTTTGTCGCACAAATTTTGTGACCCACATCACATACGTAATGCCTGGACTATGGGAGAGATATTGAAGTATATTACCATTGCGTAATAACAATCCTTTGCTAGACAATAACACACGACTCAATACAATAATTACGTAATCCCCTATTGTTTTGGCACATCATTCTCACGATCGATTTGCACCTATAACCTGATGTCATAACCGATCGTGTACAAAATATTGTGATCACCTGAAGTCGTGACCGATCGGTTTACAGAATGTTTTGGTCAGTCACCTCGTTCAGGAAGACGTCATTTATGTACTAGACTTGATTATTTGTAGAGGATGGAAGGTCAGAGTATAGTTGGAAAAAACACCACCACATAGTGTTGGGAACAATATATTGAAGCACAACAAATGGAATCGACTTCAGTAGTACACGCGAATTACGTCCCTACGTACACGCGAATTAGAAATACTACACAAAAAATTAGCTCGTTACTATTTTTTATGCTACAATATTTTTTTCGCGGCACTCAATTAATTCATGGTTACAAAAGACTCACCTCATTGAAAACATCACTGGCGTTCTCTATAGTGTGCAGGTCCAGTGCTTCGACTTCCTTGCCCTCATCAAAGTGACGTTGTACCTCTGCTATGGGAGCGCGGAGTCCACTCAATTCCCTGCCAACACAACACGCACATCAAACAAATCTATATACATACAAATAAATAAAATTGGAGTGTCTGTTTGTAATATTAAAATAACCGCTATTTACTAAGTGCATTTGGATGTATTCACGGTACCTAAACCAAAATAACATTTTTTTAAATTTTGTCTGTCTGTCTGTTTGTTCCGGCTAATCTCTGAAATGGCTGGACCGATTTTGACGGGACTTTCACTGTCAGATAGCTGATGTAACAAGGAGTAAATTAGGCTACTTTTATTTTAGAAAAACAATAGGATCTCACGAAAAAAAATTAAAACCAATGTTGCAGCGTTGCGGCTGATTATGTTTGATAGCAACAACCTGCAATGCGTCCCGCGGGATCAGAACGAGCGAGCAGGCTGTTGCCAACGGTTGTGTCTTTGTTAAATACCACGCGGACGAAGTCGCGGGTAACAGCTAGTTGATACATACAACGCGTTACATGGATAGCGACGCATTTATTGATTTCTTATATTTACGCGAATACTACACATTGAAATAAAACTAATTTTAAGGATTTTATCGCGTTTATTTTTTGTTTGACCGAGGTAGATGACGTCCTAGTGTCATAGTTTGACGGGGCTACCCTCATATTGAGCATTACTTGCGGTCCGATCTACGCAGAAAGAGCTCACTGTGTCTTGAGGTCTTGCAATGGTAAAGCGAAAAAATAAACGCGAATAAAATCCTTGCAAATAGTTTTATTTCAATAGCGACGCATTTTCAAGTTATAGTTCTAATAACTCACGTCAACATCCGGGTGGTTATTTGGAACTGAGTTTTTCATTATAAAAATCGTTCTTTGAGTTTTGTATCGCCTGTAGCAACGCCGCCAAAGGCATAGTAGTATTCCTACTGCGTACTAGAATATAATTAGTTAACACACACAGGCAGTGATAGCCAAGTTGGTAGAACGCTTGCCCCGGTAACGAGGATCGCAGGTTCAAAGCCATTTCTGAATCACCCCTGGGTATGAGGAGTTAACACGGGCTAACGCGAGTCGGCTTGTATGTCAGTCGGCGTATGGGATAAAAACATAAGACAATAAGCGGTCGCCTGCGTTCCGCCAAAAAGGAATAAAAACTATAGACTAATAGGAAGGTTTTCCAGTCATTACCACCTTCCATGTAAACTAATTATCTATTAATTGTGTTGATTGTTTGTTTGCTGTTGTATTTATCATTAACATACACATGATAAAGTAAGAAAACATTAAAGTATTAGCATTTATATTATTTAACTAGCTGTTGCCCGCAACATCGTCCGGGTCTTTAAATTAATATAAGTTTTGTAATTATGAAACACAACATTTTAAGTGAAGCTTACCACAATACATTAGTGAAAACCGCACCCAAATAGGTTAAACGGTATCTGAGATTAGCGCGCACAAACGCACAGACAAGCAGACAATCATCGTTTTGGGTTCTATTCGGATGACAAAGGCCCCCAATAATAGTTTTTCTCATGTATCAATGTACAGACAGCGATCAGTTAGTTTTATTATATGTATAGATCATTAGTGGACTAATTAGTTGTTTAATGTGTACAGCGATTAGTTTAATGTAGGAAGTATTTTCGCGAACACAAATACCCCCAATATGTCGATAAATATATCGTATTTACGATAACTTTTGACATAACTCGTCGATAGCCCGACAAAAGTAGAACATTCAAATAGATAAATAGTAACTTACTTTTATGAAATATATTTGTATTATAGCTGAATAACATTAAGGGCCGCGTGTAAATACAAGGTGTAACTATGGTAGTATAAAATATTTTAACACTGGCAACAGTAGGTTATAAGGATAACATTGCCAAAGAAATAAATCAAATTGAATAGACATTTAAAAAAAATACACGGTACTAAGCGCACGACCAAAATCAAACATCATTTACACAATTATTTTACATACACATGATCCATATATCTTACTGAGTCATCTGTTATCGGGTACGGGTATGCGACCCGGAGGGAAAGTACCTTAAATATTGTAGCCATACTAATTTGCTTCATGGGGACATAATTCGATTTTTAAAAGTGCCTTGCCTCAACTGTGTAACAAACCAACCAAATGCCAGTAAAAGCATCATGTATTTTTATAAAACCGATCGAAAGGTTAATTCCTTGCAGGTAACATAGTATCTTGGATTATACGAGCGCAATACACTGAAGGTGACACTCGACGAAATCAACTGCACATCAGACGGGCGACGCTCACGTTACCATAACGCTACCTAACAAGTTTGCACTTGGGCTACTCTAACCACCCGGCGCAGAGGCTGGTATCCGAAGCTTACTTACATAGCAATCACAATCTCGGAGATGATCTCGTGGTAGTCCTTCTGACACTCCCCATTGACCTTGACGTTGCCGGCGATCGGTACAATCTTCAGAACGCGCGCGCGGCCATCCCGTGCACGCCACAGGAACACCTCGCCGTACACACCCTCGCCAATCTTGTGGCAGTTCTTCAAAACCCTACGACAGGATAAGTACGTTAGGAAGGTACAATTGCTAGGAGTAGGGGAAATAATCTATCTATTATTATGGGGCCCGTAAGTAAACAGGCTATAAATGTTTTATCTAGCTGAGAACTATATACATAAAAAACTACATATAAAATAAAGGATATTAAAATCAACATTAGCACAAGACGCAAAATATTTTACTGCATCTTTAAACATAAAATGGGTAATCTCTTAATTTTGCTCGGGCAATCAGAATGATTTTAAATTAAAAACAAACATATTATAAGACAAACAAACGCATTCATTGTTCGTATTGAACGAAAAGAAAAACATTGTATTTCTTGTTTTTTTTTATAATTATTTACACTATGCATCTTTGTTTGATTGAGCGTCATATTGATTTCTTATATTTACGTGAATACTACACATTGAAATAAAACTAGTTGTAAGATATTTAACGCGTTTATATTGTTTTTTACGTTCCCGACGTTTCGGCTGCTTTACAGCAACCAAGGTCATGGGAGGACTGAGGTGATTGACGTCCTAGTGTCATAGTTTGAACCGGGGTACCCTCATATTTAATTAAAACATAATATAAACGCGATAAAATCCTTAAAATTAGTTTTATTTCAATGATCAAGCATCAATGCATCATGGAAAAACGACTTTTTCATTTTAAACGAAACTTGGCATGGTGATAGATTATAACCTAGGCCAATCTAGTAATCATAGTCTCGCGAAACTGAATGTTGTGCAGTCGAAAGGATTATAATGTCCGCGTAAGAAGTTGCGTAAACCATTAGTTATATAACAGTGCATATTCATAAATTAAATAATGTAACAAAAGCATTTCATAATTCAACTTTCCAGAATCATTAAAAACCATTAGCGGCTAATGTAATATTACAACAAATGACGCCGTCATCCATCCATCAAATCGCTCATGCATACTCTCACATTTCATGACATACATTTGCTTTCTATTAGAAAATGTTTTTGATTACTATTCAGTCTGTCTTCAAGACTTTCTCATAATACGACTCAAGAGAGTCATGGAGGAAATCAGGAATTACTATGATCTAGTCAAAGGGAGCTTAGATACATCAAATATTAAATCATCAAATTGTTCCATACATTTCCAAATCCTAGTGGGAATGTAGGGGTTTATTAATATTTATTTGAACATTACTTTTATTGGTATATATGACCACAGATCACAGACCAAGTAACAAAATCTCCCTCTCTCACCAACTTTGCCTTTACAAAATTGAAATGCCAACTGAGAAGTTTAGGCTAGTATACAAACAATTGCACGCAGAGGTACTGCTTACTGCAAATATACAGATGCTTAACTGTACAAATATCCTATTTTAATTTTATAAATAATGTATCCAAAAATAATTTTATTCATGGGGGCCCATAATTTTCCTTGTCAAACCCGCTCATAACATAATGGTTTATTTGTTCAGTGTAAAAATGTATTGATGCTACAAGAAACGTCATATTCAATGCTAAGCAGACAAGGTTATGTCTTAAGACACAAGTAACCTCCAGCGAGTCAATTAGTCATGTTGAAAATACAACAATATGAATCATAATAATATTTCTGGGTAATCAGAAAAGCATGAAATTGAGCTAAAGAATGTTTACTTAGTAATATAAGATACCCGTCTTCTTGCACAAAGCTTTTATTTGGTAATGTTTTGATCTGAAGTTTATGCAAATAATATAAGGAAAACAATAAAAATGCATTCAGTGAAGCAAGGGTAATGTTTACGGGTATTATTGCTAGCACAATGACAGTTCAATACTTATGAGTAAATATTATGACCAAGTTTAACAAAAAAAATACAATCTTCAATAAACAATGTTGAAAAAAGTAAGTAGTTCTGTAAGTTGTTTTCAAATTTGCTTTGCAACCGTTTTTGTAACATCAATACAGGCATTTGAAGCAAGACCTATTACTAACATTTGAGAATAACCACGCTAACACATTGTAAGAAAAACATACTTTTTTGTACTTGAATGGAAATCAGTTAAAACTACCTGTTTTTTTTTTCAACATTTAAAATTACCCGACCATGACAATGAGTAAACCAGACATTATGTAAACACTTTGTAACCAAACCTTCTAAAATTGGTTTTATTTGAAATCATCTTGTAATTGTCAAAAAGTTGACCAAATTCCACACTCATTACTTATATTGGTATGTCATTGAATAATGTAGGACACATGCATTCATAAAGCTTATCTGTCACGACGCCAACCTACCTAGACAAGACAGATGTTTAACAACAAAACCACCATTTTGTATTTGCGTGACCTATTTACCCGCACAAATTCGTTATTTTATTTTAAATTTTCAAACTAAGTTAATAAAAATATACTCTCAAATAATACTCACGTATCTGGATAACATTCATCAAATAGTATCGCTTCCGTTTGATTGCATCTACGCAAGACGTAATCCCGCGCTGTAGCTAAACGGCCCGAAGTATCATGGAAGTTATCTATTACAGTGACCTCGTGCGTCTGATCAGCGATCGACAACTTAGATAAGTCGACAATAGTATCATCACACTCCTCGTTCAAAAATCCTGGAATAAAATGTGCATCATAATTCCCAATATTCACATGACATCACGACACATAGTAGGAAGTGCCGCGCTCGGGCGTACTTTCCCCCCGTGCGTGCGTAATTACGTTGCGTCAACGAAATCACGCCATGGCTGAATATTAAAGAAATATTTCACCACGTTTTCATTCAACTAACCTGTGTATTGCAGGGAAAGATGCATGCACTTGGCTGTGAAACACTTTATTCGGAACAAAGGGCGTAGAACCAAGCTATTATCCCGTTACGGAATAGAGTAATGGCAGACACTGAGATTTTGTTTCAGTTCAAACACTATAACACCTGTTACAAAGTTTATTTTACTAATAACTTGTAACAGTAATAACTACTAATTTCACTATGAAACTTGAATCACGGAGTTATTTTAAATAAAAAATAAAATAAAAATTGTGGACAAAGACCACGCAGCGTCTTCTTCCACGAAATGGCACGGAATGACCACAGACAAAACTGAAATATTTTTTTCTTAATGTCCTTTTGGAGTGTTGCCATAGTAATAAAGAAAAGTCTACCCCTTCCAAAGACAAACTTATCTAGCGTAACCATGGCAGTATAGTTAAACCAGGAAACCTCATTTCATTTAAAAATTCCTTTCAAGGTATCAGTATAAATATTTTCTTCAAGGTCGTAAAAAAAGTGATTACCTTGGAGATCATCAAATACAGTTGAGTTGCAAAGACTAAGTCTTGAACCGTTGGCATCCTGAAAAGAAAAGTAAAGATAAGAATCTAACAAATTCACCCATTGTTATAGTTTTCTTCCATCAAACCAAATTTGAAAATGCTTACTTTTACAATTCTAATTGTTGATCGACTAGGCTTTGATATAAAGGTGCTCCTGCGACTATTGATGGATTCATTATGAAAGGAACCTGGAATGGTTAAAATGATTATAATATACAATTCATAAGCACATTTTGGAAACAATATTTTTTTCAAAAATAAAATAAGTAACCTGACATTACACTGAAACTTTGGATGGAAGTGTCAGATGAATATATTTTCTTATTTTCAGTAAAAAAAACACATGCCAGCATACATGGATCAAAAAGTTTTAATTAAATTATTCAAAATAATATTGTTCCTATGCATTTTATAAAAACATTAAAATAAATACCTTGAGTAATAAAACTTACCATGCAAGTCCTGCATTTCCATCGTGCTAATCACACTCTGCCTGTATTTCCTGCCCTTCATCTCCAAGGCTTCATCTTCTAAGATCGACTGGTCAAAGTGATCAGCCGTCATTGTCATTCTCCTGTATATGCTCAAAGATCTCTCCCATTTCTTGCCTGGCTGAAGTACAATGCCTTGTTTTATATCAAAAGTGGACTTTCTAACACCTTTTGGGCTTGGACTTCTAGAATCTCGTAAAATCGTTTTTCTAGTCTTCATAGAAGTCTTTCTGTTTGCAATGGAGCTTTTTCTGGTTGTTATAAATGACATTCTTGATTCATCCTCTGCAAATTCGGTATCTTTATCAGATTTAGGCATTTTATTTATGCAGCTCGTATTTTCGATGACATTATGATTTGTACCATCTACTGGCTCCTGTGCCCCTAAAGTAAATTTATCATTATCATCAAAATGTGAAGAAGTCCTAAGAACTTCAATAGTTTTTCTAGGCTTAATAGAACTCTTTCTGGCTGCAAAGGAACTTTCTTTAGTTGTTTTAAATGACGTTCTTGTATCTTCTATAAAATCTGTATCTTGGTCTTTTTTAGGGATCATATCTTTGTACGTGATTTCATCACTAGATTTATTTGTGTCAATATTTTCTAATGTATTGTGACTTTCTAAAGTATTATTATATGAATTAATACTTTTTTCTACATAGGTATTACTTAGTACAGTCTTATCACATTCAGTGCTTGAAGAACCATATGAATTATCAAATATGGACATTATAGAGTTATTTGTCAGTTCATTCCTTCTTCTTGTTGTTACAAAACTGACACATCTTTCACCCGAATCGCTATTTGATGCTAACCCATCGTCATTTGATGAAACACTATCACTACAACTATAAACATCAGCCTCATTTTCTAATAAATTATTTTCTATTGCTTCTAAAGATTTATCTTTGTCTGAACTATTATTCAAACTGGCAAACTCTTCACTATCTTCTGTTAAACTATAATTGCTGTCACTATCATTTTCTTCATCAGATCCATATACAGGCATTTTCTCATAATATCTAAGGAAAGCTGAATCATTCATCCTTTCAACTTGAATGATAGGTTCTCTTATTGTATTTTTATCATTTATAGAACTCTTGTCACTGCTGCATGTATCATAAAAAGATTCCTTATCTGAAGAATCTACCGATGAATAATTATCATCAGCTTTTTCACTAACTATACTACTAGTGCTACTACTAATACTGTTTTCATGTATGCCATTATTATCAGGTACTGCAATTTCATCATAAATAGTTTCATTATTTTCTTTACAAATAACTTCATTTACTTCTTTAATAACATAATTGTAAGGTACAGCATCGTCTTCATTCATATTTTCATTATTTCCTTCAAAATCACTTTTGTTACCGTCAATGTCTATAGCATAATTTTCGGGTATTGTATTTACAGCATCAATTGCTAAATCATTTTTAAAATAATCTAGTTTATTTATTTCAGAATTAGAAAAGCCAATGAATGGTTCAATTTCAGTTGTTTGCGACGAAGTAATTTCTTCAGTAAATATGGTCTTACTGTCCTGAAATTCTTTTTTACTCATTTCATAATTATCATTTTCAAAATAAGGTGTTTTATTACTTTCAAGATTACTATCAGCACATTCTAATACACTATTATTAGTGGCATTATTAGCAGCACTCTGAGAATTTACCTCCATTATTTTAGGATTCATATCTTTACTTGAAAGTATCATACTAGAGTTACCATCATCTTCATCTATGGGTAGACATTTTAGAATTCTCTCATCAGATGTTACAGATATTGGTGAAAATTTGTAAATTGAATCACCTCTGTATTTCGCTCGGAAGGGAGTGCTACATAATGGAGACTTTTGCAGTATAGGTGATTGAATATGCTTCGTTAATCTATTCCTATTATATCTAAAATTCTTTTTTACAGACTCATCAAAACTGTTTTTAAGTTGTAATCTGTTCAATAATGATATATTCTTGACTATTTTGTTTATGGAATCATCAATTTGTTTTGGACTATATTTTGCCACTTGCTCTACAAGCAATTCGTGAGTTTTGATATCAGACATATTTTGTGTGATGTTTATTTGTTCATCTGAGTTTTCTTTATCTGTGTCTGTAACAGAAATTTGTTTTTATTCTAGTACTAAATTAATTTAATTTTCATCTTGCATTAAGGGTAGGCTCATGCTCAACAGTGGGACCCTAACCACCAAATACTCAAACGTAGCTCATATTTGAAGGCTGCGTAATTTTTATGAATCATAAAGATATGAAATAACACAAGATCTTATTTTAAAGTAGGACTTATTTTATGACTTACCAGTATCGCTGCTTGAGTAATAATATTTTTTTCCTTTTACTGGCTTCTTTCTTCTGTAAGTTTTACTTTCTCTAAAATAACAAGCATTAAAATTATAACCATGCAAGGTGATGATAAATTTGACATACTATTACACCATGTGTAACTATTATTTAGTGGAATCTATAAAACTATATGAAAAAAAAACTGGGTAAAAAGGCTTAAGTATTGTATACGCTAAGTATAGGCTTTGAGTTGAAGTATCTGGTTACCTAGTCTTTGTAGTACTCTTCATGTGTGGAATATAGGTACCCTTATAGATTTTGTAATAAAGTAAATATAATAAAATAATATTAATATCAGAACATTTGGTACTTACTTCGTAACTACAATCTCATCAAACAAATCAACTTGTCTGCTCTTAATTCGACACTTATCACCGGAACCGTCAACGGGGCACGCAGGTGATGAATTCAACAACATATCAAATGGATCTAAAGGCTTATTAACCCGCAAGGACTTATCCGGAGTCAAATACGCAGATTTGGACAAACTTTCTCTAGGTCGAGCTTCCACCTCTTTTATTATTCTTCTCACATATTTTCTCTTGCGAACTTTATTAGAAGCGACACTGTAAGGATTCGAGGAACCAACACATGACAATTCACGCTTGGTTTGCTTTATATTTTGTATATAAAACGCATCGAAAGCGGAGCTTTTCTCGTCTAAGTTTTGGATCAAATCTTTGCGGTCTAAGCCACCGCCAGTATCCTTCTTAGATCTATATGTTCGTATCATATTGAAGAAAAACTTATTTGGCCACTGATGCAGATGCCTACATACATTTCATTATAATAGTTTTTATAACATCAAACAGCTAGCATAGCGCGATTCTAATTATTTTTTAAATTCCGACTGTTTGACTTTTGAATTAATTAGAATGTCAGTCATTCCGTCAAAAACAAACAAATGTCAGTTTTTTTCATAAAGCAACGGATTATTAGGGTCGCCTTCTTTTTAGGTTGGCAATCGGCTACAATATAGTGTTGTTTTTGCCAGTGTCCAGTATATATTCATGATTTTTATAAAATTATAAATACACCGAGTGATGATTATTGCGTGATAAGTCAAGTTATACTATTTTATTTCAATTTCCTTCAATGGGCATTGTCTAAAAATTTTTACCCCCAGATTTTATATTTTTTTTAGGAAATATAGTGTATTTTAAGGAACTAATTTAAATATCTTTGTATTCTATTGCCTATTTTTTTTAATATTTAAATTGTAAATTTTGAAATTGATGACGTCATCGTCGGCGTCAAAGTTATTCGTTTGCTTACTAAAAATAAAAAAAAAACTGATATCCATCAATCGTCTGTCAACGTCAAAATTCTAACCTCTTCCTCTTACCCTTAGGTTCTTACCTTATTGTATTTTTATGTAAAACATTAATCATCACGTAATAAGTGCTATGTCGATCTTTATTAGTCCGCTTAATCCTAATAAAAAATATGGCCGGCTCTTCTAATTTAACAGATACTGATAACTTTGAGCTGATTCTCGCAACTTGCCAAAAGTTGTAAATGTAATGATTTTAGAGTACAGCTACTAATAGTAAGCATAATGTAGCTGAAATAAGAGGAGCGAAAATCCGTATGTAAGTACTATTTGTGTTACTGATATTGTTTCTCAGTTCTTCGTCCTTGTGGAAGTATTTTCTAGAAATAAAAGCAGTCATTCATATCTCTGTCACAAACAATCAATTTCAAGAACGATGGTTAAACTGTTGGGCCGTGAAATAAATAAATAAACTCAATAATATAAAAACTAGCTTTTGCCTGTGAGTGAGTTTCTTCATTTGGCAGATACAACCCCCAGTGCTTTCCAGAATATAATCTAGAATCAGGAATACAAGTAGTACCATGTTTTGTTATGAACAGGGACTTTTATTTTTTCATTTATTTACTTATTGTTTCAGGTCATCTTGTGATTCTTATTTAAATACTGTAGTTGGGTATGTCCAACTCAGCAGGACTGGCAGTGATTGTGCAGTGCAGAAAGCCGTTCTGACATATATATAAAATAATGTGATACAAAAAAATATAAAGCACAAATACATTGCCAAATGCTTGCATGTAAGAAAAGAAGATCCACTTTTTGAGACAACTAGGAATGTACATATTTTGTGGGAAGATTTTGATGAAAACTACATAAATAAGGTGGAAGATTTTTGGAAGGATTATATATTTCCCAAATTATGAGCAAGATCAAAATGAATGAATAAAAATACTTTTTACTGTCAAGAACTCTTTATTATTTCTCCTTGTAAATTAATAAGTCTACAAGATATTATAAAGATTTCATCTAAGTATGGTCCATATTTGTAGTTAACGACAGAATGTGCTTTTAATAAAGCAAATTCTCTAACACATCTGATCACCCTTTCAACATGAACTCTTAAACTGGCTATAACTTTGCTTTGAATAATTTCGGTTACTGACTGTTTAACTGCTGAGCATACACTTGGTGGCCTAAGAAGTTTAACTCCATGTGAACTTAAAAGTGATTCAATTTCCTTGAAACCGCTATTGGCAAAAACTATAGCATTTGGCTGAAGAACATAGCAAATTACTTTTTTCCACAAGAGCTTTATCTGATATTCTTTTACTTTTGTTCTAGATATTTCAAGTTGATCACTTATTCTTGCAATGGAATCATTTTGTTTTATTTTGAATAAAGTTGCAATAATGCAAAGAGAATCAATTTTAGATGTGCTTTTTTAAACAATGTAATCTACGAGCCACAGAGAGCTCAAAACTCGGAAAGTTCTAAGATGTAATGGTAGCGGAGGTCCCTGCTTATTAACACAATAATAAGAGCTGAATATCTCAAATAGATTCAATGTATTTCCTTAAAACTTGACTAGATCCATCTCACAAATAGTAGGTAGTAAATTTCAAACATATAAACCATAAGTATTGACATAAATTCACCCATTCTGGGACTATGATGCCTTCTTTATCATAATGTCAGCCAGTGTCCACCCACTGGTAACTATTACCCTTCTTCTGTTTGTGCCAAATGAATTCCTTTGGTTCAATGATCTTTGGCTAGAGACTGTCAGAGAAAGGTTTCAAGCCTATATCAACAGTCTTCTAGCAGAACAAAAATATACCTTCATGGGTAATGTGAAAGCTGAAGATGTACTGGGCACAACATTATCTTCATAATTTCATTTTTTATCGGATGGTTTAGGTTGAAATTGCAATAAAAGCTGGCCTAACTCAGTATTTTGTTGACTCGGAACCTGAAACATACACATACAATAAAAATGTAGGTACACAAAAAATTTGTAACATCTTTCTAAGTAGATAGTTCGAACATCTCTATTAGAGAAATTAGGTACTAACATCCAATGGATTCTTTGCGATATTCCAGAGTGTGGGTGTAGGTTTAAATAGTGGCTCATGTTTCATTAATGTATACTTATAGTAGTTCTTCAAGTCTGCCTTTGGCTGCCAAAATTACATAGTATGATAAACAAAAGATTAACTTAGGTGTACTTATTACATGGAATATGAAGATTTCTATTCAGCAGTTATTTAGTCGAATAAGAAAATGTGAGACATAAGTACTTACATCACAGTGGTCTTCACAACAATACATCGTATAACTCTAAAATATTCCACATTCACTTCGCTACACCACTTCTCTCGCAAGTCGTCTCTAATGCGAACAAAAATCTTGTTTGGGCTATTTGTCGAATCATTATTGCAGGTAGGAACAAAGCACTTTCTGTATTTCATATCGCAATATTTGTAATGCAACTTCTGCAACTATAAGCGCACTATTTAAATAGGAAATCAATTTCTTTTAAGTGTGGACCGGTACGGTAACGAACAGAGTAAGGTTATGTTTTTGTTTTGACATTGACACTTGTGCGCTGAACAGACTACTTTTTTTTTATTTAAGGTGAATGCTCAGGGTCGGTTGCCGCACATTTTCGATAGATGGTCCTGTTTTTCTGCAACTAGTTACACGAACATCGAGCATCTATGAGACTTGATGTTGCAAATTGCGAGCACTACTACGACATTGCATTGAAATATCCAAAAAAACATTAACCTGAAATCATTTATAATGGATGAGATACCATGGCTTCTAAAATCCTTGTATAAATAGGCACTCACACATAGACAAATACACGTCTTTTTTGTGCCGCTAGAGCGCAGCACTTGTTAAAAGTCTCGCATACTAAAAGTTGTCTTTTTATGCCACCAGGTACAGCGATCATAAAAAAACTTATTTATCGGTTGTAAAATAATAGAAATACTTTTGCGAGCTTTGCAATATTAAAAGTTTCAGAAATAAAAGATAGAAAAGAAAAATGTATACTTTCATGTTCGTAAATATAATGTTTATTGTATAGATCTTATAAATATAGCAAGGTTTGCATGATAACTGTAAAAGTATTACGCTTTACAATATACCAGATCAACAACAAGAACAATATTTATTATAATTTACAAGGGAATAAGAAATTTGGCAATGTAGTTCTATACCTAATAAGGGATACAGCTACATTTCCAAATTTCTTTGAAACAATGTTGTTTGTTGTTGGTATTCTAAAATTAGGTAAATATAACATTGTTTCAAATACTAATATTATGATATAGAATCGACTCTATACAATTTACAGTCATCTTGATTCTTGCAACCTCCTGTGCTTCATTCCTCCGCTAAAAAGAAAAAAATAATTGTTTAGTCCAATAATAATTATTACTGTATCCATACTTATTATAAGGTAAATGCTGCTGTGACATGTATAGATTCAATCATTCAATCATCGTTCCAGAGACGGGCCAACATACACCGTCACACTGCAATGCACCCACATTTCACCGATGGTATTTTGGTACCAATGTAATAGAGGGTGAGCCCATCGCCATTATATCGGGCACACGCCTCCTCAATATGAGGGGCATATAGGCCGTAGGCCCAGTGCAGTTTAGTGAACTTCACACGACTTTTGACAGACATGCAGGTTTCCTCACAAAGTTTGCCTTCATCGTACAGCAAGTGATATTTTTTATGGAAAATAAGATTCGCACATGAAAATCCGGAAATCTCAGTGATGGGAGCCAGGGTTTGAACCTGAACACCTCGTTCCAAGGCGAGCGTTCTGCCAACGAGGCTGTCACTACTGTACAACTTTGGAATCTATACTAATATAATAGATTCCACTAGATGCGCTGATGTTCTTCACTCTCATAATACGATGGGATGGCAATCCGGTACAATCAGAGAGATCAGGCTGTGTTGTCCGAAGCACAAGCAAGTGATAATCATGAAATTGAACTTGTGTTGTGTAGCCACTTTACAATACGAGTTATGCTCTAAGGTATTTGTTACCAAGTTGTCCCGACTTTCACCAGTGTCACATTCCATCAGTATCTCCATTACAATTCAAATAGCAAACAAAACACAAATTAAAACAAAACTAATCGCAAATCCCACACAATTATTATTTGAATTTTGAAGTAAGTTTTTACATACATAATCACAAACACAACATGAAATCGGTCGCAGCAGAGTAGTGAGTCCATTTTTTTTTATAATTCTGGAATTTGGCATCAGCATACCATAGACATGCTGCCAATTTGGTCAAGATATAATAAATTAACTTCGTAGACACCCAGAACAAAATAAGTAACACTATTCTATACATTCTAAGAACTTGGTAAGTGCTTACCGACTTTTATATTTATTAAATATCTATACCTCAGATTAACAGAATCCAAAGAGAATAATTTTAAAAAATATAACAGTAGGTAAGCACATACATAATATCTAAGTACAGAATGTATGTGCATCAAAACCAGTTATTTTCGGCCTAGGCACCTATTTATTATGTAGACGAGTACTCGTATCCGAGGTATAAGGTTTTGCGTTCAGAAACGAAAAAAAAAGTAATATCAATATATCTAAAACTAAGTAGGTTTCTAGTTGGTACCAATTTATAGCTACTCTATAATAAATCGGTAAGTAAAAAGAAGAGAAATAGGTGCACATAGGTATGTTTTCTTAGATTTATTCAATTACGAGCTATGTCGCACTTGATTTGTTCAAACGTTCAAGGGGTATCCCATTCATTAGGCTTCCCTATAATTTCGAAAAACCCGTTCATACTAGGTGCCGGGGCTTGCTTTCTTGTATCGCCAATCGTGTTAGGTTAGTTGGTTGGATATATATGTATGTATATATATATATATATACATACATGCCTTGCTGGTTGGTACCTTCCTATAGCTAGTCAGTAAGTAAGAAGAAGAGATAGGTACACATATAGGTCGCTATGTAGATTTTCTCAGATTGATTCAATATTGAATAATTACTAAAAACCGATGTTACGAAATATGTCGCGCGAGTCGCTGTCGATGTATTCTAACATTTTTTCTAGTCACAGCTGCTTATCTATACTAATATTATAAATGTGAAAGTTTGGATGGATGGATGGATGAATAGATGGATGGATGTTTGTTACTCTTTCACGCCCGAACGGCTGAACGGATCTGGATGAAATTTGGCACGGAGATAGATTACAGTCTGGAATAACACATAGGCTACTATTTATCCCGGTAAAATGTATGGTTCCCGTGGGATAGATGTTTTCATTTTTCATACTTTTTATCGCGGGTAACACCGCCGGGCGCATCTAGTATATATAGATATATATATATATATATATATATATATATATATATATATCTATATATATATATATATATATATATATCTATATATATATATATATATATATATCAGTAGCACACCCGGCAGTGCCTAAAAAAATGTTTGATAAATTGATCAATAAATCGACAAAGACTCGCGCGACATATTTCGTAACACGACATCATCTAGCTATGGCCTTGGAAGGTGTACATACTACCTATATATATTTTCGTTATATTACTACCACACCATGTTGGAGTAACACGGCCGAGCTGTGTGTTTTGGAAATCTAATATTCACTTACAGAAACAATATCAATCATTCAAAAAGACAAGCCCACCGGCAAGATTTGAACTTGCTATAGTACACGTTTGCATCAACCGTGTAGAACATTAGGCTACGTAGACCACTAGTCAAGACGACGAATATTTTGATAGGTTTCAATGATATTTACAACCAATTGAAACATGACATATTCATTCATTCATTGATTATTTAAAAAAATAAATACATGCCTTATGTAGGTATGTAGGTTATTTTATTATAATAACCCGAAAAAATATGTTTTGGGTGCAGACAAATCCTAAAAACTTGGATTACAGGAAATAGGGATACATGACGATCTGCACACACAGATAATAACACACCCCAAGTGGCTCAAGTGAAAAACGTAGGTACATGCGATTGTTCGTAGGTTCGATGGACGAACGAAATTTATATGTATTTTTTAATTTTAATTTTTTATTATGAATCTTTATACTTATTTATAGAAAATTTATATCTCTCTATATATTATAATGTTATGTCTTTATGTATTATAAGTAAAAACTCCTGCTGCCATCTGTCGCCGTAAATACTGAAAGACAAAGAATCGGATGCTTTATTAGTTACGGGTTAATTTGGACAGAGGCGCTTTTATTCACGCACACAAGCCTAAAATTTAATATCGTTTTATGATGTTATTACTATAAGATTTTGCCTGATATTTCATTCTGCGAGCTCTTTAATTTATAGAGAATTGATAACAATGCTTGTACAACTAAAAAACTGTATGTGTATCGAGTATTACCATGTTGAAATTTGTATGGGAATGCGACTGATCGCTTCCACCTTAATGCAATGCAATGGCATTATAATCCATGTGATGACGTCACTGAAGGTGAAATAAAGGTCAAACATATTTTTCCAAATATCTTAGAAATGAGAAAGTATTTTTAAATTTTAACTACACATACGACATTAGTAACCCTATTCCTCGAAATGGTTTTTCAATCAGAACGGTTTTAAAAAAATGGACAATCCCCATTGTGCACGTTGAAGGAAAGCGAGAAAGGCTTAGTCAACGTGAACTTCGAAGATCAATGACACGTTTGTATCATTTTGTACACAGAGCAAATCATTTTGAAAATTGATAGGTAAAAAATACATTCGTAGTCATCGGCGCCATTCACATTGTCAATCCAAAGTAACTCGTGATCCTTGCCAAATCGTCCAGGCTACTATATTATATCACTCACACGTTCTGAATTTCTCCGGTATTCTTTTTTCGGATCAATCTGAAGACACTGACGAGCGTTTAGGGCGAGCGTCTATTTCTAATAATGTTCAATTCCTTATAAAGATTAAAGGGTTTCCTAGGTATTAAATCGAATTTAAAAATGTGTTTTTTTCTTGCAATCCAAAGGTAAGCAAAGTGAATGGGTAGCCGTAAGTTTAATCTGACAGCACTGATCTGGAATCGCTCAAAAACTTTTCATAGACATGCCGGATGCTATCTAGTCCACCATTGGGAAAATAAGATTCTCACATAAAATACGTAAATTCCAGAGGAGTGTACCCGGGTTTGAACCGTTACCTTTTCCTAAGAGAGCTATCGACTAACTTGGCTATTGCGTCGTTGCTGTATTTTAAATAAAATAACTACAATATTCCATTCTCCATCCCACAGCTTTTTATTTATGTCTAATAATATAATAGTTAGGTACGGATTACACAGTGATTATGAACAAACATTTTAATATCACCACTAAACTGGACAAAGATCAAAATCTTTGGTTGAGTTTCGTTCATACTATCGCCTCTTGATAATTCTTCGTTGAAGTAGCCTGCATTACTTACACCCTTAGACGAAGAAATAAAACAGATGGAGTGTCAGTACTACATAAATCGGTTAATTTACTTATGCTTTAATATGTAGAGCGGCACTCCACCTGTTTTATTTCTTCGTCTGAGCCTAAACCACAAAAAAAATGGTACTAGATTGGAAATGTCCATATTAAACACTTTACACTTTATTGAACATTTCAAACATTTTTTTACATAACATACGCTACCTAGTTATGTTAGGTAGTTCAAGAGGCCTTGATTATCTGTAATTAAATGCCGTGTCTCACAATGTCGGTTTATAATATTAACTAAAAATATATACAGATAATTAAAACTACTTACATAGAAGTACTTTACAGATTTACTTATAAAATTTACAATAGCATTTACATAGTTACAATATATTCAGTAGAAGAATGTGCACTGTAATATAATACCATTGTAAATGGACGAAAACATTGTATAAATTCAGGAGCATGCGAACCTATTATTATAGGTACCAAATCGGAATAGTAATGATCAAAAATTTGTATAAAGGGCTCTAGACGTGGTTTAAACGGTTTAAACCGTTTACACCACTTGCTTGACTTGACAGACCTTGTGTTTGAAGCATGTTTCATGGAAATGTAAAACTTCGTAAATACCTAGTTTTGCGATCGATTTGTTTATTCACGTGATGTTTGAGTTTGTCCGAGGCCCTTAAGGGGGAAGCTCAGGGTCAGGGCGCGAAATTCAAAATGTAATTTAGTGTTACGATGTAGTTTAGGGTACTTTATTAAGCAAACTTAATACATCGAGACATCCAATGCAGAATGCTAATATCGCAAAACACTAAATTACATTGTAAAGAAATCCAAATTTTTCGTAAAAAAATAAAAACCATTGACATTTTGAATTCCGCGCCCAGACCCTGAGCTTCCACCTTAAATAAAATTATAATCCTGCGTGCTATCCCCCGGGTAACTTAGGTACCTACGTAAGTACCTTTTTCTTAAAAAGTAAATAACAATACTTAAGTCGTCTCTTGGTTTAAAAAAAAATATTCAATATACAAATTTTGTTATTGCATGATTAACCTACAGAAATATATGATTACTTTAATTATTTTTAATCGCGATTAGGGGGAATACAAAATACTTATATAACTAATCATATAAGTAAATATGACGGCCTATAATATGACAATAATATCCCCCTATTACATTGCCTTAAGTTACAAAAATATTTTTACATTCAACTATCAAGTCATAGACAATAAAACTCAGACGAAGAATCATACAGACCGAGTGTCGCAAACATCGTATTGAAGCATGAAAAGCTAAGCCTATTCGTGTGTGCGTAAGGTTGTAATCGGCTTGGTTTTTTTGACTAAAATATTTTGTTCATGACACTCCATCTGAAGTTTTACTTCGTCTAAAAAATAAAAGGAATGGCTAAAGTGTGAAAAAGGCGCGTTCACAGCAATATTACTTAATTCGCGTTCAGCGCATAATATTTCAAATTTTCCCCCAATAATGAATAAGCATAATGATAAAATATTAAGTTGAACCTAGCACTGTATATAGGTAATATGCATTGCAACAACATAACATTAAAAAAAATTTACAACAAACATATGCTGTCATCGCCAAAACATACCATTGACAAAAATATGCTTTTGCACCTTCGCTTCGACCGATTAGATATTCGACCACAGACGACGAAATAATATAGACGGAGTGTCGCAAACAAATTGAAGCACAAAAAACCAAGCCAATTTGTGTTGTAATTAAATCCAATTCGTTAGTCAGAACGTAATTAATTTGTACTATAAAAATGAGCTTGGTTTTTAGTGCTTCAATATGTTGTTGGCGACACTCTGTCTATATTATTTTTTAGTCATTCCAAACTCTGTCGAAAGGGTTACTACAGAATTTCGGATTATTTAGTTTAGATGATGACTGCTCACATATTTCGCGTCAACTACATGACAAAGTGTAGCGTTTGTGCGCCTCGAAAGGCATCACCCTGGGGCGTAGGAAAATAATTAAACTTTTGTATTTTGTACCATATTAATTGGCGATAAAAAAAAACATTGGTTGGAGGTTGTATATGGATCCCGTTGTAGAATTAAGAAAAAAATTACACGTTGTAAGTGCCCCCATAGGCTCACTTTTTTTTCAACAACTTATATACTTACTAAGAGAATTGGTGTGAATCAATAATCATAAATATCACATGAATTTATATAAATTCGAATGCACCTTACGTTTACGAGAACACATCTATGGGTCGAGGCGACGATGTGACGAGTTGTGTGGGGCTAGCAAGTGGGTCACTCATCGGAGATTCTTTCTTCTTTGCTTCAATAGATGCTTGTTTTACAGCCTCTTTGTATGGACCAGTCATTTTCTTGTTGAAATATATCTGGAATGTGTAATGATAATTTTGTTTAAAATAATATTGCCTTTATGGTATTATTATTAAATTTTGTGCTAAATCTTTGTAGGTTTGACTGCACATCATACAAAAGCAGCATTGGATGAAATTTTGTAATTATTATTAACTGAAAATGGTATGTATGTTGTACTCTGGATTATAAGCTACTTATATCCAGAAAATACATGAGTATGGTGGGGCCAAGGGCAAAGCTAGTATGTTATAAGTCAAACACCAATTCTGTGATGTAAGAATGCTATGATCAAAGTAACTTTGCAAATAACACATGCCAGTTAGTCATAGCCAGCAAGTCATAAACACCTAACAGAAAAAAATCTGTCTTTGATTGTGGGTTAAATTAATTGGAGACAATAAAGATGGCTCACATAATTGCCATCATGCAAGATTTATTTCTACTCTATAAATTACTCAATACATTAATAGATAATGCAATAGCACTTCTGAGAATACCTATACAATTTTGTACAAATTATCCTGTTAAATATTATAAATTATAATTTACCTTATAATCCTCTAGGAAAGGGCTCAAGCTATCACATGGCATTAATGATGATGAGGTTGAAGCATACCATGCAATATGAGCCCGGGACGTGGGCGTCACACTTATGACTCTTCCCGGCCACCAGGGTAACCCTACCACCTTCCCCCAAACAATGTCCCCTGGAGATACACATATTAACCTACCCCCTGCCCCCTCAGACCCATTTGCAGGGAAATCTGGCTCTATTTGACAGTCCCATTCCTCTGTATCGCTTTTGTGAGCATCATTTTCACAGGAATTACTGCTCAGCCTTCGCAAGCTTATAGAAAGGTTCTGACTCATACAATGTTCTTTAATATCACTAAAATAATCTACCAAGTCATTCTCTGTACATTTACTCATATTTTCATCTCTGTTCTTTTGTGTTTTGTATTTCTTTTTGTGTTTTACTTTATGTTTGTGTTTCTTTTCTAATGGGTCTAATGTTGGACTGCTTGGTAGATTATTATGGGGTGATAGGGCACCAATATGTTTAGGTGACTGTCTGTTATGCTCCACCTTATCAGAGTAGCCTTTTTTTGCCTGTTTTTTGGCTTTCTTCAATGCCTTTTTAGCTGCTTTAGATTCACCTTTAGAGGGCTTACCCATATCACAAGATACACCTGAATCTTCATTGAAGTCTCCTGTAAGCGGTGGTATTTTAACAACTGTTCCCTCACCTTCCCCAAAACAAATCTTTAATGTCCTTGCATTTGAAAACATGGTACTGAATGAAACATCATTATCATCTTTCAGGTCATGTTGATCATCATCCATATCGTCAGAGACACTGACGAACGCCATTTCCTGCGTCACACTATCGCTACTACTAGATGTCTCGCATTTAATTGATTTTTCACTAGCCTTATTGGAATCTTTAGGTATACCTTTAGTAGCGCTTGTTATCTCGCTCGGTTGTAGCCTGGATAACTTGGGAATGAGCATATTACTCATCAGGTACTTCTTCTCAACACGAGATGACTCACCGTCTTGGGGCATGCTCTCGTCAGATTCGAGTTTCCGTTTTTTGGACACGTCTACGTTTTCATTGTTCTCATTACATATCCCTTTACAATTTGAGCACAATACCTTCCGGGGTCGCAGTCTGACTGTCATCTTTTGTGCCGGCTTAGCTTTCGAGGCTGGCTTCTTATTTCTTTGCGAGTTTTCACTCTGATACTGAGGTTCCTGATATGCAAACCTCTGACTAACGGAATGTAATTTATCTTTCTCATCTGTGGACGGAGCTTGCTTAGCGAATGCTGGATGGAGGCTATACACTCCAAAAGGCAAATTACTGTAAAAATAAGTCGATGAAGCGTAAATAAATGATTATTTTCCCAAAAATCGATACGAAGTTTGAATCATGTCTATCAATACCTACCCTTTGTTGGAGTCCAGAAGAACTCCTTGGAACTTTTTATCATCAGCACTATATGAAACAATTATTAAATCAGCTAGAGACTCCTCTACATTTACTAAAATCTGCGAATTCTTCTGAATCGTCATATCGGCTGTTGCTGCGACAGCCGCCATATTTAATTGAGTCATAGACAGCAGACAATTTATTTTTTAAGGTTTTTTTTATGGCGGCGGCGCGGCGTTAGGTAAAACGTAAAATATAGCGTACATAGTGTAGTTTGTTAGCTGAGAGTTGTAACTCGTCCATGATATTTATATTTTCTGTCCTCGTTGCCAGTTTTATTTATTTGGCAGGTAGGCTACCTGCAATAGAATTTAGTTTTATGGACTTATAACAACTTAACTTAAGATGGAAGCTCAGGGTCAGGGCGCGAAATTCAAAATGTCATTGGTT
Organism: Pheosia tremula; assembly: GCA_905333125.1. NCBI lineage: Eukaryota > Metazoa > Arthropoda > Insecta > Lepidoptera > Notodontidae > Pheosia > Pheosia tremula. The sequence goes on along the minus strand of HG995408.1, from coordinate 9,182,928 downwards.
TTTATTTTTTTACGAAAAATTTGGACATTTTTACGATATAATTTAGTGTTTTGCGATATTAGCATTCTGCATTGGATGTCTCGATGTATTAAGTTTGCTTTAAAAAATACCTAAAGTGAAATAACACCATAAAGTTAGTAAAAGTAGCGGTTTTTACAAATCTTATGGTATTGTATCGGATTAGGTACTTTTTTAAGCAAACTTAATACATCGAGACATCCAATGCAGAATGTTGATATCGTAAAACACTAAATTACATCGTAAAGATGTCAAAATTTTTCCGTAAAAATATAAAAACCATTGACATTTTCAATTTCGCGTCCTGACTCTGAGCTTCCCCCTTAACCAAACTCACCTAACTGCGCTAAGCGCACATACATAGATAATAACAGGCCAAAAGCAGACAGCTGACAGACAAACTAGTATATAAAGGTGCTTTGTGCAGTTGACAGATCACTGACAGTCAGTCAGTGTGAAGTGAACAGAACTCACTCAGTCAGCGGTTGTTTATTGGTTTTTCGAGTGGTGATACGCACTTGTTAATAATAATTTTATTTTTATTAAACTATAAGAAAGATATCTCTCGCTCCCACGACGAACAAAGAACTCGGTGAGTAAAACCTGGATAATTTTTATTTTACAAATGGAGTGTATTTTACATAATAATTTGGACTTACATAATCTATTTAGTATTTAGTAATAATAATGTTCAGTTTAGTTGAATGATCAACTTTTTACCGTGCTATTTATTGTTGGAAATATTTTAAAGGTATATGGAATATTAAATGCTTAATGGATAAATGGTAGGTATTCTCAAAATATATTTTGGCGAAAAAAAAATTTCGAAGTTTACAGTTCTTCTTATGAATAATATATAAATTTAATAAGACCTACCTAACATATGTGTAAGTACAGGCCAGCGCAAACTTGGGCGGGCTACGGTGCCAATACATATGGAGGAATGGTAGTTGTAATAATACAAAAATTCATTCGCTTGTAGTGTCCTTCAGTGTACTACAATTATGTCAGATCTCCACAAGCAAATTCCTGTTTCACTTAGGACCAGAGTACATTTGTAAGTAGGTTCCATAGAATTAAGATCTACATTCTTTGGTAGGTTAAGTCAGCCATAAAAGTGGTTTATCAGTTTTGATAACAACTAATTAATTAATGAAATTTTCACTAAAGCTAAAATGTAGAATGTTCTTGGTTCACATTGATAAGAAATTACCAAAATGGGTCTATTTTGGTAATTTCTTACCATCCTATAATGTGCACACAATATTTGAGTGCTAAAAGAATATCTTGGCCGACTTTACATATATTGTTGATGGATTACAAAAAATTTTTGTAAGTAAGTAAAGTGCTAGACTTGAAAATGAAACTTAAATTTTGTAAGTGGTAAATAACAAAAAAAAAATTTAGTAAGTATCTACATCAAAATAGTCATATTTCAAAATCAATAAATCCACAGACAATGGCTGCATTCACTACAGAGAAGAGGATCGACATCACCCAACCTCTTTGGGACCAGAGTACATTTGTGGGAAGGTTCAAGCATTTTGCCTTCGTCTCAAATCCATTGTTGTCACTGACCTCTGAAAAGGAATTGCACGAGGCAAAGGATTTGTACTTAAAGTACAAGTAAGTTAAAACAAATACGTAAATTAAAATATTGGTGCTAACAACAATTTCACACATCCAAAATTGTTCCTGTTTTTGGCTTCCACAACAAATAATCAAAAATGTTGACAGACCTAATTTAAGACCACTGTCAGAACACCATATACCTACTCTGAGCTGTATATAAATGTAATAAGCAAGTAATGAAGTCATAGACTATAAAGGCTGTATTCCCCATTAGGTTCCACATTTCCCTCATGGTGCTTGGTTCCAATATATATAATGCCATTATATTGTGCACCTTAATGCATAGTCGATCTAGGCCATAGTTCACCACCCTGACCCAGTATGGGCTCATTTCACATCTTTCGAAAGATTCTGAAGAATTCACTGCGCAACAAGTAAAAACCATGATTGATGATTCCCAAGGTGATAGCCTCATTTAAATCCACAGCACTTTGTTCCAAAGCAAGTTCTACTAACTTGGCTACCCTTGTTTTCCTTTTTCATCAGGTAAATCATAAATTTGCTATTACTAACATAAGGTGTATGTACTGTACAAAAGTACAAATAATACCCAAAATTGCATTAATTGGAATTATTCTCTTGTTCCTAGTCTTTTGCTTATTTTATTCAGGGTATGTTTCCAGACTATCCTGTTTAGGTACTTATATATATGTATTGGACACTAGTGGTACAATCACCTTCTTTTGTTTATGTTGGGGAATGCATTTCCGCATACCGCTCGGTTTGGGGGGACCCGAACGGTTATGTGGGGCTCCTGGACATGTCCAGACTACCCACTAAACCCAGCGGTCCGCCTTCACCGCCTTTGAAGTGGAGCGTCACTGGATCGCACATGGCATACTACTGCGACGCCCCAGTGGCCGGCCCGGGTTAGACCCCAGGCTGCAGACATTAGGAGGGGTGCCTATTGGCAACAGGCACCCTCCGTCGAGGGACTTTGCGTGGGTAGGGGGTCGGAGGACCACCTGCCCACGTGTCCCCTTAGTGGTACTACCACTACAGTAACATATTTGGTTCACAGAATAGGTCAAGAGCCTCCGGGCACAAAGTTCGAGCAGGTGGTGAGAGCTAAACAGCTGTATGAGTCTGCATTCCACCCCGATAGTGGGGAGCTCCAGAATGTGTTTGGCAGAATGTCCTTCCAAATGCCCGGAGGCTGTCTCATCACGGGAGCGATGCTGCAGTGGTACAGGTACGTCCAACTTTCTAAATACTTTATAAATACTTAAATAAGAGTTTTAATGGACATTTACAGACACCCTGCGTAAGCCCAACTTGTGTTAGAAGTGTGTGACGGTAATATTGTATTAATTCAGTTCAGATTATGTGAAAAAGATTTTACTCAATCACACTAGAACGGCTGAACAGATCTGGATGAAATTTGGCACAGGGATAATTATAGTCTGGAATAGCACATAGGCTACTATTTATCCCGGTAAGAAGTAAACGCGGGTAACACCGCGGGGCGGAGCTAGTGTAATATTAATTAATTTCGGAGGAGATGTGAATTGATAGAATATAAGCTTGATTTATGCAGACTGCACTGTTAAAAGAATTACCATAACTAGGGTTGGCAATTGTTTTTATAACAATTATACCTAGCAGGTACCTTCTTACTTATTTTTGAACAGATACTCTAATTTGAGAGTAGTCCACTTTTACTGCAAAATATAGTAGGAGTAAAATTGTTGCCATATTTCCACAGTCAATTTAAACTTTTTGTTTGAGTAGGTATAGTTATCGAAGTAGGTATATGAGAGAAATTCAGTTAGTATAATAAAATGAATACAGCAGGTATTTAGCTTGTGTGATAGTACACCTCTCACGAAAATAACTCTACATTTAAATTCCAAAATTATTTGGAGCAGTCCTCATGGCAAGATTCCAACAGTTTACACATAAAATGCAGTTGCATTGTTGCTCTTGCTCCTTCGAAGTCACACAATGTCGTGCAAAAACAAGAAAGTACATTGTATAAATAAAAAATATTTCTAACTGGATGTTATTCGAAGGGCAGGCAACACAAAATACCCAGAAACAAAAAAAATATCATGAAGGCTGAGCGAGACAGCCTCTAGTGCTAGTGTGTCCTTATCACTCTCGGGCTCTTCCCTTATGACCCCACACCCTAGCTTTTTGCCTTGCTCGGCCCTTTCTTACTGCAACTTTTTTTTTTAATTTGGCATCACCATAGTTATTTTGCCAGTGTCAAGTAATATACATTATTTCTGTTTTTTAATATATGCACAAGCCCAAAGGCTAGGCCCAAGTAAAATACCCCCCCATCCCTCAATCAGTAAAGTGATGGATACTTTACCGAAAGATTTTTCATGGATTTTATGTGAGAAACTGAAAAGCCATGTTTCGTCACTCTGTTTCAATTACCTACACTTGTGCACTTTACCGAACCCATAATGGTTAATATTCCACTTATATCACTCAGTATAACTCGCAGGAACACTAGTTTTAGAAATTAAAACATAACTGACGCTATGACTTTTCAGTTTCCCGCCTAACACCTACTGCAACTTTGATCAATCCAAAGAAGAACTTTTGTGGGGACAACCACCAAAAAGTCCGATATGTTTTTAATCACTGTAAAGGGTCCATACCGTCTCCACAGAACCCCAGTGGCGGTTGTATTCTGGCAATGGGTGAACCAGTCGTTCAACGCACTAGTAAACTATACAAACCGCAACGCGAACTCGCCGCTAACCACGACGCAGATGGGAGTCGCGTACGTATCCGCGACCTCCGCGGCCATGACAACGGCGCTACTCTTCAAGTTTAGCGTTCAGAAACGTGCGAAGAATCCGATTTTAGCGGTAAGTTGCCACGGAGTGCATACAGAGAAGATGTCCTAAGGGAGCGTTCAAGTATTACGTAATGAATTTGGGGGGGGAGGGGTCTTCTGAAACGTTACGATGCGTTTCAGGGGCGTGAGGGGGGGGGGGTTTGAACTACGCGTTACGTAACATTGTTTTATCCCTTCAGAACGGTCGCGTAGAGACTTTATGTTTTACTAGGGGGGGCGGGTAAAGAAATATGTTACGGCGCGTTACATGGGGGGGACGGGGGTCAAAAATCTTCCAAAAGTTGCGTTACGTAATACTCGAACGCTCCCTAAGCAACCGTGCACAGTGATTCTCAATTAAGCCCTGACGTCATCTCTGGGGGCGTGGCCTCAGTCATTCTTTTGACGGCAATCTTTTGAACAGCACGATCGCATTCGCACCCCAGTCTATCTCTTTTAGTTATAGTATAGTACTGCAATTTCTTTTTTCTTGTAGGCCTAGTAGCTTATGATATGGGCTAAATTTTTGGTGTAAAATAAAATTTGGGTACTTACATACTTTTCAGTAAATATACCTACGTATTACCAACAGGAATTCACGAAATTTACGATGTAAGGCATACTCATGAAATTCTGAAAAATGTATAAGTATACAGTCATTTTCACCGGCATCGAATGAAGTAATCGTATTACCCACAATAATACATTATTGTTCGTCGATAAGATAAAGAATGTCGCTCTGTGTAATTTTTTTCCTCAGTATTATGATGGATCATTTAGATGATACAAATCGATTCATTAAGTATTAGTATACGATTGTTAATATGACATTTATCTATACCAACATGTCAAAGCTATGTTTAGCTATGGTTTAAATTGATCCCGACTAGGTTACAAATAAAACACTTGATTATTCTCGTCAAAATTTAAAACATGGTTAGGCATTTATTGTCCCTAAATTTTAACCCTAAACTTAGATAATTCTTATTAATAGGATTTTTGCAACACAAAAGAATTGAGAAGTCTTCATACTTACTGAGTTCGTATAACAAAACAACACATTTATACGTGTCATTTGACTTCGTTAGAATAAAACGACCTTCAGTCGTTTTCAGTGGCCTTCTGCATTCATTCGCTGTAATTTTCATGTCTAACCATCCTATTTAGGTGGCAGCCTATTCGAATGAGCATTAACCATTATTGGATTCTTTTAAGACGGATGGCAAACTAAGTCGGCATGTATTTTGCGAAAGCAGGTATGCAAGGATGTCCTATTGAATGAATGCGTGCCCACCGGTCGCCTCTTGAGTTGGATTGCTGACGATATTGTAGGGTTTTGGGGTAGAGGTTTTTTTTTATAATATATAACGTGTTGTGTTGCGTGTTCCACTTTATTTTTTTTGCTTTTTTGACATCATAAGTATATTGCCAGTGTCAAGTTTAAAGTGTTCCACTTTCCGATATTGTTTAGTGTATTCTTTTTCTAAAATCCATTTCCCAACTAATTATCTATGGTATATACGGCCTATACATTGGCGTTTATGGAATCGATTAGCATAAGGATCACTATTCATGAATGGCAGCGCCATCTAGTGATTCCAGCTGAAATTGTGAAATGTACGGAGCACACTAGATGGAGCTAACACATACCAATTCTATGCTAGTTATTATTATTGGTGTAATACCTTTTAACTCACTATAGATGAATAAATAAATTACCATTAAATAATGCGTCACCCTTAGCTTATCGGTACGATATTTATCAAGATCTTTAAATTCAATACAGTTCTTAGGATTGCAGACATTGCTGCACTGATGATTAATAAACCCAGATGATATAATCTATTTACTAGTAGAATGGATAATACAGAACATTTTAGGATAAAATACTGCGAAGCTCGTGTGTGAAGTTAGCTACAACATCATTCCCCGAATCCCCACACACTGCAGGCTCGTGACAACAAAAATAATGTTCGGCGGAGCGTCTCGTACGATTTTCACACATGCAGACTTTTTTTTATTAGATGTTCATATATTTTAAAGGCGATCAGGCTACAAGGAACATAGTATGTCACCCTCGTATTAAACATTCTTTTTTGTTTTTATTTATACAGTCTGTGGACTAGTTGTCCGGACAAACTTCGTACCGCCTCAGAATGAAATGTATGAGAAAATGAATTATCTTTATCATATTTTAGTTTTTTTTTTTCATGTTTTAAAGGTCATAAAAATCTGCCCACCCGTTTTCGAGTTATAAATGGTGTAACTAACACGACATAGTTTTATGTCAGTTTATAACTATCCTATACAGTGTGATTCAAAAAGCAGCAGCGTGGTTCTAGTTTCGCGCATATAATGACCATTGTGTTTTTCTGATCTTTTTTTTTTTCTGGGGACTAGGCCCGCCACACACTCCCACCACTGCTACTCCTGTAAGCCAGGATCTACAGTGGTGTCCAATGAAGACACCGAGGTTTGACCCTCGTCGATTTTCTGATCTTACGAATCTGACTTCACATAATGATTACAAATGAGCTAAAGAAGCACAGGTTGAAGGACTACCCGCTATAATCTTTCTGTATCACACTGTATACAAATAAAATTTATCTTCTGCATGTCACTCCGGATCGGTTCTGCTTGATACTGTACTGCGCCCCAAGTCTGCTAACACAATCGATTCATAATCGAACAGCAACCGCATAGTAACTGTCACTTTTGATATATATTATATGGGATATCTGTTAAAACTGCCAGTTACTATGCGGTTGCTGTTCGATTATGAATCGATTGTGTTAGCACAGACTTGGGGCCCAGTAGGTCCGAACAACCCGAGCACCGTCCTAGTAAGCACGTGTCAAGACTCTGATATACCTCATTCATTTTAACTTTATCGAATGCAATTTAGGTTAGGGTAGCATTGTAGTTCACGGATGTGTGCGAAAGCGTCCCGTGCAAACAAGGCGGGCGATGGACCACCGTGGGGTTTTAGTCGGTAAGAGTCCGACATAACCCGCTTGCCTCCCTCGGGGCTTGCGGGGTACCCATGAGGATTTCCCTACGAAAAATAAAAAGCTTTGCATTGTAGTGAATATAACTATGTTCTGTTTCAAGAGGTTCGTGCCTTTTGTGGCCGTAGCCGCCGCCAACTGGGTCAACATTCCGCTGATGAGGCAAAACGAGATTCTATTGGGTAGGTATCAGTTTTTTTTTTTAAATTACATTATAGGCAAGTATTTGATCTCGATCTCACCGGATGGTAAGTGACGATGAGATCTACGATGGAGCATATTTGCCTAGAAGGTACCGGTTCACTCTCGACTTCTAATCTGAGCTGCAAGTATGAGTTAATTGTAAGTTTACCGTGTACTTTGCAATAATAATACCAGCTGTGTTAATGTTCCACTGTTGGGCAAGATCCTTCCATCTATGCGAGGGGGATTAGGTCCTATTCCACCACGCTTGTTCAGTGCGGGTTGGCGGACTGCACACGTATTTCGAGGGGTTCTCTCAGACATGCAGTTTTTTTATTTCCTCACGATGTTTTGGTTCACCGTTTAGCAAGTGATAATCATGGATGAAAATGAGATTCGCATATGCAATCCAGAAATCGCTGAGGTTCGAGCCGGGGTTAGAACCTGTAAGCCATGTTTCCAAGGCTAGCGTTCTACCAACATGGCTATTACTGCTACTCTGACTACTGCTGATATCAAGAATTTTGTCACATAGATTATAAATTACTATAGAATTAGAATCAGAATATTTTTTATTCATGTAAAACATTAAGTACAGTACGTCAAAATAGTCACAGAATGCTAAGCTACAACTTTACCACCCGTACGGAATGCCGTTCCTATAGAGAAGAATGGGCAAGAAACTCCATGGTTGCTCTTTTTAAAACATCCGATTCTTTTTATATTAGTAAAGATGTTTTCATAAGTAAGATATATTCAAGTCATAAAACTCAACAAACGAACTAAGTCAAATCATATTAAACAAGTGTTTACTATGATGTTAAAATTGACATCTTTTCGTTGCAGGCTTGGATGTCACTGATGAGAATGGAAATGTGATTGGAAAGTCGCAGATCGCGCCCGCTAAGGGTATATCGCAAGTTGTTACATCAAGGTAAGCATTCAAATAAAACTAATTTTACGAATTTTATCGCGTTAATTTTTTGTTTTTACTTTCCCGACGTTTCGGCTGCTTTACAGCAACCGTGGTCACGGGAGGACTGAGGTGTTTGACGTCCTAGTAGTGTCAAACTTTGATCTGGGGTACCCTCATATTTAGTTGTTGTTTACGGTCCGATCTACGCAGAATGTGCTCACAGTGTCTTGAGGTCTTGCAATTGTGCGCTTGATTTTGGATTTAATTATAAAACCAAAAATAGTGGAAAATATTTAAACCAGTGAGTAAGTTCTATGGATCGCGTGGATGTGTAAAATAATTTTGTGAATGATGTTTGTTTTTTTAAACGAGCCAAACCAGTAGCGTTTCGCTATGTGCTCAGTACAGGGTGGCATTTTATAAATGTCTAATAATTTGATTTATTCCTTTGGGAATATCATCTTTTAACCTATTATTAGCCCTGTTAAAATATTTGACACTATTATTTTGACACTTTATATTCGGGGTTCGACCGCATTCCACTGTACAGTACCCATAATATAAGCGATATTAAGTGTTGGACAGTTGGCGTGTTCGTCTATCTATCAGCCGATAGCCGTCCACTGCTGGACATAGGCCTCCGCCAACGACTTCCACACATCACGGTCCTCCGCCACTCGCATCCACCGGCTTCCTGCGACGCGTGTGATGTCATCGGTCCACCTTGTGGGGGCCGTCCTACACTTCGTCTTCCGATTCGTGGTCGCCATTCTAGAACATTTCTGCCCCAACGGCCATCGGTTCTGCGAGCTATGTGCCGCCCACTGCCACTTCAACTTTGAAATTCTTTGATGTCGGTTAGTTTAGTTCGTCTACGGATCTCCTCATTTCTGATGGCGTATTTGTGTGGCGATATTAATCTGTTGTTTTTTTTTTGCAACTATTTGATCTCGATCTCACCTGTTGGTAAGTGACGATGAGATCTACGATGCAGCATACTTGCCTAGACGGTACCTGTTCCCTCTCAACTTGAAAACACCCAGATTATGGTCAATGGGGAACAAAGACGCCGGCAGCGTGTTCCATTCCTTTGCAGTTTGCACGATGAAAGTAGAAGCAAATCGCTTAGTACGTACCGAACGAATGTCCACAGTGTATGGATGACACTTGTCCGTGCGTCTTGTCGACCGACGATAGAATGGAGATGGGGGAATGAATTCGTGTAATTCCATCGCACACTCTCCGAAAGTTTTCATGGATGGCGGGTCAGATCAGTTGCGCTGCATGTGCCTAGAGAATGTAGCGTCTCGATCTTACTGCCGCCTTCATACCTAGGCAAGTATGCTCCATCGTAGATCTCATCGTCACTTACCATCAGGTGAGATCGAGATGAAATACTTGCCTATAATGTAATAAAAAATAAATAAAAAAAAGTTGTTGTTGTGTAGGATCGCGATGTGCGCGCCGGGCATGCTGCTGCTGCCGCTGATCATGGAGAAGCTGGAGCCGAAGCCCTGGATGCAGCGCATCAAGTGGGCTCACATCGGCATTCAGACCGCCATCGTCGGCATGTTGTACGTACCACTCTCATTCACTTTACACACGGCTTTGTCTGTTTATTTTTCAGATGACAATCAGGACATTATTGTAAAATACTAGTAGCACTTTGGAGCTACATTGGGTAGGATTTATTGAAGCATAGCATGTGGATAGATTATATACCAAGTTCAATATACATAATATGATTCAGAAAGGATATTTTTTTATAAATTTACGCATCGGAATTATGACTATGATGTTTACAAATGCGTTAAAGAAGCGCGAATCCAACGCTTAGTATACTCTTTCTGAATCATTCTGCATACTTACAATTCTTGTTGCCCTGAGAAATAGAAGGGTTCTAACGGTATAGTAAAAAACTAAAGTAAACGAGTAATTTGTGTTAAATACATCCGTATCCCTTAAGCTGCTTTTGCATTAAAGTGAGCCTGTAAAATGGTTTTCTCTCTTTCAGCCTTACCTTCATGGTGCCTACAGCCTGCGCCATCTTCCCACAACGATGGTGAGTCATTATTTTGGAGTAGTATTTGTAATATCAGCAGCGAGAGCAGGGTCACTACCAACTCAGTTAATCAGGTCGTCAACTAACTACTTACTTATATAGATACTAAACATCCATGGTTTGGGCTCAACAAAAATACTTAAATATAAATTATTATTTTGGCGTCCATATTGCGGAGGTTTTTATTTCAGGTTAATCATTGTATGACTCATGTAATCTTTATTAATACCTTTAGCTTTATTGAATAACTAGCTTGTGCCCGCGGCTCCGCCTGTGGTACCTCCTTTAATTATAGTAAATAGTAACTAGTAAATACATTTCTCACTCTCGTTGCCATGACAATTGAAGATAATATTCGGCTAAATTAGAAAAGCTCGTTGCCTTTATCCGAAGCATGCGTGTATCATTGTAATATGGTAGGATAATAGTTTTTTTATCTGTAGCAGAAAGTAATGTGTTTTAACTAAAACTGGATTTCAGTGGATCTATAAATGATCGTTTCTTATAACACACTATAAAGCCTATAGCACGTTTTAACTAAGTAACTTAGTAACGTGTTATAATGACTATAAATTCGACTTTAGCCTATAACACACAGCGACAATGTAGCTTCCTATTACTGAAAGAAATGTCAGAATCGGACCAGTAGATTCAGAGACTCCTACAACATACAAACTTACAAAATACTTAAATTTTACTGGTGGTAGGCTTCGGCCGTGGTTAGTCACCACCCACTGAACAAAGCCATGTCGCCAAGCGGCCTAGCCGTGTTCCGGTATGATGTTCGGTGTTGCCATACATGTATGGCGGGTCAGATCAGTTGCGCTACCTAGTAAATGTAGCGTCTCGATCTACTGCCGCCTTCCTACCTAGGCAAGTATGCTCCATCGTAGATCTCATCGTCACTTACCATCAGGTGACATCGAGATCAAATACTTGCATATAATGTAATAAAAAAAAAAAAAAATCTTTACGTTTTTTTAATTTTTTTTTTCCTTTTAGCAAACTATCCATAGACACAATAAAACGCTTCGAAAAGGATAATTACGAGGAAATACTGAAGAATACGAACGGGAAGCCGCCGGCGTACGTTTATTTCAACAAGGGACTGTAAGCTTTAAGTTGTAGTTGGTAAAGTTGAGTTTAGTTCAACTAGTAACGTCTACTAAACATTTTATGTGAAAGAGTATTTGACTATTATTTTTTAATGCATAATTTAAGGTTTTATTTTTTTAATTACGGTGTTTTTTTTTCGTAATAACTAAAGTTTCCGATCAGGAAAAACGAAAATAGCACAAAGCTACAGGCAATTGCCGTCATCGCCATCAGTGAGAGTGTAAATGATTTTTGTTTTGTTTAAGGTGGAAGCTCAGGGTCAATGCGCGAAATTCAAAATGTCAATGGTTTTTATTTTTTTACGATAAATTTGGACATCTTTACGAAGTAATTTAGTGTTTTGCGATATTAGCATTCTGCATTGGATGTCTCGATGTATTAAGTTTGCTTAAAAAAGTACGTAATCCGATACAATACCATAAGGTTTGTAAAAACCGCTACTTTTACTAACTTTATGGTGTTATATCGCTTTAGGTATTTCTTTAAGCAAACTTAATACATCGAGACATCCAATGCAGAATGCTAATATCGCAAAACACTAAATTACATCGTAAAAATGTCCAAATTTATCGTAAAAAAATAAAAACCATTGACATTTTGAATTTCGCGCATTGACCCTGAGCTTCCACCTTAAACAATGCGAACCTGTTTGCGCAATGTTTGGCCGCGCGCTCAGTACAGTTGTATTTTTTTTAATGGCTAATAATTTGATTTATTTCATTGGGAATGGTATCTTTAAAACCAACTGTTGGCCGTGTAAAAATATTTTACACTATTATTGTTGCACCTTGTATAAAGTGTAACAAAAATCTTGTGAAATATTTTGAGGGGTTAACAAGTAGGTGATAACGATCACGTTTACGTATAATATATATGTGTATGTAGTATTTTATTTTTGTCGGAGATGCGAGACAGTACCGTTTCGCTACGGACGGACTGTAGTGCTATTTTTAAAAATTCAAAAATTTTTTTTTTTCGGAGTTGACCCCTTGAAATATTTCACACTATTATTGTTACACCTCATACTAACAATCATGTAGATAAGTGAGCACCCATCTGTCAAAAAATCATCGAATTTAACAAACCAGTGATTTGTTATGAAGAGATAATTCATTTTTCTTAATATTTGAAGAACTAAGTCGCGTCTTCAGCGCATGTTTTGCTCTACACACTACACAAAAACACTCCCTCCCCCCGCGGGTAAAGAGGGGCAGGTTACAATCAATGTTTGTATCCAAATAAAATGTGTTGAGTATGCGTTTTGTTGAATGTTTCGCAATTTTTTTACAGGTATTTTTTAAGTATTACGTAAGGTCAAATCAAATCTATAGGTATTGTATTTTTTTATATTGTATTGATCTGTTTTTTGGAGTGTTTTACTTTTTTTCTAGGTGTGTTCAGATGATGGCGGTATTCGTTGCCTTAGATAACGGTTTACTTGTAGCGTGAGTGAATACCGGCTCGGTCTGAACAATCCCTCGTATTTTTTTTTGTTTTAAGCGCGTGTAATAAATAAATACATTCCGAATCTGCTTTTTTTTGTATTCGCTTTTTGGCAATTAGTCTGTGTGTACTATTTTCTAACATACGTTATATTTTTATTTTGTATTTTTTTCTAGTCTTTTATGGCGGTGATCTGTTTAAAATGTTGAACCAAAAGGATACTTATTGATTGATGGTATTAAAGATGTTTTAGGATTTAGAATACATTTCTCTTGTATTGCTCAAAGACATATTGATTAATGATAAAACTTAAGTATTACATCAGTGTGTAAAAAAATTACATCTATCTATCCATAGCTGAAAGACGTCCACTGCTGGACATAGGCCTCCCCCAATGATTTACATCACTGCCTCAAACATATCTCAAAGATCTGAACTAAATAAGGCTTAAAGTTGAATGACAGCTTGGTATGAGAGGGAGCTAAGTGATATGCATTATTACAAATAAGTTATTGTTACGTTCATATAATTTAATTAAGTATAGTTTTAATGAAAATAATCTGCTTTTTTGCGTTTTAAAACAGAATTGTTAAGTTATCGTTTGTTGCTAAATATTTGTTGTAAAATATTGATTCGTCTTGCGCCATATTATTTTTGTATCAAGACATTTTTAGTGTCTCATTCACTTCACGCAAGCTTTATAGAAAAAGTTATACTGTACTGTTATACAAGGTGATTCAGAAAGGGTATACTCACTTACGAAGCTGCGATACTTTAGCGCATATGCAATCATTATGTGAAGTATGAATTTCGATATTTCGAAACCATATAGCGCTACAAATGCCCTTAAGAAGCACAGTATCAAAAGTTAGTATACCCTTTCGGAATCAGTTCCATGCTATTATTAATAGATTCCTGCTAGAGATGTATGTAATAAATATTATTTATAAATACCAGCGCCTACAGACTACGGTTAATCATCGACAGATATTATATTATCTTCATATCGACTATATGCTGCATTTTAAGCTGCTTTTATTTTTGTGCTTTTTTACTAAACTAGTGAATAATTTACTATGATTTAATTGTGTGAGTCATCTGTTGCAACACAAGACAATAAATATTTTATAGAATACATTTTTGTCTTTTATTTAGAGTGTAAAAGTAATTCTGAAGTGAATGCAAAGCAATTATTTATGACCTTAATTTTTTTTTTATTTGTCTCTGTCCCGATTAGCAGAATTAACTATTAAAACACTGGAACACTTAACCAACACAATAACAATAAAGATAATTTCTTTTCTCATAGGTACATTTGATTCTGAGACGGTACGAAGTTCGCCGGTATATCTGGCAATAAAACTGTCTGATATAGTAAGAAATATACGTATAATTTTATATTCGATGAATTCTTACAATGCTCGTGTAAATTAATAATTTGAACTCGCTTACTTAATGAGTTCGTATATGAAACATAAATTACATTCAGTATAATACATTCGCTTATAATATCTAGACGAATAAGGCACCGATATGTTAGTACAATGAGTATATATCATCACCCTATTTTGACACTTAAACACAGTAGGTGACGGTTTAAAACCGCATCAATCAAGATTTAATCCCCAAATTAATAGAAGTTATAAGTACTTATGCCTGTCACAATGGTATTACAAAGAATTGCTTCGAAGATAAGTGCCTTATAATGCTACTGTGAATAGATTAAACCATTCTATGAACTTGGGGGTAGGGCTTTATTTGAAATTGATTTCTAAATCTTGGATAAAATAAGGGTATTTACATCCCAATCTTAATATGAATGAGGGTAGACCCATTTTTTTCGTAAAATAATCAATTGATTAGAATAAATCTGGTCTCATTATTAAATTACGATGTCTCCTGACCAAAATAATAGTCACGAAACTTTGATTGTAAAGTGTAGGTAGTAATATTGGTACAATTTACTTTTAAATAATAATCAAGTCTTTAGGTGCCTAACTAAGCTTAACTTTATACTATAAGGTGTCTTTTAGAACGCGTAAATCGATTAAAATCATCCGACAAACACAAACAATATATCGCCACAAGCGTCACTGTGTAATAATTTATAGGTAATCTGTAATTGTAATTATTCTTTTATAAACTTTATGGCTTCCATCGTATTGAGTCAATGATTTTGCCAAAGAATAAATAAATCAATACCAAACTTTCGTCACAAAATGGCGACTCCTTATATTTCTGTTTAAACTGCGTTCAGAAATAAGGTATTACAAAATAATTAAAAAAAGAACATAATAATAGCTACAATAATTTAAAAATACGCGTAGATATAAAGACACCGTTTGAGTAAAGTTTATACAAAAAAAATATGTACAAATCAGTAAACATTGGCTTTTTCGAGGGACACTGACGCGTCGCACATCGCTTTTGCAGTGGACCGTACCAAGAACATTAAGTGCAGTTGTTCAAACACATTCAACTGGACTCTGGTCCGGACCAAGCCATGGAGAACGGTCGCTCTTTCTAAGTCCAGCCACCTTTGTAGCGAAAGCTCTCTTTCTCCCACTGGCACCCTTTGCACGACATCCAACGGACCCCACAGCATGAACTCCAACACTGATTTGGCATGGTTCAAGGATACCGCTCTCTCCTCCTGTAGTATCTCTTTCAGCAGCGGAGTGAGCTTCTCCCCGGGAAGGAGAATTTCGACGGCTTTGATCGCACATTTACATAAAGAATTAAGATGACCCTCGTCGGTCGATTTGCTGTTTATTTCGTCGCTCAATCTGCAAATAATGATTTAAATTTATAGAAAAATCCTATGAATTCGAGAAATACCTGCTATTGTCTGAGTTTGTCTAGTTAAGTAATTATATAACATAAGCGTGGTCTTCTTCTTCGTTTACAAAAAAAATTGCGTTGACCAAGTCTGACAGAAAAATATAATTTGTAATTGCCACCAGTGCTTTTATTGTGCCACTGTTGGGCACAGGCCTACCCTGAATGCGAATGGGATTAGGCTATAGTCCACCACGTCGGCCCAGTGGGGGTTGGTAGACTTGACACGTCTTTCGAGGGGTTATCGCAGACATGCAGGTTTCCTCGCGATGTTTTCGTTCACCGTTTAGCAAGTGATAATCATGGTCGAAAACGAGATTCGCACATGAAATCCAGAAATCCCTGAGGTGCAACTTGGGGTTTTAAGTTGCGCTCCCTACTACCAAGACAAGCGTTTTACCAACTTGGCTATCACTGCTATTGTAATTTCTTAAATCGTTAAAATATCAAGTTCATTCCCTTATCAAGGATTTATATTCTGTTAACTAGAGAGTATTAATTGCTACCAACTCACCCCTGTAATATGCATAACCGTCCGTAACAATTCGTCTTCGGCGCCCACAACGAGTTCAATCTATCATCAGGCGACGGTAAATTTAACGTGCTGCCATGATTCGTTATCGGCTGAACCTCTTTGAGTGCGATGAACGACGTTAGGGAATCGGAAATTTCCTCCACTCCTCTCGCTTGGAGGCACTTCAGCCCATTGATCAGTTGCAGGATCATGAAGATAGTCTCGTGGATCTGCTCCGTTTGGACTAGCTGGTGCTCCTTGGTGGTTGGATCCTCAGCCGCGCGGAGATTCTCGCCGTACGTCTGTATTGTGTCAACCTGGGCGTGTGATAAGACTACTACTGTGGCTGCAATGAGAGATATAATTTCTTAGTTGTTGATTGAAACTCCATCCTAATTCTACTGATGATCGATATTTATTACATTCATTATTTAATTTAAAACATGTTCATTCAACCATGCATTAATATTCTGCGTTACGCAATAGTCCGTAATCCATAACAAATTAGTTTTAATGATCAGGCAGTTATGTATTTAGAGGAACTGCGTGCTATGATTTGAATTTGGTCTAATTAATTTAATGATTGATTGAAACTTGATCAAATGCTTGCCTTGACAACAACCTTTCATGGTATCGTGGAGTCATGAGCATGTTATTGCTCAATCTAGTCATAAAAATAAGTTATTACCTTGTACAAGATCGTCGCCTTCCTCTCCAAATTGCTGCAGCGGTACCAAGTCACAGAACTCAGTGATCGCGTTCAAACTCAACGTCTGCGGTTGCACTGACTGTTGGCACACCATCTGAGAAGCCATTTGCTCCTTATTAACCATTAATGTAACGTTCACAGGGCCTTGGTTTGAGTTCCATATCGCTGGGTAGAAGAACCGCTTGCCCGCTTTCACGAAGTTAGATTTAGATGGTTGTATCGTGAAGTCGTTCCATCGGAGATTCGTGCACGTTTTTAGGCCTCGTAGGGATGACTGCATTGTTGCACTTTGTTGAACCTGGATGTAAAAGAATACGTGAAATACTAGACAAATTAGTAAAAAGCAAACGCACGACGTTTTTTTTCAAGCCGACTTTTACGCAAATAAATATTATTTTATACGTTCCAAAAAAAAAGTGTGCCGGGGGTTTAGCTAGAGGTTCGAAAGTAAACCATTCGTGCCTTAAGTATCCCATAATTAATTGCTAACGGTTTCGTTAGTGAATCAAATCTCATTAAGTCTTGCTCCACTATAAACATTGCTAAATCAATTTGACACGACCGTAATCTATTCGTGCAAGAACATGACAAGATAAGTGCACAAATTACCTGCTCTAAAACCTGCGCCAGCGCTTCGTGATTCGCAATAACGACGGCACCGTAATTATCCTCCAAGTTCTTGTGGACTACGGACCTTCCTTTCCTCACTCGGAGTTTGTTAGTCGTCGTTTTGGGAGTCATGTCGTTCTGATAGTCTTCGTTCCCAGTATTGTCCATATTATCATTTGAACTATAGAAACTGTATGGAGAGTATATTTCAGATTCTGTCTCGCTACCGCAGTAGGGTAGTGATGTTCTGTTGAATATTCCGTTGTTATATTTAGGGTATTCGGCGCTTTCAACGCTTTTTCTTGCTTCGTTTCTATCGGCCGTAGTTTCTCTGGGTTTTATAGCGGAGTCGCATTCAGGTGAGCTGGATCTGGCGTGGTTAACATACTCGTAATCACTATCACTATTTTTTGCGGAATCACAGTTTTCTTCATCGTATTTGGCTGAGTTGTATACGTCATCGTAGCTGTGTATGACTGGCTCGTTGGTAGCTTGTACTAATTCTTGAGGTCCCTCGTCTATTTCGTCTTTGTCGTCATCAATGTCTGGGTTTCTGCGTTTGGGGAGCTCTAATCGTGCTTCCCTTTCCCGCATACTGGCTGTTCGCTCCGGTTTTCGGGGCGCGAGTGCTGATCTTATTTCACCTGAAAAGGAACTTGATTTTAGATGTCATTAATAAATATTTTTTTGGTAGCAAGACACCATCACGGGATTAATTTGTAAAGTTATACATACCTAAGTTAGCGTAAATATTATCTGAGTTATTGGGTGCAGCCGACCACGCCTGCTGCTTCTGCTTTTTTTGCAACGCAACAGACTTTGGAGGAGGCGGTCGTGCTGGCTTCATCACACTACCCACGGTTTTATGTTCCTCACTCGACTGCCTCGGAGGCGGTGGAGGCTTATTCAAAACTTTAGGCATCTCAGTTTCTGTAGCTGAACTTGAACCACTGTAAATTGATACGTCATCATGACTCAGGCGACGTAAGTCAGAAATTTCACAGTTTGACTTCACAACTTCTACGGTAGACCCGTTAATGTCTAGCGGATGTATGATCACTAGTCGCGGCTTAGGTTTTGGTGTCAGATCGTATATGTCCTCTATTTTGTGTGTCACCTTAGTCACTGTTGCTACGCTTAACTCTTTCTTATCAAGATCTTTTGAAGACCCTATTCGAAGTAATTTCTTGATGGAGAACTTTAACTTTCCCTTCTTTTTATCATCCAGTAGTAAGTTATCATGAGATAGAGATATGTTTCTTCTGGGAGCAGGTTCTGGGGTTATATCAAGTCTTTTTACTTCTATGTCCTCCATCTTAAATTTAGATGATGATACAGTGGCTCTCTCCCTTTTTTCCATTTCTCTGACAACTGGGGCATCTGATTTCATAAATCCGCTGGAGTTTCTTTGGTAAAGATTTGGGTACTCTTCTACTGTTGGTGACGACGGAGGCGTAGGCGCTTTGCGCTTGCATATACTAGCCAGTGAAGTATCGCTATCTTGTTTAGTTAGCACAGGTTGAGCGTAATACATCGGTTCAGGCTTATCTTCTTGTACTTCTGTAATCTCGTTGTTTTTTTCTTCGCTCATCGCTCGGATTTTATCATCATCATCTTTTTTCTGACCATTCATGTTTAATTGGTGCTGATTTGTTGTGTTCGCAGTTTTTTTGGTCGTTTGCTTTATAACTGGTTTCACTGGTAGCTTCGGTTTCTCAGGTAAAGCCGGTTTGTGAGCCGGCAGTGTATCAGATATCATGCCATGCAAGAACGATGGCCTAGGATCTAGGGTGGGGATAGGACTGTTTGGCAAAGCCGGTGCTTCGGACGTCTCGTCGGGATCGGCTCTACCGTCCGGCTCGCCGGCTAGTTCGCGACTAGCGTCCGCCGAAAATATATTGTCCAGCTGTTTAGGTAATATAGAAGGCATGTCAATGATCGGACTCTGGAATGTCGAATAGCTACTGGCAGCCTGACCGTCCGCTTTTCTAATCTGTCCGATCGGCGATATTTTAACGTTTTTATCGCCTTCATTGAATATTTTAATTTTAACTGTCTCCTCGCATTTATGCGTTTCCGAAAAATGACCACTGTCATCGTTGTCTGAGTCTGTGCGTCCGTTGAAACTTTCGTCGTCAGACGCGAGAGAATTATTAGCGGTCGAATTGAGCGTGCTAACAGCTGAATCAACACTACTGCTCTCAATATTAATTTTACAAAATTTAAACTCTGACCTACTTAGGTTTACTTTAGGTCTCTCTTTTGTTTTATGTAATGGCGATTGCCTCATAATACCGTTTTTCTTTATTTCAGCCATATCTCTTTTCTCTGGTTCATCCTGCATACTCTCTTTCATCTTTCCTTCAATGACTGTTGGTTTGTTGTGGTCCTTTTGTGTCAACTGCATTTCATTACCAGACATTCTATTTTGTTGTAGCGTCTCTGAAATCTCTTCCAGTAACGTCTTTTCAGTGCAAATACTGTCCGCAGTATTAACACCTTCTGCACTAATAATAGTTTCTGTTTCTTTAACATACGACGATAGAATAATATTAGTTTTATAATTATTAGAAGTATCTTCGGCTGGCGCGTCGGAAACGTGAATAACGGCGGGCTTACGAACGTGTGACTTAACACTAGCTTTGTTATCTTGTCCAAATGGCGTGACAGATACCAGCAAAGTCTTTTTCTTACCATCAGAATCCGTTTGCACTTTGCCTAATAATAATGACGTGTACGACTTCGTAACATTATCAACAAGCAGATTAGCTTTAACTGTGTTGAAGTCTGTATTAGTTTTCGTGATTCTGTGGAGCTCCCTCTCCTCCTCCGTGTCCGGGAACGTGTCATCTTCTTCTGTTTCTTCTGACAGTTCGAATTCCTCCCCGTCGGACCAGTCGTCGCCTCCGAAGCCTATGACGCTACATACTTCTTCGGGGAATGTGACGTTTCTCTTGTTCTTCTTCTTCGGGTGTATTCTGAGGATGCTCGGTGGTGTTTTCTTGTAGAAGGTGCTTCTGTTTTGGAACGGCGTGGCGAGGTACTTGCTCCCGTCGGTGGGGCGCTCCAGCTTGACGTGCTCCTCCCGCGATTTGAAGCAGTTGGAGCAGAAGTCCTTCCTCCACGCGTTCTGTACGAAGTTGTGGCACACCGGTGACATTTTGTCTTTCGAATATCGTCGGTTGATTACATAACTGGCATTCTGGAAAGAGAGAGAAAAACATATGTAAATACGGATTGTTATGGGCATAACGTACTTAATACTATAGTACTATGGGAATATCGGAAGCCACAATACGAAATGTCACGTAACTATAGCAAGTAAAACCAGTAATTGTGCCGTGTTATAGTTACTTACTTAGTTGATATAAGCATGTTTTATATTGAAACCACTCTATATATAAATACCAGCCCTTTTGTTGGGCACGGGCCTCCCCTCAATGTGAGGGAGATGAGGCCATAGTCCACCCCGCTGGCCCAGTGCGGGTTGGCGGACTTCGCACGTCTTTTGAGGGGTTCTCTCAGACATGTAGGTTTCCTCGCGATTGTTTCCTTCATCGTTTAGCAAGTGATAATCATGGATGAAATTTAGATTCGCAAATGAAATCCAGAAATGCCAGAGGTTTGAACCTGCGATCGAGCCGGGGTTTGAACCTGCGATCCTCGTTACCGAGGCGAGCGTTCTACCAACTTGGCTATCACTGCTTATTTACCTAAAAGTATTCTATATATTTTGACAGTTAAAACAATCTAACGGTGAAATCAAAGTCTAATGAAATAAAAGTGATTTTATGGATTTTATCGCGTTTATATTAGTTTAAAATCGGTTGTATTTCAATGTGTAGTATTCGTGTGAATATAAGAAATCACTATTGTAAGCTGTTACAACTTTATGTAAATAATTGTTATATAGTAAGTTTACATAACCAACGATGATACGTGCACATATAATCATTCATCGATTTTCTTACGTAAAATCTTGTATTTGGGGCACTAGATACTTGTTTTAAGTTTTTAAGTATCAATATTGTTAACTGATCACGTGGTGTTATCCAAGAACGTGAAATGTGGCATACTTCTCTGTACGTCAAGTGCGAGATTATTTGTAAGCTAACCGTATACTTTATAGTCTACAGTATTTAGACATTTTGTATGGAGAATTGAAAGTTTAAATACCGTCCGCTAGAGGCGCTTTTCAATTCTCCATTCAAATGGATAAATACGGTAGACTATACAGTATATGGTTAGCTCGCACTTCACATGCTGGCATACACGCTTGGGGTGGTTTACAAGGGAGAGGGTTTGGTGAAGCACATTTTTTTGTGTGTGTTTATTCTATGTTCCATTAAACAGATTAAAAATGGTAATTTCGCAGATTGACATTCAAGGAGGTTGATGTTATAGTATTAATAATTTCTCCGTCTTTCTTTACGAAATGAAATGCGATGAAATAAAATGGATATGAATATGGCCTTACCCGCAACTTAGCGGGTATTTTGCCAGTGTCAAGTAATTAATAGCAATATTAAATTCAATAAATACACATCTATACATATAAATAAAATTGGAGTGTCTGTTTGTAATATTAAAATAACCGCTTTTTACTAAGTGCATTTGGATGTATACATGTTACCTATACCGAAACAACATTTTTTACAATTTTTGTCTGTCCGTCTGTCTGTCTGTCTGTCTGTCTGTTTGTTCCGGCTAATCTCTGAAATGGCTGGACCGATTTTGACGGGACTTTCACTGGCAGATAGCTGATGTAACAAGGAGTAACTTAGGCTACTTTTATTTTAGAAAAAAAAATAGGATCTCTCGAAAAAAAATTAAAACCAATGTTGCAGCGCTGCGCCTGATTAAGTTTGATAGTAACAATCTGCAATGCGTCCCGCGGGATCAGAACGTGCGAGCAGGCTGTTGCCAACGGTTGAGTCTTTGTTAAATACCACGCGAACGAAGTCGCGGGCAACAGCTAGTTATCAATAAAATAATGGATATGACATGAAGAAATGAAAATTAAACTATAAATTATTCATTTTGTTTACAAATATATAAGGTGTTTCAGAAATAGTGTAAAATATGTTAACAGGTTAACAAGTAATATTAATAATAATTAATTATTGTGAAACTAACTTTTATTTGTGAATGCGAATAAAATAATAAATCCGTGCAAGATTTTACTCAAAGTTAGTGTTTTATTCAATGTTATGTAGATGGGAGTTGCAAAATATAGATCTAATAATACCTAGACGTCATCACAAATTATGTAGAATTCATTATAATACTTATAATATCGAGGTCATGCGGAAATGTTGACGTTATATTTAATAGATACAGCATTATTTATGAATATACCTAATAAATCCTAGTAAATGTTATATGCTATATGATTTTATGCATACCTAATGACTTTGGATGTTTTATGACGTATTGCTTATGAAATAAATATCAAATCAAATGCCTACGTAACTGGCAAAACATTTCAATCCTTCAACGTCACATGACAGCATTCGTTAAACGTTAATATCGTAGCGGGGGTTTTTTGGCGGGAAACTGAAAAGTCATGGCGTCAGTTATGTTTTAATTTCTAAAACTAGTGTTCCTGCGAGTTATAGTGAGTGATATAAGTGGAATATTAACTATTATGGGTTCGGTAAAGTGCACAAGTGTAGGTAATTGAAACAGAGTGACGAAACTTGGCTTTTCAGTTTGTCACAAAAAATCCATGAAAAATCTTTCAGTAAAGTATCCATCACTTTACTGATTAAGGGATAGGGGGGTATTTTACTTGGGCCGAGCCTTTGGGCCTGTGCATATGCTCAAAAATAGAAATAATTTATATTACTTGACACGGGCAAAATACTTACCTACGGTGATGCCAAATTAAAAAAAAAAAATCGTAGCGCCAGCTAACTCTTCGGGTGGACAAAACTGGAACTAATCTTGACATTACAAATATACCATTTTTATGTTTCAGTTAGAACAGTATTACATCATGCGGGTGACAGTTCCATAACTGACAAATCATCTACGCTGTTTCGTATCGAATTAAGCCTTGCTGTTTGATCACAGAGTACATTGGAAGGGCCACTGTGACGAATATTGACATTTGTTGGGAGGTGCCTTACGTGTTTTTATTAATGAATCTATCTAGTTGCAACATTGGCAAAATACCAAGTACCGTTGGTTTAACGCCATTTGAATAAAGGAAGAAAAATGACATTGTTTCCTATATAATCATTTCAGCCATTTTTTAATGTCCCACTGCTGGGCACGGGCCTCCCCTCAATGCGAGGGGATTAGGCTAGGATTAGTCCACCACGCTGGCCCACTGCGGGTTGGCGGACTTCACACATCTTTCGAGGGGTTCTCTCAGACATGCAGGTTATAATCATGGTTGAAAATGAGATTCGCACATGAAATCCCAGAGGTGCGAGCCGGGGTTTGAACCTGCAATCCTCGTTACCGCGGCAAGCGTTATACCAACTTGGCTATCACTGCCTGCACATTGTTTCCTGCTTTGCAATAAAAAAGTTGTTTCGCTCACACCTTGCACCTCACCACACAAACGCGTAACAGCGTCAAAGTATGTGCTTTCTCTGCAAACGAGCCGTATGTCACCACACTTGACACACTAATCACATATTCACACATCGTCAGGGAAACGGGGGAAAACTAAACAATAGTGCACGTGCCTGTTGTCGAGCTGATAGAATGCGAAAATTGCTTGCGTCAGAATAAAATAAGACGGTCGCTGCTCGTTATAGATCTATCTGACGCTGGCTAAACACAATATTAAACCACTATATAAATATATTAATAAAGAATGTAATTTGTTGTAATACAGTAATTAGTTATTAATCATATAAATCAATAGTCTCATTCCTCAGCGTCCTGATTGCCATATATCCATAGACAACAATGTAGACTCGTGTCCTGGTGTTTGGATACACACAGTAATTACTAGTGTGTTCGGATACCGGGGCCCCAAGTCTGCTAACACAATCGATTCATAATCAAACAGCAACCGCAAAGTAACTGTCACTTTTGACGGATATCCCATACAATATCTGTCAAAAGTGATAGTTACCATGCGGTCGCGATTATGAAACGATTGTGTTAGCAGACTTGGGGCCCAGTACTAGGGCCGTAACATCTCTTTATAAAACCAACTCTACATACATACAATTACATGTTCAAATAGGATAGTCTTTCAGCACGCCGCAGGGTCGCTCAACTGTGGTCCTTAGATAGAAGTTGCTCTGAAACTGTGCCACACAATGTTTGCTTTATATTGTGTGTGTGTGTGTGAGTGTGTGTGTGTGTGTGTGTGTTTGTTTTCCATATTATCACGCTCTAGTTTAATTTGTAAAAAAATTTGCACTGCGTTGCCTTGACCGGTATAAGACTGGTATGAAAACAAAACTTATCATATAGGTATCTGCAGAGTTATTTTAAACCAATCGAAACCGATATCGGAAACGGAATCGAAAACTTCCGCGCTGGAATACCGCGATCGCTAATAAAATTTCCGAATTTGATTATCTTCGATGTATCTTGATGACAATACCAAATCGTTCTTTCAAAAAGTTTCCGTCGGACAGCTCGTCGGGAACGACACCAACATCGGAAAGTTTCAAATCCGTTTCCGATGCCGATTCCGAATGTTTTAAAATAACCCTGCTGCAAGTTAGTTTCTAATAATAAGGCATGTTTTACGATAGATATGCTGATAAACCCTGTCCGCAACTTATTTTACAGATGACCCATACAAATTCTATCTATAAGAAAGATGTGCACATTAAGATGCAGGGCCTATTCCTATTATGTATCGTAGTGCCTCTAGCCGCTAGTGCCCCTGTAAGGTTTTTTGCCCCAACGTTTAAGCAACTTAATTAGAACCTTCCATGAGTAAGATCCCCGACGTACGAATATTTTCGTAGTATCTACGAATATCTGTAAGTACGTAGGTAGGTCTTAATACTTTCCATGAAATTCTATGTAATAATATTCGAGCATAAAATAATTTAAAGATATTCCTTATTCATGGTTACAAAGGCCATACTAGATGGAGAGTAGAGTCGTGCTATTTCTTTCGTCAAAGCCAATGAAAAAGAGATGGCGCAACCTTTATTATGACCACTAGAAATATATATAGGTAATCATGATTCACATAATGAGCTAGTCTGTATTTCATATGCTAGATACTATCTATATGGACGGTAACACACAAACTTTCGTATATTATTATTATGTATCATTACGTATTCCGTGACTTAAAACGGTGGTGAAATCGGCAGTCTTGGACACGCTCGTCCCATAAAATCTGGACCCTTATTCCTAATGGTCCTAGTCATGATTAGACAGGCGCAATCACTTGTGACAAATAAAAATAGCATTTTTTTTAAATGTGCTTTGGAGATGAGACGCAAAAAATCGATAAATATGAGGAGAAAATTTTGAGCCGAAAACACCTTAAAATGATTAATTTTAATTATTATTAAACTAAATATCAGCTAGTTTGCAGGTTGAATAGGTACCCTACAATATTTTGTTAGAGTCCAGTGGCATATGAGGTGAAATTCATGGGGCCAGGGGGTCCGAGATCAATTCGCCACGCACTGATGAGCCATCTTTGCAAATACGACGATTGTTTGACTAAAGAGGCATGCGTCCTAATTGCATATAATTAATATATTATAAAAGGCATGTAAGTACTTAAGTGTTCTTCAAGGCTGTGAAATTTGGATTAAATGTAATAAATTTGTTGTTGGCTTTACATTGCAATGTCATTATTCGTTCCAAACTAAAATTATGTAATAAAATATAGTTATTAAAAACTTACAATTATTTATTAGTTGGGCCGACAGACGATGACCTGTCTAAATTTATTCTCCAATTTTCCGGGCAACTTTTATATTTTTCTTTCCCCGAACACCCTTATTTGGGAGTATCACAAACAAACAAAAGAAGTCATATCGGGTCAGACTTAATTTCTCAAGTTATACACTTACGAACGAACGGCATTGATTTTTACTTATATACAGAATGATTCAGAAAAGGTATACTAAGCCAGAAACGTGGGCTTTAGCGCATTTCTAACCACTATGTGAAGTCAGAACTCCGATATTCTGACTTCGGATAGTGTTTACAAATGCTTTACAGAAGCCCTGCAGGTTCAAGATATAGTAAAAACTTTTTGAATCAGCCTGTGCTAGGTCCATCTACTTTTCTCGGTTTGCTTATTTAAAAACACACTAGATGGCGCTAGCGCAAATGAATAGAGACCCAAAAACACTTAGCTGTAACACGGCAGTTTCATTATCATTAAAACCAAAAAACATCCCATCCCGAAACTACCCGAACATACAACGCAGGAGGCGACCGGCGGGCAGGTATTTTTACAGTTATTCAGCCTGTATATATTAATTACCCTATTATTAAACCAAAATATAAAGATATAAAAACACGCTCATACGGCGGCTGTCTTAAAACGCATAGTTTTTGTTCTAAAAAAATAGGCATTCTCAGTGTCACCTTGGTGGCAAAGCTGAACACCGAGCAGAGGAGAACGCAGCCTTAAATAGAGTTTATCGGCTGCCCGATGATCTCATGCGGTTATGTCATGGCCAGGAACCGGTCTTAAGGATCTGACAACCTTTGCTAAGGGTCATCACACACCCACGGAGAGGCGATGAAGCAATGATGTATGAATGTGGATGCAGTGGCGTAGCATAGGGGGGGGGGGGGGGCGGTCCGCACCGAGCTGCACTTTGCCGGGGGCGGTAATTCACAGGTGGCGATTAGAGAAAAAAAAAATAAAGTAAAAATAAAAAATCTTTCTGTGTTTTTTTCCTCATTTTTTTTGTCGTTACCATGCCCCAATTTTTTTTATAATGAATAGCAAAAATAAGAGGGCGGCAAATTTGAAATCCGCACCGGGTGCTAATGACCTATGCTACGCCACTGTGTGGATGCAGCGCAAGCGCCGTGCCAGGATCGTAGCATTAGATCAATAATCTCTACCTACCCCTGTGGGATACAGGCGTGAGCATAATGTGTGTAAGTACCTGTTTCATTGCTTATACAACCAACTACTAGATCCTGTCTTAATACTTGTTTCATGGTGAAAGTTTGCCAGCAGGGCACTTACTGGTGTAAAACACTATACTATCTATCAATGGCCATTAACTTCCTGGCGATTTAAATGTAGGCTATGACGTAACGACTTTATAGAGTACATACGTGTTCTATTCTCTATCAAAAACCGCTTCCTTCCTGGTACTAAATGTTCGGATAGAAAATTAAAAGTATCACTAACGGGCCTGCTAAATTACAATAGGACAAATTAATTCCAAGCGTGTTTGTTATTTACTTCGAAACGTCAACAGCGTTAACAACACAGTGGTTAGAGGAACCGCCCTCGTAATCGATAGATTCAGGGTTCGACCCTACTCTGATCAGTAGACTACGAAGAGCTTTAGTTTAATTGGAAAGCAAATGTGACTACAATATATATATAGTATATCGAAAATAAATAGAATAAAACACTCCTGCACCGGTATTTTTTTTAAGTATATTCGGAAAATGTATATTTAAGCAAATATAGATATTAGAAACACATATTTTGCTTGTAATTTCTCAATAAGTACTCTTTTATGAAACCACACGAATTAATTCCCCCATCTCCATTCTATCGTCAGTCGACAAGACGCACGGACAAGTGTCATCCATACACTGTGGACATTCCTTCGGTACGCACTAAGCGATTTGCTTCTACTTTCATCGTGCGAACTGCCAAGGAATGGAATACGCTACCGGTGTCTTTGTTCCCCGTTGACGACAATCTGGGTGTTTTCAAGTCGAGAGTGAACAGGTACCGTCTAGGCAAGTATGCTCCATCATAGATCTCATCGTCACTTACCATCAGATGAGATCGAGATCAAATACTTGCCTATAATGTAATAAAAAAAAACCACATTCACATAATTTGAAGTATATTAAAATTCCAACTAGGCACGAGTTACGGGCAAGTTCGGCGCCGAATGTAACGACTCTGGGAACCACGAGCACGTCCGGCAACTAATTATGTGGTTCTTAGAAATCCGACCTTTCACATTTAACAAAAAAAAAATGCTCTAATGTTGCTAAGAAATTTGTTTCGAAGTAATTACACGAGGTGAATGAATAGATCTCCGAAGATTATTTTGTGTTATGTCGAGTAGCAGAAGGTATGGTTGGGTCATCTGTGAAGGCCTAATTGTAAAAGTGTGCTTGTATGTTTGACCGAGGATCACTCAAAAACTGGTGATCAGATTATAATGAAATTTGGTAGGTACAGAAGGACTTAATACTGTCGAATACAAATACTTTTAAAATGGAAACGGCTGAACCGATTGGCGATTTTGGCGATTTTTTTTTTTAAAGTTATTTTTTCTATGGAATTTTCATAGGTCCGTCGGGACCGTCGGTTGATTTTGAAAGTGCCCAATCAAATATAAATCACTACCGGCACTCTGCCTACATCAAAACACATTAAAAGTAAGGTTGTTTACAAACTTGTAGCAATTATATAAAGATAGATCTAGAATCAAGATTCCATTTGGGAAACTCGCGTCTCCCAGTCTAGTGCGTTACACAAAAACTGGAAAATCCAGACATGGGTCTTGTAGAAACTTAGTTGTATATTTTCACTAACAACTTTCATTATAAGTTGTTTGTTTATGAGTATGCCGACTGTCTGAGAAGAAGGGTTATGTGTTCAATGTTGCGGGTCTTTGTTAAAGCAACCTAACTTCTATATATTGGAAACAATAACCCCAAATTAATTAACAACTGTAGCGACCACTGCAACCGCGCCACAAGCTACACAGATGGCGCTGCAGACGCATTCAGAACAATAGACAATTCTCAACACAATCCTGAATCACGCTATAAGAGTTGTCAGAGTTGTCGGGCCATTCTTATTCCTAATATACATTAATGACTTGCCCTACTATGTAGGGAATAATCACGAGATTGTATTGTTTGCAGATGACACTTCACTGCTTTTTAAACTCAAGAGACAGTTAGTTAATTATGACGATGTGAACAATGCACTCGCTAAAGTTGTTGATTGGTTCACTATAAATAATCTTCTCCTTAATGAGAAGAAAACTAAATGCGTAAAGTTCTCAACACCAAATGTTAGACAAGTTGGAACCAATTTACAATTGAATGGAACTGATTTGGACCTTGTGGAGTCAACAGTGTTTCTCGGTATTACCATAGATGCTAAATTGCAATGGGGTCCACATATTAAAAAACTATCTGGTAGGCTGAGTTCGGCAGCTTATGCTGTTAAAAAAATTCGACTATTAACGGATATAGACACAGCTAGAATTGTTTATTTCAGTTATTTCCATAGCGTTATGTCCTATGGCATCTTGCTCTGGGGTTGCTCTGCAGATCTTAATACTATCTTCATCTTGCAGAAAAGGGCAATACGAGCAATTTACGGCATGGGTCCTAGAGATTCCCTTAAGGATAAATTCAAAGAAATAAATATTCTAACTGTTGTGTCTCAATTTATTTATGAGAATCTAATGTATGTTAAGAAAAATATTCATAATTTTGAAAAAAGGAGTGATGTTCATGTTATTAACACTCGTAATAAGGACAAACTATCCGTGCATGTCACTCGTCTCCACAGAATAAATAATTCTTTTATGGGGCAATGTATACGCTTCTATAATAAACTTCCCAAAGGAATCCGAGATTTGCCCATTAGTAAGTTTAAAAGAACTGTTAAAAGTAATTTATGTCGTAAGGGTTATTACAGAATCTTGGATTATTTGGATGATAAAGAAGCCTGGGACTGATCGCTCTAATATCAATATTTATAATGTTAAAGTGTAGCGTGTGTGCGCCTCGCATGGCAACACACTGGAGCTTACTTTTTATTATTATTTTTTTGTAAATATAATGGATAAAAAAAAAGACAAGCCCGCTGAGTTTCTTGCCGGATCTTCTCAGTTGAGGTCGCGTTCCGATCCGGTTGTAGTATTAAGGAAAAAATGTAATGACAATTTGTAAGTGCCCCCGTAGGCCTATACGAAATAAATGATTTGACTTTGACTTTGACTTTGACTTTAGAGCACGTAACATATATACAAGATCCCGACAATAACCGTTGGAGCAAAGCGGCCGCCCCGCCAGGCAATACCACCCGCTTGGCTGGAAGTTCTTCCCTTTCCCGCTAAACAACTAAACAAAAATTCGATCAATATTTGACGACATATCAGAAGGAGCCTATTACTCCAGAATAAAAACAATATACGACATGCCTCCCAATTTTTAACGTTACCTTAGTATTGTATTGACCGATTAGGTTAGTTAACTGCAACCTGCATTATGAAATGAACTCTGTAAACACAACGTGTGCAACGGTTGAGTCACATTTCGTTTGCGTAGTCGTATCGAAACATCGATAATGAAGGTAGGCGCTTAAGATGTCTACAACAAGAGTTTATTTATTATCGAATCCATTCGGTTTTCTATCTAAAAGTTCTAATCGACTTAAAGTTTGACTATTTACAAAAAGCAGACATATATGTAGTAATACAACGTTGGGTTTATTTATAATTCTTGCTTCATTTCTATTTTTTATACCATTTTTTCTATCTTAACCGTCTTCTGTACGTCTTGCCGTTCCTCGTCGTGTTATCTCTCCTTCCATACCTCTTTCACCTATCAACCCATCCCTTTCACTCCTAATCCGTTCCTGTTCACTTCATCCTCCATACGTTCCATTACATGTCATGCTTCTTACGTTCCGTTCCACAAACATTCCAACATACTTATATCTTATAATAATAAAATCAATAAAAAAATATTGTCACTGATAAATTAAATTAGTAAAGCTTGAATAAGAAGGTGAACCACATTGTTCTGTTTTACGAATAGACCATAAATAAGTACGTGCATTTATTTTACGGTTTCCTTGTCACTACATAGCTATATATGTACTTAATCATGTATAGTTAAGTAGTATGTAGTGAAATATGGTGATTCATAGGTAGGTACTTATTGTGAGTAATAAATGCTTACAAAACTGATGCGAGTTGTGTTATGATCGAAGTTTATCGGCGTATACAGTATGATTCAGAATGAGTATACTCAGACATATCGAAATACTGACTTCGATTTATTATTACAAATGCGTTGCAGAAACTCATATTCAAGGCGAAGTATACCCTTTCTGAATCACTCTGTATAAATGGCGTAGAAGTAAATAATTCAAATAAAACTTATTTTACAGATTTTATCGCGTTTATTGTATGTTTTTACGTTTCCGACGTTTCGGCTGCTTTACAGCAACCATGGTTACGGGAGGACTTTTAAGGTAGAAATCAATATAGTAGTAAATAAATTAATTTGCAATAGAAAGATTCAAAATCCAAAATATAAAATTTGTGTCAGAACCCCTTAACGAGTCACGTAACAGTTGTGAAGCTAAAAAATTCCACTAATTTTAAAGATTGTTGCAACTTCTCAAGGTTTCCTACTTTGTGAGCTGTTTGAATGGGTTATTCGGAATAATTTGCAGTAAATGTTCCGCAATCAGGATGTCCTTTTGCTAAATGTGTGAGAATATCATTGAGATGTTGTAAAGATATAATATAATAATGTGTATAATAAAAAAACTATTTAATAATAAATAATATGGTTGTTAAAAAAAAGAAAGAGTTATTTTTGTTTTATATTTGTACAGTTTATTGACACAATATGTACAACAAAACAAGAAATTTAAAAAGTTTATAGAAAAACTCACTACCTACTTAATGTATATAAGTGTAAACAATTTGGCCCATGCGGTAAAGTACCCAAGATGCTGGCCGCATTTCCTCGCTGAATAGCGCAAGCCACTCGCTGAGCGAGGAAATGCCCAGCTCTTAGGTCGCCGCTTTTAAAATGGCGCCTAAGAAAAGTTTTACCCACGCTCATATCGTGCTATTGAATTATAAACCATAATGCTATCAAGATAAATCAGTGTAAACTCGTTTTACAAATGACATTTATCCTGTTGCCTTAATGGTAGTATTTTTTTCTAATATCTATTAAAAACAAGCCATAAAAAATAACTCGTTATAACTTAAGTTGTTAGTGCCGTGTGTATGTAAATCAGTTTTTTTTTTATATCTTACAGCCCACACAATAGACAAATTGGTTTTGGTGGTGCGGTGTGACTAATATAACTAATTCTTTATGTTAATTCAGCATTATTCATATTATATACCAGCTGATCTGTCAGGCATTGTCCCGAAATTTCCGCAAAACTTTCTACATTTTCCTTCTCTAAAAACCATATTAGGACTATACACTTACCGTACTTTTTGCGTTTTCATTTCAATATTATGCTCCAGTGGCGTAGCATAGGTCATTAGCACCCGGTGCGGATTTCAAATTTGCCGCCCTCCTATTTTTGCAATACATTATAAAAAATTTGGGGCATGGTAACGACAAACAAAAATGACGAAAAAACATTGAAAGAAATTATTATATATTTTTTTTCATGTCTTAATTTTTTTTCTCTAAACTCCACTTGTGAAGTGCCACCCCCGGCAAAGTGCCGCTCAGTGCGGGCCCCCCCCCCCCCATGCTAGGCCGAAAGCGTCGAACACATAGCAATAATTCTACCAACATTATAACTCAAAGAAACAACTGCTTCATGATAACAGAACTTAGTAGAAACCGATTCACGGATAAAATTACATCTCCTTGTCAGGGATTTGACATATCTCATTCTACGCTCACTCTTAGGACTCAAACACACCAAGTCAGTAGGCCACGACTTGTCTACGTCGCATTATGTAGTCGAGGCCAAGATGACTTCATCCATGTTATTTTTCAGAAATCACAGAATGTAAACGCGTATCCAATCACAAAATTATCGTATCGATACAAAGTTATCTAAGTATCTAAACACAATGCTTATGACTAAGCTGTTAGTCAGCACCTGTTTTAAACGGAATGTGAATGGTTTTGTGACATTTCCAACTATGTGTTTATAGTTAACTATAACTTTGAACAAGAGGCCCACTGTGCATAATGAACAGCTGTCACCAGTAATATTGAAAATTGTGTGATAGCCGTTGACCTTTATGAATGCTTAGGGCCTGTTTCTAGTGCTGATTAACTGTATCCACAATTTATTCGACAGAATTAGTATGGACCACCTGTCAATCAAATTGTGGATAGGTTATATCAGAACGTATCTATAGGCCCTAATGACGTAAAATTTGCTAATAAATAGGAATTACAGATACAGTCGTTCTGTAATTAAAGCCTTCTTTATAACCTATTATTTTTTGTTGTATTTTTAACTCATAAACAGTGTTGGTGTGGTATGGTATTAAAAAGTACTTCAAGATATTTTTTATTTCATTTTTACAGCATATCTTACTAGATTAGTTTTGAATTTTAGAACTCACTTTGTAGACTTTTCTACAGTAAGTTTATTCACAGACCCGCAAATAATTATCGTGACAAGTGGTGTCACGATAACATTATCGATAAATATTCCAATAGTCAATGCCACCCACTGAAAAATGCCAATCAAAATAAATACTTTAGACTATATATGTAACAACATAAAGCGGATGTATTCTGCAGCTGTTCTTTTCAGCGGTGGGTGACATCACGAAGCAAAAACCACCGAAACAACTGCACTTTCAAGGTCACTTGCACTTTTTATACTGACAATGTCCTTAATATTGAGGTAACGTCATTAAACTGCAGATGCGATGGATTACGGCGGGATAGTAATCAGACGGTCGGCATTGGGGTCCCTAGCCCTTTTTTTTTTGTTTTCGCTGGGAAATGCATTTACGCATACCGCCCAAGCCCGGGGGAGCAAGGACGGTTATGTGGGGCTCCTGGAAGAAGTCCAGACTACCCACTAAAACCCAGCGCCGCCCTCTCTGCCTTTTGTGGGGCGCCACGGGATCGCTCTATGAGCACACTACCGTGAGGGGTCCCTAGCCCTAGTTGTACCGTAATTAAACCGTAAGTCCTTTTAGATGCAATTGAATGAGCTCCACTCTATTCGTATTGGCTTAGTGAAGTTAATTCAGCTGTTTCAAGATCATCAGCTCCCTTCCAAGTCGATGTAGGGATTTCTCATATGCAGAGATCCGTGGGGGCGTCCCTACAAGGTGGTGCTTGGAAAGCTCCGCCCCTGGATGCCCCCGGTGACGGAAACCCTGGAGCCGGAGCTGCTGGCGAGGGTAATTCAAACGCTCTTCCCGGCAGCGACGGCCAGTCCCTCAATCCCCCCGACACCTTCGGACTATACCGATGAGTTGGGGGTGACCGAGCAGGAGCTGGACCGAGCCGTTGGCCGCTTACGCGCCAAGAACACCGCGCCAGGACCCGACGGTATACCGGGTCGGGCATTGGTGTTGGCTCTGGCTGCCCTGGGGGACAGGCTGAGGCAGCTGTTTGACAGTTGCCTCCGTACTGCTACGTTCCCCACGGCCTGGAAGGAGGCTAAGTTGGTCCTCTTGAAGAAGGAAGGCAGGACGGCGGACTCCCCCTCTGCATACCGTCCCATATGTCTGCTGGACGACACCGGCAAGCTCTTTGAGCGGATCATTGCCGGTCGTGTCAGCGGACATTTGTCGCGTGTCGGCCCCGACCTGGCGGATAGCCAGTATGGCTTCCGGCAGGGGCGTTCGACAGTGGACGCGATCATTCGCGTCCGCTCCCTGTCGGAGCAGGCTGTGTCCCGGGGTGGCGTGGCGTTGGCGATCAGTTTGGATATCGTCAACGCCTTCAATTCCCTACCCTGGGACGCAATCGGGGGGGCACTGGCACATCATCATGTGCCCTCCTACCTGCAAGCCATCATAGTCGGGGGCTACTTGCGCGACAGGTTCATAACGTACCTGGGACATGACGGTGCAGTGCACCGGAGGGAGGTCAATTGCGGTGTTCCGCAGGGGTCCGTGTTGGGACCCCTCTTATGGAACATCGCGTACGACGCTGTCCTGCGTGTCGAACTCCCCGCTGGCGTAAATGTCGTCTGTTACGCTGATGACACGTTGGTTATTGCCAGTGGGGACACCTTCGAGAGGACCAAGAGGCTCGCCGAGCTTGGGGTGGCAATGGTCGTTGCCAAGATCCGCGAGTTGGGCCTGCACATAGCGTCTCACAAGACCGAGGCGCTATGGTTCCACGGACTGCCGAGGAGCAGGGAACCGCCCGACTCGTGGATACGCGTGGGTGACTCGCCGGTAAGGGTGGGGCGGTACATGAAGTACCTGGGCCTCACCCTGGATAGTCGATGGGGTTTCGAGGAGCACTTCGGGCGCCTGGTCCCCCGGGTCGAGAGGGTAGTGGGTGCTCTGCACAGACTGCTGCCCAACCTCGGGGGACCGATCGAGGAAGTCCGCCGCCTCTATGCGGGGGTCGTGCGATCCGTGGTGGTATACGGGGCCCCAGTCTGGGCCCCCAGGCTGCGTATTCGCCGCTGCAGGACTAAAATCTATTCCCTGCAGCGGAGGATGGCCATCCGGGTCGCACGAGGATACCGCACGGTATCCTTTGAGGCGGCGACAATCCTGGCGCGCTTCCCGCCCTTGGACATTCTGGCGGATATGGACGCGAGGGTCTATGACCGGTACCGCGATTTCCGCCGGAGGGGTGAGGAGGTGCCAGCGCTCGTAAGCATACGCCGGCAGGAGCAGAGACGCGCGTTCGACGAGTGGCGCGCGCGGCTCTCGGAGGAGCGATACGCGCGCAAACGCGTCGTCAGCGCCATTCTGCCGGTCCTCGAAACTTGGGTGAGGAGGAAGACTGGGCGAGTCACCTTTAGGCTTGCGCAGATACTCACTGGACACGGCTGTTTCAGTGATTATCTGTGCAAGATAGGACGCGAGGCAACGACCAATTGCCACCACTGTGGAGGGGACCTGGATTCCGCCCAGCACACGCTGGAGGCGTGTCCCGCGTGGGACGCGGAGCGGGGAATCCTGGTCCAACGGATCGGATCGGATCTCTCCCTCGACAGCGTAGTGTCGGCTATGCTGTCCGGGGAAGCGGCGTGGGGGGCTATGACTGCCTTCTGTGAGACTGTTATGTCCCAGAAGGAGTCAGCCGAGCGGGATCGCGAGAGAGCCGATCCCGCTCGCCGCCGACGAAGACGCCGAGTCGCGCTTCGTCGAGGCCCCCCGGCCCTGATGCCCAGGGCCTTAAATAACGGGCTACCCTCGGGGTCGAGGACGACTGGGGTGTGGGCCCCGGACGTCCGGTGACGATGACGACTCCTGAGGAGGACGGCGGCGGGCGTGGCTCCCCGCCGCCGTGCGCAGCGAGGGCGCAGGGGGTGCAAACATCTGCTCCCCCGAGACGGGCCCCCATAAGGGGGCGAGGCACAAGAGGGGCACCGGTGCGTTCCGTTTGGAGATCCCGGAGCCCCTCCAACATGTGTCGAAGGCGGCCACCGGGGGGGTTTTAGTGGGTAAGAATCCCACATAACCCGGCCCTCTCCCACACAGAGGCCGGGTATCTATCGAAGATTTCCCCCCCGTCAACAAAAAAAAAAAAAAAAAAAAGGGATTTCTCATATAATGGATGAATTTATTCAACTTTTACTAGCCCAAATCGAATTGGAATTTGGCATACCCTATAAATTGGATGACAATGCCATAATGTGAAACCTCAACCTGATGCTGCAATCAGAACAGTCTGCAGACTATTTAACTCTTCGAAAACTTACAGCAGATTTATAGTGTTTGGGTTAATTCAGTTGATCTGAATGAGTAGTTATCTCACACATCTCGTGACCAGGACTTGATGATGGATCGGGGAAGGAAGCCACAGGTCAGTCAGCTATATTAATCGTAGACCCACCGAGTTTGGACTTGTTATATAGGTCTAAATGAGTAGTTGGCTGACACATCACGGTACCAGGACCTGATAATAGAACAGAAGGTGGCCAGAGCAACTCGGCTATAGTAATCGTAGAACCACTGAGTTTGGACTCATTCGATATCGCTTCATGAGTGTAATGTTGACAGGGTATGGGTTAGATGGATGAGTATTAAAGTAGAAAAAGTCCGGACACATTTTTTTTTTTTTATCGCCGATTAATATCATGCAAGTTATAATATATATATTTTTTTAGTTCCAATGTGTTTGTCATTTGAGGCGCATACGTGCTACACTAAGACATGCCATAGCCGCTAAAATATGAATTCACATCGTAACATATTGTTTGTAGATGTGTGTGACGAGTGCGTATATCTGATATTCCCATGTGCACCAGCGTGGGAGAGGATGCGCGGTAACGGAACCCACTAGTTGTTAGACGAGACGATTAGCGGTATTGCGGGGTTATTTTAAACTATTCGACATCGATATCGGACACGGAATCGTAAATATCCAAACTGGATTACCGCAATCGCTATTAAAATTTCTGAATTTAATTCTTCTCGATGTTTCTCGATGGAAACACCATCGGAATCGTCGGGATCGACACCAACATCGGAATGTTTCAGATCAGTTTCCGATATCGATTCCGAATAATTATCCCTGCACTAGGGAATAACGTTACTCGCTTATTGATACAGGTGAGACGACATTGAACATTCTTCTTTATTATTAGCCTGAATTAATTGATGAAACATTTACTGGTCACAGGATAAAATAAATAGCATGATAATAATTAAAAAAATATAATATGCGTGAACCGAATTTGTTTTTCCTAGGTTAAAAGTAAGGAAACGGTTTCTGCTCCAACGGTGATTGGTTGGTTGAGGAGTAGGCTTTTACTCCTCAACAGTCTATTCAATTGACTATCCACATAAGCTCTGACCGACCAATTACATAGCTTTGTTTTAAATGGAATAGGTAGACAATATCTAGCTAGATAGTCTTCTCAGTTGAGGTCGCGTTCCGATCCGGTTGTAGAGCCAAGAAAAAAAAATGTAATGACAAATTTTAAATGCCTCGTGGGCCTTTACGAAATAAATGATTTTACTTTGACTATATCTATGCAAACATGCAAGATAACGGCAACTCAAACCATTAGGACTTATTTTAATAGCTTTTCCGTATTACGCCGTAAGTATACTAGGTATACGAATAATATCTAACTTGAGTCGTACTTAAATCGAGATATTTTTATTCTCTAAGCCCCAAATCGATCAATTAGGCGTATGAGAACCCGTCTCCCGCCACGGTTGACGTCGTAGGAATTTTTTGCACGCACTTTCTCTGAACCAGATCGCGATGCTGTCAACGTGTGATTCTGCATACTTGCCTAGATTATGCGTGCTCATTATATTCGTTTTAAGAAGCTATTGTCTCCGGCTTATAGCATTGAAATGGACACAGGCTATGGCTATTGTATTACATATATTTGTGTCACTGTTTTAACCGAAGAACACTGGAGGTATTATGAGTTTCACAGATAGATTATTGTTAGCTGCAGATGGCTGCCTTAAGTTTTTTTTTGTATTATACGACCGAAAAAAAATATCGTCCTAAAAGACCCGACTTATATTTCAAAGAGGCAACTAATGAGTTCGAACTATAGTCTAATAATAGTCGCATCTCGTAAACTATTAATAGCAGGGTTAACTGACCCCGACTATCACTATGGTATGGGGCAGAGTTAGTTTTGCGTTAGTTCATATTGTGATACACTTAGTAAAAGACTATAGTCATTTCAATGCAGTATTTTGAAGACTGTTATTTTTTTGTTTTAGTTAAGGACTAGCTTATGCACGCGGCTCCGCATGCCATTAATTTTGCTCTACAATTTTCCTTTGCTTTCCAATCGAAGTATCTATTGCAGCTACACATATACTTGCAGTCGCGTATTACCGGTCATACGACCCCTAGAGTCAGTAGAGTCCATGACCCCTCGCAGTATACAAAATTTCTCTATTCTCTACTTGTATTTTGAACTTGAACTTAATATTACGGGATTGAACAATATAAATCAGGTTAGTTCAATGTGTTGTCACGCTGTGTCGCCGATCACGACCGGTGCGAAGACAATAGCCGCTGCCGATGCGGGAAAAGCACGTGCCAATTGGGACGTGAATAGGGCTGTCACGCGACAAACAACAGTTGATGAATGTTTATGTTACAGACAAATAATGTTGCGAGGAGTTACATTTTATAGAGCTCCTTTGACGAAAATCGTAAACCGTAAACGTGCAAGCTGATTGGTACGGATGACAAAAGCGCTTTATAAGAAAACTAATGTTGATGGATATAAGGCAATCCAATTCACACACATTAGAAGTCCAGCAAATTAAAATTCTAAGACTTAAATGACCCATTGGTTAAGAATTTCTTATATATATCAACTAGCTAGCTGTTACTCGCGATTTCGTCCGCGTGGTATTTAACAAAACAGTTTTTCTAAAATAAAAGTAGCCTAAGTTACTTCTTGTCACATCAGCTATCTGGCAGTGAAAGTCCCGTCAAAATCGGTCCAGCCATTTCAGAGATTAGCTGAAACAAACGGACAGATAGACAATTTTTTAAAAAATGTTGTTTTGGTATATGTATACGTGTATACATCCAAATGCACTTAGTAAAAAGCGGTTATTTTAATATTACAAACAGACACTCCAATTTTATTTATTTGTATAGATGACATCACTCTTATGATGGAACTTATCATCAAAAAAACCTTATTTAAAAAAATACAGCGCTTTAATTAGACAAATGTCAGCCCTGCTGTGTGGACAGATATAGCAACAAAAGTTTGACCAACACAGCACGCAGGGTCGGACGTGGAACGGTATGCTTTTCAAAAGCATTTATTATCAATTGTTTGACCGCTCCCAACGCTGGACAAATGGGATCGTTCCCACGCGTGGGCGGTTGCTTTCCTCTTCGCCATTGTATTATGATTATAATAATAAAGTATTAACGTTGTTTTGAAAACAAACTGAATGTAATTTTGGATTGTTATCCGGGCTTACTGTGAAATATTTTGTCTCTCAGAGTTACTAAGTATTCACTAATAAGGTTTAAAAATACTACTATAAAATATTTAAGGAGTCCACCGGTGGGCTATAAAGGTCACATTCCCAAAAAAAAAATGATTTTAAAAATAACACTACGATGGTACCGCCTAGCTTGCTTAAAGGAAAATCAAACACGTAAGTACTTATATTAGTACCAGTACCAACCCATTATACGAGTAGAATGACTGTAACAAAAAGCGAACCAATAAAAAAACAAAACAATAAAACCAAAACGGCCACAATGCTCAATATAACAAAACTTCTATTGACTTCCTTATTACTACGGACCAAGTCCACCATATGGTACCAATATGGTGGGAACTAACTCAAAGAGCCAACTCTACAGGAAAGACATTTACTTCAAGCGTTAACTCGACGATTGATTAATGCTCTACGGAACACTGATTGACATTTCCCGAGTAACGCTTCCATGAGAGCTTGTGATTCAATACTCTACATTTTAGTAGTTTTAGAGACCATTTGGTAATATAATTCGGTTGTTATGCTGCGTGAAATAAGGTTTTATTTGTGTCACGATTTTGGGGCGGGATTATTTCGAGCCGAAGAAGTACACACTCTGTAGACTACGCTGTACGAAGTCGATACTAGACTCAACTTTTTAATTTCAGTAAAATCGGTACATTTCTCCCGGACGCATTTGGTCCATAGCTTAATCTTTCTAATACAATTCTTAACACTGACTGACTGACAGACGAGAACGCACGGCCCAATCCGGTGGATGTAGAGACTTAAAATCTGGAGGTTATATATTCCTTTTGTACCCTAGATGTGCACGGAGGAGGGATTTATTGAATTTCGATTCCTAAGTGGATCATATGAAAGTTCAAAGTGTGTACTGAGGATTTTTTTAAGATACTATGATACTGATACTATTTTTAAAATACTCTAGACGTATGCCCGCTAGTATTTCAAATAAATAGGAACGTTTTATCCTGTCCCTTTAATATGTATTTAGGGGAACAGAGAAGATCTTCCAGTCAGGCGGTGGTATGCCTGGCGGGGCATATTATTATTTACGGTTATTTACGGGATTTTTTATATATGTTACGTGCTACGAAATCTCTCAGTGCGTTTCAGGATTGTATGGAGAATTGTCAATTGTTCTGAATGGCCGCCTGCAGCGCCATCTATGAATCTTATGGCGAAATTGAAGAGGTCGCTACATGTACATTTAGCAGATATGCGACTATTCATTTGTGTTTAGTGTGAGAAGACGTCGTAAGGATTAGGTAAGCCCTTTTAAAACTATTCTTCATGTGACTCACGCTCCAACCATAACTCAACCAGACATCACCATAATCGTTGCGCAACAATAAAAAAGAGAATTTTATATTACTGATGATTAATGAAGCGATCATCAGTCACGTCGGCTTCGTATAATCATCACTTTCACTTTATATCACGTTATTATTATACAATAATGTGTATAATATTTGCATGTATTATGATGAGTAGAGGATAGATTAGAAGGATGTTATTAGCAGAATGTTATTATGGGTGCAGCAATTGTAGGTACACGATTAGGGATGACGCTATTCTTCTAAACGTCACAGTTATCATAATAATGTATTTCAGCCAAATAACGAAATTAAGAGTAGCTTAATTTCTAGAAATTAAGAGTGACAAACTAGCTTTTGCCCCGCGACTTAGTCCGCGTAATAAATATACTTAGTTAAAATTAATTTAAGTCCGGTTACTATGAGCCATCAAAGTACTCTTCAAGACCGTTCAAATGAAACCAAACTCGATGGGTCTAATTCATTTCTCCGATGACTTTCTTCTGTCTTCATGATCAGACCCTGGCAACTATGTCTATTCAACGTACTCTTCAACGCCGATCTAAAAAACCCAAACTCGGTAGGTCTATACGATTCCCTCATCGAATTCCATTGAGCTTCCTTTGAATTCTTCTGAGTCTGATGGATTCACCATCAGACCCTGGTCACTATGGATAAAAGCTTTTATAAGGATAGCAAAAATTTATTTGCCTCTGACTTTCCAACTAGGAAAACTACTATGTTTTGAGTCATCAGTGGTTCCTCGCGCTGAGTACGAATATAACATTAAATGAAAAGAAATTCCAGTTTGGTTGGAACAAGAATATGTCACAGTATATAAGCATTGATTATACAATTACTACAATGTGTAATCGTGGAGGACTTAATTAGAAACCAATGAACGAAGGCGAATTGTCCCGAAAAGTGTTTAAAAACGCAAGTATTGCTGTTTTAATGTTGACAATCTTTCAATCAATGGCTGATTTATTAATTGTCGTTATTAATGTAAACGCATTAGGGAGCATGGACCTCCCCTTTATATTGGAGGGATCTAAGCAATACACCGAATTAGTTAATTAATCATTGCTATAAGTCATTCTGGTTAGATTAATTCAGACATGCTGGTTTCCTCACGATGTTTGCATTCACTTTTCAACACGTGAGCATTGTTGAAAATAAGATGTGTTCGATTTTGTTTTACTAGCATACAATGTTAACTTTTGTATTCATAACATATACGTTAACTACTAAGTATGTATATCCATTGTTTATACAAATTCTTACAATGTGGCTATTGTATAAACGAGACAACTATGAATGGAATTATAAGAAATCATATGAACTGCTATTCCCATTTCATAGGTGTTTAGAGTTAGTATTTTCAAAATAAATGGAGTATATTAGACGACATATTCAGTTGATTGAAGACTTTAATTGGCCCAAAACCAAACGAAATTTAGACATAAGCCGAATAAAATAAAAAGCCATTATTAGCCATTTTAACTATTCGATGGTATTAAACTTGACTGACACAGTGTATACCAAGGTAGGGTGAGAATGAGGATATCAATTTGAAAGGAACTATACAGGCTGATTTAAAAAGCGTATTCTAAACCTTTTCATTTAGTTGAGTACAAAATTCATTGTTCAATAATGACATCGAAATTCAGACTTCACATAAGATTACAATTGTGCTAAAGAAGCGCAGGCTCAAGGTTTAGTATACCCGTTCTGAATCATCTTGTATATGTGACGTTAAGTTCGTAGTTCACATATATTAATGCAAATGAGGACAATGCTGTAAAACCTAATCCTTCTATTCATACTCGGAAAACTAGTATACTAATGCAATTTAATAATAAGGAAAAATGAAGTTTGGATATATTCAATGATCTGCTCTTTAATGTACCATTGCTGAATAGGTCTCTCCCTCAATATGAGGGGAATTTAGGTCGTAGTTCACCCACACTAGCCCACTGTAGGTTAGCAGACTGCGCACGAGTTTTGAGAAGCTTCTCTCAAACATGAGGTAGGTTTCTTTGATTGTATTATCATAAATTTGATCGAATATTGCAATATAATTGGCAGCCAGCCGTATTTTCTTAGATCGGATATAAAAAGTAAATTTAATTTAATAAAGAGACCTAAAGGTAATTGATGAAAATTATTAGTTTCAGCTATGCGATCACGTAAAAGATGTATAAGCAGAATTAATAATATGCTAATTTTCCAGTTTTATTTATGGATATG
Source organism: Pheosia tremula (assembly GCA_905333125.1). Classification (NCBI taxonomy): domain Eukaryota; kingdom Metazoa; phylum Arthropoda; class Insecta; order Lepidoptera; family Notodontidae; genus Pheosia; species Pheosia tremula. The sequence continues at coordinate 9,138,505 of HG995408.1, read as the reverse complement.
GCACTGAGGCTGACCTTTAAGTTTTACGATTACATTCGAACTCATATAATCTTAATTTAAATCTGAAGACAAAACTCTTTAATGATGCAGTACTGCCGTGCATAATTAGAAGAAAGAAGTAACTGCAAATGCTGGATTAAGAAAAGAAGATCTGAATGAAGATGATGAAAATATTGAAACTGCTATAATTAAGTTGTGTTAGACGACAGAGGAACATATGGAAGAAAGAAGTAATATATTAAGTTATATATATATATATTAAGTACAAAGTTCAAAACAGCTAGGAGGTTCTACTGACTACTGGGAAAAGCGCTAAAGGAGAAAAAATATTCAATAATCATACGACTATAGCTGATCAAGAGCAACGAAACAGATTTATAAGTTGTTATACATCAAGATTAGCGCAGTGGTAGTGACTCTGCTTTCTGCGCCGAGGGTCCCGGGTTCGAATCCTAGTAGGGATATAATCTTTGTGTGGTGAGCACGAATGTTTGTACCCGAGTCATGGATGTTTAATATGTATATAAATATTATATACAGAGTTCGCCCTCAGTCCATTGCACGGTACCCATAACACAAGCGTTGAGCTTAAAGTGGGACCGTATAGTTGGTGTGTTCGTATGGCGATATTAAAAAAAAAAAAAAAAGTAAAATCATAAGTGGATTTCGTCACAGCATTGGACAATTGCTTACAGAAATGACATTTAAAGTGCAACATTTTTTTATTGTTCAGAGATTATTGTAATAATAATAAACATATATCCTACGAAAATTTTCCATTGTCAAATTCCATGACGTTTCATGAAAAATATCTTAGCGGTGGATGTTTATCTCTGTTTGTTGGAGATGAAATGTATATTGTGATATATTACCGCCAGATTACAGAGATAATGTTTCGGTGAGGTACAAATAAAGATACTTTACTATATGGACAAAGTAACTATTTCTCATGGAATTCTTTATTAATTATTTCAGATTTAATTAAATTTTAATGTTGTTTATTGATTTTTACTAATTTGACCTTCCTCAAATCTACATCCTGCTCTATTTTTTATCTGTTGTTATTTTCTCGTATACGCAAGAACAAAGAAAATATAAGTTGATCCTCAAGTTATTGCTTTCATAGTTACCGCATCGTCTTGTATAATCGATTCCCAACCACCGTTATGTTTATCTACAAATCAAACTTCACCAGCGGGTTCCGCATCCGTTACATTGAGTTCATCACTATTTACCTTTTCGTCTCTCGAGGTCGGCTCGAGTCCCTTATTAAGAAGTTCTCCGTAAGAATGTTTTAAAACTTTCAGTCCAGTGAAAGTATCCTCGGTGTCTTCTCCTTTACAGTCTGGCGCACTCGATACACAAAATCAAAACACTTCACTATGTGTATCACCATTGCATTTTTTATAACACCAATTTGACGGCATCACTTACGAAGTTTCAATTACGAAATTCTAAAATGTGTGTGCCACGAGAGCGGGTGATCGTTCGCGCGATGGTGCTGAGCGCGCGCACGTCTGCGGTCCCGCGATGCGCACGAGTCAGTGAGCGGCGCGCTTTGCGGGCGGACTTTGCGCTTGTATTTGGAATGCAATCTCCCTCGCTCTCTCAGGCATGCGCACGTTTTCTCCTATATGCTAGTTCGTCTCGTTTCCTCGCCGTTATGAATGGCTGTTATGCTATGCAGTTGTGCCCAATAACTTCGTTAGTCTTTTTGCCCTTTTGCTGCTACCAGACCCTCTTTGCATTGGATATTATTGTTTTTTTTTCACGTTCCACCAAATTTTGGAAGAAGTATTTTTTATGCAATTATTGCGTTACATCAGATACAATGGCGCTTGTTAAAGTTAAATTCTTCGCTAAACGAGATCATAGAGCCAGTTTAACGGCGGCTCACGATGTTGATACCGTTACGAAGCTTACAGATGAAAAGCATTCCGATGCAAAGGAACGGTCAGAGTTTGAGATAGTGTCTCAGTGGGATGTTATACGATTAAACAGCCTAATTCCGTGTATAGCTTTTTAATTATACATATGTGTCTTTAAACTGTTATAACAAAATTTACGTCTATTTCTGAAAGAACACCCAAACAAAAGTTACGATAAAAATAGATTTCCTTTTCTTTGACGATCTTCTAACCTAAACACAACATCAGCTTAACGCTACAGCTTCCCTTAGACTAGATTATTATTTCAAAATTGCAATACTTATTACCGATCCTTGTAACTAATATCAAAGCGCAATAGCGGAGATTTGCAAATCCTAAGAAGGTGCACCATCAAATCCTTGGCAACGCACATAAAAGCGTTGTACTTAGAAGACGCAGTAACGAGCGATCGTAATCTCCAGTTCTGCATGTGTTCAAACAAAACAAGAGCAAGAGGAAGTTGCACATGTCGGTGAATGAAGGCGAACCAATCAACATTGTATTAAACTTATTTACTATACTTTGTTAGGTTAATATCTTGCTGTAATATTATGTTAGGTTTTGAATAAAAAGATTTATTTTACCTAATAGAATTTTACAGCTGGCCATTTGAAGAAAAATACGTTTTATGTTTTGTCACTTTTACGTCAGCAGCTAGTAATACCAGTGTGGTGAATATACGATTATTTAAAGAATTTCTTATAATTTCCTTTATACCCGCTTCAATACGATCTATTCATTGACAGAAATTAATAGTAGCCAACACTGGTCGCCATTCGAATTTGGATAATCAAGCAGAATACTAACTCATTTTCATTTTTTTACGAAATGAAATGAGATGAAATAAAATGGATATGAAAACGGCCTTACCCACAATTTAGCGAGTATTTTGCCAACTTGATTTTGATACGAAATGATAGCTAACTTGTCACGTCCTAAATAACAAAATGACAAGTGAGTAGCATCGTTCAATTCTTTAGGTTTCCGATTACGTAACAGCAATCAAATGTGACGCTAATTCTCAAATAAAAATGTAATAAACACATCGTGTTAGACGCATATATGAGAGTAGATCGTTACGCGGCTGTCCTTCAGATGTCATGTGAGAATTAAATTGCACGTCCGACGAAGTTGCCTACTTACCTGAATAACTTGCAACGACATTGATATAAAAAAACACTTCTATAGTATGCTGTACGAGGTTGCCGGCTCTTTTGATTGACGAGGTTAGCAAGCACTTGTGTCAATGCTTGTTCATACTAAATTTCTAAATATTGTAAGAGGTATTTCTGGAAGGAATAGTTTGGGTCCGAAAATTAGCCCCTGCGGGGAGCCAAGAGAAAGCGAGCTAGTTAATTACGGCATTGGATCAGTAATGATTTAGTTTTATGGTTTCTGATTTTATTACATGACTTGTAGCTATGTACAAATTAAACTGCTCAGAAGTTTCTCAACTTATTTAATAGATCAACTTCTTAAACTAGTTAATTGATACACATGCTGTTACTGTCACATATTTTGTCGAGTACTTGTCTAACTTTATTAAATTAGATTAATGTCATAGTAACAATAAAAGAGGATGAGACTCTCATAAAAAAAACTTAATAAAAAGAAGAAAATAATCCCATAGTGACATATCAATTGATAAATAAAATAAAACATCGCATTCACAACAGCAGTTTTATTATCAGGCGACGAAAACAGAAACATTGATTGCTTACTCATGCAATATTAGAGTGAAGTGTTATATTACATCGGATATTTGTTCATTGTACGGAATTTGAGACCGGCGCGGCGCGGGCGCGGCTGAGGAACGAATGACATTGAAATAATGTTCACGCGCTGCCTCATATTTAAGAAAAAACTACGACAAAGACGTTTCCTGCTATAAAAACCGTTTGGAGTCTCAAACGAGGGTTGAAATTTCACAGCTGCGTATTTTTAAATGTAATGGATTGGTTCGGGTTTGGTGATGATAATTTTGAACTTAACGGTAAGGATGGCTGAGTTGTAGGAAAATGTTAAGATTGAACAAGGTTAAATAACACAGCCACTTGGTTGGTTGGTGGTTTTAGGTAGAAGTGCACAAGCAAGCCGTAATGTAAACAAATTAACATAAAATTAATGGTAAATGTCAAGAACTGGCAGAACTTTAATTCTGTTTTCATAGACAAATAACTATGAGTAATATTGATTTCTTATATTTACGTGAATTTCGGCTGCTTTACAGCAACCATGGTCACGGGAGGACTGAGGTGGTTGACGTCCTAGTGTCATAGTTTGACCGGGGTACCCTCATATTTGGTTTGGAAGCCGAAACGTCGTGAACGTAAAATCAAAATATAAACGCGATAAAATCCTTAAAATTAGTTTTATTTCAACTATAAGTAATTAATTTAAAAATCCATGACTATAATCTCAAGTTTTAAAACCTTTAGTGAGGCACGTCTCACATAGTAGATTTTTTTAAATAACATCTCTCGCGCGTTCGGAGCGGTCGTTTGTCCAGTTAACTGACAATTAACTCAATATGACAATTAACTTCCAATTAAGGAGCTAAAGGTCAAGCGGTTATTCGTCGCGGGGTGCGGGTCCCTTCGGTATTACAACATTTGTTAGACCGAATTGTTTGATGTGAACGCCCTTTTCGCTGTTTATTCTTGAGCTCTGAAAGTCAGTTTAAGCTTTGTCGAGTCGTTAAAAATAATACTTGCTTGCAACGAAGAATAAATATTTTGAAAAGTCCACATGTAACAAATATAAGTAAAGGCATGTGAAATTAATTTAATATTGCTACTTATTGTCGTGGTCGAGGAAACATTAACTTTTAGACCTCTTTTTCAAAAGATTAAGCATTGAGATTCTTATTGAAATAAAACTAATTTAACAGTTTTTTTATTTTATGTTTTAACGTTCCCATCGTTTCAGCTGCTTCACAGCAACCACGGTCACGGGAGGAATGAGGTGTTCGACATCCTAGTGTCATAGTTTTAATTGAGATTCCTGCCGGCTCTTCTCAGTGGAATCAACATTCCGAACCGCAGGTAACTTCTGACTATTCATAAGTGCTTGACTGGCCTACATGAATTCGATAATCAAATAACAATAGACGCTATGTACTCGTAGTAAACTATATTAGACATTGGAACTCGCGATCGTCGTTTGGAAGAGACCTTGCTCATGATTAATCTACAAATAACATATTCAGGAATGAATAGATATTTACCGGAAGAGTAAAAACTGTATATATTCATAACTGAAATCTATATATCTATGTTATATTTACTACTAGCTGTTACCCGCGACTTCGTTCTCGTGGTATTTAACAAAGACACAACCGTTGGCAACAGCCTGCTCGCGCTTTCTGAGCCCGCGGGACGCATTTCAGGTTGTTGCTATCAAACTTAATCAGGCGCAACGCTGCAACATTGGTTTTAATTTTTTTTCGTGAGATCCCATGTTTTTTTCTAAAATAAAAGTAGCGGTTATTTTAATATTACAAACAGACACTCCAATTTTATTTATATGTATAGATGTACACGGCGCCTCACGATCACGACCGGCTAAATGTTTTGGACAAACTTCACGCCTCAAAGTAGGTCGGTATCAGCTTAACCGTTAAGACACGGTTGCATCCTCCACTAATGTGTTTTCGCTTTCGTAATTGTTTTTCGGGACCCGCATTGAAAGCGTTCGTAACACCTTTGGCCTTAGTCCTGATATAATGTTATTTTAGTGGGTTTATGGAACGTGTTGGAAAAATTAAAATTACGAGATATAAGCTGTATTTATGTGATGATTTATTGGCTTAACGGTAATGATAATAAGGACAGTGGTAAGTATATTAAAGTATCAATCAGCCATGCTGGTATAAGCAGCATAAAATATTCCATACAGTGAAGTGAGATAGAGATAACATAAGACTTTAAGACTAATGTCTAAAACATTTTACTCCCTCTGACTGACAACGTTCATGTAGATCTAGTCCAGTATTTAACTCCATTATATTTCATCGCATATAATATCGCGGGCGGGTCAGATCAGCTGCGCTGCATGTGCCTAGTGAATGTAGCGTCTCGATCTACTGCCGCCTTCCTACCTAGGCAAGTATGCTCCATCGTAGATCTCATCGTCACTTACCATCAGGGGAGATAGAGATCAAATACTTGCCTATAATGTAATAAGAAAAAAAATCCTAAAGAAAAAAAAACTTCGCTTCCAAAATGAGCTTTTAATTCAGATCAGTTCTTTGAGACATTATTAATTCAATATGATAACTTGTTGAGTCCTCCATCACAAGAACTCCTTAGCCGGTAAAAAAATGCAGTGTTAATAATTCACATGACCAATAAAGTAAAGTGAATCGTAACATGACCGCCAAAAGCAAGGTTGACAAACAGGAGTCCAAGTAAGGAAATAAATAAAAAATAGTATCTACCAATTTGTGATCACGTAATAAACAACAATACAAAATGTATTCATGTACATTTATATTTATTAAACTATAGAAACTTAGGATGTTATTGAACCAATAGGCATGATGACAGTAACTAAGAATCACTAAAATAATGTGTTTATCTAATGAGATAGGATTAATAGTTTCTGAAAAATGCATTTATTCACAGATTTAGGGCGAGATTGATAATTTATTTAATAAAATAAAACTACAAAATTCAACAGTCCGCCATGATAAGTTGAACACCAATCAGAGTGAACTACGTCACGAGCATGTACACATTGTAAACATCGCTAAGTTTCGTACGAACTTCGACGATCTCTGCACTTAGTAATTGTTTTTACCTGCGTTTATAAAGTATTTCGTGATTTCTATCGATCATGGTTGGATTACATGGTTTTGTGTTCTCAAAACATGGAACAAGGATTTACCATTTTTGACACAAACAATATAAAACCTGTTGCTAAGCAACCGCAACATTATCAGCAAAGAGTAATAAGATAAACTCCATACTCTTTACAATATTTATATACGTAAATTACTGATTTGTTGTGTTTACGGTCAGTTTGCATAATAGTGACGTCACAAGCAGACGCCATGACACCGGCGATCGTTTTGGAGCGAATTTTAAAATTACAATTTAAATATCGTTTTTTTCTAATAAAAATTAGTTTCCTGCCGAAATAATATATTTTTTTGGAAATAGTAGATACCTTAGAATATTATAGAACAGTTTTTGAAAATCAGTCATCATGCCTATTGTAATTGTAATTCGTAGACTTCATGTTGTAAAAAAACCTTGCTTTTTAGTCTTTAAAAGACTAAAAAGCAAAAGATAATTTAATCTTGAAATCTACCTTGTCTAGCCAAATCAAATATGTAGCGAATGTGAAGTTGGTGCCAAATCGCTTCATAAATGACAGAGTTCTGGGGTGACAAACAAAAAAAAATCAACCCAATTTAGAACCTCCTTTTTTTAATTCTGTTAAAAAAGTGTAACCATCCGAGTGTCAAGCGTGAGTTTTTACGTTGCTGAAACATGTCGTTGGGCAAATTGAACACCGCTCTAAGAGGATAGAATCTAACCGCGGAATTTATAGACGACTTCAAAATTTATCAAACGTCATATAGTACTGCGCACAAGAGTTTTGCTTTGCGTAGTACTATATGATGTTTGATAAAGTTATAAATCACGTTGCCCAGAATATTTAAAAACGCGAAGAAAACTGAAATTGTTTTTTTAGGATATATAGTATTTGGACAGGACAACGTCTGACGGACCACCTAATAGCAAATATAAAGCATAAAAACTATTTAAATAATGTTATTATTATTACAGTAATAACTGCTATAGAGTATGTTAGCTTTATTTCAAACAGTTAAACAACAGGCGAAGCTGTGATGTGGTCAACACCGTTAGAGCTGTAATGTGAAGTTTGTAGCCTCTTTAATATACCATGTGTTCAGATTCAATGGAGCGTACATAACTTTGATGCGCCTGCGGTCATTGGTACATTGGATTATTAGTTTATGTTTGTAGGATCCTATCTTATAAGATATATGACCGTATTTCAAGAATTGAGAAAGTTTACTACACAGACCAAGTACAGTACGTCAATTGTGAGAATTCGTAAGCTTACTGTATAGTTAACGTATTTATACAATTCGTGCGGCAACTTGAACAGCGCCTCTAGGGGACGGTATTTAAAACATTCAATTGTCAATACAATGTGTCTAAATACGTAGACTATGAAGTATACGTTTAGCTTAATCTCGCACTTGACATCCGGATTGGAGAACGTTATCTTGTCTTAGAAACGTAAGTTAAGTTCAATTATATAGTTCAAACGCAATTAGATCATCTTCGCACGGCAATACTTAGCTCTAAGACTACGGTACTTATACCGCCTAAGCGAAATAATGTCTTAAGTGGGCTGGCACTAAAGTCCCCGATAGAACTTAACCACTTAAGTATAGTTAAAGACCACATGCTGAAATAATTACGATATGCTCATAATTTTTTATATGCTTAAATTTCGCTGCTCGCTCTAACTGGTCTTAGCGCGATAATATATCAGATAGCATAGTAAGATAAATAAGTATTAGCTTTAACAAGGAACTATCCTGAAGCAAGTTTCGCGTAGAAAGTGCTATTAACAAACTGTGTGGCTTATCGGTCGTAGGTTCAAGCACGGTCGATCCGATGTATTTATATTTAGTGTTCACTGCGCCCGCGCACGAGACGAGTAACGGGAAAGCCGGATGCGACCGATGGATTCGAAGCCGGATATTTTGAGAGCGAATTTGTTGAACATATTTTTTTACTGTACCTACATGTAATGAGTAATTAATCTTGAGGTCAGCCTGGATCAGTTAAAAGCGATTTATGGTCCGTTGCTGAATTTAGAAATTGAGTGTGTATAGGCCATTAATAATACGCTTTAAAAGTATAAGTTATTTTTGTCAGTAAATTACATCTACGACTTCACTGGTAAAGACAGAGGTCTAGACAAGGCTCTGCAAATGTTTAAAGCATTGATTTGAAATAGCTATAGGTACCCTTAAGTCACTGGCAAAATAAATAAGGTGATAATATCATATTAAAAAAAAGGACTTGCAGTCCCGGCCAACTTCGTACCGCCTCGCCATCAAATTTATGAGAACATTCATTATCTTTACTATCATTTTTTTTTGAATTTTTCCCATGTTTTAACTGTTATTCTGCTATTCGGCGCGGAGACGAATTCAAAAAATCAAAGATCATTAAAAATCGGCCCATCCGTTGTTGAGTTTTAAATGGTGTAACCCACAATATAGATGAAGTTGTTTTAATAATATGAATAATGAACCCTATTCCATCGACATAGTACTGAATATAGAAATCGTTCAGGCTGAAATGTTTCTAAATAAAGTGTACTTAAATCGTATTATGTTCGAGTAACCGCATACTGTAACCGCTGTGTACTGGAGTATGAATGAGTAAGATACTCAAAAGTTGGCACGCACTCAAAACGTTACTCAAAACAATATGATTCAACAATGACTCGTGGTAAGCTGAACCAAGGCACGTCATGATAAGGACATCGTTTATTGATAGAAAGTTTTCGGGTAACACAGTTTTTAGAAGTTGATTCATGATTGAAGTGTAGTCAAACTCGACCGATGACTTTGCGAACAAAGCGTGCAGAATGCACACATAGCTTGATCGCCGGCTTGCATCCCTGGGATGTTGAATTTCATGTGCGAATCTCATTTTCAAAATTGTTTTACCATATCGTTGGTGTGTGTTATGTGTAATGTTTTAACGTCAGACGAAGATAAATATATACGGAGTGGCGCGAACAAGATGTTGAAGCACACAAAATAGTACACGCGAATTCGCTTGTACGACAAAAGTCAGCGTAGTTTTTTGTGCTCCAATTTGTTGGTTATTCCAATTTTTTAGTCCGATATTGAAAAGTACCTCCTGCATGGCTCGTGCTCTGTGAGTACGCTATCAAATTTGCACTTTTTAATTACACAGAAAAGAAAAAAAACTGATGTTTATTGCTTGACGTGAACGTAACATTTTAATTAATAGATTAAATATAAAAAGAGTCCATTTGACTATTTCCGGTCAATTTAAACGACCGGTTTGTGAATGTTGTGACGTAACTTCACCGGTTCCGGTCAAATGAGGTTATGATATTTGTATGGTAATAAGTTGATAAGGAACTCGAAACACGTTTTTCTTGTTGTTGCACAAAAATATTAATTTAAAATTATGGATATTATCTGAATAGAAGATTTTTTTTTTCAAAAGGCAATAATACTTATTAATACAATTATGAGTAAATACATAGTAGAAACATTTAACAAGGTACCGTCATCCTTCCCCGTGGCTCGCAACTTACCTGCAACAAAAACCATCAAGTTAAACAGACCCAGAAAAATAATTGCCAATTAACACCAAATACACAATTATAGCATCTACAAACTACGAAATACGAACGCAATTGGTCTGATTTTTATTAGAAATAGGTTAATCGTGACTGAGTGATATACATCAATCGGCGCCACACTTAGCTTACGTTGAGTGATGAGTATGACGTGATAGATAGTTACGAGATTTGTACCTATTGTAAAAAAAAACAATATGGAACAATCCCAATCCTTACATCTGGATTTATTTTGTTACTAGCTATTATAGAAACTGATACAATCCAAATCCTGAGATTTGGTTTGTATTTCACTAATAGAACAATCGGTATGAGATGTGTTTGGTCGGCATTCGTAAAACTAGGTCGCTTATATCGGAATATGCTTTGATTACCATCGGAAGGTATCACTACAGTCTCATTTAGTTTAGAAACTATTCCACCATAAAAAATTAAGAGAACGACGTTTCAGTGTGATTGCTTTCTTCACAGAACTTGAGATCTATGATAAATGCTGTTCTTAACGTAATATGAATGAAGCATAACCGATATCTCCATATGTTTCAGAAATTTATGTATATATTGGCTCATTTAGCCAGCTAGAAAATATACTGCGTCTTGTAAAGTATACTAAGTATAATACGCGTAAGATGCTTACAAATTAAAAAAAAGTCTTGTAAGCAGTAGTTATCTGTGTCAGGTAACTGTAAAACGATTAACTGTATGATTATTTACGAAAAATATAATAATATATATTTAAACATCAATGGTTACTTTAAAAAATTACGTCCTGTACTGAGATACAGATGCGCCTTGTTAAAAAAATGTTTTTTTCCACAATTATTTTAATACATGACACATTTTACTTACTGATTAATCTGTTAACCTATTTTACACTATTTCTGTTGCACCTTGTATAACATAGTCAACAGTGTGTTACATTTTATATCCGTGGGTAGAGATTAAAAAATCGGGTAGATATGAAAAAAAAGTACATTCGAAATGAGAACGTCCTTCTTTTTGTAGTCGGTTAAAAATGGCTACAAAAGACACGATTCTATGAAGAAAGACATACGTCTTCAAAACCAACATATTCACCACCAACACCAACACCAACCAACCAACATCATAATATCATTGTAGCCAACGTAATCTTTTTCTCATACTAACAGTAAACATACAACCTTTTTTCATGAGAACGAATAATTAAAAACAATTCACTTTCTTTTCATCTTCCTGTAGGTATTACTGAGCACATTAAGAGTTTCCCACGATAATTTTATAATACATAAGTATTACAATAATATTCTTATTGCGATGCATTAAAGTTCACAATCGCGTTAAAAACATTTCTCATGGACAGTTTGGGACCGACAACGTTATATTATTATATTTTAATATAATGTCTATTTACGTATATTATTGTTAATTATTCTCATAACATAATAGCATACGAATGAAAATGTTCACAGGACTGCGTACTCTACATACAATGCAGTGTATCTATTGTCCTTATGATATATTGGTACTTACTATAATAAAGAATACATGGCTATTAAAAAAAAGAGTTAAAAAAAAAAAAAAAAGACAAGCCCGCTGAGTTCCTCGCCGGATCTTCTCAGTTGAGGGCGCGTTCTACATTTAAATTAGGTACCTATATTTTTTTTCCAAGTTTAATGGTATCTTGTAGAAACATACATTTTCCAAAAGTATCCTAAATATTGACTGTATCTCGATACCGGTATTTTTTATTAATCCATGCACTAGTTACCACTTGACATAATGTTTTGATAGACTGATAAACGAAACACAATAATAAATGATTTCCTTTGATTCAATATCAAGGTTTCAACAGCGTTTATATATTATGGGCGGGACCCGGATCTCGCCATGAATGCGCATACTTTTCGACTTTGAGAACGTATGGTCTTAACATAAGCGATAAGCGTGCAATTATGAGCTTTAGAATAAATAAATAAAACTTATATCAGACTAACCCCATACAAGATAGATCGAACCAACAGTTCTTATACCAGATTACTAACTAGTATGGAGCCAGTAAGACGGTTATAGGATGGGCTGAGCGAGACCAAGAATTGTTCAGTGGTATGAAGATTCGCATGTTTTGTTATTTATTGCACTGTAAGACTCAATAAGATTTGAGAATTTAGAATTCGTTTAGGTACCTATTTAAATTAATAATATCGAAACAAATTTGTTTAAAAAAAACATGAAGAAATCTAAAAATAATCAAAATCGTAGGTATTAAAAAGATATAATTTTAAAACAAAGAGCATTCTGAACATATTATTAGAATACGCCTATGAACAATATGGGAGGAACTTTCGGCTCATTGCAACTGGTGGTTGCGGGTTGGATATGTGTCTGTAATTTAGGTGATGCTTAGTTTGGAACCAAACAGTTGGTGTGCTTGTCTGGCGATACGTATCTATTAAAATTCATGCATAATGTTATTATTATTATTACTAACACTGTTTTTGTGGCACATGATGTGGTTTCTTGTCATTATAGTCACAATCACCTGACATCACTCATATTCTTACTGATTATTTAATATGTAACATTGTAAACGCTGTTGGTAATCTTAAATGAATAACTAATCGCTTCCGCTTGTCACCTGCACATGACAGATTCTGTACAACTTACGAAACACATCGACTTCTTATATTTTATAGCTTATTGAGTTGACTGCAACGCCGCCTGTGGAACAGGTCTCCTAGTACGTCGAACCCATCGCTCTATCTCGCTCTAACGCTATTGTTCGCTCTCTTCAACAGTTAAAATTAACGAGTAAAGTCGCACGACAAGAATAGTTTCAACCTGCCTATGTAAACGATCTGTAAGTAAATGTATGCAACGGGCTTTTACGGCAGCTTTTAATTGGACCACGACTTTTGTGGTTACAATTAACCGTTAAAACCGTACATTTTGCGGATGTTGTAGTGTGGTATGATATTGTAATATTCGCGTAATATAGCGTCTATAGCCGGAAATAATGTCTGAAGACGGAGGTTCAAGGTATAGCGACATTGGTAATTATAACTTTCGTATCCTCCTGTATTTTTTTTATAATTATGACAAGTTCTGTCGTGTATAGTCTAACTCCCAAAGTTTTATAAAGTTATAATGGCATTATAACGAACTTTCAGAGGAAAAAGAGCGTTATAATAGCTTTGAAATCCATTATAACTCTCTATAAATTTGAGGGTCTCTGGATCTTCTTATAAAGTTTGCTATAAGTAAACATATTTTGTACTTTTATAATTATTTATCTGGAGGGTTCTGTTGTCTACAAACAAGTTCTATATTACCGATCGCTTGACGTAATTAAGTACATGAGAAGATGTATCCTCCTTAACGAATAGGTAGGCCGGGATGCGCAGGCGCACCCCGTGGGAGACTCATTCGTCTGGAAGGGTTCACGCATCGCTTGCTGACCGACGGGTTTTTATACTCAAGGAATTACCATAAGAAGCCGCACCTTTAGGTCACGCACCATGGAAACGATTTTGGAGGGTGTGACGTAGGATTTCATGGCTCTTGGTCATGGTTACCTTGGTTACCTTGGTTACGAAGGGTTTTTTTTTCTTTTGTATGCGGTCACGTCCTAAGAATTGGTGTTTCGAAGTTTTTACATGACTTCCTCTTACGTGCTTACGTTCGAAGTTTTTATGTTACTTCTTCTTGTGAGTGACAGAAAAGTAGTATTTAAATATCCATAGACTCATCGTTTTAGGTCAGCTATACTCAACCTGCGGCTGGGCTGATGTGGTTGGCCCATCTGGTGTTACTTTATTTGAAACCAATTTGAATTTCGCGCCCACAAGAAAAATATAGAGCGCGCTGAGTAAAAAGGTTCTACATATCACTACCGCGACGCGATCAATACGTTCATAGTAGTTTAATTCAATTTGTAAAAATAGTGAAAACCTAAGAAATCATTACCTATTTTTTTTATTTCTTTTTGCAGCTTGCGAATCCACGACTACCATTGTGTTTGTGAGGTTTTATTTCTATTAAGTAAGTGTAGGATTGCCCCCAATGTATTGTAGGGCACCCATACAAGCATTGCTTATTATGGGACCATACATTTGTGTGTGTGGTGATATAATATTAAAAAAAAAACATGCGTCAACCTTCTGTTTACGTACGGTCCGCCCGCTATACTGGGTTTCAAGCGCATTGTAAAATGTAGTGCAGTGTATCCAGCTAACTTATATTTGTAATACCGTTCAAATAACTACCACATAAGTGTATTCGAAGAGGACTCGTACTACTAACAAACGTTAATTTTATGGCGGCTCCCTCTTCCCCCGGCTGCACACAATTTATTTTACTGGAACGGGCGTAGGAAACGAAATGCACGCAAGAATGGGACATACGAATTTGTATCTTGTGCGTAAACGACATGCAAGCGGATGGAAACTCCTATTTTATTCATATTAGTGTAGCGATCTATTCAAATTCGCTACACGATACATAGATGGCGCTGACTTCTCCATACAATCTGAAACGCGCTATGAGAGTTTTCGGAGAACATTGCATATATACAAGTCCCCGGTAATAACCATCGGAGCACAGCTGCCATCACCGTCAGGCATGAAAAAATATCTACCCTTCCCCGCTAAAGTACTAGTAACAAATCGACATATTTAAATACCTTCCGTTGATACGACAAAGCTTGCAAGCTTTTTCACTTATAAAATGTATCTCAGACCGACACGTAGTTAACTGCACCATAAATAAGACTCAAGCATTACGTACACGCTCCAATCATTCGCCCGTATGTTTCCATCGCTACACGCGCGCGGCGCCATTGATGCCACTCTATAAAGAGTGCTCTTAATTAGTACCTTCGCCCTTTGTTTGCACAACATCTGTTTTCTTTCACACTGCACTACGAAGTTACTAGTTGGTTGGAACATTTGTAAACTATTCGATTGAATAGAACTCCCTTTAACTCATATGATTTGTATTTATTTTGTACCTACCAAAGACAATCCACCAATAGACTATAAATTGATAAATCGCTGCACTGATCACAGATAAAGTAATGGCTCTAAATATATAAACTCTCACAAGATACTTAAAACTAATTATTTTTAGAAACACCATAACAAATCCAACTTGCTTGAAAGATAAAATAAACCACTTATTTTTAGAAAAACAGAACTTTCAACTATTTAATTACTAAACGTTAATTTTATCAAACTGAACTGTAAGTAGATTAAACACAAGTTATTTAAACCACTCAGCTTATCTAAATCACCCGGCTAGAGATTGGGATGAGCATAAAATTCTAATTTTGGATGTTTAGACGCCATATTTACATGGGGCTATAAATTATCAACGAGCTCATTAAACTATGCCAGATATAAGTAGTTTGGAAAGTTAAAAAACGGACCTAATTTCGGAAAGAAGATATTTTATATGGTTTATGGTTATAAATTAAATTATTACGAAGCAGTTAATCGCTGCAGATAAAAATATTTGGACTCAAAGTCAAATCATTTATTTAATACTAGCTGCGCCCGGCGGTGTTACCCGCGATAAAAAGTATGAAAAATTAAAAAATCTATCCCACGGGAACCATACATTTTACCGGGATAAAAAGTAGCCTATGTGTGATTCCAGACTATAATCTAACTCTGTGCCAAATTTCATCCAGATCCGTTCAGCCGTTCGGGCGTGAAAGAGGAACAAACATCCATCCATCCATCCCTCCAAACTTTCACATTTATAATATTAGTATAGATAGACCTACGGGGCACTTACAATTTGTAATATAATATTTTTCTACTCTACAAGCGGATCGAAACGCGACCTCAAATGGAAGATTCAGCAAGGTATTCAGCAGGCTCTTCTTTTGCCACAGATTTTTAATCGTCATGTATATTACAAGACTATTTATAGCTCCAGTGTGTTGCCTAGCGAGGCGCACATACTCTATACACTTCAATATCTTAATTGACGCTAAATATTTGAGCGTTCGGTCCCAAGCGGATCTACATCCAAATACTGGACTATCCTATATCCTGAGTTTGATGATTAGGTGTTTTTTTTTATTACATTATAGGCAAGTATTTGATCTCGATCTCACCTGATGGTAAGTGACGATGCGAACGATGGAGCATACTTGCCTAGGTAGGAAGGCGGCAGTAGATCGAGACGCTACATTCACTAGGCACATGCAGCGCAACTGATCTGACCCGCGATCCATGAATGGCAACACCGAGCATCGTGCCGGAACACGGCTAGGCCGCTTGGCGACATGGCTTTGTTCAGTGGGTGGTGACTAGCCACGGCCGAAGCCTACCACCAGTAGGTGGCCATACCCTTAGAACACTCATATACATACCACATTAAACTATAATTTAGCAGTTAAACGATTGATAAACATTCTCACGACGTGACTTTATCGTTGTTCAACGGAGCTACGACATCTGCAAGGTTGCGAGTTGGTAGCGTATTGTGCGCGAACAATAAGGTAGACAATAGAGTGACGATTCTGAAAAGTGTATGACGTTGACATTCAACAAAGGAATGTGCTCACAATTGCTTATTAATTTGCCATTATAATAGGCTCTTTTATCTTTGACAGAGATGAATTTTGGAAAATAATTAGCTGTTAATACCGAAATGCCAAATTACCTATGTCTCGGGTGAACGGCTGGATTGGACACTGGTTCTGTAGTAGCAAGATACTTTAAGCGTATGTAACAGTACGTACCGAATAAGCACGAAACGGCATGCTTCAAATCATGGTAACCTCTAAGCCAGTCGTCAGTACTCGTCTTTTGAGTTATTTGTGGGTGCATCACAAAATGTGGATGGAAAATATTGTTCTAATTATCTATATTCTATGCGACATAGATAGTAGCGGGCAACAGCTAGCACTTATGTGAATATTAAACATCCATGACTCGGATACAAACATTCATGCTCATCACATTAAGCTTGTCCCTAACAGGATTCGAACCCAGGACCCTCGACGCAGAGGGAAGGATCACTACCAACTGAGCTGATTACGTCGATTTCGAATGCTTTTTAAAATAGCCCCACATATGTGTTTAACCTGAATGTCGATTAGATTGCATTTGTAGACTCTCCTAAAGTATGCCATCAGACTCTCCCCTTTTCTCGTCATACGTTACGCCATAGCTATCTCTAAACGTGCGAAGAAATGCTATTATCAGGAAGTTGTAACATCACAGATAAGGTGAAGCGATAAGGTCAGTGAATGTGCTATGTGTCTATTTTATCTTTTGTAGATACCAAACGATTAATGTACATCAAATGGTAGATTAGAAGTATAGCTCTCAGCACTGACGGTATTTTTGGTGGAATGGTTCTAGAATGGCGATCACGAGACGGACACAATAAAGAAAATCACGCGAAAATCTATATATATATAAATCTCGTGTCACAATGTTTGTCCTCAATGGACTCCTAAACCACTTAACCGATTATAATAAAATTCGCACACCATGTGCAGTTCGATCCAACTTGAGAGATAGGATAGTTTAAATCTCAAATTATAGTCGCAATTTTAATTTATTGCTAATTATTTGTCTGTTATTATTTGACAGACACAATTATCTGTTAACTCCCAATGATTCTAACAGATGTCGATACCTTTCGACTGGGTTGAGTAAGTAATCAATAGATGGCGCTGCTATGGTAAATCTACGAACGTGTCATATAAGCTACATTTTAACAGCATAATTACCACGTGTTGTTGACGCTATAAAATTAATTAAATTTATTTTGTAGTGAACGAAATACCGTATAATTCAATTATTTCCACTTTTTAAATTTTTGGTGTTAGCATAGCCGGCCACGTGTTACTTAGACTAAAGTGTAAATTGAATTCATATTATAATGAAGATAATACAGTGAAATTAATCCTGTTTTTTACTTATTTGTGCTTCATTGATCTAAACTTTATAATTTAATTTGAATATATGTATGTAAGTATTATCACATAATTATAAAATTTAATTAAAATGTCAATGCAAAAATGATACACAATTTCCTACAGACAGCAAAAGGTCATGCACAAGAATCTCAAGAACAGTGTAACGAACGTCTTCAAGAGAATATCATAAGAACAAGAGCAGCAGGAGAACGAGACATAGCCACAGTAGGAGCACAGGAACAATAATTTCAATTTATACATGTTTTTCTCATGGGCAACTATATGTTGCGTGTTCACGTGTTGGGAAACCGTCGAATCTATTTGTGTTAGCTAAAGACAGGTTAACCAAAAACATTGTGCACCGATTGGTGTTAAATTAAATTGAAATTGAAAGTATTTATAATTCAAAAAAATAGATATTAATGTTTAAAAGTTTAAGACTGTCTGCCTTGCCTACCTCATTCATGAGTTTAAGCGTCACATGTTATTTACTGTATTATACTGTAATATACTTATATTTGTTATAAAATTAAATGGAAATAATAAATCTGATAAATTTTTATTTTGTACCTATTGATTTCTGCTTAATATCAAGTGTCTTCTGTCTCTTCACTGTGTCTTCACTTCCCCACCAAATCTCAATCCAGTGAATTTGTATACCAACATCAACATTTTCGTCTTTGTTCGTAAATAATTTCATTGTACTAAAGGGTTATAGTAGTAGAAAGTCAAATAAGGAGATCACCATATTTTTTTACAAATACCATCTGTGTGAAAAAGCATAGTGGACTCCGTGACTGATGTTCTCTTATTGTTCCTCTTAGATTGTTTACTATAATGTAATATAACAAAAACTTTAGCCACAGCAACGCGTGGCCGGGTCAGCTAGTAGATAAATATAAATATTGCAAGAAGAACACACCAAATATACGGTCCCACACTTGTATTATGGGTACCGTACAATGCACCTTTTAATCAGAGCGATAGTTGGACAAACTTGACTATACTGTTACTGCAAATCTATACAAACAGAAATTGGGTCTTTTAAGTTGATCTCCGCAATAAATTCCACTTTGAATCAAACCCTTACACAAACCTGTAAGTAAATATATCGTGATGCCATCGGATGCGTGTACGTAACATCCTTAATAACGTAATAGTAACCTTACACTTGCTCCAGTTTAGAGTTAACTGTAGTTTAGGTTGTCGGCTATATGTAGTTTAAAAACGTAGGTGTTGTAGTTCTAGCTAGATTGCATTAGTTATTACTTAAAGCAACAATAATGCTCGGTCTGAGGTCAGAGGAGAAAATGGAGGTTCAGCTGTTAGTCTGTAACACAGAGTTGAGTTTATCTACTTAATTATTTTGTATGCCGAAGAATTATGAGAGTTGGGATCTCTTAGGCCTCAGCCTCGAATTTAGCGGGCAGCGGGGCGGCGCGCCGGCGGCGCATGGCGGCGCGGGAGCGGAGCTCGTTGGCTGCCCCGCGCCGCTGCCACGCCGGTGTTTTCGAGAACCGGTCCATTTGATTTTACGCATAAGATCCTGCCGCTCCCGCGCCGCCGCCGCCGCCGCCGCCCCGCTGCCAGCTAAATTCGAGGCTGAGGCCTTAGACGATCTGATTAGCGCAGTTGTTGTGACCCTGCTTGCAGCGCCGTGGGTCCCGAGTACGAATCCAGGTAGGGACAAGCTTTGTGAGATGAGCATGATTATTTTTACCCGAGTCATGGATGTTTAATATCTATATAAGTATTATATACTGATTACGTCAGTCTATTGTACGGTACCGATACCCATAATACAAGGGTCACTTAGTGTGGGACCGTATAGTTGGTGTGTTGTTGGTGAGACTATTATTATGGACACCTAACTAAAAATAGATTGAAAATTTATGATGTTTGCTATTTTATCAGTTGAAACTGTGAATACTAGGAATAAACGCAAAGATAAGAGCCAACGAACGAACCTATAATTTCTTGTTTCAAAGCAAAAGCCGTTGTATCTTATCTATATCTCTCAACTCCAGAATAAGTACTTGTCACAGCGCCATTCGAGATAAATAGCATCCGCACTTGCCCAATAAAAGTTCCCATAACTAACACATATGCAGCCTCCAATTTTCCCATCCAATAACCATTGTGTTGCTCAATCGATACGATACGCTTAAGCAAACTTGTGACCTTTGGGAAGCATTCCCAGCCCGGAGATAAAGGCAGAATGTAAGCAACTATTTTGTCAGCAATGATCTTAGTATGGGCGGTGATGGATGTTAGATGGGAGAAGTGTGCTATTGTAGATTTCAATTGACAGTTATTGTAGGCAGCAGATTTAAATTTAACATTAGCCTCCATCCTAAGGTTGTCTGGAAGAGATCGCAACTAGCGATATAGCGATAGCAACTAGTGTGCAATAAACAATTATCTATTGAACCTTAATTAACCTTATGATTAGGCACGATTGAATGAAGAATAATTACATATACACCTATTGAATTATCACTTGCTTGTAATGAAGGGTCGTGCATAACCTTGATCGTTAGCGGAAAAGGGAAGATCTTCCAGCCAGGCGGGTGGTATGCCTGGCGGGGCGGCCGCTATGCCCCGACGGTTATTGTCGGGATCTTGTATATATGTTACGTGCTCCAAAAACTATCATAGCGCATTGAGAATTGTCTATTGTTCTGAATGCGTCTGCAGCACTATCTGTGTAGCTGGTGGCGAGGTTGAAGTGGTCGCTACAATCGTATATTGTAAAGAAAGCTACGAACGTCTGACTGAAGTACGCCACCATGCTCGAAGATAACTTGAGGCCAGGTACAAGCGATATTCGCCACCGCTCGCGTAGCGAAAATATACTTGTAATGAAGAACCACGAACGTTCATACTGTTCTGGGCGGAATCGCATGCAGCGTTGTAGTTTTCGAAATTTGCAGCGATCTGAATAAGCCTTCAGTATGGAACACGTTCCCGAAATCTCACTGATGTTAGGATAATGCTTGTTTGTAAACACACAAAACATATATGAACAGAATAAATATAGTTTATGTTAGAGTTTGCAATATCACACATTGTTACTAGGAGTTTCTGTTTACCCTAAAATATAAATCTGCGCGGATGGCATGCGTCGCACGGAAGGAGGCAAGCGTGCTAGCCCAGCTTTCTATGAGTGTTGGCAATTAGAAACATGCAATGCAGATAAACGGTAGGTCATCACGCCCCACGAGATCTGGTGGCAGCATTCAGACGTCTCGTCGAATCATTGCCTTGGAAATAGCAGAGTCAAAACTACTTGAGGAGGTTCAATCTTATTTTCATTTAGATGATGTTATTGTCTCACAAATTTTATGTTTTTACGTTCCCAACGTTTCGGCTGCTTTACAGCAACCATGGTCACGGGAGGACTGAGGTATTTGATGTTCTAGTGTCAAAGTTTGAACTCGGATACCCTCATATTTAGTTGTTGGTTGAATCGTCGGGAACGTTAAAACAAAATAAAAGTGATAAAATCTGTAAGACAAGTTTAATTTCAATGTGTAGTATTCGCGTAAATATAAGAAATCGATATTCATTTTATTTATTTACTAGCTGTTGCCCGCGACTTCGTCCGCGTGGTATTTAACAACGTCTCAACCGTTGGCAACAGCCTGCTCGCGTTCTGATCCCGCGGGACGCATTGCAGATTGTTGCTATCAAACTTTAAGCAGGCGCAGCGCTGCAACATTGGTTTGAATTTTTTTTCGAGAGATCCAATTTTTTTTTCTAAAATAAAAGTAGCCTAAGTTACTCCTTGTTACATCAGCTATCTGCCAGTGAAATTCCCGTCAAAATCGGTCCAGCCATTTCAGAGATTACCCGGAACAAACAGACAGACAGACAGACAGACAGACAGACGGACGGACGGACAGACAGACAGACAGACAGACAAAAATTGTAAAAAATGTTGTTTCGGTATAGGTAACGTGTATACATCCAAATGCACTTGGTAAAAAGCGGTTATTTTAATATTACAAACAGACACTCCAATTTTATTTATATGTATAGATTGTTCCATAATGAGTCAAAATGAGAATTTATGTATTTATACTTCGGTCGGAACCGCTATGGCTATTAGATAATATGAATGCAATTGAAACAGGCGTATACATCGACATTACATAATGTTAGACATATACAACTTTCACAGCATCCTTGGCACACGGTCGCCTGTCTAGTTTATAGAAATATATGTATTTCCTGTATAAATAATTAAAACAGTCTCAGACCAGGGTTTGGTTGTTAAAGTTTACATAATAGCAACGTCAACCAACTGCAAAAGAAGATGTAACTAATATACCTAGGTATAAGAAGAAGCGACAACTGGATTCACACAGCAAAGAACGGCACGTTTTTTTTAAACATCCAAATGTAATGAACGGTAAACACGAAGTTTCATTTTTCTTGTAAACTCGTCCAACGAAGTTTAAGCTTGTAGTAGAAGTAGGATCACGTTTGGGTTTAATTACCAGGGTGGTAATCAAACCTCCAAGCTCTCGGTGACGAGAGCAGCTCCTCTAATTACTTGGTAAGTGTCGCGTTTCCGTGAATTATTAGAACCATATTTGGTGACCAATTACCGTATTTTTTTAAAAGGAATGACGATAAGATCGTAAATAACCAGGGTCTCATGTCTACCAGCACAATTGACTTGCAATGGAATGACAATGGAATTGTTATTATGAGCTTCTTATTCCATAGCTATTATTTATTTTGTCCTTATATAGTTTTATGTCCCACACCTGACGGTATTTAACCTCTAACGCTGGGACAAGCCTCTTAAGACGAGTTATAGAGATTCCAATCACACTTGATAAGCCAGCTAATGATGAACTACGTCCACTCACTCAATTACCCATTGCTCTTCATAAATAATTACTTGTGTTGTGCATTGACGAGCGCCGAGCCGATGCAATCGGTGCCAATGCTGGCTGGTCACTCTAGCGGAACTATAAAGCTAGGTATTCACAACAAATGTGTCAATAAGTTGCGCAACTTGTTGCCCAACATCTCCAGGTTAGACATGCGATGTTGGTATTGACATCAACATTACTTAAAGGCATTACTTCAATGAATGAGCTAAATTTTGTCGACGCCAAACGATAAGACCTATCAGATGCCTTAAGTTGCTTTTGTTATGTTATTCTTTGATAATTGGTTACTGTTACATTTCTTGATATTGTTGAATTGTACATGATGAATGTTAATGTTAATAATGACAAGCAAGAACAACCATGAAAAGTGGTAAAAAAACTAAAAATATGATCATTATTCTTCAAACAGTCTTCACTTCTGACAGATATCCCATACAATATCTGTCAAAAGTGACAGTTACTATGCGGTTGCTGTTCGATTATGAATCGGTTGTGTTAGCAGACCTGGGGCCCTGGCCAACTAGGCACCACTAACATCTTTGTAACAGTGTATACCACCATCATTGTTGAATCAAACTAAGTCTTGCACTAGGCCTTAACTCGCACCATATGGGTCATCTACCGAGCACAGTAACGGTATTGCGCTAACGAGTTTTAAGATTAACCGATGTGTGATTGATTCGTCCAATGTGTGATTGGTTCTAACTAGAATCTGAACTAGGAAATTTCTAGAAAGTTTTCGGCCATTTGTGGTTTTGTACTGCCAATGTTAATTGTGTTTTGGTACATTTGGGGGGCAGTCGTTTTGTTTTGTACCCATTTGTATTTACACATAATGTATGGCAAAAGAGTGCAATAGTGTTATCATTCGAATTCGAAATTAGATATTACAAACAAAATCGATAATATAATAATCACATGTCAAAATCAGTCCAGTTAATACCAAGAATGTTGTCACAAAAAGTTTAATTATTAATAATTTGCCTGTCATCGAGACATCACTGGAATCGCGATGGTCTAATGCCAATTTAACATGTCTACACGAACCTTGCAACTCATCAATGGCGCAATTATGTTGCGAACTGTGCAATGACGAAAACATTACGATTTCCATGTGTGGTGATGTCGAAACTCCTTGATAAAGTGCTATTGTGTTTTTTACTGGATCTACAATCGGGATCCTGTTAGTTAACATAAAATATAATAGTGATACAGAAACGAGAAAAAGCGAACGAAACGAGTGAAGAGAGAAATGAGCCAGAATATAATAAAGATATTGACTTTACGCGAGTACTACACAAAAAAAAACGAATTTAATGATTTTTGTATTTACGTTCCCGACGTTTCGGCTGCCTTATTGCAACCATGGTCACGGGAGGACTGAGTTTTAGACGTCCTATTGTCATAGTTTGAACTGGGGTACCTTCATATTTAATTGTTGATTGCGGTTGTGAGCACTTTCTGCGTAATGTAATAAAATAAACGCGATAAAATCCATAAAATTAGTTTTAATGCAAGTATATAAAGAGATAGATGAAGCAAAAGAGGATGAATAGCAGAATGAAAAGGCAGATGACAAGTTAACAAAGGTTGGAATGATGAGAAAGATGCAAGACTAGTCATCTGTCTCATTTCAGAGTGATTTTAAATCTAAAAGTGGGTACCGCTATTTGGACTCACGCAGCCACGTCCCTTACCGATTCGTCGATCACCACTTGCATGCAATGAAGATAAAATCTACTTTCTTGTGCAACGTATACGTATACCTATATGGACTGGGCATTCTTCCAAATTCAGAGATGCATCATACAACTCCCTAGTAGGTAACCGTAATCACTTAAACTTGGTAACCAAACAAGAACCTTTTGAAACAGTACCTGAGCTGTGTATGCACATTGCAGATATTTTAAAAAGCATAGACAAGTGAAACAAGTATTTACAGAATTATTGTCTATTTGTTTGAACATTGACAATAACACTGGACTAATTTAATCTGGGTTTACATTATAGGATATCTTATATTGTTAGCCTCAAAATAAAGGGTCGTTGTCATTAGGGGTTGTGCTGCAGAGTCAAGGCGATTTATATTAAAACCAGCTCCACTAACCTAAAATAAGAGTAGCAGGGTTCGCTCCGAGTGCAATGACCTTGCCTTCCCTTTACCTTGGTCTTAAGTTTTTGCCTCATTTTACGAAAATAACAAAAACAACAAATTGTAACTAATACAAGGTTTCTTTCGTATTGCCTTCAAGAGTGTTTTATAAAATATAAAACCATTTCGTGAGTTACTTCAGTCCATCTCTGTCTACCCTTTCGTTTTACTTATGGATATTAGACCAGAGATAGATGCAATGATAGATGATTTTCAGGAATGTTCATAGATTTTAACCGTTTAATATCTAGTCACACGAAGTGCCAGTGGTCAAGTTAGAAATACAATCCTTCTGCGTTAGACTTGAGTGATATAAACCGGTACATTCCGTTATTTATGATGAAATAAAGAAAATAACTGATTCCAATTTAACACGTTGAGTGCGGTGCCATTTTCAGAAGACTTTCAGCCAGTGCGGTAGAGACCTATTCGACCTCATAACCGAGCTTCACTGTAGTGCGTATGAGACCTAATCCATCTCCTAAAATAAGGTATTTTAAAAAAACTCATATCTTTATCAAAAAATAAGATACAATCTATGTTCTTTCTGTAAATAATAGAGAATTAACTGTTCTATCTCAAGTTTGCTACGCATGGGGATATGAAAAGTGGGTTATGAGATATAACGAAAAAAAAATTAGGTATCCATTGAATCTCGCATCGCAACTAAAGATAGATCCGTTTGGGTTGTGACTAGTAATGGGATTAAAATAAAACCCCAGTTATCGATAGCTAAACTTTTTATGAAGTAATCATTTAAACATAGTAATATTGATTTCTTATATTTACGCGAATACTACACATTGAAATAAAACTAATCTTATGGATTTTATCGTGTTAATTATTTGTTTTTTACGTTCCCGTCGTTTCGGCTGTTTTACAGCAACCATGGTCACGGGAGGACTGACCATGGTGACTGTCCTTCCGTGAATGATGAATTATGATAATCCATAAAATTAGTTTTATTTCAATAAACATAGTGACCTAAAATATATTTAAGAAAAATGTTCCTCATTGAAGCATGGTAAACATATTTTTTGATCGCATTGCACACATAGTGTTCATTTGTGTTATGTGTTATTATCATGTGTTATTCATTTGGCTGTTTTGGATGCATCTGTGCTACTAAATGTAAGCCGTAATTTACTGTGACAGCCTGTGCAACGACTTTTTTTGCTACCACGCTGACAAAATATAAGAGCGTATTTTTTTTACATGGAGTGCACAGGTACACATTATCGACATTTGAACAACACTGAGCGCGAGCTAACGGCGCCCGCGCCGCCCGCGCTCCGCTCCTTGCGTCTATGACGCCTGTGTTTTAGGAGGTCCGAAAGATCTCTTCACGCAACAGATGTATATTATTACAACTCAGTGCGTTAGAGACCTCATCCATCTCCTATTTTTTTTATTACATTATTGAATCAAACTCGCAGCGGGAAGTAGGTATGTATATTTGTCTCTGTCAAACACATAGAAATAAAGAAGTTACGACCTCCCGCACAGAGGTGGAGAACACGATTTTCGGCGCCGCACCAGCTGAAAGTCACGTTAGAGTTCTTTTAGACCTCCTAACGCAGTCAACGTGTTAAAACAATAAAAGTTGCGGTAACGAATGATTGCATAGGTATGACAGCTAACAATTAAGTATGGAATTTTCTTGTATTTGATCATCAAATAAGTGGTTAAACATATCGGTACGGATTTTATCAGTTTGTGTTTGGTAGGCAACGACCTATTATGAAGATGGTAGGTAAGTACTGTCTTGTAGGAGACATGAAAATAGTGTCGGCTACAGATTCATGTTCAACCATTAGGTACCTTCGATTATTCATTACTGCAAAATTAAGTTCCTAGTACCTACTTAGGGTACTTAGGGCAATATCTTAGCGTAGCACATTGTAGAGACTTGTACGTAACATAGATATAATTTCTTATCATGGTGAAAGAAGATAGATAGAATCGGACGTAAAAAAAAGTTTCGATATTAATCTATGTTCCGTTATCTATCGAATGTACACTGTCCATGTCACATCCAACGAGATACTTTCTAAACTTTAGTAATTGAACGGCTACATATACGGAATACTTTAATGATCAACAGACAACATACATAAAAATGCGATTGTGTTTCCAGAAATGCACTTGACACAACTTACCCGCTTGTTAATTCGCAATTCAAATCCTTCAACAGCACAAAAACAAAACTGTTTCCACACACGAGCACCATAAACAAACTTGCCAATTCAAACTTTTTTTGAATTAAGAACAGTTTTCGAACGGGATTGAATACGAGAGGTTTTTAAAGATGGCGGTTGTATTTGTTACGTCTCGCGCCAACAGAGCGCGGAGGAGCACTGAGGACCGCGGGGCGGTCGCCGGCTACCACAAACATAGGAAATACATATTTATTAGTGATAGTGAATCATTAAAAGGCTATAATCTCGCAAGGAAGACTTTGCTGCACATTATTTTTAGTTTTAAGTTTTGACATTTTATGAAAATTAATCGACACCTGTTCATTTCTTTACCAACTTTTATCTTTTCATTTACTTTTTATTCTATGGTTTGATTTTCAACCAGACTATCCTTTATGGTGAGCTGGAATTGATCCTGAAATAATTTCAAGTGTAGTCGGCTTCCATTCAGCCCCAATGATAAATATTTATGCAAGTAAGCTTAGCTGCAACTTGTGGCACACATAACACACAATAAAACAACTGGTGATCTATTGGTAGACGCAGTAAGTGGTAAAACTATTGTCGAAACACGTATTGCATTTTCCATAGATAAAATAACATTTTATAACTTCTCGGACGAGATTATTACCTACTAGCTGTTGCCCGCGACTTCGTCCGCGTGGTATTTAACAAAGACTCAGCCGTTGGCAACAGCCTGCTCGCGTTCTGATCCCGCGGGACGCATTGCAGATTGTTGCTATCAAACTTTAATCAGGCGCAGCGCTGCAACATTGGTTTTAATTTTTTTTCGATAGAACCAATTTTTTTTTCTAAAATAAAAGTAGCCTAAGTTACTCCTTGTTACATCAGCTATCTGCCAGTGAAATTCCCGTCAAAATCAGTCCAGCCATTTCAGAGAATACCCGGAACAAACAGACAGACAGACAGACAAAAATTGTAAAAAATGTTGTTTCGGTATAGGTAACGTGTATACATCCAAATGCACTTAGTAAAAAGCGGTTATTTTAATATTACAAACAGACACTCCAATTTTATTTATATGTATAGATATATTATAAATTGCAAATCTGACGATCTTATCTTATATCTTATGTCTTCATATATCTTATGTCTTCATAATTACCCGGTATATAAAGCTGAAATATACAGATAAGTATTGATAACCATAATTAGGTTCCATGAGATAATTACGAGCAAACAAGTAACGATAGCAGTGATAGCCAAGTTGGTAGAACGCTTGCCTCGGTAACGAGGATTGCAGGTTCAAACCACGGCTCGCACCTCTGGGATTTTTCATGTGCGAATCTCATTTTCAACCATGATTATCACTTGCTAAACGGTGAAGGAAAACATCGTGACGAAACCTGCATGTCTGAGAGAACCCCTCGAAAGATGTGTGAAGTCCGCCAATTCGCACTGGGCCAGCTAATCCCCCCCTCGCATTGAGGGGAGGCCCGTGCCCAGTAGTGGGACATTAAAGGGCTGGAATTATGAGTAACGCTAAAACAGAAAATATATCTGTCTGATGGTACGTATGGTACCTAAGGGATCATTGAAACCTACCGGCTCCGTGCAAGGCATGTAAGGTCGTGGGGTCACCTTGCTTGCTTTATAAATCCTGACACGTATCTAGTTAACTGCATTCGCATCGTAGTAAAGATACCTGACTATTTATAGTCCGATATTTCTTGATATATATCGTTGAATATAATATATTATATCAGAGTCGTCTCAGTCGTGCCCTGTGTACAAACCGGTTCCAAAAAATCTAGACAATAGTGCTCAGCAACTCAGGTAGTTGTTTTTTTTGTATGGAGTTTACGCCTTTCGGTATTTTAAAAGTGTAAATACCTGCTGCAGTCATTTGTTTTCGGACACTAAAGAGTTTTGCTTTGAACATTTTCGTGGACAAAATAATAATATTGAGCATTCAATAAAAAACATAGACAATATTATTGCTAACATTGAGTTTGAGTTTTCATGAGGCGGAACCTGTAATTGGACCTAGAACACTACAAAAACATTTAAAAGAGAGAAACAGAAACAGTATTGTTATTATTTAAATTGAATTTAATTCAAAACTCAAATACGTATTGAATACTCAGTCCGTATACTACATCGAACAAAGAGGTTGTATAGGAAACATACACCAAGGTCTACCGGCGGCGAACGGCGCGCGCGCAGCGAACGGCGCTCTATCGAAGCATAAAATATCAAATGCAGCCTTCTGTTTTTACGATTAGAATTGATTTGTAATAAAAATGACACTTTATCTATTAATTATCCAAATCCATTACACAATTCTTATCCTTTCTTCTGAAATGTCTAGCTAAAGTGTTACTTAAGTAATCCGTCTGGTAATGTAATCAAAACATTTTCAACATAAACAAATGGGGGAAGAGGAACCTACCACTGACCCTCAGCGTATCAACTTTTCCAATTATACCCCAAACGAAGATTTCGTTTTGTGGAGAATTGTAAATTATTTGTGATCACTAGTCCCGACACTCATGACAGACAGTTTCTCGACTAACATCTTAGAGGAGTTCGGTGTTGCTGGCTTCTTTAATTGTCGATCAACTTGTTTGATTTATAATTGGAAAAGTTGACAAGCTAGCAAGTTGTGGGTTCCTCTTCCCCTCATTTGTTTAACAATGGATTCCCGCCAAGTATCGCCTAGTTCTATCAATCATATTTTTAACATACCAAATTACTAGCTGCAAAGTCTAAAATCACTGGCAATGTTTTGTAGACAGGTAGGTACTTATTTAACAAATCATTGCCAAGTGGCACATTATGATGTCGAATTACAGACTTACAGGTAGTTGGCAATTCTATGTGATTTAAGCAATTAGTCTAAGGTCAGCGTCTATTGCTCATTAAATTGAACGTTCACTCTCATTCTTGCATAATCACATCCTTGTTAAGTACTGCTGTATGAAATTAATTAGGGTTGTCGCTTATTGGTCATTATTATGGGATCGACAGACGATCGAGATTGGATCTGTCTAGTGAGTAGTCTATTGACAATACGGAGCGGACCATGTCTGTGCTCCGCACCGTACCAAGTTCAATCATCCATTAATAATGTAGGGTATTGTTCATATTCTACTTCCTCTATTTTTAGGTTGGCAATACTACAACATAGTGCCATTATTGCCAGTCTCGAATAATTCTTGATATTTTTTATTGAATTACCTATAAGTACCCCTGATGATAATGATAATGTTGATGACGATGATGATGATGAAATGAATCTTCTACCTCTATAAGTAAAGCTATGGATATTTTACTGAAAATTTACTAGATATCTTGGGAGAACTTGAAAAGTCAAGTTATATTATTTTATTTCAATTTCCTTTACCCGTGCACGTTTATGAACACACAATGGTTAATATCCCACTAATATTACACATTATTTATCAAAGAAACACCTTTTTTTGAAAAATAAAACAATATTGACAACTTCACGATTCAACTTCCCGCCAAAAGTCTCCTATTTATGCCATAACATACCCTGAAATTATTTTAATCAACTTTGGACTCTGGGTATTTTTCTTTTGAGTTTGCGCTTTGACAACTTTGTCTATGTTAATTTGCTCTGGAGGTATTATGAAATCTAATCTAATCATGCTATACATACCTAAGCGTCGATGAAGTAGGTACATAAATATAATAACTCGTTAGCCTCAACATACCTACTAGAATACGAGGATTTCATAATTTCTGTCAGCTTTGACCTAAAAACAAGGCTAGCTTATTGAGCATAATAATAAATAAATGTTCGATGATGTTATAACAATTAGGTAATGCTAATATAATTTGTTATAATCGTATGACAAAGGATTAGCCACCTTAATGTGTGTAAAGTATCTTAATGTGTGCAAAGTAAAATATTGAAAGAAGACAGGGACAGAGCTATTTGCGAAATAAGACATATTGTCAGCCGACTGTGGTTCCTGTTAAGTATACGTTAGATCTACACTTATCTGGTAAATATTATAAGTGAAAATATATAATTTAAGCTAGCAAACCATATAGTTTGTAGATCGTCATAGATGTGTTACAGTAATCACGATAATACCGCAAAAGCATCTGTCTTGTGGCACGTAGTGATGGGCTCCGAAATTTGAGTCATAATCGATTCTATCAAACATATATTATAATGTATATTTTGTCACAGCGTCATTGTCAAATGTGTAATTCATATACATTTTCGGATTTCAGGGTACAGACGGCCGGAGTACAAATTTCATTCAGGTGATGCCTGCTGTAATTTTTATGGAAACGAAGTCAACTTTCTTACAACTTTTGTTAGTAGATGTGTCGTTAGCATAATGTGTGTTCTTATTTTAAAATAAAATCATTTTTTATTATTTATTACAGCCATCGAAAAAGAGTCTGCGATAGCTTTTTTTATTCAATACGATTTAAGATCCGTTACACTTATCGATTAATGGAACATATAAAATAAATCGATACGTTGACCATTCGCAACACTAATCTACAACGGTATCCGCGACACTGTTGCACTGTGCGAGCGGGACCCATCTATAATATTACACTAGTACAAACGAGATAAAAAACCAGTTTAGGAAACATATAAAACATTCGCACACACTCTCACACAAGATGGAGAAGACCTCTAACCGACAATTAATGAGTCGAGTTTAGGTACTCAGGGTCAATTGCACAACTATTAGAAGATTAAAATTAATAAGTACCTATCTAATGTATTTTTTTAAGGTCACATTTCACTGTTATAAGTCAGTATAGAATTGTCAGTAGTTACAATCACAATACAATTGCCATTTAACTAAGAGACAATTGTCAGCAACCTCAGTACTTCAGTGCGAGATTATTCGTAAGCTAACCGTATACCTTATAGTCTACCGTATTTAGACTTTTTGTATGGAGAATTGAACGTTTTAAACACCGTCCGCTAGAGGCGCATTTCAATTCTCCATACAAAATGTGTAAATACGGTAGACTATAAAGTATACAGGTAGCTCGCACTTGAGGTACTGGGCCAAGACCCCATGGTGTTACTTATAACTCGTATCACATATTTTTAACCGACTTCAAAAAAAAGGAGGAGGTTCTCAATTCGGTTGTATTTTTTTTTTTTATGTTTTCTAATCAGATGTATCAATCATTGTTTTTTGTCAACACAGCCTGTAATGGCTGCAGGTGTTAACGTAATGTCCTATTGTTCACGGGGCCTGTTATCAATAGGTAAATAGTACTACTGAGTACGTGTTCTGTGTCATAGGTAGGTGTTGATTGTGTTATTCTTAGGTCGAGCGAAACAGCTGTATATCTTCACGCCTCGGGAATTATGAAGGGGTAATCAGTGTTATCCCCCTCGCATTGAGGGGAGGCCCGTGCCCAGAAGTGGGACATTAAAAGGGGGCTGGTATTATATTATTATTATATTAAACAGTGTTAAGGTGATACTGATCATCGAATGTGAGTATCTTTCGGTTTCATTTTTGTTTAAAACAACGCAAAAAGGTCGTTATAAGTATGCTTCCGTTATTTGTCTCTGGTATTTTAACTTTTTTTTTATTTATTTATGAATATACACACTAACAGTAGTTATACTTACTAATACATTGATGATATAAAAAATCAAAACAAACTTTTCTTCGAAATACAAGATGTGTACAATTTTTGTTTTTATTTATGGTTATATGGCCTTTTTTATAGCTGGTATACCTAATAAAAATAATAATATGTATACCTTTAGCCTGTTCACATTGTATTGCAATTAGTTCTATGTCAAATCAATAACAATTGCAATTCCATTAACAATTCAATAAACTCCATTCATAAAACAATTCTATAGGTACTACACTTTATTTACCACCAATTTTACGATCGAAAGAAAGTTTTACGTTCAGACAATAATTGGCGGATAATTACGTAATTTGTTACGTCATCAGCTCGTTTTTAAATTAATGTCAACGATCTTCGTTTCACCAATCAAATTTGCTGTTTATATTCATACGAAAATTCAATACTGTGTCTTAACACTACTTTTGGAGGCTACAGCTACGGCTACAGCTTTTTTGGTTAAAAAGGTAATTTGGTTTCGATGAAAACATTTTTTTATTCTTTTACCGATTACGAAAGGATTATTTACTTTTGATGACGCGAGTCTGTTGATTATGTTACCATCCTAGTGGCTACAAGGATTCGCGCTCTCTCTCTTTGGCGTTTAAATATCGCCAGACGATCACACCAAGTATACGGTGCCACACTATGCAACGCTTGTATTCTGGGTACCGTACAATAGACTGACAGCGAAGTAAGTATATAACACTTATATAGATACAAAACATGACTCAGGTACAAACAGTCATGCTCATCACACAAAGCTTGTCTCTACTATGATTCGAACAAAAAGCACTATAGACTGCGCTAATAACGTTCCAATGCTTTTAAAAATTAACTTTCAGACGCTTTCTAGATTCCGTAGACCCATCTATAGAGTGTATTTTTTGGCACTAGGCCCGCCACACACTCCCACCACTGCTACTCCTGTTAGCCAGGATCTACAGTGGTGTCCCGTGATGACACCAAGGTTTGACCCTCGGCGAGTCCCGGGATAAAGTTAATTGTCTTGGAACCCGCACGCATTTAATCGACAGATAAAAATAGGAGGAGTTGGAAGAAAAAAAGTGTCTACCTATATATCATAATGAAAATGTGACTTGAAAGGAAATTGCCAATTTCCGATTGTCTATTAAATGTGTCAACTGTCAGCTCTCATCGAACCGGTATTGTTTAGAATTTAATCCGCATTCGGTCAACAATCACAGATCCGATCTGATTGGCACAGCCGTTTCGGAGTTCAGTTTGTTATAAAACTACTTAGTCCAAGTGTTAATTAACACATTGGAATTAATCCTACAAATTATTATTAGAATCAGCACCCTGTCTTTACAATTTATACATAACTAACTAAACTAAATTCATTGATTTTCTCACTGACTACAGAATTCATCGCCTACGCCAAATAAAATAAACATTTACCGCAACTTTTTACTAAAAAAAAAGAAGAATAATTGTCATACGTCCTAAGTGCCATAATATGTTGTCGCTAGTGTATTTGAGGAGCCTTGGAGGACCAGACTGTAATCGATCTCTGTGCCAAATTTCATCCAGGTCCGTTGAGCCATGCTGGAGTGATTGAGTAGCAAACATCCATCCAAATTTTCACATTTATAATATTAGTGGGATAGTGGGATTAAGTTATGGCATCGAAATATATTCCGTGGCCATAGTAGCATCACGGTGACGTATCAGTGAAACTAGTAAACTCTCACCTTCATTGTTTGCTTCCCGTCGGTCAGTGGTCCGATGCGTTCTGTTTACCGCCTCGTATTTTATAAGCCGTGAAGGCGGCGACAAATGCGGCGGTAAAATGAAGAGATAATTTGAAAGTTTGCATTTTAATTAGGCTCATCTATACTAAAGTCATATTTTTAACTCAACAAAGAATATTTGAAAGTTGGTAGTGTTATTTCGCTGAGAATTCGAACCTTAGTTGATGTTTCTTCTTCTTTCAAACCCGCAAACCGTGTTACCAAAGCAAGCTTTCGAACAACTCGGCTCTCATGTTATCCCATACATTTCATCATGCAAATCTAATTTCATCATTAAGCAATATTATGTAAATAAGGACGCACTATATAAGGAGCTTATATTTCGTTGAACTATAGTAGTTGTTCAAAGGTCAATGACTATATAATTTACATAGATTGCTATCAGTGTTTGAGCAACTGCCTAGGCAGGCTGATTGACTGAACTGACCTCGCTGACTCTAATTGTATATCTATACATATAAATAAAATTGGAGTGTCTGTTTGTAATATTAAAATAACCGCTTTTTACTAAGTGCATTTGGATGTATACACGTTACCTATACCGAAACAACATTTTTTACAATTTTTGTCTGTCTGTCTGTCTGTCTGTCTGTCTGTCCGTCTGTCTGTCTGTCTGTCTGTCTGTCTGTCTGTTTGTTCCGGGTAATCTCTGTAATGGCTGGACCGATTTTGACGGGACTTTCACTGGCAGATAGCTGATGTAACAAGGAGTAACTTAGGCTACTTTTTTTTAGAAAATAGGGTCTCTCGAAAAAAAAAGAAAACCAATGTTGCAGCGCAGCGCCTGATTAAGTTTGATAGCAACACCTGCAATGGTTCCCGCGGGCTCAGAATGGGCGGGCAGGCTGTTGTCAACGGTTGTCTTTGTTAAATACCACGCGGACGAAGTCGCGGGCAACAGCTAGTAATATGATAAAACTGTAACTAGCGACTGTGTCTTTACATTAAAACATTGAAGCAATAGACTATTTGGATGTCTGAATACAAAATACGTGTTTTTTTTAACTTCTTGTCTATGGCTGTTTGATCGAGGATCCGATTTCCACTATTGAAACGTTTATTGTTAGACCCAAAAGAAAGAGTAAGTTCGTATCGTCATACTATAACAGGGGTGTTTAAAGCTTCTCCACTTTATATAGAGAATTGCAAGTATAAGATTTCGTCCGCTAGAGGCGCTGTTCCATTTGACATACAAACAACAAATACGCAGACTATGCATTAAGTTTACGTTTCGCTTGCGACAAAAACTCGCACTCGAAGAGTACTAGGTAGTATGTATTAGCTCTGAATGCTACTCGACTCGAACCCCGATCCTAAAGCACAGCGGTTCGAGTCAACTATATAGACACTATAGAAGATCACAGAGATAACATAACATTCCAAATGAAAGTCTAATATACCATCACAATTGAAATGTACCTTACAATTAGATATTCAATAAGAACCAGTAATGTGCCTAAAAAGAGAAAACTATTATTTTATAAGCTGTCATAACTTGTGACGTGATAGTATTCGACCTCTTGGAGGTTGGCTCAAGTTACAAGTGAAGCACTATAGACGCTCACGCATGGTTTTCATCGTAGATTGGCAATTTGTATGTATATATTTTGCCAGTATTTTCATGCGACACAAAATGGCATCTTATGAGAGCGAGCTAGTTTTATATACCGCTTATGGTCCATTCCATAAGCCTTTGACAGAGATGTACTCCTCCCGATCTCAAGTCCAGTCATATTTATTTGAGACTAAAGGCGATTGGTAAGGATATATGATTCTGTTTAATCCATCTCAATGACCGGCATTAAGCCCGAGGAAATCGATGGCAAGATTTAGAAGACATTTCCAAACTATTCACTGGTTAAATGTTTCTTAAAATTTTTCATGACTTCACATTTAATGATCCCATATATTGCAGTTTTCTTGTGACTTGGACCACCTCCCATTGCATAATGGTGCCTTTCCCACAACCTCGCGACCGAAGTACCTGTGCAATAACAACCTGCACTAGCACTTCTATAAATGATTGATAGATGTCTATTGCTTTGGTTGTAAGGATTATATTTAATTGGCATATTAGAATTGTGCCGGTTAAATTTATTATGTAAATTAAAATTTAATATCACAATTTACACCACACGATACGTGTAAAAATGTTTACTTATTAAAAAAATGTTTTTTTTATTAGTTTAGTAAATTCAACGAGACATGTTTTGGATAAGTGCCAGTTAATACAGTATAGTATAAATAAATAATTCTCTTTTGATGGGCCTACTCTAAAAAGAAA
This sequence comes from Pheosia tremula, assembly GCA_905333125.1. Taxonomy (NCBI): domain Eukaryota; kingdom Metazoa; phylum Arthropoda; class Insecta; order Lepidoptera; family Notodontidae; genus Pheosia; species Pheosia tremula. The sequence continues at coordinate 9,101,330 of HG995408.1, read as the reverse complement.
GTACTTTTTTATGTGTGTACTGTGTCCCACTGCTGGGCAAAGGCCTCATCATCCCCTGTTCGTTTCCACTGACCCCAGCCTCGCGCTCTTGTTGTGGCAACGTTCTACCTCAAAAGGCAGGTGTCTAAATCCTCTAATATTCCTCGGTCTTCCACGAGACGACGAACAAACAAAGTACATTTTTAAAACCATATTTTTTAATCTACGACGGTACTACGATGGGACTACGACCACTAAATTCAGTGATTTTTTAATTCAAGAGTGAGTGATTGGATACTTTCACACAAAATGACGAATGTTCGTCCGACGACGTCATAATTCGTTACGCGTACGGCTAAACTGTGTTATTATGAGAACTAAAGAGGTAATTAATTGAGTGTTAAATACCGCCATTAAATATGAATGGAGTATTTCGATCTAATTATAATACTGGCTATTTATATGGGTAGTGTGAAAGTATGACCTAATGGAATCTAGTGGTTTTAGCGTTGGATTCATCGGATGGTTCCGAGTTTGATTTTCGTGAGTATATTTTGAAAATGATATTTTCGAAATATACAGTGGTATGTTACTAGAATCGGCCCCATTGTACGGTACCCATACACAATACGAGTGTTGCTTCGTTTGGCACCATACAGGGCCCCAAGCTGCTACCACAATCGATTCATAATCGAACAGCAACCGCATAGTAACTGTCACTTTTGACAGATATCCCATACAATATCTGTCAAAAGTGACAGTTACTATGTGGTTGCTGTTCGATTATGAATCGATTGTGGTAGCAGACTTGGGGTCCAGTTAGTGTGTTAATCTGGTGGTAGCAACATCCTTGCAGACCGAATGAAGACGAATATTAATTAGTAATAGGATGATTTTAAGACACAGTCATTCTATTTAAAACAAAACAATCATTTAAACGATCCGTATCGAAAAAGGTCAACAAAATGCCGGGCAATCGATCAGCGGGTGACGCAGACTGACGCATGCGCATGCACCCACCAGCGCCATCTGTTGGCGCCGCCGAATGACGTCAATGCGTCTGTACATCCATCGTAATACAATAGAAAAACAGAAAATCTACTCTGTGTTCGTTACTCAAATCGGGCAATGGGTAGGTAGTTTGAAAAGCTACTGCAATGTTTCTCGAGTGTGTTATATGTAGATGACTGCTAAAGAAGACTTAAGTTACCGTCATATTTTGACGCACCTGTAGCGATCTCTTCAACCTCGTCACTAGCTACATAGATGGCACTAAAGATGCATTTAAAACAATTGACAATTCTCCGTACAATCTTGAAACGCGCTATGAGAGTTTTCGGAGCACGTAACATATATACACGGTCCCGCCAAAACCGTGGAGCGTAGCGGCCGCCCTGCCAGGCATACCATCCGCCTGGCTGGAAGATCTTCCCTTTTCCGCCAAATATCTATTAGTCGCATATAACCACTACAGCTACAATTTGTTCGTGTGTGTGTATTTTCTGTGTAAAGGATCCGCACCAAACCTGTAATCAGCTCAAAGGCACTGCAAAAAGATTTTCGCAAATACGTAGTTAAAGCTAAAATAGTTTGCGCAGCACGAAGAGGCTAAGCAGCTTTTTGTATAATTAATAATACTCAATATTTTTTACTAAAAACAAATGGATCTTCTGCTTTTGTCCGCCTACAGTGTCTTCTTTGTGACATGATGTAAATCACACGACTTATTGTACTCGCACACTCGCAATGCTTATAGCTCACTTGGAGACGAAAATACCAGCATTTGTGCAAGCTACAGAGCTTATTATAGGAACCTTTTCTGAGCCTAAGTAGCCCTTGTTACTCAGTGTTTAATAATGATCTTGCTAGCGTAATTTTTGGCGTTGTTTTTTATGCTAATTTAGAGCCGAGTGCCATCCATAACATTTAAGTGTCAGAGAAAATAAATTACAACATTTAAGTGTCAGATAAAATATATTAGTTTCACTGTCTTGTCACACTGTTTTGTCACATTTGACATATTTCATACTATACCTACTTACAACTTAACTATACCACCAAGCAAGTGTTAACGAAGCCCTACAAACTTCATTGTTAACTGCAATGGCGACTCTTTTTAACCGCCTTCAAAAAGGAGGAGGTTCTCAATTCGGTTGTATTTTTTCTAGATCTCCGTTATTTACGAACCAATTTGGTAAATTTATTTTTCTTTCGAAATTATTTAAGCTTTATAAGTGTCACAATGACGTTGGATAACCTATAGATTTACCCCCGAATTTATAGACGTTATATAACTTTATCAAACGTCATATAGTACTGCGCAAAGCAAAAATCTTGGGAGCAGTACTAAGTGACGTTTGACAAAGTTAAGCTATATTTTAGCCAATATCTTCAATAGGTAACTTAGGAGACTGATGGCTTAGACGTCTCAAAGGCGTATTTAGTATATGATTAATGATATACGTAGGTGTGGAAATGAAGGTGCGTTGATGAGCATATTACCTATGCGCAAGATTCATAGCCTATAAATTAGGTGGGAGTAAAGGTTGAATTTGGTACCTAACATGATTTTGGGGCGTATACAAATAGAAATAAAGTTGAGGTCCCAGCAACTACAATTTGATGGAGAAATATCACAGGTTTTTGATATTTCTCCATCAAACGTAGTTGCTGGATCCTCAACTTTATTTCTATTTGGATACGCCCCAAAATCAATTGTCGAGACAATTGGCGACGTAAGACTTTGGCCATCCAGCGAGGAGGCCCCGACAAGGATCGGATCTGAGGAGTACCGACAAGGATCGAAGTTGGCACCCATTGCGACATGTGATGTGGGCCAAACCGCAACTTGGCTTGCTTCGAGGTAGGTACCTAAAATGTACCTGACTTATGTACGCGGACTGTTGCATTTTAGCGATTTGTAATTTGAGTTCAGTAAGTAAGTAACTCTAGAATTTATTGGATTGCGCATTATTCATAAGGCTTCACAATAATAGTGTTAGTAAATAGGTCCATATTTGAAGAGATCAGTGTGTAAGCTATAAAGATATCTAATATTTACAACAACAAAAAATACATTGGTGCATATTATAGGTTAGTTATACATAATAAAAATATCAGGTTAATCAGTGTTAATTTTTTATTTTTCTGTTCCTTCATCTTAATGATTATAGATTTCTTTTATAAATATATCTGTAGCTACCTAGGTAATTTACTATTTTAGCTGAAATAATTAAGTATGTTGGCCACAGAACGAACAACCAACGCGAAATTCGTATCGAGTGAACACGATCAAACCCGTTGTTGCAAACTCAAAAAGGCCACAAGCGTACGTATTGTGGTTAAATAATGTTACAAATTCCTAAATTATTTTTCTATAACCAGTAGCCGGTAATGGCACGCCGCAGGCCGCCGCGGAAAGTGAAAGTAGCTTACCTCGGAGTCACCTCGTCGCACCACCATCACTTTTTTGAAGAAAATCTGGGGCATATTGTCACCTTCTACCCAAGTCTTACTATGCAACCAACCAGTACAGCACAAATGTCACTTGAATGAACACCGTTTCGAATTATAAACTTTGTTTTTTTTTGTGTCTGTGGCAGATTCGAATTTAGAACTGTTTTTGTTTACACGAAGGTCATGAACACTTTTTTATTGTTTACCAAAATCGAGGCAGCGACGTAATTATTATTATTACTGAAACTGCTTGCATTATATAACTTGAAGATTAATGTATATTAGGTACTTATTCAGCAAAAAATTGGTTAGGTATTTATGCGAAAACGAGTATTGTTTATACGGTACGCAAACCATTCCCTTCTAACACTGTGTAGGCAACTAAACCACGCAACAACTATAATGTTTATAAGTAAGAAACGTTGACTTGCCTAGGACTGTCGTAATACTAGTTCGGAACCATTTTTGCAATCAGTAGGCCTTATTTCTTGAGCAATAAAGCTTGAGATTGATCAGAAAATCGTATGTTATTGTATAAGTTGTTCTGAGTGCAATACACCTTTAATACGTGCAGATTGGATCTCCGATAGAAGGAAGCATTAATTCATGTCGACCTCGTAATTATGGACCGGAGTAAAATCAGAAAAGCGTAAAAAAAGAAATTTTATAGCTATGATATGAAATTAAAAAAGTTATAACTATTTATATTTTTTAACTAGCTGTCACCCGCGACTTCGTCCGCGTGGTATTTAACAAAGACTCAACCGTTGGCAACAGCCTGCTCGCGCGTTCTGATCCCGCGGGACGCATTGCAGATTGCTGCTATAAAACTTAATCAGGCGCAGCGCTGCAACATTGGTTTTAATTTTTTTTCGAGAGATCCTATTTTTTTTCTAAAGTAAAAGTAGCCTAAGTTACTCCTTGTTACATCAGCTATCTGCCAGTGAAATTCCCGTCAAAATCGGTCCAGCCATTTCAGAGATTAGCCGGAACAAACAGACAGACAGACAGACAGACGGACAGACAGACAGACAGACAAAAATTGTAAAAAATGTTGGTTTGGTATAGGTACCGTGTATACATCCAAATGCACTTAGTAAAAAGCGGTTATTTTACTATTACAAACAGACACTCCAATTTTATTTATATGTATGTATAGATATAGATGATACCGAGAATATGCTTGATTATTGAGTAATGGTTCGGCTCCTCATCGTTCGTTATTATTAAGTGAATACAATCAGATCGGGCAGATCCAGGATTTCGTTGAGGGGGGGCAATTTAGTTTGGGGGGGAGGGGGCATTTCCGTGATTTTTGTGTTATTGTACCTGTCTCTCAGAAAAATCAAATTAAACTGGCCCCAATAAAGTACATCAGTCGTGAGACAGGAGCAGGGGGGGAGTGGCAATATCACCAACCCCCCCCCCCCCCCCCCTGCAATCTACGATCAGCATTGTCTTGCCATACTTGGTGCCTATTTTGGGTCGCAGTTTCTACTGAATACCTTGAATGTGACTCATCATTGGCTATTCAAATATAGTGTGTAGTTTTATAAATATACATCACTATTACGGTAGTCGGCTAGTATAAACACTAGGATTATCTACTAGCAGGTATGATCGCTACCTACTTGATGGTACTTCCCTACTTAGTGGTACTTGCTTGCATTTATTTTTGCCTGCGTAAATTTATTTAGCAAGTTGTCGAAGATCGGATACAAATCACATATAATGCAGTCCGAATTTCTGATACCGGGAGGAAACTCCACTGAAAACTCACATTAGAAGTACCGTCTTAATTTTAAGATAAACAATCTGGTCAATGACCTCTTGCACCTCGATTCTTAATTAAATTACCTACGCGTACCCTTTCGAAGTAATTAAATGAGTCACGTTATAATGGTAATCCATTTGTACTCCTCTCTCCCTCAAAATAAATCCTAAGAACCCACTCAACCCGGGTCCAACTATTTTAAGAAAATTCCACAATGCAATCCTGAACTGCATGTATTTCAGTCACTTCCTTTCAGAGTTCGCAGTGTTGTGTGCTACTGTTTTCGGCTCACAGCTGAAAACAGAATCTATTTCATACGGAACACGTTCAAATTTCAATTGACCATACTGAGTACTGAGGTAGCAAGTATATTTTATTTACTTGGCTAATACTATCTATCACCTTCGTAACGACTATGCATGAAGTTTCCTTATGCCGATAGTTAAAAAAAAAATGCACACGCACATTAGAAGGGTCGGCGCTATAATTGGTATGACTTTATACTTAGCTAAATGTCATCGGACTGAAACATTAGATAAATAAATTATCGCCAGACGAACACACCGACTATACGGTCCCACCCTAAGCAACGCTTGTATTATGGGTATTATGGGACTGGGGGCGAACCCAGTATATATTACTTGTATAGATATTCAATATCCATGACTTGGTATACCTCTAATTATAATGTTTTAGTTCAGTGGCATTTAGCTAACTAAAAAGTCTTATTTGAGTCTCTATAATAGAACTTTTTTATAAGTTAGCTAAGCCTAAAGAATAAACTTGCTCGAACATCCTAATACAGGCAACGCGACACATCTAATCAACCATTTACAACGAAAGCCCACCACAACAGCTGTTTATACAAGCGTGCGTATGCGCATCCAACGCGTTAATTCGGTAAACATTCATATTCAAAACATGTGCCCACTTTCACCAATACGATTATTGTCTCTAGTCATTTCTATGGCCAATGGGCTGTCGGAACATTAGCTATGCGAGACGAGACAAGAAAGAGTTATTACCAAGAAATAATACCCGAGTACCGCCATGTAGAATAAAAGACCAGGATAGAAGCCTCTGTTCTCGTTGGGTGTCGAAAGAGGCTGGAAGGTCGACGTCGAAGGAGGTTACCTAACTAACTTATCCATCTCTCCCTTGACTTCAATCTGAGTGTTTTCAAGTTGAGAGTAAACAGGTACCTTCTAGGCAAGTATGCTCCATCGTAGATCTCATCGTCACTTACTATCAGGTGAGATCGAGATCAAATACTCGCCTATAAAGCAATAAAAAAAATTGGCTAGACTATTAAAACTTAGGCCCACCAAGTTCACCACTAAAGTCCACAACTAATTTAACAGAATTCTTAGGGGACATCTGTCAGTTAAGTTATGGATAGGCTCAGTGCTAACTCCAGGCAAGTTTTAGGATAGAGAGAGATCTGACAAGGGCTACCTCCTTGCTCGCCCCTAATATATAGGTACCAGAAGCGCATGGAACTTATTTGAAGATCTCTATAACGTCTTAAGTCTACGTCTGATTCGGCCCTGCGCCTGGAGCGGCCGCTCTGTTCGCCTAATGATAGGTAGGGCCGGCCCTGGATAGGCTTTATCTGTCTTCATCAGCCAACACATTGTAAACCAGGCCCTTAGTGTTTAAACTCCTAGGTAGCAAGTACCTACTGTACTTGAGAGTAGATATATAAATCGATATCGATAAAATATCGCTACAAAAACACACTGACTCCACGTCCCACACTAAGCAAGGCCTGTATTTTATGTGTACCTCCGTACATAATACAACTTGGCTAATAGCGGGGGCGCATATCCCTAAGGGCAAAGGTGCTAGGTCCCGGAGTGGACTGGGGGGGGTCCTTACAAATATAAAAAATTGAAATATACGCAAAGTGATCAATATCGAATTGAATCTTGTATGTGAATATATTGTGGTGATATCACGCAATATATTGTCTGTCAATGTATCTACATATAGGAACACCTGGTGCGATGTTTGTTTTTTTTATGTTTGCATGCCTACGTAGCGTATATATGTATTAAAATATCGAATGAATATCTAATTGGTCTCGTCTCACAAACTCCGCTTTTCTTCTGTTTTTCAAATACGCGAATTCAAAATTGGAACAACGATGACACCAAAATGATGGCCAGTATATCAGCTTCAAAAGCCCTAAATACTTACATTCAAATCATAACCGCTTGTGATCCATGAGCGCTTGCGAAGGATGCTGTATTTTCTCCTCCATCTTGACAATAGTCCGTCACTTTTGCGTTTCGATCGACGGCTCACAACGTACCGCTCCATTATAGAACACACACTTTACAGTCAATGTATTACACCCATATATAACACTATTTCGACACGTTAGGCGCAGCCCGTGTACGCGCGAAAACTAAATTATAGAAAAACAAATCCTACCCAACTACTAAAACATATTATACATAATATAGTTATATAAATAAAACGAAGCGAAAATATTTTAATTATACAACCTCTTTTGAATAGATTACCAAGGTGGATGTTATGGCCGATTCGTGTAAACATTAGAAAGTTATTATTATGAGACCTATTTTTGAAATTAGAACGTGGAATAAATAAAATTTCCGCGGTTTCGCACCGCGCTGAAGCTAGTGGCGGGAAACGTCTTCCTTTGGCTAAACTTGCACGGTTAATAATATCGTTGGGTGCACAATTGTTGCCTTATTTGTAATACGGTATGTTGGAACGAATACGGGTGCGTGATTTGAATGCTTCAATCATAGATTTTGATTGTCCCACCCATACAAAACTGACAATAGGTAGGTACTCGATATGCGACGCCATTGACGTGACCGCCCGTCCTCCATGTAATTTTGTTAGTGGGTAATTTTTCTAACCTAAATACCTGATCAAGGACGTATTTGAATTTGTGTGTGACTAGGTGTAGAGCTGAATAAAAGATTGGAATCAGACCGCGCCCTCATTCTGCACCATTATGATTCAGGTCTGGTGTATCATGGCGGGAGAACGATCTGTGCCAGTTTAGGGAAAATAAAATAGGCCTGCTCATTCACCGCAGAATTTATTGACCTATCGGCCTAGTATTAGATCTTCCGCCAAATCTAGGTGCATCTTGGACCTTGGTAAGAAGGAAATATGCGTTGGTGATAAATACCTAGTGATGATCGCGAGTTCTTACTCGATTCCAGTTTTTTTTTGCTTTTTTACATTATATTAAAATCATTTCAAGTTTTCGAAGGCATTGAACTTCCTTCCTACTTATATGCTTATGGCTTATCTACTGTTTATCTAAAATACAATATACCTAATACCTTCTTCCCCGTAAGAAGACAAAATCTTCATTTCGATTTTGAAATACTAGATGGCACTGCTAGCAGAACTAAGGTGAAAATTGAAAATAAGATTCTATGGGCGAACTGTTAATTCCGTTCACTTGTTACACTCATGTATTTACTTTTTCACCGTATGTAAAGGTTGCATCAAATGATAAAAGATGTCGAGTCTGCGCATGCCAAATTCATACACAATCAGACATGCGAAGAGTACTTAATAAGTACTTCTAAAAATATTGTGCTCAAAAACATTCTTCTTTTTTTAGGTTGGCAATCGGCTACAAAATCATGCCATTGTTGGAGAACTCACAGTGGATGTGTACCTACAATAGTAAATATCCCTCTAATATTACTCATTATCTATCAAAGAAACACATTTTATGGAAAATATTAACTTATAATCTTACTGTTGAACTTTCCGCCAAAAATTCCAAATTTCTCACCTACTTACGTGTTTTTCTGTCTGTTATAAAATGTCTCGTTTACACTCTTGAAGAACAAGGATATTCTCTAACCATAGAGCTATTTGAGACTTATGAAAGACTAACATAGCTAGCATAGCAACACAAAATAAAATGTCAAAGTCTGAAATTGACCGTGATGGTTTTCAAACAGTAAAAACAAAGCGAATTTCCAAACATAAACAGACTAAAATACCATCTAAAGACGTGGAATTTAAAAAACAAGACGTAGTGGTCGATATTGATAAAGTTTTACGGTATATTATTAGATTATTGATCATTTATAATTTTTTTGGAGGTTAAGTTTATTACATGTATACTATTCTATTTCAGGCGTATTCAGGACGCTGTTCAGGAATTACGACTTTCAACCTATTTAGAGGACGTTAATAAATCTGTGAGTAGCATTCTACAAGCGCGAAATACCGTAGAAATAATTTGCCTAGGACTGGGACATATTTCTGAATGTAACATATCCAAATATCAGCTAGCTCTCCTGTTATCTCTAAAATACCAATGTAATGCTCAAAAAGTGTTGGTACACGATCCTATTTTCTATAAAAGTGAGTGTGAAATCCTAAAACAGTTAGGCATAGAGGTGATATTAGAAAATTATGAAGGTAATTATGTAATATCTGACAATGGTGTGTCTATTGTTTACCTTCCTCATTGTCCAAAGCAATTAACAAATAATTTCCTTTGGGCCAATTGGGGTCTAAATTTAGAGAACTGTGTACTCATTTGCAACAGTTTTACCTCTCTTATAGATAATCAAACGAGCAGGATTCTATCAAAAACCGTTCCGTACATATTTAAAATATTTCCACACACTACAGAGCATATTTTAGAGAATAGTTTCAAATTCACGGATATTTTTAATGACACATCAATTCACACATTTCCTGAGAAGAATCTTTGTAAAGTTGATGCCAATTTTTGGATAAAAGCTGATAAACCGACTTATGAAAATACAGAAGAGTTTATAACATCACTCATGGTGGAAAAGCTGAACATTTGATTTGTTTGAAGGTCTAAATGGCGTCAATTACCTCCAAGCCAACATTAGTAACATTGAGAAAGTTACTGTCGGAGATACGAAAACAGAACACTTCTAAAAAGCTTTCCGACAACCAAATGGCACAGTACATTTTTAATCAATACAGAAAGCACCAGACAACCGATCTGCAGCTTTGCAAAGCAATAGACGAAATGCATTTTAAAGCAAAAACATATGCCAATTATTTGGAAAATTCAAGGTTGTACATAGAAATTAATAAGGAATTCAAAGGAAAAGGTGTAAATACCGTTGAAGAAACTGCAAGAATGGTTGGCTTCAAGCTGCCTCATGACCCGAAGCCATAAGATACAAAAAAAACTCCATACAAATATAGCATCGTAGAAATATAAATGTTATTACTGTCAGTAGATTTACAGTAGATAAATAAACAAGTTTATTATTTCAAAGTTTTTTATTTTTATTTTTTTTATAAAAAAATTGGATTAGATAGTTCATGTACCACAAAAGCACAGTTCACATTAAAATTATTGTATAAAATAACTTTACCCTGTACTGGGATTACCTTGAAGGTAAATAATAGAAAAATATTTAACATATTTCTCGAGTGTTAAACAAGAATAATCTCTGATAATACCCTATTTTTGAACACAGCTCATCAATTATTCACTCTGTCAAGGTATCAAAATTCGAAATGACACCGGCTCATGTCCATTTCACAATTTGTTTGTGTTCCATTTCGCCTTAAAATTATCTTGACTATTATGTTAAACTGGCACCCTGACTAAACCTGAATGAGAACCCATACTTTTAGCATTAGCAATTGTCCTATGTATCTAATAAATTTAATCAATGTTTATAATAAATATTTTTATGGCAACCATACCTCTGAACATTTGAGTATGTACCACCAAAACTGAGTACAGATATCTGGAATGAACCACCAATAGAATCTGCTGCATTTTTCAGGAGGCGATACCCTTGGTGGATATTTTTTTACTATTAGTACTATGGGCATAAAATTGAGGCTTCTATATATATTAATCGCTAAAACTAATGCTGGCAACACATTACAGAACGCGTCGAATCGTTCGGACGTAGGCCAATATGATTTCTATCGATAGTCCGAAAGCTAAAGGTCCCGTAAGGTTAGTATGCAAAGTTGAATATAACCCTGATTTAAATAAACCGCGGCTTACGAACGCATCCTATAATGTGTGTATAGCTTAAAAAGTACAGTCAGTTTATCAGGCTATAACGTCTATTATTGCTTGTATTCCCTTTCAATGAGCTTCGCGATGGTCTGTAGCTGCATGTTGCTGGTGCCCTCGTAGATGGTCCCGATCTTGGCGTCCCGGAAGAACTTCTCCTGGGGGAAGTCGCGCGTGAAGCCCACACCGCCCATGAAGTCTATACATTTGGATGTTAGGGTTTGGGCGATTTCTGGAATAAAATAATTATCTCTGGTTGGAAAACAGTATATACTTCTCATACCAAAATTATGTGCGAACAAGTACCTGCCTATACCGGCGCGGGCGGGTCCAACATGGCTGGCTATTCAGTGCGTTTTCACGCATTAGATAAGATAAGACTCATACGATAGAAAGAGAAGTGCCTCGTAGGTGAATGTTTTTAGGCACTCAGCGCTGTGCGAGCTGAATTGCATTTTATTGCGTGATGTAAAGAGTCGCTATTTCTTTAAATGTCTGCGAAGTAATACTTCCAATTATAGTAGGTACCTACCTATAGTGTATTAGTAGTATTCTGTGGCCAACTATTGTTAGTATTGATTGTGTCAAAGACCTTATTAATGAGCTATTAGAGTTAAAAGTTGAAATTAGGTATATTGATATATTGATCTGGTTTACTGTCATTTGTCTCTCTCGAAAATTTCTCAAAATATATTTTTCTATTCTAATAGTATTATAGTAGTTGAACTCGGGATCTCATGTAATATAAATGTAAAGATTATTAAATAAATATGTATGACAATGCAATAAATGAAGCTTTTATATATTCAGAATCTAATTATTATTTTCTGGAAAGAAACGCAGGAATAAACAAAGTTTCCACTAGCTACACCGCGGCAAAAACTAAAATTATTACACTATAGGTACCTACGTACTTAAGTAGGTAACTGTCAACTTGTTTACAATTAATCATGAATTATTCATTGGAGAATCGATTTCAAGGTACCTAGTAATTGGTTGAAAGTTGAAATACAGACAGAAGAAAATTGTACGTTCTATTTTTGCGTTCCTCGTTTTATTTATACTGGCATCTGCCTGCGGCTCCGCCCGCAGTACCTCAATAAAATATGTAGTACTCAGGGATAATGTAGCTTTCTGTCAGTGAGACTAATTCCATACTCATATATAATAAAATTAATATAGATGGAATAGAGTAGTATATATATATATAGTTAGGCAGTCATGGCGGCCGATCAAACAGGGCCCCAAGTCTGCCAGCACAATCAATTCATAATCGAACAGCAACCGCATAGTAACTGTCACTTATGACAGATATTGTATGGGATATCTGTGGCGGTTGTGGCGGTCAGCGACCCATAAATAAAAAAAATGCAGAATGCTTTTTTTACGGAACTAAAACTGAATCCATATTTCGCGATCGCTTACCTGACGCGAAGTATTTGGCCATGGCGGCTTCTTTGACGAACTCTTGACCGTGCTCCTTCAACCTCGCGGCGTTGTATGTGAGCAGACGAGCCGCCTCCAGCTCGGTCTGCAGGTGAGCTATTTGATAGCTTATGCCCTGGAAATAAGATGCAATTGGCAAGTAAGTACCTACTTGCTGACTTCGATGGATGCATAGAACAATGCGAATACATGAAATATTCTAATATAATATCTACATTCTCATTATACCCAACGTTATGCTCGGTTCAAATAAACCATTCAAGTTCAAGGAAGCCGCTATGTAGGTACGCAAATGGAAATTAAAAAGTTAAATACCTATCCACTGTTTAGAATAAAACAAATTTATTTGTGTGTCACAGGTACTTATGATAGTGTAGAAAATAAGACAGTTTTGGCTGTGGAGCACTGGTGGCATTGATGGGTATGAATAAATAAAATGTATTACAGGTATGAATTTCATATGGAGTGTAGTGGAGAGCCGATGAAAAGATGAATGAACTGTTTGATAAGCAAGTTGGATATGATTAATTTGTTTGGGGATTAAACGCCTAATATTTATCCATTGATGTAGACAGATTGATAGAAGTTGGAAAGAATATTGTCCACCTCCAAGGCCGTAGCCAGGAACTCACTTCGGAGGAGGAATGGTGTCGACCTCTGGACCAGAGGCATTAGTAAGTACCTATGTGTAAAACGCTGAGTTGTCCAAGGTATTTCTGGAGTTGATCCTCCCCTCCTGCCTGCGGTCTGTTATGAGAGTGTAATTACCTGGAAGGAGTAGATGCTCTTGCCGAACTGCTTCCTATCGAGCGTGTAGGGAATGGTGGCGTCCATGCAGCCCTGGCACAGCCCAATCATCTGCGAGGCGATGCCGATGCGGCCCTCGTTGAGGAACCCGGCGGCGTACTTGTAACTGGGATATAAAAGAAATATCATCAGACATGTACACACGAAGTTTTTAGTCCCAAACTGAGGAACGATGGACTGAGTAGGTACCTACATCTAAGTAAGATCGTTTAGAGAAATTTACTCCTCGGGAATACAGTCCGAGGTTGACCCATTCCAAATAGCCGGCTTATGCTCAAAAATTGTGGACGCGATCATGAAATGGATCATGGCATATTATATATCGTTATATGTCGACGACTTCGTTTTTGAAGCAAAATGTAGCTAAATGTATTTGATGTGTCCAATATTTATCTATTTAGCAGTTTCTCCATGTTGCAGTTAAATGCGAATTTTCATGAAGATACTTATTCATAAAAGTCTGTGGTAAGTTCTCGACCGTTAGTATTAACTCTAAGTGACCCTAATGCTGGTTGGTTGGTACCAATTAGCTCTCAACTAATTAGAGCAGTTTTATAGTGCTTGCGATTCACGGTGATTAGCGCAGTTGGTAGTTTCCCTGCTTTCTGTACAGAGGGCCCCGGTTTCGAATCCAGATATAGAACCAACTTTGTGTGATGAATACCAATGATTGTACCCGAGTCATGGATGTTTAATATCTATATACTGATTAGCCTTCAGTCCATTGTACAGTAGCTATAATAAAGGCGTTGGCGTTACGTTGAGACTTTTTGTGAAATATGAAATTCGAAGATAAGGAACATGCCAGAGTGTTGGTCTCGGAATCTGCCGAAGCAAGACCCTCAACAGAAGTAAACTCACCCTTTCCCGTATTCTCCGAGGATGTTCCCCTCGGGTACCCTGACGTTGTCGAAGTGCACCATGCAAGTTCCGGACGCACGAATGCCCAGCTTGTTTTCGGGCTTGGCCACGCTGAGGCCAGGAGTGTCACGCTCCACGATGAAGCAGGTGATGCCTTTGTAGCCCTGGACATCGTATAGGCATCGTCATATATAAAGGAAGGGTTGAAACATAATGAAACCCATCAAACTGTTACAGCTTCAGGAAGAGACACTAAATAAATTGATCTCCAATGGCTTCAACGGAATAAATTAAAGGTTAATAATATGATAGATGTACTGAATAGAGAGGGATAAGGTGGATTGATATATACACCTATTTTGAAAGTAAAACATAAAATAGAAGCAGAAGCATAGGTATGGCTTGCTTTAATAGCTGATACATATTTTGTTTGTTCGCTTATACATGAGAGCATGCTGTTAAGCCGTTCCTACATAGTTCTCAGACACCCATAACAATGTACTGCTCAAAAATGTAACAGATCTTTTTGAAAAGAGCAACCATGGAGTTTCTTGCCCGTTCTTCTCCATAGGAACGGCATTCAGAACGAGTGGTAAAGTTGTAGCTAAGCATTTTGTAACTATTTTGATGATTCATAAGTACTGTGCTTAATGCTTTACATAAATCAAGAAAAAAACTTCTTATGAATTGCAATGACGAAAGAAGTGCATTAGTAAAATATATTTTATAGGACTGCGCTTTATATCTATTTATGTAAGTAGGCCCTATTGAATTCTGAGGCATGGATACCAGGAAAAGATGTCTTACCTTACTAGGATCAGCGTTAGCCATGACAAGGAAAACACCAGCGACGTCTGAGTTAGAGATCCACATCTTGTTGCCATTGATGACAAAGTGGTCACCATCCTTCTTGGCGACGGTCTTCAGGGCGAAGGCATCAGAGCCTGATGACGGTTCGGTGAGGCAAAAGCTACCAGCCTGGGGATGTTTAAGGCTTAGTAAACTATACGCGATTCTAATCAGATTATTAGGTAATGAAAACAAAGGTCAAATCGATGAGGGCAAGACTACTGTAGGTGAGGGATTAGGGGTGCGTTACTGCCTTTCTGGTAAAGAACTGAAATATTAAACCTTATCTTAAAAGGGCCCTTCAACAGATATTAAGATAAGGGATCAAAACCTACGTATTCAGTGCACAGCTTAGTCAGATACTTCTTCTTCTGCTCCTCCGTGCCCAGCTTCATGAATAGTGAATTGACGAGGGTGTTGTGTATGTCAACGTATGCAGCCACGGCCGGGTCGACGCGGGACAGCTCCTCCACCACCAGCATCATCGTGAGGAAACCGCAGCCAGAACCGCTGTACTCCGTTGGAGTTTCGATACCCATTAGCTGTGGGGGAAAATGTCTTTGTTAATTTTTCATAGGAACTTAATCCACTATACGCTGATATTAATTCTGAGAGCAAACTTGAGCGCGCTTTAAACTGTATGTCAAAAGAACACTGTAGTAGGTCCTTAAGCATGCTCTAAAATTTGATCCTAAAATCAAACGTATATCGTTATTTGTATTTTTTTTACAGTTGTGTGACGAGTATGAAATTCGTATGTAGTTCAGGCGCGGATACAGGAATTTGATAAGGTGGCAGTTTTGTTTTTGGGAGGGGGGGAGGGTACCTGTTGTATCCGCGCCTGCCACAGTTATATCTATGTAAGAAATTATATACGGTTTATCAAGAATAGTGTAATATATTTTAACAGGGCTAACAGTAGGTTATAAAGATAACATTCCAAAGGAAATTTATCGAATTATTAGACATTTAAAAAATTACACTTGTACTGAGCGCATGACCTAACGCTAATGGTTCGCCTTGTTTAAAAAATCAAACGTCACTTACACAATTATTGTATACATCAACGTGATCCATATAAATTACTGATTCATTGGTTCAAATATTTTACACAATATTTGTTATACCTTACGTAGGTACTAGGATTTCAACTGTCGATTTTTTACGAATCATTAAAATCAAGAAGCCCTATTCATTTTAGTCGCATGTAAGACTATCATTTGGCCCTTTTACTTAATAAACTCATATACACTTACGCCATTATCAAAGAGGAGTTGTCTGATGCCGTCGTCGATGCGATGCTCATCCTCCATTTTCTTGACCAGAGGCCCAATTTGTTCTGTTGCCAGCTTTCTGACTGTAATTAAAAAAAACATATATTGGCTCATTTCGTCACGTCTTCCTTGAAGATTGGTAGAATCCCGAAGTCCCGATGACATGATTAGTACAGTTTGCCTAATGTAAAAATTGGTTCTATAGGAATCTCAATAGATGGCACTCAGCCACTCTACTGGCCTATGGCACGAATTTTAAATGTGTTTCCTGGGCTTGATAACAAGGTCAGAGCTGTTGAAGTAAAAACCCTAAATGGGCATACACATAGACGGTCTATATCTAAAATTTGTATTCTTCCAATTGATTGTGTTTAAAATATTAATAAGAACCAATAAACCTTGGGTTCTAAACCCAGTAGTGGCACCCCCCCACCCCCCTTATCCGCGCCTAGACGAGCACTAGGTACTTAGGTACATTCATACGTGAGCAAAACAAATGTTTTCTAAGCCGGCGGCTTTCGTTTATCTTATTATTCCTACTCTCGTTATCAAACGTCCACTCGTACATAAGTGTATAAGTACCTACATACTTATTTGATTATCTCCGCTCGGGCTGTTGCCAAGTTATTTCAACAATTCTGTGACATTGGAGCATGTTATCGGCCGATTTGTGACATTGCGCGGGTTACGTCAACTTAATTCGAGGATATTATTACAGAGACGTTTGGAGTTATTTGACTAACTAGGTCGATATGGTCAAATAAAACAAATCCAAATACGTAGGTAATGTACCTAACAACCTATTTAGCAAAAAAAGACAGCTTATTGAGATAAGTACCTACTTATCTCGCTAAGCCGTCATTTAATTAATTAATTCATTACTATCCATCTTCTCCTCTTTTCCTTTCTATTAATTTCGTTGCGGGTCAAACCTTGCTGTCTTCGTGTGTCAACGCTGTGGATCCTGGCTTACAGGAGTAACAGTTGAAGGAGTGGGTCTAGTCTTTTTAAAAAGCCGTCTTGTCCTGTATTTTTTAGCAAAATTCTCTCTTTTCCAAATTCATACTTACTTGGGTCCCTCCTTCCCTTTGTTAGGATAGTAGTGGTATCTAATCCAATAATGAGAACCAGGCGCGGATACAGGTGGGGTCAACGCCCCCTCCTAATGACATACGATCGAAGCACTTAATTCTGACCATACTCACTCGTCATTTTTTAAGACAGATAAACATTGAAATGACCATGGATAAGAAATTAAACGAAATTCTGTATCCGCGCCTTATGAGAACCTTAGGACGCTTCTCTAGGTAGGTAAGTCTTTCAAATGACACTGGTTAATACAATAAGCTTGGTACTTAAGGGTAAGTTAGTTCTTGTAACCACAGAACAAACACCTCTCTTAATCTCTCTTCATTTCTTTTGTGAGTAAAACGGGCAGTCATCCGCACAAACTTGAAAAAATCAGCCTGTATATTACCTAGTTGTAAACGGCATTTTTCCTTAAAAGGCAGGTCCTAACGAATTCTATTAGTAGGTGCTTGGAATTACAGAACACATACTCAATTCTTATGAACCCACCTTCTAGTTATGTAAATACAAATTGTGTTCATCAGACTTAAAAATACCTAAATACCTATTAGTCACTCGGCAACTAGCTGTTGTGCATACTAATTAGAATAAAAACAAAAGAACTAAACGTCATCTTTAGCACCACACAGGGTCGAGTCACCTTCGTCCGTAGGAGAATTAAGTACCCTCGAGATACCCTGGGTACACGTGACCCTGGGTGGTGCCAACCAGGTGACAACTCTACTGGTGGTAGGCTTCGGCCGTGGCTAGTCACCACCCACTGTACAAAGCCATGTCGCCAAGCGGCCTAGCCGTGTTCCGGCATGATGTTCGGTGTTGCCATTCATGGATGGCGGGTCAGATCAGTTGCGCTGCATGTGCCTAGTGAATGTAGCGTCTCTATCTAATGTAATGTACTTCCTACCTAGGCAAGTATGCTCCATCGTAGATCTCATCGTCACTTACCATCAGGTGAGATCGAGATCAAATACTTGCCTATAATGTAATAAAAAAAAAAAACACGTCACCGTACATTTGGGTCGATTTCCTAAACGTAGGTTAGCCCTAAGATATGGTTTAAGAACCTTGAGTTAGTCTATTAGGTACAAACAACGGGCCGCCACCCCAAAATTAATTTTATTTGGTGAAACAAAAGAGTCATCAGAAACAAAATCCGAATATTTTTTATTCAATTAGTTACAAAATGATAAGCTACAACTTTACCACCCGTTCGGAATGCCGTTCCTATGGAGAAGAAGAGGCAAGAAGCTCCATGATTCCTTTTTAAAAAAGATCTTGTACAAGTTTGTGCAGTACATTGTTATGGGTATGTGAGAACAATGTACGAACGGCAAAGCAGCCTTGAGCGGGCGGTTAAAAAGTACTCTTAAGTATATAATTATAAGTTAATGGCTATTCATCTTTATTCTTTATCTCATGAAACATTCGGTTTGTTGTGTTTCATTATCTATTTATTCTGCAATTACTTATTACAAAACGAGTACGATAAACGTGCGTCATAGCGGAGATAATTAACGAAATAATAAATATAGTATAGTATATCATAATATTCTGATGCAATTTAATGTGGTAACTGCCTTATTTTAAGATTTGTAGTAGCTAGTTATAAGAGGAGTAGCGTGAGCAGCTTATAGGCTACATAAGCATTAGATGGGTTGACGAATTAGAAAATCTGAGCCGAAATATTTTACACTATGTTATATCTTATACATATATAAAACAAACGACCTAAAGCTATTTACGAAGAGTACAATTTTACTCCCGACCGGTAGGGCCGATCTTTTGGTCCCTACCAATAACCATGACATTCAAGTTGCCTATTCTACAGATCGGCCTTATCGATCGGGATTAAAATTGTGTCGTTCATGGATGCCTTTATTTTGGTCCATGGGCTAAACAACAACGAGTTGAATCTTGACAGCTTCGAAAATATCGCTATTAAATAAGTAGATAGTTTAAAACTAGCACTAAGGTCTCTGAATAACGGGAAGTGCGTACACGTCCGATGTTGTTGACCAATATTTAAATCAGCCGAAATAGAACAAGGCGATTAGATGTTACACTGCGTACCCACGTTCTAACACGAAGCATAGGTATAGCCTGATCTTATTAACATACTGAGTGTGGGTACCAAACAAATATTAAGACGTTCAAACAAGTGGAAATATAAATACCCATCGTTAGGTATACGAGTATAAAGCTGATTTTGTATCACCAGCTAGGTATATACCTAGTTAGGAAAATAGCGAATGGTCTACGGGTGACCAACTATTGCCCACAAAAAAGTCGATCATAGATGTGCGTGCGTGCGTGTATGTGTGTATGTGTGTGTGTGTGTACGTGCTGCATAGTCTTCCAAATTTAAAGCTGTCGGTGAACTTTGAAGTTAACACGAATTAATAACGTTTACAGGCAAATATCGCAATTGAACATGTTTATCGTTTTACAGATAACAGCGATAGTGCATGCTTTTATGAAGGTATAGTCACAATAGTCACATCAAAAGTAATTGATGAACGAAGTGGTTTCGAGTGTACCTATCCTAGTGCCACGGTTGCGTAGCACAGTCAATGTAATGTGTTTGTTCCTTCTATTTTATAACGAGTTACACAATAAAGTACATTGCACCCGCAAGAAGGTCCACTTACTAGTTTCTTTCATGGCCAGCTCGTCGTCTGTCAGCATAGTCAAAGGTCGCGGCGTGGTCGCTTGGGAGCTGTAGCTCCTCCGCACCTTGGTAGCAGCCACTGGAGCTCGCCATTGCTGCTCCACAATCTGCAAAACCGACAACTTGACTTGACGTAAATTTATACGAACTAGAATATTACTTTTAAATTTTATTAGCTACAAACTTATACAATGTAATTTTTAATCTTGGCACGTTTAATTCAAATATAGAATGGGTATCATTTTCTTTTTTTTTCATTGAGTTTTTATTAATGCACTGATCGCACCTTGCTGCCAACGCGGCGTAATGGGAACATTGTTTTTGTTTTTTTTTTATTTGCGATCCGCGGGTGTTGCGTGCCGCGACTGCGCTCAGCGGACTCCAAGTCAAACTGGGTTCACTCCTCGGGGCCGGTGTGTTATCTCACTCGCACTAAGATAACGAGTATTATTCAACCAATTGGTGATGAATGGTATACGATTATTTTAATGTAGTCGGCCTTGAATATTACGAAACTACTCACTTATTAATTTGTGTCGAATACCTAATATGCTTGCGAACGCAAAATAGTTAGACACCTACCTATTATACTATTTATATTAAGTATAGTTTCACTAAACTTGTGTAAAATATTTTAAGGGGTTTACAAGTAGGTGATAAAATATATGATCATCAGGCAGTCTCGTAAATCATTCTCGTATCTCGTGTGGCACTTGCTCGGGAATCGGAATAGGGTAGGGGAACTGGCGTTTAGACATGTCCATAAGTAGGTTATCATCATTTTAAATATGTAATCAGAATAAAAGCCACTGGGTATGTTGATTTAAAAACATACTTGTTCTTTACAAAATGACAAATGTGAATTCTTGTAATTTGTGATTTAATTGTGTCTTTTTTATTGATAAAAATATATAAAGATAAAGATAGCTTTTTTGTAAACATAGGTGATAGGGTATATCGATTTTCTGACCTATGACATTGATTACAAAGGCGCTAAATAAGAGCAGGTTCAATGGTTCGTATACCCTTTCTGAATTACCTTGTATAATTTAACCTTTACAGGCTGCCAGGCAGCTATACCTATTTGTTTTCATATTGTTTGCTCACATAATGTAGGTAAGTACATATTTTTAATCTTTTCGAACGCACACGTATGTAAGTATACTTAGGTACCTACTTAGTTGTTAGTTAAGTAAGCTTCAACAACTTTTTGTTACCACAAAGCTCTTACGAAAACAGTTGTAACACTTTTTAGGCTTCATAAAAGTTATGAATAATACGTTGGTCAACTAAGGGAGAAAAGATGCCTTATTTATTACTTATTACTGTTTGGCTGGCTTTGATAACATAGAAATGTCTAATTCTGTCCGTTATAGAACCCAGTATCGGTAAATTCGAATTCGTTCCAATCTTATGTCATAGTCAATGGTTGCAGTACAGCGCCTGTTTATTTTAAATTGCAAACACCATTTAGGCATGTTTTGGCTATAGATAAATAAAATTGATCGATATTGTAGTTAGTCGGTAGTTATAGGGTTGGAAGTTTGACAGCTTAAAGGTATTCGGTAGGTAGAAGTTTGAAATTTATTATTTGTACACTACTTAGATAAAATATAGAATCAGCTTTCAGGAAATATTATTTAAAATAAATCTTGAATACACTATTGCGGAAATAACACAAAGAAACGTGTAACGAAACGTTTCGATTTTGACATCCGGATGTGTCCCTTCAGTTGGTACTTCGGTTTCTAGAACCATGCAGAAATTTAAATGTTACCATAAAATACTTTTTGGTCATTATAAGGGTAAAATAAAAAAAGAGGTATATTCAACTGTTAATGTTTGACATACCTAGTCAAAAATATTAATGCAATAATTATTTCTTATATAGATGTAAGTAGTTACTATGTGGTAAACAATAGATTTCATGAATATTTTATGATGTTTTCAGTAGGATGACATGAGGAATAGGTACCTTATCTACATATAGGTACCAGTAGATACATAATTATTTATGACCATTTCAAGAAATTAACTCACAATATATTCATCATTATTTAGAGGTCAAGATTAACTATATGTTATTTAATGTGAGTCAATACATTGTTAATAATACAGTGTAAAAGTTATAATGTCAGAACGGTTGACATATTTGTGAGGAATGTTGAATTAAAAAGTAGCAACTCAGTCAATTAATGTCATTCGCTCATGGCATGGTTCATTCGTTTCTTGTGCGACGTTTCTCGAAAATAGCTAGTTTTCTATGGTATTCTATCATTGCATGCGGTTTAATTGTAAGCAGATTGTGTATTAGTTCAAAACGTGTTGCTTCAATTTCCTTAACCAAACACAACCTGTCAAAAATCCTGCTTGTCACGGGTAATAAGATTCGCGAGTGAGGACTTTGGTGTGTGAATTTTATTTTGAAGACCTTGTGCCTAGTTACGGAATCTAAAAATGGCCAAATGGGGCGAGGGTGACCCTAGATGGATCGTGGAGGAGCGGCCGGACGCCACAAATGTGAACAACTGGCATTGGACTGAAAAAAACGCCGGGCCATGGTCGAAGGACCGACTCAAGGAACTCTTGATCAACTATAAAATATCTAAAAATGGTGTCGATTGTAAGATAACGGAGATGGATAAGATAGATGGTGAGGCTTCTGCTAATAATAGGAAAGGGAAATTAATATTTTTTTACGAATGGGATATAAAATTAAAGTGGGAGGGATGCTTGGCCGGCGCCAATGATCTTGTGAAGGGAGAAGTGCATATTCCTAATCTGTCGGAGGAGAATGACATCAGTGAAGTGGATGTGAGTACATACTTTTTGTAGATTAAATAAGGCCTGCATGTAACTTGCACAAAGGCAAACCAGTAAAATGAACATGCATGTTACTTGCCTGTATATTTCACTTTGAGTGATAAATGCATGTGTAGTAGATTGCTGGAGGTTAATTTGTAAGCATGGCAGTAGCTGTTCCGGGATGTTGACACTGTGACATTATCATGTTATTGTCAAAATAGAGGAAAATTTTATCCATACAGTGGGCACCAACAAAGAAGCTACATTACTGGCATTATGAGCTTTAGTTATTCAGAAATATTAAATTGTTATGCCTCAAAAAAAGTACATAACCATTGACAAACATCTCAAAAATCATTCAATTCAATTCAATTCATCTCAATATCATCATCATTGCTTTTGATCAATATCCTCTTGTTTAAGAATGTTGTATCTATGGTGATGAATGCATGATAATGAACTAATTTAATAAATTATTTGTTGCATTAAATAATGAATTAATTTTTTTTCTATATCTAAAATGATATAAATGCTATACTGAAAATTATTTTAAGGGGTTCTTTACATGTTTATAGAAGCTCTTAAGTCAATTCAAAGTCATTTGTGATATGCAATGTATGATATGTAAACAATATTCAAAATCATTCTCATTTGGTTATCCAGGCCTGTAAACACAAAAATCTCATAGTCAAAAGCATAGAGAATGTTACTTCTAATAGTTTTTCTAAAAGAAAACTGTTCAAAATTAGAATTATGGTGTGATTTGTATAAAGTGTTAGCAGCTTTGAGGCTGTGATAGTCTGGCTTAATGGTCTTTTATCATGATCAGTTTTATTTTTCTGGTTCTCTAGATAGTAGTTTGGCTTCTATACCTTTCTGTATTTCTGTCTATCCCATATTTCTACTATCTGATCTGTCTACTATTTTTTTCACATATTCAGCATTATAATAATTAAACTTGTGCACCCAATAGGTAGTCATTTATGTTAAATATTTTATAGTTCAACAAAAAATAAGCCACAAACAGATAAGCTACTCAGGTTGTGGTTGAAACTACTTCCTACACAATCAATGAAGTGTGGGAATATATTCCAGCTTTAGGAGAAATATATTCAAACATGCAGCTATGTTTTATATAGTATATTAGATTATTAGCTGTATTTATGCTGTCCTAATAAATATATAGAATAATACAATACTGGCTGTTTTTTTTTATGTCCCACTACTGGGCACGGGTCTCAATGCAAGGGTGATTGATGGGAGGCCCGTCCGGGCCCCCCCCCCCCTTAATATATTAAGATAATGTAACTTACATTTTATTTTATTTTTATATTTTATGGATCATAGTTTGGAATTGTTTACTATCATCTCTTTTTTGTGATATTAGTGTTTCTAAATATGTGTATTATTAATTAAGGCACAAGACTAGTGCTTACATCGGAGCTGCATTCAACTCGCGCACATACTGTGTACCTGCATCTTTCTAAACCCATTCTCCCTTTATTCCAGATGACAGTAACAATAACAAGCAGTGGCGAACAAGCCCAGAGGGTGAAGGCGTTCATGCACAACATAGGCCGAGATCTGATCCGGGAGCAACTCAAAGAGTACTTACGTAGCCTCAAAGAGGAGTTCTCCAAGGGCCTGATACTCCCGAAAAAAGGGGAGGCGTCGAGACCCGATAATGTCTCCATGATCACCAGTGGGTTCAATAAGAAGATAAATATGGAACCGGTTGTCGCGGCACCGAATCAACAGATTGGTTGTAAACTAGATACAAAGTCGATTGAGCTCTCAGAGAAGTTTCAGTGTCGTGCGCATGAGTTTTACGATGCGATGACTCGGATAGAGATGGTTACAGCTTTTACACAGGTATAGTATTCAATTGTAAACTTAAATGCATTGCCTTTAAAGTCATAATCATAAAAATAAGTTCAATGCAGTTGTTGTAACATTATATTTTGTTGAAACACCCTTTTTTTGCTCATTGAAAATCAGATAGTACATAGTACTTTTTATCCCTTAAGGATAAAATCAAAGCATTGCGTCTTTAAGTCCTAGGGTTATAATAGATCAATGTTTAAATTCTATAGGGCCATGTGAAAATGGATGCGGCAAAGGGTGGTAAATTCGCCCTTTTCGGTGGGAACGTCTCCGGCGAGTTCAAAGAGCTGGTCCCCGGTAAGAAGATAGTACAGTACTGGCGGTACAAGCAGTGGCCGGACCAACACTTCTCTGAGGTCACATTCAATATTGTTGAGAAGGTAAGACCAGAGCATACAGAAATTGATAAATAATGCGCTGCACAGACATTTTGTTACAGTCTATTGAAACAGAGCCATGTTCTTTCTTCACCAATTATTAGAAAGAAATATATATACCATAGCTATGTTCCTACAGACTTTAATTATTCCTCTGCATAGTGTCTTAAGGTTGATTTTGAACAGGCAATATCTGATGCAATTCTCCTATAATTTATTTATGGTCTAAGAACACTGAAAATCATAGTTTAACAATTTATTTTTTGCCAACATTATAAATGAATAATCCAGGTTCTTTGAGAGTAAAAATATTTCCAATGTAATCGAGAGACTTGATTTGATACCATATAAGGATTAATTTTGACAATAATTCTGGAGTAAAATACCGTCACTCAGGTATTTATAATAACACAATCCTCCCGTCCACAGGATGACCATACCCTAGTTACTCTGAAGCAAGACCTGGTCCCCACAGCCGAGGTGGAGCAGACCCGCGACAATTGGCGGCGGTATTACTTCGACAGTATCAAGCGTGCTTTCGGCTTCGGAGCTTTCCTGTGATCACGACCTACACCATAATTAAGGAAATTAGGTAAGCTGATAGTACCTCTGTGATGAGAATCTCATTTTAAGGGAGCGTTCAAGTATTACGTAACGAATTTGGGGGAGGGAGGGGAGGTGTTCTGAAACGTTACGATGCGTTACAGGGGCGGGAGGGGGGTTTGCACTACGCGTTACGTAACATTGTTTTAACCCGGGGGTGGAGGGGGGGGGGGGGGTTTGCTGTAAAGAAAAAGCGTTATTTGCGTTCCCGACGTTTGGGCTGCTTTACAGCTACCATGGTCACGGGAGGGCTGAGGTGTTTAAAGTCATTTTGTTAGGCAGACAATTAATTTTAAGAAATTACATTAAAAATCAGACTACACACAATCATTGCGGTAAACTAGAGCAGTATAAAGGTTATTATTATATCCTTTGTGAATCAGCCTGTATATAAGCATTTAATAGTAATTAAAACCAATTCGTTTTCTCGTTTCAGGTACAATTTTACAAGTATACATGTGATTCCGTCAGAGTATTCACCACTACGGCCGACAAATTGATGGAAACGCCCAATTTTTGCGTATTTTAATAGGGCAACTGTGATTTTGTAACTCGATAACGCCGGCATAATGAATTTGCTAACCTACAGACCCGGATTCAAATATCCAAGGAACAGAAAAGCAGAAACATTAGCAGACTCCATGGTATCAGTTTTCGATAAGAATCCACTGAAATTCATGTTATTTCTATGGTTGCTTGTGTTTTTTTGAATCCGGATCTAAGTTGCTGCTTAGAGTCTAAGCATCTTATTAGCTAGCCTCAATCGTTGTTAGTTTGCATAGACCAATAAAATATTTACGGTAACACAGATGAATCTACTTAATTATATCCCATTTATTCTATATTTTTTTCTGTGCCTCCGTACCTGCCGGTACTAATCACGCGTCTATATTTACGAAATGAAATGATATGGCATTAAGAATTGCGAAGTAAGCGAAGTAGAAGTGTCAATAGCCCGACGAATCTATGGTATTGGGGCGGAAAGGTTCTAGGATGAAGCCTTCTGTTTAACGTGATTTTGAACCAATAATGAAATACCTTTGATGAAACAGTTATCGTTATTCTGAACGAAGAATGATAGCTTTGCAAAAAAAAAACGGTTACCAGTTCATCAAAAGCGACCTTGCTGCCATTCAAGTTTTTATATTACGAACAAAACCACAAGAATACTGGTAATCTAGATTCTATTTTCACCGTTTCGGTATTCGTAACGCAAGTTGTACCCTGAGATTTATTTTTCTGGTTGGATTGTGGGACCAGCTATAGTGGCGCCATCTATAATACCAGTATTTATCTGGACCAGCTATACTAGCGACATCTAGTTATGAAACCTGTATTTTTAAGATTGGAATTAAAGTATCTACTGTGTTGTCGCAAATGTTTTAGCTTATTTCTGTAAGAAGCTGACGAATGTAAACAGTTTTTTTCATGGAATTCTTTAATAAATTATGTTAGATAATTATTGTTTTTTTTATTTAATGTTCGATTAGTTAGAAATGTTTGTACAAGAAGCTAAACACATGTTATTTTAATCTGATACTGATCTAAAATATTTTATGGAACCTTGGATACAGGATTGATCGAAGTGTCATGTAATTTTAAGCATGTAGTAGACTTAGGGCTGTCTCACAATGTGCCAATTCCCTGTCCACAATATATTTGATCGAAAATGTATAGTATATCTGTTAAATTAGTTGTGGATAGAGCTTATATTGTGAAACAGGCTCTTAAGTACCCAGGTCTAAATGATCACCTGGCCATATTTCAGATCCTGCCAGTGGGTCACACAACCCCAAATTCTTCAATTTAAACTGCTCCTGCCTGCCGCTAAAACTCATAATCTTTCTGTAATAACAGACTGAACAAGATGATTACAGCTCACAAGTAATGGCGCCTAACCACTAAAGACGATGTTGGCTTACATCAATTTATCAACAAAACACATACAACAAAGCTATTTGTGCGGTACCGTATAAGCGGTATCAACCTCAATCGACAGTCAGACCTTGTATCCTATTCCAGAAACCGCGAAATAATATCGTTAAAGTCATGACCTGAGATATGAGAGTCAAACATTGTTAACTGTGTAATCAGTCATTCTTGAACCTTCGTCTTGGAATGACGTTAAAATGAAGTGTCTGTGGCTTATTTTCGTACTGCCAACGGTAGGTTGACAAATAGTACACACCACTATGGTATTCTGGTGTTTATTATACTAACAAAAAGTATAAATGTTCTAGGTACTAGCGCAAGTGGGCTTTGGAAGATCTTATTTGGGAAACTCAAGATTGGTAAGTAATATGTGTAATTTATTTCTAAAAAAATTGAGAGGCAATGTAGAAGTTTTGACAGTATCAAATATTGATCGAGTGGTCGAAAACTACCATAAAGTTCACTGCAGCGCCTCTAGCGGGTATTTGTAGCATTATGGTATAAATGTATGAAACCATTCGATAACTCAGTCCGTATTTGAATATCTACATAACACGCAGTAAGACCTCAATGGTACCTAAC
The DNA here is from genome assembly GCA_905333125.1 of Pheosia tremula. NCBI lineage: Eukaryota > Metazoa > Arthropoda > Insecta > Lepidoptera > Notodontidae > Pheosia > Pheosia tremula. The sequence goes on along the minus strand of HG995408.1, from coordinate 9,072,907 downwards.
CTTCTAAATCTGTACAATGTTTGCCGTCTATGGTCTCAACAATGGAACTGGACGAAGCAGCAAAACAGTATCGAGCTTATGGTAAAACAGGTCAATTTGATACCGCGCCATCTATTGCGTATAGCTCGTACTGTTTACATTTCATATTGCACAACGCTTCTATGCGTACTTATATTTATCGCATCACATATTGACATCGCAAAGCCAACTACTCTAACAGATTTTTGCATATACAGTGATATCCAGAAATCGATGTTGATTTAAACGTAGTCCTAAGAATAAAGCTAAGTTATTTTGGAACCCCACCGCCATTTTTCATAAAGGGTGCATAGTTGTGTTGTTATCCATATACTTACTTATTACATGTATTTTGGTCCCAAATTATTACAGGGCTGAACTTATTGCCAAAGTGAATATAAATCACAACAAAAATAAAGGAATAACCTAGCCAATATTTTATTTCCGCAAATAGTAATCGTGTCGTATATTATTTCCAGTGTCGCCAATGGCATTGCCTAAATCAAAAGCTCGGTCTTCCGGACGATCTTCCGCCCAGAGACCAGTACTCCAATGTGTTCAAGAGTCTACTGCCTGCAGGCGCATGGCAGGAGGCGGCAGACAAAGTCCTGGATGTATGCTACGGGGATAGACCCAGGGTATACACAAACACGTGTCCAGGACAGGCGTTGCTGCATTGTGTTGTGGATCAGATGGTTGATGTAAGTACCTTTAAGATGAGAGCATAATATGGCGAACCTTTATTCGAAAGGGACATTCATATGAGTTTTGAATGTATTCAAATAGTATCGATTGGGTTATCGTATGTTTCCTTACATACATTTATCAGTTCTGCGTGTTCTTTTTTTTTATTCACCTAGACCATTAAGTACAGTAAGTAATTATGAATCGTCAAAAGTTACAAAATATTATGCTACTACTTTACCACCCGTTCTTTACTGTTAACCACGCTGTGTTGTATGTATATGGAAAGGTCACTCGATCGGTATTTCATATTATCAAAACTAGTACTACCGCTAGAGGCGCTATCCAATTCTCCATACAAAATGTCTAAATACGAACTACGACTATGAAGTATACAGTCAGCTTACGAATAATCTCGCAGTTGACGTAGAGCACGTCAAATGCTAGCTAACCGTATACTTTATAGTCTACCGTATTTAGACATTTTATATGGAGAATTGAAAGATTTAAATACCGTCCGCTAGAGGCGCTTTTCAATTCTCCATACAAAATGTCTAAATGCAACTCAAACATAAAATCAAAAAATCAAATGATAATTGATATGAATCCAATGATAATTGTATGTGGGTCTGTCATTTTATTCACTATATGGTCTCTATTTTCGTTATGGGTTTCTTCACTTACAGAACTGCGTAGAGGAAAGTTGGAGGAAAGAAGATGCATGCTCAGCTGTTTTCTCAGTAGCCGGACTAAAACATCTATTTTCACAGAGGTAAAACTACTTTAAAAGACGCTTAATCGTACCATCGACTTGTATTGTAATCACTGTTTTTAACGTAAACTTGTACCGATTTGTTTCAGTGTTTATGAAGATATGGAGAAGAATTTGCCGAAAGAACGGCGCCCAGCATGGTTTATGAACAATGTAAGAATGCTCTCGTAGTAACTATACCTACCTACTTTGGGTTTATATTTTTTTGATTAACATAGTAGATCTCTTCTCATTTTTTAGGTTGGCAATTCGGCTACAAAATAGTACCATTTTGCCAGTGTTGAGTAAAATATTTTTAGTGTTGCTAAATATAAGATGATAATAATGATAATGATAATAATGAAATGAATTCCCTACCTCTATTAGTAAAGCTGTGAATGTCTTACTGAAAATTACTGGATATCTTGGGAGAAATTAAAAAGTCAAGTTATACAATTTAATTTCAATGTCCTTAACTCGTGCACGTTTATGAACACTTAATATTACATATTGGATATAAAAGAAACAAATTGTTTTGGAAATTAAACAATATTGACAACTTCATGGTTCAGCTTCCCGCCAAATTGCCCCCACAAGTAGATAATGGTGTCTCTTCAGGGCCCCAAGTCTGCTAACACATTCGATTCAAAATCGAACAGCAACCCCATAGTAACTGTCACTTTTGACAGATATCCCATACAATAACTGTCAAAAGTGACAGTTACTATGCGGTCGCTGTTCGATTATGAATCGATTATGTTAGCAGACTCAGGGCCCTGGTAAATACTTTACGACCAGTTCAAACTTGAGTCCGATTGAACTATTTCCCGTTCCCCCAGTACTTCGACACAAAATGCTGCAATCTACCCGAGATGTTCAACACAACGGTACTCATGGAATGTGGGTTCACAAAATTCATGGACTATTACACGCACGCTCCGAAATATAGCACCCCCGTGATCGCTGATAAATTCAAGGTAGGTGTAATTAAACATTATTCAACACAGATTATATACTTTTTTTTTATTACATTATAGGCAAGTATTCGATCTCGATCTCACCTGATGGTAAGTGACTATGAGATCTACGATGGAGCATACTTGCCTAGAAGGTACCTGTTCACTCTCGACACACCCAGACCCAACACCCAACAACCCACCAACACCCAGATTGAAGTCAACGGGGAACAAAGACGCCGGTAGCGTGTTCCATTCCTTGGTAGTTCGCACGATGAAAGTAGAAGCAAATTGCTTAGTACGTACCGAAGGAATGTCGACAGTGTACGGATGACACTTGTCCGTGCGTCTTGTCGACCGACGATAGAATGGAGATGGGGGAATTAATTCGTGTAACTTACTTGCCGATAGAAGAAAGACACCATGGCCCCGATGGCCGATGATACTATTACTCCTGACCAAATTTCAGTCACTGTGGCCAATCTCAACGGAGATTAGCCAACTACGTACCAAGTAAATAGGATAGTGGACAAGTGTGTGCGCGCGCGCAGATGCACACTTTCTTCCCTTCAATCCGGCAGGAGAGAGATCAGGTGCAGGACGACGGCTTTACGTGCACACATTCGCACATGTGAATCACAGAGGTGCAAGCCGGGGTTTGAACCTGTTAACCATCGTTTTCTAGGCCAGCGTTGTACTTATTTGGCTATCACTGCTTTCACTGCTTGCATGATGGTATTTTGCAGCTAGGTGGGTGGTATGGTGGCGGGGCGGCCGCTATGCCCTGACGGCTATTATCGGGATCTTATATATATGTTACGTTATCCGAAAACTCTTATAGCGCGTTACAGCTACGTATGGAGAATCGTCATTTGTTCTGAATGTTGTATGCAGCGCCATCTATGAATCTTATGGTGCGGTTGTAGAGGTCGCTACAGTATCAATACAAAGTAATCTAAATCAATGTTTATACAAATTGTATATTATGTTTCAGAATCACTTACAGGGCAACAGTCTGCCTGAAGTCAACAAGGGTGAGAAAATACGAGTCGTCGATTTAGCACAACTTGCGAAGCCTGATGTGAGTTAAATTATATACTTAAGAACATATTACCTGCTTAGGGCACTGTTGGTGGTATACAGAGTTTCTGCACTAATAAGGAAATATTAGCACGTTTTGAAATAAAAGTAATTTTGCGGATTTTATCGCGTTTATTTTATGTTCTTCACGGTCCCGACGTTTCGGCTGCTTTACAGCAACCATGGTCACGGGAGGACTCGTATCGCTGTAATATAAACGCGATAAAATCCGTATTATTAGTTTTATTTCAATGTGTTGTGTTGAGAATATAAGAAATATTTGCAGCTATTTATTTGAAACAAATACCGAATGCATTAACCCTTTGTTTATTAAGTTACCTACAGATATTTTTTTTGGAATATTTATGTAATAACATGTTTACAATATGGTTGTTTTTTTAAATATGAAATAGGCCAGTCTTTTCGGCTTATTTCAATCAACCCTTCAGAAATAAAAGTTCTCTTATTATTCCATGGTTTATCCTTGTTAACAGGCCCACATAGATCCTTTGGACTGCTGTGAGATGTCCGAGTTCATTGAACCCTCGTGGCGATCAGAATGCGACTTCCAAATGAGCTGGAAGGGTCAGAACAGACTGGTTATTAATAACGGTACTGGTGCATTAACTACGGAACCAACTATTACCACCACTACTCGGAGAGCTGTGGTGCAAGACTTGATGATTGTACCAGAATCTGTAAGTATGCCATCACAGTCGGCTTAAATCCTCATCGGAATATCTATCGTGAATGTCATATATTTACTGATACAAAAACCTTCTTAACTCTACGAAATTATTATACTCTAATACTTATCGAATCGAATAAAATGTTTTTTTTGTGTAGCTTAATTTTAATTTTTTTTTTTAAACTAATGGGGTAGAGGAACCCACCACTTACCCTCGGCTTGTCATCTTTTCCAATTATAAACCAAAAAAGTTGATCGATAATTAAAGAAGCCCGCAACACCGAACTCCTCTATGATGTTAGTCGAGAAAATATTTATCAAGAGTGTCGGGATCGGGACCCCAAATAATATGCAATTCTCTGCGAAACGAAGCGAATCTAAAAAATTATTCGACACGTGTTTGGGCTCTCGAGAGGATTTTTATTAAATTTATCGTTCTCGTATATATTCTCTCTGTCACTTTTCATTGCACGCAGAATTCAGTCACACCATCCCTCTTTAATTGCGCAGCGATGCACGGGGGTCTTAATAAAAAAAACAACTAAAAATTTCCAGTGTGAAAAAGAGACATGCGTCTTCAAAAAGCTAAACATAGTATCGGAGTCGGGCGTGGTGGACCGGGAGGCGTATCTCAAGATGCTGGACAACTTCACCCACGCGCACCCATCCTGGACGAACGCCAAGGCGAGGGTCGTCACTAAATGTCTGAGTAAGGCGCGGCTCTCGGAGTACGAAGCGGACTGTGAGATCAACAAGATCCTGGCTTGCACTTTTGATATATTGACTGAGGTAAGCATTTTCACAACACATCAATGATAGCCAAGTTGGTAGAACCCTAGCCTCGGTAAGAAGGATCGCAGGTTCAAACCCCTGGGATTTCTGGATTTCATGTGCGAATCTCATTTTCAACCATGATTATCGCTTGCTGAACGGTGAAGGAAAACATTGTGAAGAAACCTGCATGTCTGAGAGAACTCCTCGAAAGATGTATGAAGCCCACCATCCGTAATGCGCCAGCGTGGTGGACTATAGCCCTATCGTCTTCATAATGAAGGGAGGCCCGTGCCCAACAGTGGGACATTTAAGATCTAAAATGGTTGCATCTAACTTTTGGATCAGAATCAGAATATTTTTTATTCACGTAGACCATTAAGTACAGTACTTATGAATCGTCAAAAGTTACAAAATACTATGCTGCTACTTAACCACCCATTCGGAATGCCGTTCCTATGGCGAAGAACGGGCAAGAAACTCCATGGTTGCTCTTTATTTAAAAAGATCTTTTACATTTTTGAGCAATACATTGTTATAGGTATGTGAGAACAATGTAGTAACGGCTAATCAGACTTTTGATCAAAATTTCGGACATGTTTTCATGGTTGTTTTCGCTTACAGAACTGCCCGTTTGGTGGGAGGTCGGACGAGTGTAGGTGCGTACTAGAAATAAGTCCAAATGATTTAAAGTCACAACTTTTTGAGTCCTCACATTCCTTCTCAGTCCTCACTCCTTGAACCTCACATCAGTAGAGATACCAATATATACATTGATAAGCAAGCAGACTCTTAGCAATCAATGTGTTGTTTTCAGACATCGCAAAGACAAGACGGGCTGCCAGATAAGTTCTTCTGCATACAGGGCGGTGAGGATACCTCATAATCACTAATATATAATTATAAATGTGAAAGTTTGGATGGATGGATGTTTGTTACTCAATCACGCCAGAACGGCTTAACTTAATATATTTAATATATAATTATAAATGTGAAAGTTTGGATGGATGGATGTTTGTTACTCAATCACGCCAGAACGGCTTAACGGATCTGGATGAAATTTGACACAGAGGCTACTTCTTATCCCGGCAAAATGTTTGGTTGCCGTGGGATAGATTTGTTTTAATTTTTCATAGAGCAAAGGATCGACATAATTTTTGCATAGGTAGTTTAGGGGTCAGAAAATGACATAGGCAAATTTTTATCCCGGAAAAAAATTTCCCACTCCGAATAGCAGAATAAGTATTCAAACATGGATTCAATTTGAGTTTCCTTGCTTTGCTCTATTCTCAAGCAAAACCCGGCTACGCCCATGAATTTAGGTATACCTAGCTAAGTTTAAACTGGGTTTCAGAAAAACCGGCGTTCAATATGTGTCTTGCCCGAGTTGCTGGAGAGAGAATATTTCGCCGGCTGCGGCTTGGACTCGATTCGTCGCGCGAAACATGTGACCATTGAAATGCCTTTACCACGGAAACACGGATGGATGACTTCGAAGTATTCGGTAAGTAAAATATACTATAGGTAAATTTGACGACCTGATTAGCGCAGTTGGTAGTGATCCTGCTTTTTGTGACTTCCCCCGGGTGGCCCATGGCTCGAATCCTGGTAGGGACAATTCTTGTGTGTGTGCTTTGTGTGCATTTTAAAATAAATTAAAACTGATTTAATTTTGGGTGATATTGTTAATAATAAGTAATTAGTTAAGCCGGACTTTTAAGGGGGCCCACCTAAAGAGCAGCGAGTCGCCGCCTGCCAACAATAATAGGATAAAAGTTGATTGTAGCTGGTGGCTAACATAACATTAAAATACTCAAAAAGGGCCTCTACGTGTTGGACCTATGTCCCCGCGCAAGCCTTCCAAAGATCCGGGTATAGCCCGTGTGGAGAGAGACATAATTAATATAAATATTTCGTAGTATATTATGAATTCCTTATGTAATACAAAACCAAATAGTCGTAAGCGTTATTGATCAGCTATATTATTGTTTTTTTAAGGTATGTTTATTTTTTTCAGTGCCAAGACCTAACGCCATCAACGAAATGCCTAATGAGCAAGATGAGTGTACTTAATAAATACAATTTTATGGACTACTTCCAAATGAAGGACCGTATCCGTCGGTTCACGTCGGCTATTGAATGGGCAGCTTTAACTGACGTTTATTTGAGCGCATTCACCAACGTACCGATGTATAGGGAACATTGCAGTTCAGCGAAGAAATTGTTGAACGTTGTTGATGCTATGTTGATGGTAAGTCGAGTCGAGTCGAGTCACCTTCGTCCGTACGAGAATTAAGTACCCTCGAGATACCCTACACGTGACCCTGGGTGGTGCCAACTAGGTGACAACTCTACTGGTGGTAGGCTTCGGCCGTGGTTAGTCACCACCCACTGAACAAGGCCATGTCGCCAAGCAGCCTAGCCGTGTTCCGGCATGATGTTCGGTGTGGCCATTCATGGATGGCGGGTCAGATCAGCTGCGCTGCATGTGCCTAGTATATGTAGTGTCTCGATCTACTGCCGCCTTCCTACCTAGGCAAGTATGCTCCATCGTAGATCTCATCGTCACTTACCATCAGGTGAGATCGAGATCAAATACTTGCCTATAAATGTATAATAAAAAAATGAAAAAAAGTATATTTAAACAACAACGCCACACATACATTAACCACGAAATTAAACTCACATACACGATCAAGTTACAATCTTATTAATATACTAGTTGTCCCGGCGAACTTCGTACCGCCTCAGAATCGAATGTATGAGAAAAACAAAAATGAATTTATTGGTACTCTATGAAAAATTCAAACAAATCTATCCCACGGGAACCATGCATTTTACCGGGATAAAAAGTAGCCTATGTGCTATTCCACATATGACTATAATCGATCTCTGTGCCAAACTTCATGCAGATCCCTTCAGCCGTTCTGGCGTGATTGAGTAACAAACATCCATCCATCTTTCACATTTGTAATATAAGTAAGTGGGAGTGATTAATTTTTTTTAAATTCACAGACATGCCCCGTCTCGAAAAGGAAGAACACATCGCAATGCACAAACATCTTCGACCAGATCACCCACACATCCCCAGTAACCCAAAAAATAACCAAAGAGAAACACGACGAAATATTGAAGCACTTCCAACAGGTGTTCATTGCGGAAAATAAAGAAACTCCCAAATTTAGTCGGATGATACGGCTCAGACGACCAGAAGTCGTTCAGAAACCGTTATACAACTATGGGCTGCTTAATACTGGCAGTGTGCCTAAAGTTAGAGTTGTAGATAGAAAAAAGATAAATATTGGAATTTCTGATCGGAATAAAACTTTAGTAGTGTTGCCAGTGTATTTACGGCAGCCTGGAGTTCCATACAACGATGGTGTTTTACGTGGCAATCCGTTTTCATTACACACAAAAATTGCGTCAGCGCATACAACTGATTCTTCAATATCTACCAATTCTGATGTTAAACCTGATTCCCCAGTAGATAGTATAAATAATATTGACACGATAAAGCCATAGTGAATGGGTTTATATGTGGTATTTAAGCTTAAGTACGTTTTTTTATAAAAATATTCTTAACCTGCCTTGATGGGACTTGAAAATGAATAAAACAGCAATAAAGCAATATAAAGAAATATAATTAATACAATTATAATAATGTACTGCCTGAGTAACTATTGTACTATAAAATAGTCCTTATAACACTATTATATCATTAATTATTTCAAGTGTAATTTCCGCCAATTATTTCAGTCTCAATAAAAAAAATATGAATTTGGCCTGGTGTTTTTTTTTTATATTTTATATTAAGCTCTCCGAAAATATTGTCTATGTTCTAATAAATAACTGTATTGCATTATAATATAATTGTCGCATAATTGTATGATGTATTTAAAATGTTTGAATTTCAAAACAAGTAAATAACTAAGTATGATTCTAAATAAATAATGTTATTATTTAAAACTAATAATTATAAGGTAAAATCACTCATTTTATATAGATACATCCCAACACGATCAAACCAATACATTGCGAAAATTCACTGCACCTAATAATTATTTTCACATATTTTGAATTCACTCTAACAACTATGTACTTATATTTTTGAAATAAATTATAATAAAGCAAGAAAATGGGCACATGAGTTTTACTCAAAAAAAATATATCAACGAAAAAAAAGAACAATTTCGTATATATAAAAAAAAAAACAAAATAAGGCACCGATGCATGAATAACAAAAAAACATTAAAGCAATTTCATGAAATGGCAAGCGACTATTATCAAAAGAAAGATTATATTCGAGGCTAATAAGCTAAGAAAGAATATTTAGATAGACACTGTACATAGTCAAAACCTATAATAATAGTAGGGTCACATATTTACACAGAAATATGTCGATAAAATCACATAATATAATAAACATTTTAATACTCGAGAATAGATAAGGTCATCATTTTATCTCAATCTTGTTAAAAATATTCATCTAAGTAATAATAAAATAGTGAATTTACGGAGCCTACATATATTGATTTCTAATATTTACGCGAATACTACACAATGAAGTAAAACTTATTTTACAGAGTTTATCCCGTTTATTTTATATTGATTTCTGCGTAGATCGGACCACAATCAACAATTAAATATGAGGGTAGCCCGTTTCTAACTATGACACCAGGACGTCAACCACCTCAGTCCTCCCGTGACCATGGTTGCTGTAAAGCAGCCGAAACGTCGGGAACGTAAAAACGAAAAATAAACGCGATAAAATCCTTAAAAAATAGTTTTATTTCAATCCGTTTATTTTATGTTTTGATGTTCCCGACGTTTCGGCTGCTTTAGCGCAACCATAGTCACGGGAGGTCTCTGGGACACAGGACCATAAAATAATTATATAAACGCAATAAAATCTATAAAATACGTTTTATTACAATGTGCATTATAGAGTCGAAATTTCAATAATATTTTGGGATCAGTACAATTTTGATGTGACTGCAATTTTACGCTTTAAGCATAGACACATTCATGTTACAATCCTTAGTCATATTATCATGGTATAATAATATGCTGAGCCAGGTATTCTCTTCCGACGATGACCCAAGACTAACGTCACGACCAGTGTTGCAGTTAATTCAAAACTTCAATAAAATTAACACCGCTCATTGGTCGAGGTTGGTCGGTGACGTAGTCTAGCTAGGGCCAATCACGTGACTTAGCTGTCATGGAAGAAAAGACACCTGTATTTAATACCATGAGTCACGTAATATACCTAGTAGTACATAATATCATTTCAATGATATACTTATTGTATGTGTATATAAAGTCAGAAATTACATGACCTTTTTATACAGACAGACTGTAAATAAAACACTGTTTTCGTGTTCGTTCGTTCGTTAATAAATTGATGCCTATTATTTACAAGCACGATAACTCTAAATAAGAATTACGGTTGAATATAATGTAAACAAATATTGATATAAAATAAATCAGGGTTGCCTGCATTTTCTCTAACTATTGTAATTAAATAGCGTTTTATCGCTACCGCGCTGTGTTAATGTAGTACCCCTGCCGAAGACTTCGTACAAACATCTGTTTTTTTTTATCATTAATGTCATCAGAAAGAAAATAAAAAAAAAATCCTTTGAGTGCCACTGGATTTATTACATTCATATTTAAGGAGAAAACAAATCCTTACTTACTTGTACTTGGCATTTCTTTATTACAAGCATAATATGTTTCAATACCATTTATGTTTTGTACATTTTATTTTCCGATTCTTTATTATCGATTTGTGAAAATATCGTTATCGAAATACTCTCTTGACACTTTTCTTACTGCCGATCTAATAAAGATAAATCTATATTCAGTCCTAACTTAAACTGTTGTACATAAAGACCCTTATATCTATAGCATTAAGGCATATTTAAACTGATCGTATCAAAGTTTCTCATAGATCGAGTATCACCATTTAAACTATGGGTCCCAGTATTGATCCTTGTGAGAATCTCTTGTTGTAATGCTTTTAACGTTCTCACTGCGGATAAATCTGTAGTAGGGGCGAGAAGTAAAGCCCTCCTCGCGTGTGGAAGGGCCTCCGATGGCTTGTTTAGCGCTAAAATAGCTCGAGCCATTGCGTACGCGCATTCGAAGGCGTTCGGCCGCAGTACTGAAGCGCGCGCAGCTAAGTCCAAAGCATCTGATGGCTCCTGGAAAAAATGGTAAAGAACATTTTGGTTTTGTGGTGTATATTTTCTGTGACGCGTATATTGTCTACAGTCTACTATGTGGCCATTCCAGAATCGTTATACTACAACAGTCAGGACCAATAGATGAAGATGATCCATGATGAATAGAAGTTATTGGAGGCGGTCTATTTCCAGCCGGACTTCTTACGGCAGATTTTTTTTTACCGTTACCTCAATACATTCAGCCATGTGTAAGGTGATGATGTAATATTACACGCTTTAAAAAAGGAGATAAACTTATTTATGATTATCCAACGGAATTAAATTGAAGCGCTTGCGCAACTGGGCAAGGGTTTGTATTACGGCTGTGTGTGTAATGGATCTTTTTAAAAAGAGCAACCATGGAGTTCCTTCCCGTACATCTCCATAGAAACGGCATTCCGAACGGGTGGTAAAGTTGTAGCTGAGCATTTTGTAACTTTTTTGACAATTCATGAGTACTGTGCCTAATGGTTTACATGAATAAAAATATTCTGGTTCAGATTCTTTTAGGAGTTGTGTCCCTAAGTGTACCTACACAGTTTCATACTCCAACTAACTTACGTTCAGTTTCCTCTTACACCTTGACATATTCAACAGCAAATTCGTCTTGAGTTGTACAAACGCTGACACGTGTTCTTGCGGCACCGGCTGTGTGGTCAGTGTAGTCAGTCCTTCGTCGCTGATAAGCGGATTGATCTTCTTCAGCGCGTATTGGTATCTGTGAGCCGCTTCTGAGGGTCTGTTCTTCCGATATAACATGTTCCCGTCTTCTAGTAACTTGTTCAGTAGTATAAGCCTGGAAGGGATGTTGTTTAGGTTCAAAGCTATCGTCAAATGTAACGAGCGGTCTGCCTTAGTTTTGTAGGAGTATTCGACCATCCCAAGTAACCTACTTATATAGTCAATGAGAACATCCAACTTTAACTGGATTAACAGCCTTTAACACATAAGGATCTAAAAACGTTTCAGTGGCATTGGTCCAAAGCTTGATAAAAACCTGAGCCTTTGTTTTAAACAGCCAAATATTACATTTTTTAATCTACTCGCCCTAAATGAAAAAAATAAGTTCAAAATCTTACATGAATTCTGGTTTGCCTGAAGCCATGACCCACGTGGTCGGACCGAGCTTGGCTCCTTTTCTCAGGAAACAATTGACGACCTGGAAATACAATAGCTCAATTATTATACAGTTTTAAAATTGTGTTCAAGTCATTTGGATGCTGAATTTCATCATTATAATGGTGCTATTTGTATAGGTATAGGTACTCACGGGAACATTCCGCTGACCAATAGCCCTGTCCAAAGGCCTCAATCCGCTGTGGTCTACTCTCTCCAAAGAGGCGCCTCTCTCGAGCAATATGTCTACCAGCTCTGCTGGACCACCGCATGCCAGTCCTAAAGGCGTTCTGCCGCTGCCGTCAGTTTGATCTGAAAACGTAAAAAATCATGATAGGTTTACAAAAATACCGAACCGGCACGTGGTAAAAGCAAGTTAATTTTAAATATTTTTCTTCAACAAACAAAGGTAGAGCAGTTTCAATACCTTTATTATGTTATAAAGACAACGCAACGTAACGGAAGATGTCTCTCTGCAGCTTCGCAGAAGAAATATAGAGTTGCAGTGAAAAAAGAAACTAGTGGAAGATAAACTGCTATCAGGTCAGGACTTTTGTTTGCCAATGAATAAGACAAGCTGTATTGATAGAGAGATAAGTGTTAGCTATAATGAGAAATTGTCATGACGAATTATTATTTGACAAGTAATTGATGCGAATAGATTACTTACCAATAGTGGCACCTTTGTCAAGCAGCACTACCATGGTGGGTATTCTGGATCGCAGACACGCCCAGCCTAGAGGGGACACTCCGTCACTGTCCACAGCGTCTGGATCAGCACCTGGTAACAAAAGAAAGAAGACATTGGAATCAAGAAGATAAATCATCTCAGCAATGTTTGTAATCACGAATTTGTGTTTTGGAAACACGTCTTTGATTTCGATATAAAAGGATGATGACATAATATATTCTGCGATAGGGGGTTTTATTCTGGGAAATGAGAGGGTAAAATAACTTCGATTGAAATCACTTGAAAGTTCCACACTCACCATGATCCAGCAGAATCTCAACAACATCCGAGTGTCCCTCAGCCGCTGCGAGGATCAAGGGTATTTTCCCACCGGAGCCCATGACATCGGCTCCGCAGTCCAGCAGCTTCAGCACCAGCGCGGTGCGGCCGTTCTTGGCGGCGAGCGCCAGCGGTGCGAGCTGGCGCGCGTTGAGCGCGTAGGGCGCGGCGCCGCGCAGCAGCAGCGCGTGCGCCGCGCCGCCGCTGCCGCGCGCCGTGGCCGCCGTCAGCGCCGTCTCGCCCGTCACCGGGCAGATGCCGTCCGGCTGTGGACACGCATGCTCAGTCATTTGTTGCTCTCCATCCGTAGGAACGGTATTTCGAACGGGTGGTAAAGTTGTAGCATAATATTATGTAACTTTTGAAGATTCATAAGTACTGTATTTAATGGTCTACGTGAATATAAGATATTCTGATTCATACATTTCTCTATCGGCGACCCATAATACTCTTACATCCTAACGTGAAACCTAGCAGAGCTTGCTAAATAGGAATGGATAATATAAAAGGTGCAGATATGAGGCTGGAGTCTGAAAAGTATTGACTACACTACGCGATTACATTTTCAGGCGACCCTATTACATATATAAAAAAAGACGGCATATTGAAGAAAGACGAGAGAGTTAAACAAAATAATGTACGTTGCTTAAAAACGATCACAAGAACCAACATTGAGAAATAAAAACGACCACTATCTAATTGCTGAAATATGTTACCGTAAGGCTAAAAGTAAAATCCGTGGTTAAGGATTTACTTGACAGCGACAAATGGGCTGCACCACCTAGTGTTACTTACATTCAATTCAGCCGTATCCAATAGATACTCCACGATATCCAGATGTCCATTCTGTGCAGCGGCTATCAGCGCGTGTCTTGAACCTGGTACCAGCTGTTCTATGCTTCCATCGTCAATATCCAGCAAGTTCCTGTCATCTCTGCCAGTTTGACAACCCAGTAAATAGATAACTGTATCCCTGTGACCGTTTTTGGCAGCATGCACTAAAGGCGTTTGTTCTGCTGTATCTGTGTGGCTTAGCGATGAACCTGGAATTAAGACAGATTATTATTACAGTACTCGTAAGTGAAGTTTTTCTGAAAATATTAGACGTCCATTGATATCTTACCTGCAGCTATAAGCCTCCTCGCAACATCCGTGTGCCCTCTCTGGCAAGCCAAAGATAGCGCTGTACATCCTTGAGAGTTGGTCATTTCCATATCTGCTCCAAACTCAATCAACAGGCCCACCATGGCCAAGATTCCTTGATAAGCGTACATGCACAGTAGTGGTGCATTACCCAGACATTCCGTGATATGATTTGGGGATCCTCCAGCTAGTAGCATCAACCGGGACACCTTCACATTTGGAGTATATATATTCCTAAGATTGGCAATCGCTTCACCAACATTGGCAGAACTTGTAGCCACCAACATGGCCTGCAAATCTCTAGGGCACAGGCCTAGCTGAGCCGGTCCCAAATTCCTGTACATATGAGCTTTCAATATGTGGTGACCTAACTCCATTGACTTTTCCGAGTCTAACGGCGCCTGTACTCTTGAAAGCCTGAACGCTATACCGCAATGTCCCGCTCTCAAATCGCATAAGAACTTAGGACTTTCATTGTCATCCCTTCTGATTAGCCATTCCCTGAACGAGGGATGGAAAAACATGTAGGTGTTATCGATTCTCTTCACAAGAAATTCTGATAACATATCAAACCTGTGGCAAAACTCATCCCAAGGCAAAAACGTGTTAACCAGTAACGAATTCACTGAGTAGTATATCTCAACCAATGTTAATGGGTATAGCGCTGCTAAACAAACACTCAGAATGTGAGTGACTTTCTCAAAAGACTGTACGGTAGGGAATCGTAGATTAAATTGCAGTAAAAATATTTGCGCCAAAGATATGGGCACCACTTTGTAATTAGTCGACTTGACAACTATGTGACTCCTCTCCAGGAGATCTAGAATTAGTTTTAGGAACAAAAACGAGCCTTGGCTCAAATGGAGAACGTATTGAGCAAACTTCATCACGGAATTGTGAACGCCTTCAGATTTGCCCGTCGAACATTTTATGTTCGTTTCAATGATCGGGGCAGCTTGTACCCTGGCGTTGAAGTACTCTAATAGATCTTTATGCACATTGTCTGAATCGTCTAGGCTTAATCTCGAGTATGGAAGTTGCTTCGAAAGTTCTAGAAACTGAGTTCTAACAGTTGCGACCACTTTCAGCCACGATGGCATTTCTGGAGTATGCCTCGCTAGGAAAGAAGCGATAGTGTGACCATGATCAGGTCTATGGTATTCAGCCTCACATAACCCATCTACTAAGATAATGCTATTATTGGAATCGATGCTTCCATTTCTTCGCAAAGCTATCAGTGGTTCAATGATGCCTCTCATGAAAGCTAGATCTGGGTCTGCGATGCATTCCTTGAGTGACAGACAGGCGAGGAGGTGTGGCTCGCTGAGGAGATACTCCCTGTACGCTTGTAGTCTCGGAGCTTGGCAGAGCTGTGCCGCTAAAGAGTGGACGAATTCACCAACAAGGCATGTGCTGTTGTTATCGGCCTGGAAATGAAATGTTAATTTGAAGATGTCTGAAGACTACCAGCTCCAAGGATATTTTTAAGGGCAGACACTTCCTCTACTCCTGTATAATTTTTTAATTTAGATAGGATTTTAATGGCATCCAAAGAAAACCAATTTTATTTGCATCAAACCTTGGGAACACTAAAGTGTCTTGGATGTCAATATCTAATTTATTATAGGGGTGAATTTCTAACACTAAGATATTCCATTTTTCTTGAGATTTTATGAAAAAAATATTTAGCAATACCAGTAAATAAATTACCTGACAGAAATGATAGGCAACCACATGCGACGCCAGGTGTGTGAACATGCCCATCGTCATCTCTTCTGGAAGCAGCTCCCTAATATCCGACTGCTCCCGCAACTCCTCATACTCGCAGTTCCTCTTCCTCCCGAAGCAGGAGTACTCCACCAGCTGCAGTATCAGAGCTGTTTTGCCGGTCCCAGGACATCCGGATATCAGGACACCTAGAATGAAGGATAAGAATGTTAACTTTTTCATGAAAAGCCATGACAATAGCTCGCTAAACCGTAAAGTAAAACGTCATGACGAAACCAACCAGAGCTGGTAATCCACACTGAAATAGCGTAATGGAATATAGCCTGAATCCTTTTCGCAATGAGAGGGGCCGTGCCTAATAGAGTTTTTTATAATAGTATTTTGTGATATAAGAACCAGCCTGGGTAAAAAAATTAAAAGTCATGATAAGTTATTACACCTGTGTAGAGCATAAAACAGTGATTACGAATTTAACGAAATTTAAAATCAGTTGTTAAGGCGTAAAAGAGAGGTAGGTATATACAAACCAGCAGGAGTGGAATCCAGAGCCTTCTCCATTTCCCTCATGAGCCAATGTCGTCCTGAGAAGTACGTCTGGTTGTCCGTGGATGGGACTTCGAAGAACAGTGGTCGCAGTGTTAGTTGCGGTGATGGATGGTGCACTGTCAAAGAAATAAATTAGAAGTTCAAATCTCCATACCGTCACTTTGATATATTACTTATCCTATTTTTTATGTTATTCTCGTGTGCCCAATCCAAAGAGTAATCTAACACAATATGGTTAAAATTCCAAGGTGCTTATGGAAGACCTTAGTGGTCTAGTTCGCCACTGGCCAGATACTGAATTCATGTCAATAGCTTAATAAGAAGCTAGGTATATGAATTCGAAATATGAATTTAAACTATTATCAAAAACGCCATCTAGCATGTAAGTTCATAAACTCTGCATACATCATCCATGGCAGACTGTGGTGGCGCGCGAGTGTCAATAGAGAACTTTGTGACGTCACGAATACAAAGAACACCCCCGTTAAGACAACCCACTGTTTTAAACATATGTAGGTACTTTATAATGCCTCTGGTCCAGTGCTCGACTTCCCCCCTCCAGGAGTGAGCTCGTTCCTCCCCAAATTAAATTCCTGGCTACGGCGTTGGACTCAATAATAGTAGGTAAAATGGACCTTATTGACGCACCTTTTTTAAGTTCCGATGATGTCGAGGATTGCTTGCTGTTGATCCTGGCTGAGCGTCGCGCCGCCGTTTTGCGACTCTTGAAGAAGCCGCTCGACATACGTGTCAGCTCTTCTGACCTACCGCTTTGTAAAGCTGGAAGGAAAGAGATAGAATAAGTAAACTAGTAAGGATAGTATAAGTAGGTAATGGACTGGACTCTTTTAAAGGTTATTTACGTATTATGTGATAAACACTTCTGTTGCTCCTTCTGCTAAGCTGAAGCTTGTGTTAGGAGTATACTTATGTCAATTCCTTAATAACTAGGGCGAGGATCAAACCCGGAGCCTCTTGGTTACGAGGTCAGCCCATCTAACCATTAAGCTATTTAAGCTTTGTGTAGCGTAATCGGGTTATATGGTTGATGACCTGACATGATCCTATAAACTAACAGCTACCAGGGTTCTCATAAGTAATAAAACCTAAAAATCTTGGTACGAACTGTTAACAGAATGTCTTCTGCTGCCTGGGCTTGATGATGAGCAGTTGCTGGCGGCTGATAGCGACATGGAAGCCAGCGAGCCAAGGGAATCCCGACCTAGCGGCGTCGCTACCTCCACTTCGGAGGATCCAGTGAGAGTTGATACCTGGAATTAAGAGAGTTAGAGATAGATAGAGATTGGTTAATATATCATGCAAAGCGGTATGGAGTGAGCTCAATGTGCTCAGGTTTCTGCTGCGCGATAGAATCAGAAGTGTGGGAATCCGTAGATGAACTAGAGTAACCAACATTACTCCAAGACATTTAAAAGTTTAAGTGCTAGTGGGTATGGCTCATATTTGAAATAACCGATTGCCGTTGAGGATGAAAGGTGTAGGATAAACTCCCAGAAGGTGGACCAATGATAATACGCGTAGCAAGAAGCCGCTGGATGTGAGTGGAGTTGGACCGTGATGTGTGGAACTCATTGGGCAAAGCCTGTGCCCAGCAGTGGATGTTGTTTGGCAGAACGATGAATGCACGCAATAATGAAATTTGCGAAAAAACATGAAACGTCGCTAGGAAGCTCAGAAGAACTCCGAAGTGGGAAGGCCGTCAATCCGCATATTACTGGCCCAGCGTGGTGTAATATGGCCTCAATCCGCCTAACACTTAGGAGAGACCTACTTCCAACAGTGGGATAGCAAAGGGGCTTGTCATTGGTTTATTAAGGTACTCACCGGGCTGGTGTTATGAGAGGCAAGAGTTTGCGCGTCGAGCGAAGCGAGTGAGGTGCAACTGTCGCGCGATTTATTCCTCGCTCCGCGTCGCTCGCCCAGCAGGAGCCCGAGCCGCATGTACAAGTCGTTCTGGCGACGTGACTCATAGCCCGACTGCTTGATATGACCGCCTTCATCATCTGTTGAGAAGAGTTCCACATTTAAAATTATGTTTAGCGCCGGTCAACACGATAACGAAAACAAAAACAATTCCTTTTATGCTCATAAGCTTTTTGTTTTTTAATTACGCAAAGTAAAAATATAAAACACACAATAAAAAAAATAAAACAAAAGATAAACAATTCATTTGAAATTCGAACGAATTAAATCAATTTTCAAAATCGTACGGTCGCGAACAATAATATGGGACTCCATTCCTTAATATTTTCAATGACAATTATAATGCAATAAGGTCGTATATCGTTATATGAGCAGCTGAGAGCAATTGCTCCTAGCAACGTCACTCAAAATAGTTCCTTTATATATTCAACATTCAATGGGTCCCAAATTTAAGTCCGCGATTGTACTTCACACTGGCTGTATGCAAACTCGCACAAATTAATATTAAAAAGTGTTGCATTCTCATTTGGTGCACAAATTAAAACAAGTGCACATAATATACAAATATAAGTACATACTATGTAGCATTTTGAATTGGTAAGTACTTACACGTCTACATTCACAAGCTGTCAATAAATATTAGCAAAACATAATATTAATCAGATTTTCAACAAAATTGTTGTTACTGAGACACCTCATGCAAACAAACGTGCATAGTTTTGTACTTACACAAATAATAGGTACATTATCCTTGCACTGAATTAAAGAAAAAGTTATAATTAGGTAACTAGTCTCTAAAAAAAAAGTAAATTAAAAACCCAACTGCGTAAAAAAACTTTAAACACAAGCTGAAGAAAAACATATGTACCGTTATTTAGAGTATTTTTTTACGCAGTCGGGGTATTTGTTTTTACAGTTTTATTTTACAGTTTTTAGTTATTATTTTACCGAGTACATAATAACTATATGACAGCTTTATTATAAATAATGTAAGTGAGTATGGTTGTTAACCAACTTTAAAGCGTTATAGATCCGAAATGGTCATTCGAAATTAAAAATGATACGAGAAACCTAAAGATGATTTTCAAATACCTATTCAATGATACCCCACTCAACATAATTGGTGGACATTTTTTTTTACAATACGGCGTCTGTTTGTCGCCATATTTCATTTTGATTACTGTCATGTCTTCAGTGACACTCGCGAGATTATAACAAATCGATTGACGTAAGAATCATCAAAATCGGCTTACGCGTTTGGTGTCTAGAGCGCCACAGAGTAATAAACATATATAGGCTGATAAATATTCCTGGCAGTCGGTAAAAAAAAACATATTGTTTGTCCATAATGGTACCTATGAAAAGAAAATGAATACGTTCTCATACATTTTGCGATAGCATTTAATGTTTACCAATCGCCTCCCATGACATTTAAACACTTATCACGGTATTGGATTCAGATGTCTCAGCGATGGCTGTGAGATTCTCAATGTATTGTGTAATCTTTTTTTGTACGTACACAGGAACAGCAATTGGATTAACTCATTACGTATAAAAAGATAGTTGAATGGTTTCTCATAGCGGCTTTGTTACATAGAAATATTCCATAACTGATTCCTTTCATAATAGGACATTCTATTGTGTATTTTTTATGACTCAATCATATAATTTGTATGATTACGTACTAATTCTAACACTGACTTAGTAACTCTAATACTGATACAAAAAAACCAACTAAATCATTCAATGCAGTTGACCCCACATCGGATCCATAGACAATAGTATTCTTCTTGTTTTTGTCTCAGTGGTTCGATATAAACATACAGTACGTATACACGACGAAACTATGAATGTCTAGTGTCGCCGTGTACACGTACCCTAATAAACGAACCTTGTAAATAATGTCGAAATATTCACATAGGTAGGTACTCTGTCACGATATCGAATTGTAGAGTTCCTTTCTGTGTCGCTTACTCTGACACTGAACACTAATATCAAGAGACACTGCCAAGTGTCGAGTGTTAAAAATACCAACATCTAATACAAGAGGGAATGACAAAGATATCCCAATATGACTTCTAGCTACTTAAGTATTGCTTTATATAAGTCTTTACCTAACATTTGTAGAACAGGAAATATAGACCTGCAATCCTAGAAGGCACCTATGTTAAGATAGACATCGCTACATTGTTGGTGTCGTGTTAACTAAGTAACTAACTCCCACGGGACGGTTGGTTTCCGCAGGTGCACGCGGCTCAATTTACACCGGTCCACGGAACCCTACGAGTAGGTACTGCCGGGTACCTTGACACCTACCTGGATATTTTTTATGCAGACCATGCATTTTACCTTCGTCCACACCAGGGGTTCCCAAACATATTTTGTCTACTGCCCACTTTGAGAATGAATTATACTTTAGCGCCCCAATATTTTCATCTACTTAAAAACCACTATAACTTGAAATTAAATTAATTATTGTAAGCCTCTCCACAACTCGTCCATTTTTTTTCTGGGTCTCTTACCGCCCCCTTTAGGCCTGCAGCGCCTATAAGGGGGCGTTATCGCCCACTTTGGGAAAGGCTGGTCTACACCAATTTAAAATCACTAGCTCAAAATTGGTACAGTCACATTGAATATAAAAATTACAAATTAAGGTGCCAACATTATTTAAACGATCCTCTATGGTACTTATGTATATTGCAAACGTCAGAAACAATTTCTATCTTACGACTATGAATCTCACAAACATAGTTTAGGACTGTAAACGATAAAATGTTAGGTATTTCAATTAGATTTCGGAATAATCATAGATTAGAAAGAGAGGTTTTAGCTGTATATCCCAGCTTATCTCGACTCTTTCTGCCTTACTCTACAAGCAATGTTATTTAACAACAACATACAATAATGACTTGTCTTTTGTTTCATTCTGCCTGCCAACGATAATACTGTCAGAAATATTAGGGACTAATAAATCTAACCGTCTCTCTACGAGAATAGGATGCCTTTTCCAATGCACCATTGATCTTCCCATATTATTATCAATTGCGGTTCGTCGGTAAAAAGGCTTTCTAGTTCACTGACGGCGGGATGAGCTCGTGGTGCAGCGCAAAAACTGCGCTCTCCCACGCTAATGGGAGCAGGTTCGAGTGTCAGCGAGCCAGTTTATACGACTTAGACAACATGGAGAAAAAGTTGTAAGAGTAGGCAGTAAGTCTAGGTATTTTTTTCAAAATAAACAAAATAACTTGTATCTGCTATTACGCCAGCACTTGAACTACGAATAAAGCAGCTTGTCCGTGACACCGAAGTGTATATCATTGTAGTCAATGATTTAATCGCAGCGACGGTCCTAAGGCCTCAGCCTCGAATTTAGCGGGTAGCGGGGCGGCGGCGGCGGCGGCGCGGGAGCGGAGCTCGTTGGCCGCACCGCGCCGCTGCCGCGCCGCTGTTTTCGAGAACCGGTCCATTTGATTTTACGCATAAGATCCTGCCGCTCCCGCGCCGCCGCCGCCGCCGCCCCGCTGCCCGCTAAATTCGAGGCTGAGGCCTAAAGGCGGCCGCGATAGACGATTGTGGTAACCTGTTGATACGGGCATTGTCAAGGTGAGATGTTAGAGGCGCTCCACACGACACTTAAACGTTTTACAGTCGCTCAGTTTAAATACATGTCGCTCCCTCAGAACGATAGGGGCTCAACTCGAGTGCGATGTGTACTTTCAACAGAAGTTTCTCGTTTGTGATTGGCGAGTTGAACTATAAGCTCGCTTGTGACTTACGAGAAAATTTTAAATTGTGTCTGTGGCTATTAATAAACATAAGCTCTTTAAAAAAACACAGCATTTTTTTACTTAGTCGGTTCTATAGTCTTTATTCTACTAAGTATTGTCTGCGGTTTCGCTCGTAAAACCATTAATGTTACTCTAGTACTATATATTTTGTGTCTAAAGAACATAAGCTATCAGATAGTGCAAACACTTGAAATTAGTACACTGGTTTTTGTGTAATACTTAAAAACAGACAAATGAGGAATTCTAGAAACATTGATATTGAATGGCGGAACATTGAACGGCTTAGTGGCGTTATTTTTTTTATCTCCAATGCAGAGACACATACAACTGCAGTTTTTAAATAGTATCTATAGAGTAAATACTAGACATGATAGGTACCTATAAATAAATAAAATAGCCTTTATTACTGACAAGAAAATGTAACAAGTAAAGTAAATAAAAAAGTTATAGAATATAATAAAATAAAATTAAAGTTTGCACATCAGTCCGGTACTTGCTCTGTGTCAGTGTATCCTGAGGACACATAGGCCTCCTCCAACTCTTTCCAAGCTTCCCTGTCTCTGGCCACTCTCAGCCATAGTGGCCCGACTGCTCTTTTTAAATCGTCTGACCATCTTTTATTTTGTCTGCCTCTTTTCCTTTTTGCGTTGTATCTTGGGATCCACTCTGTCAAGATTTTGGTCCATTTTTCCACTGGCTCCCTTAACATATGGCCTGTCCACCGCCATTTTAGTTGTTTGGTTTTTCTATTAATATCCTCTAATTTTGTTATCTTTCTAAGTTCCGTGGCTCGTTTTCGGTCTTTCCTTTTATATCCCAAGATACTCCTTTCCATGCTTCTCTGGCAAGTCCTCAACTTGTTGTGCATTTTTCTTGTGGTGGCCCATGTTTGGCATCCGTATGTTAAGATTGGAAGAATACAAATATTAAAGAGTTTTCTTTTTATACCGATGGAGTATTGGTTGCCCTTCATGATGTCTTTTAGGGACCAAAATCTCTTCCATGAATTTGTGACTCTTCTGTCGATTTCTTGTTCGAGCTGGTCTTTGAATGAGATGATTTGCCCCAGATATATATAGGATTCTACATACTCCAAAGGTTCACTGTCTATAAGTATGTTTTCTTCTGTTCTATTTGTCATTATTTTTGTTTTTGTTTTATTCATAGATAGGCCAACTTCCTGGCTTTTTATAGCAAGTTCTTGGAGCATGAATTGCAATGTTTCTGGTTTATCGGTTAGTAGTACCAAGTCATCCGCAAATCTTAGGTGGTTGAGTTTTGTGCCATGTATGTTTATTCCTAAGTTGTCCCAATTCAAGGTCTTGAAGACTTCTTCCAGTACTGCTGAGAAAAGTTTTGGCGAGAGTGGATCTCCTTGTCTTACCCCCTTTTGAATTGGGAAACTTTCGCCCTGTGATTCTAGTTTTATTTGTGCTGAGCTGTTGTAATAGATATTTCTTATTATTCTTATATATTTTGGCTCTACGCCTTGATTTTTCAGGGCTTTCCAAATATAAAAGTGTTCCAATGAATCAAAAGCCTTGTTGTAATCCACAAATGCTAAGTACAGGGGATGTCCATACTCTTGACATTTTTCTATTACCTGTTTGAGTGCGTGTATGTGGTCTAATGTTGAGTATCCTGACCTAAATCCTGCCTGTTCTCTAGGTTGTTGAGAGTCAAGAGTTTTTGCAATGCGGTTTAAAATTATTTTTGAAAATATCT
This sequence comes from Pheosia tremula, assembly GCA_905333125.1. Classification (NCBI taxonomy): domain Eukaryota; kingdom Metazoa; phylum Arthropoda; class Insecta; order Lepidoptera; family Notodontidae; genus Pheosia; species Pheosia tremula. Next base: position 9,048,733 of record HG995408.1, on the reverse strand, counting down.
TGTACAAATTAGACATGAGGCTGATGGGGCGGTAGTTACCGATGTCATCTTTGTCTCCTTTTTTGAAAATCAAAATTATTGTACTATTAGTCCACTGTGTAGGAATGTACTCTGTGTCCAATAGAGTATTAAAGACGTTGGTTATTCTTTTCAGTGTAAGTGGTAGTAATTCCTTTATAGTCTCATTTGTGATAAAGTCTGGTCCTGGTGCTTTGTCCTTCTTTTGCGTTCCAATTGAATATTCGACTTCTCTTTCTGATATTGGGGGGACTATTTCCTCGTTTTCTTCTTCTAAGTTTAAGTTGTCTTCTTGTGTAGTTTTAGTTGAGTATAGTTTTCTATAGAAGTCAGTAGCAGTGTCTATTATGGGGCCTCTTTTCGTCTCTAGTTTCTTGCTTTTGTTTTTTAGTTTTGGTATCCATGCTTTTGATTCTCGGAGTTCCTTGAGTGCTTTCTTTATTCCTCCCGTTTTCATTATGTGGTAGTTTATACGCTCCGTTCTTCTTTTTGCTCTGTCTTTTTTTATATTGCTACTGATTTCCTTACTTATTTTGGTAATCTCTTTCAAAACCGTCTTGTTTCTTTTATTTTTAAACATGTCCTTTCTTTTTAGAATTAATTCTTTTGTTTTGAGGCTTAGTATTTCTGGTCTTGTGATTGTGGATTTTTTTGTTTTATACATATCATTTATTTCGTTATTATACATTTCTTGTATATGGTTTGTGTCCTTTGTTGTTTTGTTTGTATTGTATATTGGTGTTTGCTGCAGGGTCTGGTAGAGTTTATAGTATCCCGAGTTTTTACAATGTTTTCTGTTTCTAGTATAGTGTAATGTTGCTCTAACCATGCGGTGATTGGTATTAAAATTCAGCTGGTTGATTACATTAACGTCGTGAAACATTTTGGGTTGGTTGCTGAAAATGTAGTCAATTTCATTCCGGTATGAGCCATCTGGTGAAATCCAGGTCCATTTTTTTGATGTCCTTTTCTTATAGCAGCTGTTCATACATGTTAGGTTGTTTTCAAGAGCCAAATTTATTAGTCTTTTCCTTTCTCCTGTACCGAACTTTCCCATTATAAATTCTTCTCCTTGATTTTGTTTTCCAATTTTTCCATTGAAATCTCCCATAACAATAATATTTTTGTATGAGTTGTCTATAGTATCAGATAAGCTTGTGTAGAAATCATCTTTTGCTTTCTCATCTGCTGCCTCAGTCGGTGCATATACTTGTACTATAGACCACTCGTTTTCAAAGCCAGGTAGGCGAATGTTAAGTACGGCAATTCTCTCAGAGATACCTCTTAATTCCATGATGTGTTTTTTTAGTTCCTTTTTAATTAGAAATCCGACACCGTACTGTCCTTTTGTCTCTCCCTTGTAGTAGAGTATGTAGTTACTATACTCTTCAATTTGGTCTCCGAATCTTCTAATTTCACTTAATCCAAGGATGTCGCATTTGATTTCTTGTAAAGCATTCTGTAGTTCTTGGAGTCTTTCATCTGTTCGTAAGGTTAATGTGTTTAGGGTTGCAATATGAATGTTATTGTAGGGGTTCTTATTGGGTTTCTGTTTTTTCTTAGCCTTGCGTTTTTTCTTATGTTCGTTGATCGTTGGAGGGTGGCGGTCATTTTTCCCCACGGTGACCGCTGACCGGCTTGGGGAAAGGGTTTGGTTTTTTGTTATGTGTGTGTTTCTGTTTTGCTGGGTATTATTGGTTGGTTTCCGGTTTCTGATGTGCGCTGGTTGTCATTGTATGGCTATTCCCGTAGTTGAATTTGGTTTGGTACGACGTATTAGCCCTAATGGGTTAGTTTTATTAATTTTTGATGGGGCTGCTACTCCAGTTTCATCATTATTCTTCAACTGTGTGGGGGAAGCGGTTGGTGCTCGTTTCCTCTTTTCATTCCCTTTGGTTTCGTTGTTTTCCCTGTCTTTTATAATAAGCTTGTCGTACCTAATGAACGCCATATTTCCTCTCTTTATTTCTTCTTGTTGTTTAGCTTTAAGTTCCTTCCTAATAATTAGGACATCTTTGGGGTAGTCCTCTGTAATGTATACGTTTTGGGGGAGCTTCTTACTATTACGCAACAAATCTAGTTTCCGCCATGCTAGGGTAAGTGTGATTAAGATGGGTCTTCTTTTTTTATCTTCTCGTTTACCTAGCCTTTGTACTTTGCTTATTTCCCACTTATCCCAGTTATCAAGTCCTGTGTCCTTGCTAACTTTATTGAAAGTTTCCAACGTTAGTTCCATTAGTTCTGTGTTATTATTTTCATTTTCTTCTAATCCGTGGAGGATAACATTATTTTTTCTTACCTCACGTTCTAGGTTATGTACTTTATTGTTCAAAACAGTGACCTCATTCTTAAGTTTTATATTTTCCTCGACAAGGGGTTTCAATTTTTCATCGATGGTGGTTGCTAGGGATCTTGTGAAGCTTTCAGTAAGGGTTTTCGTTTGCTTGTGGAACTCTTCTTTCATCTCATTCATCTTCTCCAATAGTAGCTGCATTTGTTTGTCCATTTTTACACTATTTCTACTATTTGAGTATATTTTTATTTGTTGACAACACTGGTTTAGGCAGTCTATCTATGGTTTTGTTTTTCTTTGATGGCAACACTAACCTTCTGCTGTCATATACAGGAAATTGCTCTTCACACGACAGTTGAGAACTTGAGATTTTAAGTTGAGGGTAATCTTTGCTTGAGGTAAAATTTTTGTGTTGTGCGTAGTTATAGTTGTTTTTATGGATAGTTTGCAGCGGTTTTCGCACTTTTCTCGAACTAATACTCGTTTTCACGTCTTGTGTTTCGGTGCAGGTGTTCACACTGTGTATAGCTATGTTTTCACGAGATTTACAAATTGAACTGTTGATTTTTATGACACAATTTATCGATGGATTACGGAGGGTTATAAAAACGTACTTGACTTGACAGCAGTAGAACCGGAAGTCAGATAGGTACCTACGTTTTGTTAAATAAAACGGCGAATCATCTCGTATGAAACACCATTACGTGACTCAAACTACCAAACGTGAAACATGTTCGTGCATTATTAAACATGGAACCATAACGGTAGCCATTGGAGTCGTATTGAATATCGAGGATTGGTGATAACACTTTAAGGGAAATATGACATTAACATCAAAGAAATTAAGGCCTATATGTGCCTGTACACTAGGTAGATTGTTCCCTCGAAACAATTACCGTGTAAACTAAACTGTGGTTCCGGAACCACAACTTGTTTAGAATCACATTGGACATTTGCAATATCAAATTATCTGCTCGCAGCTCGAGCGGGACATGATTATTGCTCTGATTTGCTATTCTAGAGTACCGTATTATATTTTCATGAATGAAGAATTTTTTTATTCATGTATGTAGGAAAAAATCGCTTATCCTGTTTAGGATTTCTGACCATATTTTTTATAGGTACTGATTCATTCAAATCATAACATATATACCCTTCAAATATGAATATCAATACAATTACATAAACCTACACAAACATTTTCAAAAATGGATCAGTCGCCTTGATTCTTTCACTCATTTAACACCTACAACTATATGCGTACGAAGTTAACAATACAGGTTTAGTCTGTAGGCCGATCTGCGCAGGAGTGTCACCTTGTCATTCGAACGAGACATGGAGGCGGGAGAGCTTGCTCCATAAATCTATTATGACGTAGTCTATCAAGGTCTTAGGTAGGTACAGTACGAATAAAATAACTTAGCCCTCTGAAGTTGGTTCCAGACGCGCTATATGCCACTTGCCGCTAACTTCCGCGGGTTCACGACTCGTTGTTCGTAGTGTAATCTTATGGAACTTATTGAAGTATCAAAGTTTAAAAGGGAATTATCTTTTGTGATAGTTAGTTAGTCAGTGATAAATGTAGGTGCAGAGATGATAGCCAAGTTGGTAGAACGCTTGCCTCGGTAACGAAGATCGCAGGTTCCAACCCGGGCTCGCACCTCTGGGATTTCTGGATTTCATGTGCGAATCTTTTTTCAACCATGATTGACACTTGCTAAATGGTGAAGGGAAACACCGCGAGGAAACCTACATAAGATCAACAGAAATATCATCAGTAAAGATGACCGCAGTCGCCCACGCATCGATAAAGTAACTTTTGTCACCGATTCTCGATTTAAAAAATCGATTGTTCATGTCTTCAACGTGATTTCTCATGAGTCATGCGTAAAGGTTACGTGTTTGTTTAAAATGAATAATGTCGTTCCGAAAATCGTTATAATTAATCGATTCTGTGATCGATTATTGTTAATGCTTCGAATGCTGCTCATTAAGAATTAGGTTTTGTGTACATATGAATGGTGTAGTGCAAAAGGTATGTTTCACCGCTTTCAGTTAAACTGTCACTAACTTATCTTGCAGATAAAATATGCCCATAATTATGAACGCATGCGTGACTCGATTGTTTATGCAATCGCGCCCGGTATGTGATATTTTTATACCGGGTACAGAAATTCAAATTTGAACAGAAATTTTTTCTGGACATATAATTCTTACTGCCATATCGGATCGGTACAGAAAAAAATATCAGAAGGATGAAACATTCCCTGAATTTTGATGGTAAAATTACGATTACAAATTGTCAAGCATTTTAAAAACAAAATCACACTCAAAACTTAAAATGAACACACAAAACAACATAAACGAATCCAATAGTGCTATTCTGTAACGACAATCTCACACGTATCTCCGGCGTGAGTCCGTAACTGAATTGTAAAATTTAAATGTTCCATTTCACTCCCCAAATCACGCGTAAAATATAAGAAGAAGACAATCTCATATCCCGCGCGTGAATCCTCGGGTGAAATGTATTTTTTTATTAGAATTTTACAACTCACTTTCGAAGTCACGCGTGAGAATTGAGATTGCCGTAACAGAATAGCACTACATTACACAAAGGTGTCAAACGTTCCGAGCAATGCGACAGGCAACAAGTTGTGCAAAAATCGAGCACCGATCGTACTAGATCGAGTTGGGAATGCGGACCGAATACCGATGTCTTAATTTACTGCATCAATCGATTCTATAATCGATCTTAATTTCCAGGAATGTAATAAAATAAACATCGATTTGAATCGATTCGAGAATGTATTCATTGAACCAAGAATGCTTACACGAATTCTTAAGTATTTTGTAGACTATACAATGCCAGTGACATAGACAGTCGGGGTGTCATCGATGCAAATGACAGAGCAATGTACTGACTAAACGAGGCAAAGCAGTATCGCAAAGCTAGTCTGTACATCGTTTAAAGCATATTCGGTCGAAACATCGGAATGCATTCTATTTTGAAAAAAATAAACTCCTCGGTTATTTTCGGTGGAACATCGGTCCGCATTCCATTTTCAAATATAAACTTCGTGCCTGTCAGTTGGTTGAGTCCTTGCGGCACCGAGGAATGGGTGGACCAGAGCGACCTGATCTTATTGAAGACCAAGCTATGCCACGCCGCGTTCCTCGGCCCTTCTTCCGGCAATCCTGTTGGGGTGGTGTACGCTAGATATTCGTCTATCATATAAACACTACGATTCTATACATGCGCCGTCCTTTTTACACATTGGACATTAAATAAGGACGAGACTTTATTTATCAGACGATCACCGTCAATTGTTTGTTCATTCAATGATGTTTTAAAACAGTATCTATTACATATTAAGTCGATTCACGTTATGTAATTACAAGGACTTCAATAGTAAACTAATTTACATTTATCGACAAATCATAAAGCCATTATCGATAGAAATGTTTCGATGTGACAGTTTAGGTACAAACGTGAAGGGTCAAAACAGTCACTATGAACTGAGAAGGGCGTTTCAATTACTCAAGTAATCCGGTGGGCTAGAGTAATATAATTAATGGAAATGGAAAATGTAATGGATACAGCCGGCCCGCTGTCTGCGCGTGCGCGGGTTGGTTGCAAAAGGAGTAATAAAGCTCCAGATCCACAAGATGCCATTATATTAATAATAGAAAAATATCGCCTGACGAACATACCGACTATACGGCCCCACTTTAAGCAACGCTTATATTATGGGTACCGTACAATGGACTGGGGGCGAGCCCAGTATATATTACTTATATAGACATTAAACATCCATGACATGGGTACAACCATTTGTGCTCATCATACAAAGCTCGTCCCTACTAGGATTCGAACCTGGGACCCTCAGCACAGAAAGCAGGGTCTCTACCAACTGCGCTAATCAGGCCGTCTATATATTCATAATTACACAATGGCAAAGGTTTTATCCCTTGATAAGGATAATAGAATTTTCACCCGCTCAGTGCGTCTCTTAGTTCCCCGAACTTGGCTGGAATGCTAATCTATAGGTATCTTAAATACAATGACTTTTCAGTTATAGTTAGGAAGTTTGTCTAGAAGTACGTTTTAATGATTTACTAGCAGACCTGACAGACGTTGTACTGCTCCGAATTTTACAAACATCCCGACGACTTTATGTTTGTTTTTCCCTATATGCACCTAAACCTGCTTCGGATAATTACGAACATTAAAACATATATCCAAATCGGTCCAGTTGTTGTTAAATATTCAGACTTCACGAACAGTGACTAAAATTTATTAATAAAATTTTAACCAAGAATTTCACATTCGAGCTTCACTATCGCCCGATACTGGCTGTGTGTCCCAAACCTAACTAATAAACCACAGCCAAAGAACCGGTCCCTTAAGGACCCCTACGTACATCCGGCGGAGCTGCGTGGGCGCAAGCCGCGACTGTCACTCAGCCGTTATATACTACGACCCGCATCCTCGCGATTTTCATAAGCCATTGAGAAATTGAGAGGTGATTTGTGAATGAGAGGACTTTGCCCAAGACGGTATCAATGAGGTGCGTGCACTTGCACACAGAGAGACCACAGACATGGTAATAGCGTGTGACATAGTTTGATATTTATCTGAATCTATTAAATGGTTGGTGAACGAAAACTTGTTTGTGAGTGTCGCAAAAGCGTTTTCTCTCCCCTTATAGGATCAATGTTGATGCTTCATGGCTCGGAATTCTAGATGTCTCAAATAAGTGTAGGAAAGAGGAACTCTGCCGAGATTTGAATGATGGAGAATGGAGATAGGTGTCTGAAGTGACGCAAATAGATATGGCTAGAAATGTATGTATAGGCTTTGCAAGGGCATGTAACAGATAAAGTACGAAGCAAAAGGTTTGGGAATTTGAGAAACGATCAGGTGAATTCAAGAGTGACGAGTATGAATATGAATGGATAAAGGGGAAGAGAAAGAGAAGATGGGATTGTATTAAGAGTGAGATGAACGAGATATGGGTTGTTGTGAGTGTGACAAAAAAGGTCATGAATGGAAGATCTTGATGATGTTCATGATGATTGGATATCAACAGATTTTTTATTTTGTGTGTAGTCCCTCTGTGAAAGTCGGATAGTATTCCATACTCTTTCTTGTATCTCGCAAGAAGAGTGCTGCAGCAGCCGCTGAGCTTTGTAAATTACACATTGGGAAGATGACGAATGGACCTCTAACCCCTGAATTAATACCTACCTATACTAAAGTCATTATATAATTAGTTTATCGTCAACAATCTCAATAAAGGAAAGGTATGACTTGTTAATAATCCTCCACCCCCGTAATACCCACAGCTGGAATAAACGCAAACAACTCAAGAACACGAACTTACCAGATAACGGCACATGGTTATCATGCGAATGCCGACCCCTTTGTCCAAACGGACTCCTCAAGGACTTTGGACTCAGAAAGAATCTTCTTCTCGTGTGCGGTGGGGTGGGGCAGCTCTGTGTCAAGTTGCTTGGCTGCTTCGGCGGTTTCGGAAGCCGCAGCGGCGATTGCCAGTCCGCATCTTGCCGCTGCGGCGACGGTGTGTACCTCTCCATCGCTGGCTTCCTCACTTGGTTCCTGGCGCAGGAGGGGCACGCTTCGTTCCTGAACATGCAGGAGTAGCAGCGCTCATGTCCGCAAGTGTCGATCAGTTTTCGCTTCTTGCCTTTGTCAAATGGCATGTTACAACTTGGACACGTGGTTCCGCCAGTCTCACTTTCCAGGAGCTGTCGTATTGCCGCCAAGTCTGAAAAGAACAGAAGGAATTTTGATAAGTATTTGAAATTCTAATTTTCTACCACGATCAACACTTGTTAAACGGTGAAGGAAAACAAGGGCAACGAGGCAACCTCCATGTCTGAGTAAACCCTATGAACTGCGCGTGAAGTCCGCCAATCCGTTCTGGGTAGAGCGTGGAATATGGTCCAATCCTTTTCGCACTGAGGGGAGGCCCGTGCCCAGCAGTGGGACATCACAAAAGGCTCATATTATTATTATGATATTTGATAATAGTTGCTCACTTTGAAAAGGTCTTTTTGGATTACTATTAACCATTACGTAGTTTAAATAGCTGCATCTGTCTAGCGATATTTTATTAAATCATTTGGAATTTTAATACTGTTTTGATTACAATACGCGTTGTACCAGCGTTAAGTAGGCGATGTCGCCGCCGCGTGCCATGCTTACCAATCGATGTACACATTAACAAGTCTTAAAGTTATTCTAGTAAAGGATAATAGTACAAGTCTTGGACCGCTTCCCGGCAGCGAGGCATCCCACTGGCAAATCCAAAAAAAAATCGGCGCTGCAGTATTCTTTATCCAGTGATACTCAATTATAACGTCGAATGAGGATGCTGTTAAAGTATTTTATGTTACTACATTCATTTTATAAATAAACAAACTCATTTATTAAACTGTTGCCGTTATAACTTCTGAAAAGGTCGACGAAATCAACACTTTAAAATTAAAGTATACGTAAATCAAATAATGTCTGAACGAAGAAGTAATTAAATACGAATGTTGCTTCACTGGTTGTGAGAGGGGAATTCTATCTCTTTCAGTCGCGTACCTATTAGGGTGTGGATACATGTGTATTGGGTAAGTGTGATTGCGGGTCAGTTGCTGTCGAATCTAAATGTGCATTAAAAATGCAACTGCCGCTAATTACACTTGCATTAAAACTTGTTCCTTGAACATGTGTTGAGCGCGCGAATCGTAAACGCGCGGTTAAAACTTCAGTCCGTATGTACCTGTTCAGTTTTATAGATAGCTGGTACCTACTACATGCAAACTCACTACTCGCTTCGCATCGAGAATACGTAGAATCTACGTATTATTCACCTCAAACAATACATCATTGTAGTCTCAGATTGTTTAGTTCGGCGATTTCCTTCGTTGCGATGTGATTTTCTGGAGAATAATAATATTGGTGCATTGTTTATAAATCAATGTGCCGGTACGTGCGCAAGCGGTCCATTCGATCCGTTGATGATTCGTTAAAATTAACGCCACGAACGGTTCTACTCGACCACTTGTGCTGATAGGGATCATTTTATATTGCAATAGGTAATTAATATTCAAATCGATCGATTCAAGATTTAGATGTTGCAAGGTTGTAAATCGGGAGGCAGTTTCAAGAGCCTAATCAGGATAAGGTATTGATGTTTGTTTTTTAAAGTGACAGTTACTATGCGGTTGCTGTTCGATTACGAATCGATTGTGTTAGCAGACTTGGGGCCCAGGTAATCAATCCGGAGACGTATAGCCGGGTCTACGACCACAAGGCCCAAGGGCCAGTTTATCTAAATTGAAATTATTTGATGATGTTTTTATCACAATTCATTCTAAAATTGAGGTTTTAATTAAACACTTTTAATAGTAAGATTAGCGTGGCAATATTTGCGCTTATAAACGTTATTTATATAGTTAGATACCAATCGTACAACGATTCACCTAACTAATACTTTCGTCATACGATTGAACAAATTCCGATCATTTAAATAGATCTTACAAAAGTATCTTATTTTATTACCTACGGATAAACTGTTTGCAATATTTTGCACAATATTTACAGAATAATTCTGCTGTTGTAGGCATGTTCTTTTATACTGACATCCCGGTCGGCTCGACAAATGACACAGCAAGAAGATTGGCCGTCGCATGCGCATGCCAAGAGATGTTTTACACGTTTTTATTTTTGCCTTTTGCAATGCCTTCGCGTTTATTGTGGGAGAATTATTCTACTTACAGTATTACAATGCGGCAATTAATTACATAAATGAATGATAGCACCTCAGTGTGAAGAGTGACACAATAATAAATAATGAAACAAAAATACTTTGAATACAAACACGTCGCTCACACACAATATACACGTTTCCATATTCAAACCACGACACACCGTCGTCAGTGATTGGATGAATTTTAATGGTATATAACCATACGACTGCTTTCCATTTGTGACCTTTACGAAAAGCCTTTTCTGCTTGTTGATACAGGGTTGAAACGTGTTTGTGACGTGACGCCGTTTAATGTTGCCTGTTAAAAATAATTTATGGGACTCGACGCTAAAAGCATATGACATAATGGTTTTTTTTTCTAGAACTTTTGAAAGTAATTGCTTTTATAAGTTCGTTATGATGCCCGAAGCTGTAGTTTCCATTAACAATATTGGTGTCATCTCATACTGTAATATGAACGGCCATCACCTCTTTTGCTTTAAAAATAAATTATGAATGAAGACTAGCGTCTTGAAATAAAACTAATTTAACGGATTTTATCGCGTTTATTTTATGTTTTTACGTTCCCGACATTTCACAACCGCAAACAACAATTCAATATGAGGGTACCCCAGTTCTAACTATGACAATGGGACCTCAAATACCTTAGTCCTCCCGTGTCCATGGACGCTGTAAAGCAGCCGAAACGCAGGGAACGAAAAAACATAAAATAAACGCCATAAAATCCGTTAAACTAGTTTTATTCTAACGTGTAGTATTCGCGTAAATAAGTATAAGAAATCAAGACTAGTACGAGTATTTTTTAATTTATGCAATATTTTTTCCCTTTGCTATAAGATTCAATGAAGGGACACGCAAGAAAACTATGATCCATTGTAATATTATTTTTTAAATTACTTTAAACTTTAAATTGAATGGCGAGTATTTATTCTGCAAGATTTAAAATCCGGAAAGATCCCATCAATCACGATTCCAAAATGATCGCCAACTAAATTAACATAATTTTGGATGTCGTGCAATTAAGGTCGGCCATTTATTTTTGTCATGACGTCATCAGCTCAACTGTAATGATCGTCCAATTCACTGACGATATTTACACAGAGCTCAACAAAAAACTTTTGCGAATAAAGATCAATTGTATTAAACTTAGTATAATTTGTGTATGAACAGATTTATCAGTATAAGTCCAGCATGCATGATGATAGACTAGCTATAATTATTCGAAGCGATCTAAATGATTATCTTAGTAATCTTTCCGAAACAGATTAGGATTAACATAAAACTAATTAACACTCTTTGGATAAAGATCTACTTTGTTCAAAACCAATATAAAACCAAACTATGCAAGAGTGGGCGCCGCGTTTAACTCCATAAATCTCTTACAACTTGCCTCCACATTTACAGACACTATATTAATAGCCCCGATAACTGTATTTTTTTTTGTTTTGTAATGACTTATATAGGCTTCGTGTAATATGCGACATTTATTAACTTATCGAATTACTTCAAGTGACATTCAGTTTTGTAAGATTATAAAGTAGCCATTTGAAGCAAATCATGAAGATAGCGCTGATGCTGACGCTGATGGTGGCTTAACACTGCGAAACTAGGATTATTTCTTAAGTCAGAGACGACTCTATATTTTCCGAAGCACACAGACGTTTTTATATATACAGGCAATATATCTATAGACTTATTTACCACAAGTTGCATGGTACACTGTGCCTTCTGTCTAGCGAACGCTGACTCACGCAAATCCACTCAAGGCAAAAAATCATTTGCGATCGTTGTCACAGTGTTATCTCTGCCATCATCTTAACTGATCGTGCAACAGAAATCAGGCTTTACTCCCTGTAACTAAAAGCTACGTTCATCATTATTTAAACGCTAGCAATGGTAAAGTTAACTTTGTTTTTTTGTGACGAAACGAGTTTTAGGTCACGCGTCAGTGGGATTATTAAAATAATTTACGTTAAACGACTCTATGCACGGCCCAACCTGGCGCCCAATCTGCCGGCTGATTTGTAGAGTCCCAACAAATTGGCATGTGGAGAGGCAAGTTGGCTATACATTTACATGGCAATTGGTTGGGACCCCACAAATCGGCCCTACAGATTGAGTGGCAAGTTGTGCCGTTTGTAGAGGCTTTAACTCATCAGTATCCAGTCGTTAATTTTTGTTTCTTGAGAAGCCTCTATTAGAGCCAGACAGCGGCGGCGTCATTATATTTTTTGTTTTGTGTGATGCGTCTAGTTTTCGTGGCTACAAATTCTTTAGTTCTTAGGTTATTATTCACATGGCATTTAGTTTTTGTAGAATGGGCTATTTCATTAGTGTTACGCCTTTGACCTAATGGTCATAGTGAGATGATAATGTACTTATCCTGCTGAGCGTTTAAGTAGCGCAAATTCAAGGCGTTGTATACCCTTTCCTTATCATCCTGTATAATAGTGAAAACCTTGTTTAAATTGTTGTCCAATAATGTTTTCATAATTACTTGATCATTTTAGAAGGGAATTCAAAAAAAATATGTTTTGGGTCAGAGATGATAAAAAGCCTATTCCATATATTTTAAAAATGCTTTCAATGTACAGTCATAGCGTTTTTATTGTATTTATAGATACACAGATGTCAGATAAGATATAGACAGATAATGGCGTCGGTGTCTTGATAATTATCATTCTATTATAAAAATGGATATTCGATTAATACAATATAAAAATGAATAAAGCCAAAACTATAAACATATTAATTTAGTACGTACATAATGTATTTACATAAAAAGGGGAAATACTAATTGCGAAATAGATAATGTTATATTTTTTTTATAACGATAAAAGTTTATTACTCTATAAATAAAGTAACGTTACTGACACTATAAAAAACCTGATTTCACAAATCGAACGTGTCAATAAAACAGCATTTATTACGAACGCACAAAGTAGTATATTGTTTGTGCAGCCAATTTGCAGCTCAGGCGAATATTTACTTAGACACAGGAAACGACTTATGTAACAGCTGTCACCGCCAATAGTTGTGTATATGCCGTTAGAATTTTCGCTTTTACAGCTCTTAAATGGATATGTTTGTTTTGAACGATTAACGTACACTTCAATGACAAGTACATGGACAGTTGGCGAAGATAAGCACATTTTTTTAAAATGTTTTTTTCCTTTCGCTTTCGCGTTCAGTGACTATTTGTAGATAAGAAAAAAATATATACATAAAAGTGTGTGTAACATAAAAGTGTTTACAATTACATTGGAGTTATCCCTGGAGAGGGTGAGGGAGGGAAAGGAGTAGTCCCTTTAAGTAGATCTTCAGTGCAACGGAAAAAACAACACAGGTTTTTTTTATTTTTAAGTTACCGAACTCAAACTTAACTAACGTACGACCTTCCCCATAAAACTGTCAGTGTTGTGGAAGTAATGAATAAGTTATGGGTACTAGCATATAATGTTGTTTTTTGTTTGGTTTAGCGATTAGCGAAATGGATGCTATAACGACTATTGAAATGTCAGAGTAATAAAATGATGAGTTGTGAGTTGGCACCGGATAGCTATTGGGAATTGCCATTTTTGTGTGAGATTTTCACTTCGCGGTCGAGTCGTAAAACTTTACTATTGATTTGAGTAATAACTTAGAGTTAGCTCAAGGCATTTTCTGGGCGTGGCCGTCGTTAATGTGCCAACATTTTTCAATACAGAGATGTTGAGCAATCTTCCTATCTTTCAATACCGAAGTGAGTTAAACTTTATTATTATTATGAGGTTTTTCACTAAATACTAAATAACAAAGTAAGCGCCAATTCTGGCTCTAAGTAGATTAAAAAAAAAACATATTCAATTTGGCTTCAGAATATTATTCTAGACTAAGATCACCAAATACCATATGGCTAAAGCTATAAAAATATATAGGAAATTATAGATAAGATATATGAAATCATTGATAATTATAATCACAGATAAATTAATTACATTATCATAATATGTATTAGATTATATGCAAATGTAATCAGTTGGATCAATAAAATCACATTATTTTGTAACCTCTATATCACTTCAAGCTACATTTAATATTTAATAGCCCCTTTTTGGGCTCCACTGATGGGCACGTGCTTTCGTTCAAAGTGAGCGGAGTAAGGCAATAGTCGACTACGCTGGCCTAATGCAGGCTGGCGGACTTCACCCGTGGTTCTCTCAGACAGGTTTCCTCACGATGTTTTCCTTAACCGTTTAGCAAGCGATAAGCATAGTTGGAAAATGGGATTTGCACATGAAATTCAGGAATCCGAAAGGAGCGAGCCGGGATTTGAACCTCAGAAACTCATTGCCGAGGCAAGCTCTCTACCCAACTTGTCTATCACTGCTTCAACACAACATAAAGTTACATTCAGAACTTACAATCTAATTACTAAGTTCTCCCAATTAAATTAATTACATCCTTTATCATATGCCTCAATCCGCAGACTAGCTAATGAATGTTCACGTAGAATTAATTGCTTCTAATTAACCGGTGGATGTCGTAACGATGGTTAGTCATCAGTCTGATGATGATGATGATGATGAAACGGAATTCCTGTTAGGCACTTGAGCATATGGTAATATAGATATGTTGAGAAGACTGATGATGGGAGGGAGTTATCAATAATTGTGTAGTATGCTGACTTTTTTATCTATGACATTTTAGCTAGCTTGTCTATGAAATGTTATTTAATTTTCAAATCACGTGTCCAAATCCCGTCGGGGTCACCAATTTTGCGGAAAAGGGAAGATCTTCCAGCCAGGCGGGTGGTATGCCTGGCGGGGCGGCCGCTATGCCCCGACGGTTATTGTCGGGATCCTGTATATATGTTACTTGCTCCGAAAACTCTTATGGCGCGATTCAGGATTGTGATGAGAATTGTCTATTGTTCTGAATGCGCCTGCAGCGCCATCTGTGTAGCTTGTGGCGCGGTTGAAGTGGTCGCTACAGTACTGTTATAATTATGATATGGAGATGATTTTTTTTTTATTATATGGTCTTATAATTATTGTATGGCGGTGTTTTTTTTTAATTAATATTCCATTTGCCCATAGGTAAGGATATGACCAACATTATTGTAAGTAAATATATGACAGTTAGACCGTATACCAAGATTTATTGGTGTGAGTTCATTAATTTATAAATCTCACATATATATAACTCACAAACGAGGACGACTGTC
Source organism: Pheosia tremula (assembly GCA_905333125.1). Classification (NCBI taxonomy): domain Eukaryota; kingdom Metazoa; phylum Arthropoda; class Insecta; order Lepidoptera; family Notodontidae; genus Pheosia; species Pheosia tremula. The sequence goes on along the minus strand of HG995408.1, from coordinate 9,033,429 downwards.
TCCAGACTGACTGGTACCTAAACAAGAGCAAAAGTCACAGTTTTATTGTTGATAATACAAAGACTGCAAAGCAAGTCCTATGTCTAGTAAAGTTTTGGTTATTATAATTTTAAAATATTTATAGAATGGTTGCTTGCTTAATAATGCTTCAGCTACCAAACTAAGAACTTTTACATGTAACAATTATTTTATAATAAACAGTGCTTATGTTTTCCAAGCTTGTGTGTGTTTAAGTGAGGAGGTATAAAAAGTTGACACCGCGTGGGTTGGCCAGCGTTGATCAACATGAAGTACGTTTCTGTGTCCATCGATTTTTGGGATTCGGAGGATTGTTCGAACGCACTCTTCGGGAGAGTGCAGTAGAGTACTTGTTTGAGCAAGTGTGGTGTGTTACAATTAATCTTCTGTTTTGCCAACCAAAGCCCGCAAAATATTCTTTGATAAACCTAGTCTATGCTATAAAAATGCAATGTATATCGTGTAACTTTATATCCACTGTGTATTATTTTATGTGACTGTAAATTCATGTGCTTGGTTTTAATGACTATTGCTGCACATTTATTTATAGGTGCTTAAATATTCACGTCATTATTTAAAATTACATGGTTAATGGATGTAACACTTTATTCATCTTATCTCTCTGCGCCCCCGGTATGATTTCTTACTCATTATAATTTCATTTCAAGTTATTTTTCTAGCACATCCAATTGTAATTTATTTGAAAACAGCCTACTATTGCCTTTTCTGTGATTTATTTAAAACATTCAAGTAACTGGTCAGTAGTTTGTCTGTTCTGTTTACCTGTTAGTAATTATTTAAATCCGAAAATAAATATGAAGACTTATTTGCTACCCTCACAACTTATTCCACTACTAGCGTCGTTCAAACAAAGCATATAGGCTCTCGAACGTGGGAAAGTATACGGTAATTGAAGTGCATTCGGTTCCGTACAAATTAGTTGCGTTTGGTTCCGTACAAATTAGTTGCATTTGGTACCGTACAAATTAGTTGCGTTTGGAGTTGAAAAATGTTCACCATTTGTGGTACAGCTTAATTTCCGATGCTGTTGACTGTTGGTGGTATATATTTCAGTGGTCCAATTAAGGGAACGATTTGTTTAAGATGTTGGTAAGGTAATGTTTGGATGCTGTTTTAAGATGATTTAATATTTGTTTCCTTTCTTTAAAATGGTACACTGTTAGAAAAAGGTAGACACAGTATGTAGAAAGCTGTCTTTACATTCTGATGTAGTGAGAGATTTTGTTCATTAAAATCTTTGTGTACAAATATTATTAACAAGTACTACGATTGATATATTTACCGACTATTAAAGAACTAAAGTGTAATACAAAATACACACATACAAATAATAAAAAAATAAGATCACATTATTATTCCAAGTCATTTGAGATTATAAAGTGATTTCGTATATATTTTAATGGTTTTTGTACGAGTACTCTACTTAATACTACACAAATACTAAATTATACCAAACTTACTACCACTAGTGAAATCACCGGTGAAAGTTATACGGAACCTGTCGATGTAATAGCGTATAATAACTCAACACCTGAAACGGCGCCCGCTACACTTCTTGTCTGTGTGTCTTGCGTCGTGACTGACGCTCGAATGTAAATGACACAGGATTGGTTTTACTATTTAAACTCGATGTTATTCTATAGTGCACCTCATATCAGTATCATAAAGGCCTTAAATATATGAGTGGCTTTTGGTCATAAGTAATAATGGGTAACATCTAGGTTTTTAATATAATGCGGCGAGACCGAATAATGACGCAAAGAGTAAACAAACACTAAACTATCAGATTACACCCAATTACGTATACCAATAGCAATCAAATTTTTATTGCCATCAAGTACTGCATTTAACAATGCGGAAGTATTAGTTCATAATGCTTAATTACTTAACGGGGCGACGCAATGATTGCTTGCCGATTGCTGCTATGCTTTGATACAATGATTGACATAATCGATCAATCAATCGATTGGACTCGATACTCGATGCTCGAAAGCTCTGTGCATTCCTGTTAATTGCAATTGTGAGCAATTAAATATAAATGATAATGTAAACATGTTTTTGTTAGGCTTTTTCTATGGTCAGATATTCAAGTAAGTTGACTAATTATTAATATAATGATTTCTTATATTTACGCGAATATTACACATTGAAATGAAACTATTTTTTACGGATTATATCGGATTATAACGGATATAAAATACGGATTTTCATTTCAATAATTATTAATAATCATTATTTCGTCTTCTTCTTAGTCGTATCACTCTTGAATATGTGTGGTTGTGGTCATTGTATTGATATTATATTATTGACAATTCGTCTCGATCCTTCGCCTGTTGGACGCTCTCATCAAGTAATGCTTGATGCGTTCTCAACACAGTCGAGGGCAGTTCGCGAGTCAGATCAGTCACTGGCTTTTCACGCGTGTCCGAAGACATTTGTAGACGTTTCAATAAGCTATTCACTGCATGTGTCTGACCGAACTGGCTTCATCGACATTCTCTAGGTCTATTTTAATAATAATACCCAACAAGATTTTAATATATCATTTTTAAATGTTACTTAATAGAGTCCGTGATGAAATCTGAGTGGGATTGTTCGTATTGAGATCCTTTCCAATTAGACGAAAAGTCGGGTCTTCGAGTGAGTTAAAGCGTCATTAGGTAAGCACGATCGATAGAAAGAAGCTACTATGAGTCTAAGAACAACTCGAAATAATCTATTATTATTTTTTTCACTTATAGCCGACTCGCTCTGACTATGAGAGAGAGCGAAGAGAAAGTGCACCTGAACTTATGAACTAAAATGTATAAGGTGTAACAGAAATAGTGTAAAATATTTTAACAGGTTAATCAGTAACTTATAATAGATTATGTTGACGTATAAAATATTTGTGTAAATGATGTTTGGGGTTTTTAAACAAGGCGAACCTTTAGCATTTGACGGTGCTCTCAGCAAAGGGGGTAACTTTCTAAAATTAAAAAAAAAAAAAATTTTGTATGTTATCTTTACAACCTACTTATGGATCTGATAACATATTTTACACCTTATACAACTGTACATGGTCACCGTGACCAAAATTCGGTCGGGAGGACTATTTATTAAGCCTTTGAGATAACCAATATTGTAATAGAATATTTTTATATAAAGCATCATCTTAGATACAAAGAGGTCGTTCAGTGCTTGATTTATTGTATTATAACCTATAGGCATATATAATAACCTATGTGTTTGTTAGTGCGCAACGGCAATACCAGAAACGTAGTGCAAATAACGTTATCTTAACAAATGTTAGTGCAAAAGAAAGTAGTACGGAAGGAAATTAGCGCAATAAACGTAAGTGCGTACGTAGATAAATATTATAATGTATATACATTGACGGCCTCATTAGTGCAGTTGGTAGTGATTCTGCTTTCTGTACCGAGGGTCCCGGGTTCGAATCCTGGTAGGCACAAACTTGTGCGATGACCACGAATGTTTGTACCCAAGTCATGGAGGTTTAATATCTATGTAAGTATTATATACTGGGTTCGCCCCCAGTCAATTGTGCCGGACCCATAATTCAAGCGTCACTTAGTGTGGGACCGTATTGTGTGTTCGTCTGGCGATATTTAATTATTTATTTATATAGTATATTACCATTTTGCGAACAAAGAACAGAATAATTTGGAGTGAAAACAAAGTGACTTTTCGTAGTATACCGTCAGGAGTTTCACACGCTAAACGGCTATGAAAACAGAGCGCCCGAGTCGATACCCCAAATGCCACATTCTCACAGGAAATACACACTTCTTTATATACCTATGTATATATACTCTTTCAACGAGCCAAAGCCAACTATGAACTGGGCCAGCGTGGTGGACTATGGCCTAATCCCCCTCGCATTGAGGGGAGGCCCATGCCAATGGCATTACTATATAAGCTTTCTGTGTAAATTAGTTTTACTGTAATAAGTTTAAGGTTACCTTGAGATTACTATGTTATTATAGGTACAAAATGGTTCAGAAAAGTATGCTAAAGTAACCTAAATCCCTGCACTTCTATAGCGCATTATATATCACTAGCTGTTACCCGCGACTTCGTCCGCGTGGTATTTAATAAAGAAAACCGTTGACAACAGCAGGCTCGCGCGTTCTGAGCCCGCGGGACGCATTGCAGGTTGTTGCTATCAAACTTAATCAGGCGCTGCGCTGCAACATTGGTTTTAATTTTTTTTCGTAAGAGCCTATTTTTTTTTCTAAAATAAAAGTAGCCTAAGTTACTCCTTGTTGCATCAGCTATCTGCCAGTGAAAGTCCCGTCAAAATCGGTCCAGCCATTTCAGAGATTAGCCGGAACAAACAGACAGACAGACAGACAAAAATTAAAAAAAAAATGTTTTGGTATAGGTAACGTGTATACATCCAAATGCACTTAGTAAAAAGCGGTTATTTTAATATTACAAGCAGACACTCCAATTTTATTTATATGTACAGATGTATAGATAATATGTCAATTTAAAAAAAAATACGCAACGAAAAAAACGGCCGCTATGCCCCGACGGTTATTGTATGGAGAATTGTCAATTGTTCTTGATACGCCTGCAGCGCCATCTGTGTGTTGTGGTGCGGTTGCAGAGGTCGCTACTTAAAAGCTCATGGATATATAGTAATAATTTGTCGTCGTAATTAATGGGTGCAGCAAGTCCTAGACTTGTGATGTTAGAAACAGGTAAGTTCCGTACACAAATAATATTTGTACTGAACTGAATCGAATAACTCCATGATTACCTGTGAACAAATATAAAGACATTGTTAATATGGTGCTACTTGCGATATAACAATAAGATTAGGGAAAACAAATATTGGCAAAAAATCGCCAAGCTCTGATAAAATAATCCAGTATATTGTTGTATTTTGCAAGAAATTTATTTTAAACTAGCTGTTGCCCGCGACTTCGTCCGCGTGGTATTTAACAAAGACTCAACCGTTGGCAACAGCCTGCTGGCACGTTCTGATCCCGCGGGACGCATTGCAGATTGTTGCTATCAAACTTAATCAGGCGCTGCGCTGCAACATTGGTTTAATTTTTTTTCGTGAGATCCTATTTTTTTTTCTAAAATAAAAGTAGCCTAAGTTACTCCTTGTTACATCAGCTATCTGCCAGTGAAAGTCCCGTCAAAATCGGTCCAGCCATTTCAGAGATTCGAACAATCTATTTACATCTAATATAAGCTTTGGTTGGACATGCTGTACATTGAAGAAACATAAAAGAAATAGGATTATTGTCTCTTTATGGGTTTGTTATTGGAAATACTGCTTGTCAAATTTATCGGGGCTTCTCTATGGAAAGTCTTTGCTTAGACTAAATAGATAACACACAAGTCATTACTTTATCACGCACTGGGCGCCAACAGCAAAAATCTATAATTGCGCGAGTGTAGCCGCAGGCAAAGTAAGCGTTATATATTTCTAATAAACTCATTAGTACGGTGCCCACAGATTACATAATAGAGACACCTGAATCCAGTTTAAACGTCATTAGCTTCTATAGCAAATCATCTAAGACAGGGGTTCCCAAACTTATTTTGTCTACTGCCCACGTTGAGAATGAATTATTTTTTAACGCCCCCATTTTTTCACCTACTTAAAAACCACTATAACTTCAAATTAAATTGATTATTGTAAGCCTCTACTCATCGCCCCCATTTTTTTCTGCGTCTCTTACCGTCCCCCTTTAGGCCTTAGCCTCGAATTTAGCGGGCAGCGGGGCGGCGCGGCATCGGAGCGGCAGGGTCTTAGCCGCCCCGCGCCGCTGCCACGCTGCTGTTTTCGAGAACGGTCCATTTGATTTTACGCATAAGATCCTGCCGCTACCGTGCCGCCGCCGCCGCCGCCGCGCCGCCCCGCTGCCCGCAAAATTCGAGGCAGGCCTGCAGCGCCCACAAGGGGGCGTTATAGCCCACTTTGGGCAAGGCTGATCTATGCTATCAGGGCTTCATGCACACTAACAGTACAATAAATCATTCGCTTTCTACTGAATGAACAGAGCTTAATGATGTATGTGGTTCTGTGAATACAATTGTGCATAATCAATGTTAATAGTGTGTACCTACATTAGCTTCTGTTATTGGGAGTTATGTAGAAATTAGGTGGGCACACCGTGGGTGATATTGGGTACTCGAATTTTGCTGTGACAGCGGAAGGCCAAGTCTAAGGGAGAAGTGTTTATTTTATGCAGGAAGTGTTACTTGTATAGTTCATAAAATGTATTTGAAAATCCCTACTCTGCTAATAATTCAATATAAATAAGATTTGAAATTATAATTGCCTTAATAAATATTCGATCGATTCGAAGAGCATTTTCATAAATATTATCGCAATAATTGTTACATATTAATTCTGTTTATAACTTAACAACTTGGTATCCATTTTTAAGGCAATATTAATGACATAGAGCAGTTGGAAAAAAAATATCATAAAGAAACCCGATTTTCAACAAACTTGGCCTATTTCGATCACTTATAAAAATGTAACTGAATGTATAGTAGGTATGTATTTGGAAATTTAAATAATAAATGCAAGCTGTTTATAGCAATGAAGCAGAAAGTGAAATGGAAAGTCGTACACTTATTGCCGACAGTTGTCACTTTCAATGGTACTGTACTGATGGGAAATAAATAACTTATGGTTTCTCTTGGCAGCCGATTAGGTACATATCTTCATCTGGTTCTATCATAATATCGCCAGACGAACACATCAACTGCCGAGGTTCTCAATTGGGCACGGATTTTTTTTCTTCATAACAGGTATTCGTTTGTATGACGGTACCACTAAACCGTTTGAGAATGGTAAAATGATCTACTGGCGAAATATTCTTTATCTATTTATACTTGACGTCTGTTAATTTGGATTAAGGTATAATGGTGGTCTCCATATATAAGGTGTAACAATAATAGTGTAAAATATTTAAACATAAAATTCCCAAAGGAATAAATCAAATTATTAGATTTTTTTAAAATTACACCCTGTACTGAGCGCATGGTCAAACGCTACTGGTTTGCATTCTTAAAAAAATCAAACATCATTTACACAATTATATTGTACATCAACGTGGTCCATATAACTGATTCATCGGTTAAAATATTTTAAGTCGTTAATTTACAAGGCAAATTTAAGATATGGAATTAAGGTAAATTAAAGTTAAAATTTAAATTTATCTTTTTTTGGAATGTAACTAAAACATTAAATTAGATTCAGCAAGAAAAAACACGTTCAATCGTATACGAAAAGTTAATTCAAGTCTGCTAAATCTCATCCCTTTATTGGAAAGCCTTTAGTCGCCGGCTCGGTCGCGTAGCACCACTGGTTCGATCCCAGCTCGTGCTCACATAAATAAATGAAAACTGATTAATTACGGTTTAACCTGTTAAAGTCGGCTTCAATTTGTGTTAAAGCAACGGTTACAAGAAAAAAAAAGTTTCCCAAAAGTTATTTTGAGAATTTTATTTGTGACACACGGATAATTAAATTGGCGAGTAATTATTTTTGCTACCAATTATCTAAAACGGTGAAATTTCAAACACAAAACGAATTTTGCTTTCTCGACGACGATACGAGTGCGGTAATGCAACGACTACCTGGCCAGTATTATTTAGCTATCAAAAAATTTTGTTTTTTAATAGTTCAACAAATAATGGAGTGGATATACGTCAATAGTATAATGACCAAGGTGCAGGTTGAACCCTGAGCCTCTCGACTTAGACAGTGGTCCTTCTAACCCAGGCTATTAATATTTTTTATTAGTCGTTGAATATTGTGTTGTACTGGAGTTCTTGGAGTGGAGTTTCTTGTACGATCTTCTCCATAGGAACGGTATTCCAAACGGGTGGTAACGTTGTAGCTTTCTTAATGGTTTACATGAATAAAAAATATTATGATTCTGTGAAAGTTGTCTCTGGTCTTTCTTTTTTCATATATGTATAGTTTGATCCATATAAGTATACACGAGGACTACTGGTTTGATATTCCGTTCATCCAACAACCAACATTATCTACGCACATGCTGCCAAACTTTCTCAGCCGTATCCCTTCCCCCAATTATGTAGCCGGTTCGATGCATCGGGCGCGCATTAATTTCAGTCCACATTTATTCGTTTAACTCCTTTTAGGTTTATCTCGCGGGTCGCCAATCTCGTTGATTAACAAGTTCCGTACGGCCATTTTGATTTGCGATAATCGCAGATTTGTTGGTGAATTTGACAGTTTAAAAGCAAATCGTTGATGATTGTGATATATTAAGAAAGCAATATGATTGAGTGTGTGAGCTAATTGATGGTCGTGTTTGCTTTAACAGCGGTTCACAGCTGGAGATTGATCTGTTTCATGTTTACCAATACAAAATTGAGTTGAGCTTTGACTTATAGCCAGACACTCTACCAACAGCACTACTAATTTTCTGCTAAACGCGTTGCTGTATACGTATGTAACGGTGCGATGTCGAATACTTTTTTCAATACTTTCAAAACTTGTACTCAAGCGCATTTAATAACTACCAGATAAGATACTAATAGTCAACCTAAAAAAATGCACTAATACTGCGCACGAGTCGCCCACGCTCTCAGCTCTATTTTATAGCAAGTTGACATACAACAAGTGTCATATTACATGCCCACAAACTATAAACGGTTTCCCTTATACTTTCACGTATAAATTAAATCTGCGTTCATTGCAATATCGCCTTTATTGGGGTACGTGAATTGATCGTTAAATTAGACGGCTGTAGTTAAACAGCTAGTTAGTAATGCACGATACTTAGGTATCGGGTTTAATTTCTGGTTGTTGCATTACTGATTTGTTTAGTACGCGTATTCTGGCCTGAACCTTTTTTTGGAGAAATTATTGTCTTAATTTCGTCTTGTCTTATCAAACAAAAACGTCAATTCTACACCAGTATCAAAGAATCCTTACATCAAAATAACGGTAAGCAAAGCAACCGATTGCTGCTGTCTTTAAATTAATGCAACTCATTTGTTAATTCAATTAACAAAAATAGTGTTCAATATTTTCAGGGGTGACTGACGTCGATGGACGGCCGCAACGATGTTCGTCTTCCGTGCTCGTTCTCCCTACTCGAAATTGAGAAGCCCATCTTGCGCCCAACAAGTAGGCGATCAGGTTTATGTATAAAATATATGTAAATGCAGTGTTTGATTTGTCTGTGAGAAAGCGAGACGGTATCATATCATCGTGGACTTAGTATGTAGTGCTATATTTCATTTTTTTTACGAAGAATGTGACCTTTATAGCTGTGGCCCCCGTCCCATACCAATGGACCCCTTAAAATATTTTAGTTAGGCCTTATACATTAGATAATTCTCTATTGTTCCTCCTCATAACGGACAGACGGACACAGTCGCTCCGTATTTACGATTTCGTTACGGAACCCTAAAAAGATATAAAAAATACACACAAAATTGGTGTGTCTGTGTGTCAATATTTATTTCACACACACCCTTAGATTAAAAAATCATGATAAAGTAATAAATTTAAAAGGGTCTTTCAATATGTGTCCAAAATAGCACTTAAACTTAGCCCGAGGGCACTCAAATTGATAACCATCAAAGTTCATATTATTCTTGTTCTGTGAAGCCATACAAATTTTTTTTTGGTTATATACGAATACGGCCCGAGTCCCCTCCGTAATGAGGGGGGGTTTTGCCCAGAAGTGGGCCATTAAAGGGCTAAGTATCATCTTGGGCATGTTAAAAATTTTAATACATGCAATTTGTCGTGTCGTTAAATTAATTTGACAGTCAATGATGGTAAGTACGTGATATTTAATTGGTTTTGCGTCATAAGATGATGGCTCCTCGCTGTGACGATGGAAGTTACATGAGAAATTTCATAAGAAAGTTGTAATCATTTTTAAATATGTTCTCTGAGCTGGTTTTTAAATGGGATTGATTTAAAAATAAACATTAAGTTTTACCAAAACACTAGAATTATATCGTGTTAGTTACACCATTTATAATTCAAGAACGGGTGGGATTTTTTTGATGTTCAATTTTTTTAATTTGTCTTCGCCCTGACTGATTCTGCTAGAATAACTATTAAAACATATCTGAGGCGGTAACAAGTTTATCGGGATATATATTATTATGATATAAAAAAAACTATGAAATACGTATCAAAAACTTGTTATATCGTTTACTAATTGATCCTCTATATTTTACAACAATTATTATAAACTTTATAAAACGAGGTGCTACCGGCACGAGAAATATATTTTTCAACCGATAAAAATAAAACGTGTAAATAATCAACACTAATTGTTTGCTGGGTAGCTGTAAATGTGAAACAGGAGCCAGAACCGATACGATGTGATAATAAAAATGCTCTGATGATACTTTATATGTACCTACTTGAATGTGGTGGGGTGTTAGTGTAAGCGATCAACGCTTTATATCGTAAGATAATGTAAAAGTTTAAAATACGGTAAACTGACTATGAAAATAAAAAATAAGGTTTGATGGTGATTCCTTATCATTCGCGTTGTATGTACTTAACTAGCCTTCCTTGGATTAGCCGTAGTCGGATAAAAATGACGTAGGCCACCCCACTATCTATTTGTCTGTTGTGTTGTGTTAATAGTCGCCAAAGGATCGAGAGCTCTAGAATACAAAAGCACTAAGTTATTTAAAAAACTGAATATAAGCTATTAAAAAAAAAATTATGTCAAATATTATGGAAGTATTAGACGCTTCGCATCGTTTAGTTTTAAATATAAAATCGCTTGTCGCTGTCACTGAGACAGTGTTCCAAACACTTTAAGTGCTCAAGGGGTCGCATGCACTCAGAAACCGCGTCAATAATTTGAAAGCAGGTTGAAAGCTTTCGCGCTGATTTTATGCCATATTGGATTTGTATATTTTATTTTTTTATGAAGATTTTAGCGAGTACTAATTGGTAACGTGTCGAATAAATTAAATTATCAAATTATTATGTACTTATATCCAATGTTTCTTAAGTAACGATCTTATATTTCTGCTGCTAAATTGCAAAAAAATGCGATGGGTGCGGTATTATTCTATAATGGCTTTTTACGCGATACTATTAAACTTGTGCTATCTTTAAGAACTAAAAAAACCTCTACTACTAGATACTTAATCCTGCATTCAACTATCAGCGAGGCCAGCCAATTTGAAGTACATAGATTGTCAATATATTAATCTCAATGCTATTAAAATAATTCTTGGAGGAGCAGATATTTTTATTTCCTTGTGTGATAAAAAAGAAATCACTCTAGAATCAGACGTTGGCGCCTTCAACTAAGCTCACCGGGAACAATGCCGGTATTAAAATCCAATACTTTTTATTAACTAAGCCATGCCATGCCATGCAAAGCCATGTCGCCAAGCGGCCTAGCCGTGTTCCGGCATGATGTTCGGTGTTGCCATTCATGGATGGCGGGTCAGATCAGCTGCGCTGCATGTGCCTAGTGAATGTAGCGTCTCTATCTACTGCCGCCTTCCTACCTAGGCAAGTATGCTCCATCGTAGATCTCATTGTAACTTACCATCAGGTGAGATCGAGATCAAATACTTGTCTATAATGTAATAATAAAAAAAAAAAAACTGCAGTACCCCTTGCTATGTGTTTTATCTATGTCTGAACATCGCACTATGATTAAAATGGTTGAAAGGTCGTGGCGACGACTGCGATAGCGGGATTAGCAATTAATTCCAAGCATGCTATGGGGTGGGTAAAGGGCAATATAGTGTGAATTTATGACAAACTGATTAGCTCAGTTGGTAGTGACCCTGCCTTCTGATGAGCGTCCCAGGTTCGAATCCTGGTAGGCACAAACTTTGTGTGATGATCACGAATGTTTGTACCCGAGTCATGGATGGTTAGTATCTATATACTCGTAAGTATTATATACTGAGTTCTAAAATAGGGGTAAGCCCTATAAAATAGGGGTAAGTTAAAAGACCTAGCAAGTAGACACAATAAAACATGTCTTGTTAATATTAACATATTAAAATATCGACGAGTTGTCAACGACAGTTGTATTAAAAGTGGGGTGGGGCTCATTACTAAGCGTTTTCAATTGTGTCCATGTGTCATGACATAACACTTGACGTTATTTACGATACAGTGCGAGTTAGGCCTCAGCCTCGAATTTAGCGGGCAGCGGGGCGGCAGCGGCGGCGGCGCGGGAGCGGAGCTCGTTGGCCGCCGCCCGCCCCGCCGCCCCGCTGCCCGCTTAATTCGAGGCTGAAGCCTAAGACTACAAGTGTGGTGTATTTTGATATTTATTAAGACAAGCCTGCCATGAACTAGTAATGCGACTCAAATCAAGACCTCAATTGATTTAGTTCGCAATTTGTATCGGCAATTCGGTTGGTACAAATTCGCGAAGTAGATCAATTGAGGTCCTGATTTGAGTGGCATTAATAGTTCATGGAACGCCCCCAATGGTTATCGAATTGAAATATATAGCGGTTTTCAAAATTTAAATAAAGAACATTACAGAAATTATTTGAGAAAGTTGATATTTTTTTCTTTTGTGAAAAGCCAGTATTTTGTTTTTCATTGAAATATTTACCAGACCTAGACATTATAAATAGTACACTTTTATTAATTGAATCCCTAAAATCTATTTTAATTAATTAATATTTAAAGCGTTTATTATGTAAAATCTCCAATTTCGATATATGTTTAATCATGTCTTGAATTTCCTTGATTGTGTGAAACACGGTGGGCGAAAATGTTTGTCATCTAAAATGAGTTTTGAAAATTTACAATACATTTAGCTTTTTATTACAGGGTTCAGGGTACCTATAATAATGTATAAAATGTGTCTTAAAAACAAAGTGGTCAGTTTACCAGCCCGCCCATGTCGTAAACGCCAATTTAGTGTAATGGTTGTAAGTTTTATCGTAAAATCCCTTCTTAATGGTGCACAACTTAAGGTTGTATACATCGATTACGTGGTAAATATCGGTTTTAGTGAAAATTTTGAGTGATTTAAATATTTTAGCATCGGTTTTCTTTTTCAAAAATAACGACATTTATGCTATATTTACACGGAGGGAAGTTTAGGGCCTAATAGAGAGAAGGTTACTGATTTTTTATATTTACGCGAATACTACACACTAAAATAAAACGAATATTACAGATTCAACCATAGACCTCAGGTGACCATGGTTACTGTAAAGCAGCCAACATGTCGGGAACGTAAAAACAAATTATACATGCGATTAAATCTGTAAAATATATTTAAATTTCAACAGAAAAGGTTAGTTCGACATTGAGTCACACACAGCAAACTGGGTAAGTGTAGTTGAGAGTAGGGCATAGTTAACTATGACAATCATTCTCTATAATGATATAAAATATCCTTAACGCAGCATAGAAAAGTTGGTTACGCCGTTTTGAGTTTCAGCCAGGTTTGAGTTTCAGGTGTAAGTCCAACGTGCAAGTAAATTTGTGAACTATAATTTTGAAAATAGCTCAATTGTAGTAATTTATAAAAGAACATGTAGCAGTCACTATAGTATTTTAGTATAGTACTCGTATAGTTGTTTAGTTTTAAATTGCCCTACTGTCTTCCACCATTCGGCCGTCTGTCAGACTACTGACATACACTACTCTGTGTTGCAAACCCCACTCATTAATTTAAGTACGCTAATAAATCAACACGTCAAAATTATTTATTCTGTGTCAATGCTGCTCTGAAATCGCATAAAACAATAATTTTGTATTCTACACACAACATACTTATAGGTGTAAAAATGTATGAGATCAATATTGTACGAGGTACTTAGTAGCAGTGTTTATTCAGTGTTATAACGAGTACATGCGACATGAACTATTAGAATTAATTACTATGTATTTTAACTGCCAGTTGTGGTCTGACTTCTTCTTTCTTTATGAAATGAGATGCGATGAAATAAAATGAATATGAATATGGCCTCACCCACAACTTAGCGGGTATTTTGCCAATGTCAAGGAATTAATAGCAATAACACATTCAATAAATACACATTATAAATAAAATAATGGATGTGACAAGCCTAGGTAGTTGTATATATTACGTACCAGCTAGTAGCCTTCAAATAGTTATTGTCAAGTGTCGTCAAATTCAAAGAAATTTTAGTCAATTTACAAAGCATTTTTTCAGAAGAATGGTGCTTCGTAAATGTATAATCTGAATAGCGACGTTACTTAAATATAATAATAATGATATCGACAGTCGAACACACTGTTCCCAAACTGTCAGTCCACTGTCAGTTAGTTCTACTATGGCACCATTCGAGTCCCAGAACCCAGGATCCTCTGCACAGAAAGTAAAGTCTCGATCAACAGCGCTAATCGGGTCGGCCAATTTGAAAAAGTGTTCAGGTACTTATTCTTCGGAAAATATTCTAGTCCACACAACAATGCCTTTACACGCGAAAGATAATTCATTCGCCAAAGTATCAGCCACAAATTATGCGCGGGCCCCCATACAAAGTTGATTAATGGGGTTATTGACCACCATGTATAGGCGCTCAAGGGGCCACATGCGCAAGGTGGGCACCATATATAATTATTATTGTCTATTTTTTGATTTATGTAAGGTTTAAAAAAAATACCGAAGCTTCTGAAGACATCAACGTGCTCGGTTTCCATCAATCGACACGTGCAGTCGAACAGGGTCCCAATCGATTCATAATCGAACAGCAACCGCATAGTACACATAATTATTGTATATCTGTCACTTTTGACAGATATACAATATCTGTCAAAAGTGACAGTTACTATGCGGTTGCTGTTCGATTATGAATCGATTGTGTTAGCAGACATGGGGCCCAGATCGACGACGAAATGTCAAAACAAAAACTAGGATACCGATTGTTTTTGTCGATGGTACTCGATGGAGTATGTTAATTGACATCGATAAAGTAAAGTCAAGCAAAGTTAATGTTAAATCATTGATTTTTTTAAGCGTATGTTAGCACTCACAGATTGTAATTTTTCCTTAATTCTTATAAGCAGATCGGAATGCAACTTAAACTGGCGGGAATCCGGCAAGAAAAACAGCGGGCGTTTCATTTTTTATACAATTTTTTTGAGATTGCAAATTTATTATGTTGGTTACAAAAGGTTATTTTTTGGCTCTCGCGTGTTGCATTATAATACTACAGTAAATACTGCGACACTAACCTCACAAATCCAGCAGCCTTAAAATTAACATCTGCTTTTTGGCAATCGGCTACAACATTGTGCCATTTATGCCAGTGTCGTGTAAAACATCTTCAGCGTAGTTTTAAAGTATAAGTACCCCCGATGAAAATGATGATGTTGATGACGATGATCATGATAAAATGAATTCCCTAACTCTATCAGTAAGATGTAGATACTTTACTGAAAATTTACCGGTTATCTTAGGAGACCTTAAAAAGTCAGGTTTTGCAATTATATTTCAATTTCCTTCACTCGTGCACTTTTATGAACACACAAAAATAAAAATTTCCCATTTAAATCACACGTCATTTAATAAAGAATCAAGTTAAAAAAAAACTAAATTGACAACCCCACGGTTCAACTGCCCGCCAAAAAGTTATTTTTTATTTTTTTATTTTAATGTTGGTTTGGGAACAATTCGAATCAGAAGTTCTACATTTAAAATGAACGTTTCCAAATTCAAAAATGCAACGAAAAGGCCAGAGCATTAAATTCCGTGCCTCCAGAAAGGTCGTTCGGACTTGTTTAAAGTTACATTCCTTCAATGATCTTAAAAACTCATTAGATCATCAACAATGCATGCCGTGTTTTATGTCCGGGAATGCGCGCGCCCGGGATTGCAGTCCTGGGAATGTTCGAGTTCGTCCCGGGACTAGCCTTGGTGTCGCGTAGAGCGAATATTTGTGACAGGGTTGTAGAAGTGCTAATATTGAATTAACAATTCTGATGATAGTGCATAGGGTTCGGTTTAGAATGGAAAGTTAAACGGTTAGAGATTGTCTATTAAGAATGGAGGTTCTTGTAATAACTTCATATTTTCTTAGGAGATTGTTAAACTGACTCGTAACCATTTGAGCTAAAATTTATAGACAATAATGAGATATAAATACCTAATCGTGTTGTCAATGTTATTCTCATTTACGAAATCTGTGGTATGAGCAGGACGGCACATGTTTAAACTTACACTACGTTTGGCTCAAAAGTAATACTTTTTTGTAATTGACAACCTGAATAGCACAGTTGGTAATTTACTTTTTTTACAACAGTGGAGCGGTTGAAAGGGTCGCTTCAAATTAAATAAAAAAACATACAATCGAATTGAGGACCTTCTCCTTTTTATGAAGTCGGTTAAAAACGAAAAGTATGGTAAAAAAAATATCGTGTTTGATTCGACTTAAAATACATATCTGTCCATCCTAATACGAGTAACAGATATTACCTTTATGTCAAATAGGGAATGATATTACTATGCCACAGCAACATTCACCAGACAAGATAGACGAGATGATTGCGGACTACAAAACATACATAAACATTACTAGAACATACATATACAATGTAACATATGCAATGTTTATCTGTCTGTTGACTGTCGATTAAAAGCAGCGCTCATACCAGCACTTTCGAAGCCGCGGGCCGTTGATATGCATTTACTGGTATAAAGTAATGCCTTTCTAGGAACCGATGTGAGCTACGAGCGGAGTACGGTTTTATCACACAAAACCAACTACAAGATTGAAGATTGCATTATCCTATAAGTATAATATAATAAAACTGTAACTGGGCCCCAAGTCTGCTAACACAATCGATTCATAATCGAACAACAACGGCATACTAACTGTCACATTTGACAGATTTTGTATGGGACATCTGTCAAAAGTGACACTTACTATGCCCTTGCTGTTCGATTATGAATCGATTGGCCCTGGGCTGTGTCTGTATCATGAAGCTACTCCACGGTCTGTTTCTTTAAGGATCCCATCTAAAGAAGTGCCAGTACCCACCTGCCGAAGATAGGTAATGACATTGATTATGGCAGGTGTCCGAACACTCTACAATGGTTAAGCAATAGTAATAGTAACATAATTGCTATGGTATTTAAATGGACTGGGTAACTATTCCAAAATTTTAAACAGAACAATCAGGTCTATACTTAGCTGTTCTGGTTAAAATTTTGAAATAGTTCCTGGACCTGCTAAGGTGAATTCGCTGCATAATTATCGTGTCACAACACCGCAACTAGTGCCTTATTAACATTACAATTCTAACAAAATGCGTCTGCGTGCTGTATCCACTATCCATGGCTTCACGACAGTCTTCTGAAATACCAGGCATAGCCTGGGACACCTTAAAATGAATAATAATAATAATTAGATAGACCAATGTAGGTTGGCGGACTTAACACGTCATTCAAGGTACGCTCAGACAAGCAGGTTTCCTCGCGATGATTTCCACTGTTCAGCAAGGGATAACAATCATGGTTGAAAATTTGATTGGGTAAAAATTCAAGGCGATCCAAAATGGCAGCGATTAAGAGTAAACTTGTTTTAGATTCAGCTTATGGGCAAATAGGCAACGTTTTTGGCAGAGCGGTACGCCTTTCAACGCCACAGCCAGGCTTATTGGTCTGAGAGTGACTATAAAACCTCTTTTCGTTCCCAACTTGTCCCACACAAGAGTACTAAGCAATATAAGTGATCTGTCAAAGTTGATTTCCAATTGTGGCCCAAACGAAGTGTGAGCAATAATGTTCGAAACTTATGTTCTGTCGTCAAGCTGCGATCACTAATATTGTGTGTAGAAAGTTTGCAACATTGTTTATGTTGTGTGTTGCAAAGATTACCGAGTTTTTGCCCCTTTTAAGGAATTTCTTTGAGGATTGTTTGTCAAATAGGTGATTCTTGGTGTCCTACTATTTACTATAACTTATTTGGATTACGGCATTTAATATATGCTTTCCCAAATAGTTAAAAGTGAGAATAGTTACCCAGTAACATCGGCAACAACAATGTATTGGTGAGCTCCAAACTAGAATATGTCTGTAGGTGTTTAAGTGCTGAGTATACTAATTAAGGTACAAATATAATGTTAAGTGTTCATAGAAATGCTTTAAAATAAAACATAAAATCAAATGTCGGAGTGAAACACTATAAAATATTTGCGACGTCTATTTATACAGGCAGGGCCGTATGTGTGTGTAGACGTTTATGTTTGTGTGTGTACGTGTATGTTTGGGAGGTGTATCTATTGATTTCTTATATTTACGCGAATACTACACATTGAAATAAAACTATTTTTTCGGATTTTATCGCGTTTATTTTGTTATTACGTTCCCGACGTTTCGGCTGCTTTTCTTTCTGCGTAGATCGGACCGCAAGTAACAACAAAATATGAGGGTACCCCCGTCGAACTACGACACTAGGACGTCAACCACCTCAGTCCTCCCGTGACCATGGTTGCTGTAAAGCAGCCGAATCGTCGGGAACGAAATAACAAAATAAACGCGATAAAATCCGAAAAAATAGTTTTATTTCAATGTGTATGTATTTTGGAGAGTGTGTGTGTGTGGGTGTGTGAGGTAATATTATCGGTCTACAGATGGTACAGGTATTGCACATGACTGGTATATAAGTTTCGATTCTACCAGCTGATTTTGAACCCATCCATCGATGGCTAGAATCATATCAATTTCGTTGAAACCACTCCAAGTCCAATCATGTATTTATCACACTCATCATCCTAAATCAGCTGATTACATAGATTTATAACCCCATAAAATGCACCGTAAAAAAAGAAATTCAAAACATGGCGAACATTTTAAAACACTTATAATACGTCTATCAATTGATTTGACACACTTAGCGGCTACAGTCGGAGTTTGTACCCGCTATCATCATCATAAAAGTCATGCAATCAATTTCATTTCATTATACGAGTTCTTTGAGCTATGTCGGTTACTCCAGTTCGTCTACGGATCTCTTCAGTTCTGATTCTATCGCGTAGCGAAACCCCGAGCATAGCTCTCTCCATTGCGCGTTGAGCGACCTTGAGCCTTCTTACGCGGCCCATAGTCAGCGACCACGTCTCGGCACCATATGTCATCACTGGCAGCACACATTGGTTGTAAACTTTTGAAGAATTGCCAAGTTGAAGTGGCAGTTGGCAGGGCACATAGCTCGCAGAACCGATGGCCGTTGGGGCAGAAAGGTTCTAGAATGGCGACCACGAATCGGAAGACGAAGTGTAGGACGGCCCCCACAAGGTGGACTGATGACATCACACGCGTCGCAGGAAGCCGGTGGATGCGAGTGGCGGAGGACCGTGATGTGTGGAAGTCGTTGGGCGAGGCCTATGTCCAGCAGTGGACGTGTATATCGGCTGATAGATAGATAAATAGATAGATAGATAGAAACGTGTTCACTTTGTCTTTGTCTTTTGTAGATCTTTTAATAAATACTTTTTGGATATATCTTGAATTAATGAAGACTTTATCCAAATCCCCGATCAACTCCTATCTACTACTTCAAACGTATGCTAATTCTTCTTTCTGCCTTAACAGTTAATGGCAAGGCCAAGGCATTGAGTTCATTGTGCCCGATGACGTCACAGCGACTCAACCGCCATTATTGGATCATTGTTATCGCGAAATTAGTTCTATTCACGACAAGTGTAACATTCAAAGCTTAATGTACCGTAGAAACGTTTTACTACGTCAAATAGTAATTCAATTTAGTTTTTTGAGTGTAAAATAAAACTAAAATCAAGTTACAATGCGGTTTTATCTAGACTTTAAGGCGCCTCTATAGTCTAGTCATGATTAACTACTTAGTTGATCGATTGATTAGTTAGTCAAATTCTTGGATCGTGATAAGTGAGAAATTCTAAGTAAGAAATCACAGTAAGGACGTATAACGGCCTGAAAAATGTATCCGACTAAAATAAAACCTAGATTTGAAAGATGAAACTACTTTGTAGATACTACATAACTACTTTTTAGACTTTGTAGAGAAGATGAAACTACTTGTTGAATAAATTTTTATATCTCTTCGTTGAATTTTTTTTTATATATCTCTTTACTTATAATACTTACAGCTAGGGTGCGTAATCTATGGAGTCCTACATACCCATCTCGCCCTCCCCCCGAGAGGAGAGGGGATGCGTAACGCATTTCCCCATGTGCCTAATCTATGGTCGGATTATGACATCCCAGCTTTAGTGATGTGGCAATAATTCGACAACATAAAACAGTTAAGCATTTTTATCGAGTCTAATTTTGGAACGGTTACCAAGAAATGCATGCAGTTAGAGCAGTACGCGAGAGCGAGACAATGCAAGGAGAAGCCTTTGCAAGCTCTGATTCTACACAACCGGTCGTAATTCCACACCTTTAGGGATGTGCTTTGATTATCGATAAATGTGATTGATAATGAAACGACTAAAGTCATTTATCTATCTAATAGTGTAGCAGAAATAACATTTTGATCGTACCAAAAATTGTACGATGAAATTTTGGCAAAAATATAAAATAAATCTACTTAAATTTAAATAATATAATTCTATCAAAGACATAATTTTTTTTGTTTTAAATAAGTATGATTTATACATCGTGGGTAAAAGCATTTGAATCTGCTTGTCATGTCATGCTTATACATCAATGCGTTTTTAACGACGGCCATAAATTTCACAAGTCCCAATTGCGTATTGAATTATATGACACGATAGAATGGACTATTGACGTTAGTGTGAGCTATAAAATTAATGGAATAAAACGACATAAATTAAGCTGTCTTTAGCCGGTGCGCCACTTTTGTTAGCATATATTTATTGCGACATTAAGACAAAGTCTTTGGACGGCATTCATTGCTCCCGGACATGACGTAATTTAAGGACGGATGTTATAGATATAAGTTAAATCAAATCAAAACAAAAAACTTTTTAAGCTTTGCTGTCTGAAACTTAGTACATATAGGCCTGTTCTTTCTTCTTCTTTGTCTTGATTTTTTTATATTTTTATCGATGTCGCATTAGCTAGACATCACTAGTCGCCAGGCAAGTATTATTAGGTCTTCATGCTCTCCATACGCGAGCTAGCATGACAATGTGACCGCTGCACTTCCTTCACATATTTGTCATAGTACAATCAGGACACATACATGAATATCACCTGAGATCAAATAGTATTCATAATTATTGTCAGAGACACTTGTTAAGCTACCAGTTGCCCAGACCTCGTTTTATAAAGATGAAGAAAGATTAGCTACGCAAAATGCGCATGTATATGTAACTTATTTTTTTATAATTGATTGACTAACGTCTTAGAGGAGTTTGGTGTTGCTGGCTTCTTTAATTATCTAGCAACTTGGTTGATTGGTATGTGGTGGAAATTATAGACTTCTTGATATTTATTTTTTAGCACTTTTTAAAACAAACGAGCCAACGAGGCGCCATAAAGAAGCCAGAGAAAACCAAAGAGAACATTATATAGAGCATTTTTCATAGATTATTGTCCTCGTACCCCATTCGTTTAGCTTAAACTTATAGTTAATTTTCAAGTTATAAAGTTTTCCATATAATACTTAAACAAGACTAAAAGTTGTCTGAGCAAGAACTTATAAGCCAAACCTCGCTCTAATTCATGTACACGGGGGCAGTAAACTACATACTAAACAAAAACACATCGTTAAGGTGCATTCCAATCTCTATTTTACGTTCAACACACAGCAATAAAGTACAACCAACATTTAGACGTTTTTTCAAACTTTTACCGAGTAAGGAACGTAAAAAAATGCGTTCGGAATTAACGATGTTTGTTATAACGAACAAAAAGCTTTTTTAATCTGAAAATGCGTCAGTAGGAAAGAAAAAGGCATCTTTGTGAGTTACGCCTCTTTTGGGTTGATTTGTGACCAAAAGGATAGAAATTATTCCGTTGTAATTTAGTAGTATTTTAATCAGGATAATTTTAAGTCTGCTCTTATGTATTTTAAATTTAGAACACCACGTTCTACAAGTTTAAAAAAATGAAAAGTAAACTCTGTTGGCACTATGCTTATAACATTTATAAACAAATTGATGGCGAATTACCTATTTAGTTTTATTACCGTGAATGGTTTTTTTTGTACATTCAAGGGTAAAATTAACAATATAAATAACTTAGACGTCTTCAATCAAGGTCTAACTGAGAAAGGCTACAAGTATATACTATTTACAAAAAGATAATTCCGCTATAAAAAAACACTACCAATAGACTCAGAACACCGTTAACAAGCTCTCTTTCATACCTCAAAGCGTTATATGAAATAGAAATCGCCCATGACATTATTTTTTTTTTATCAGCATAATATTAATCCACATGAACATCCTAGTCTTTTGCTGGAAGCTGGTTTTTCAAAGCAAAAACTAGCTCGCGTTACTGGCAAGCTTTGCTTCTTGGAACAAGACATTATGTTTACGGGTTCAGAGAATTTTATTAAAAAAAATTGTTACGTCCGTTCGTTATATTTTCTATTGCCGTATCTGTTATTTTATAGATACGGCTTTGTATGTTTTTGTTTGAAAAATTTACAAACCTGTAGGTTTAAATATTGGTTTGTAGCTATAGGCGGTTTAATAATAATAATACCAGCCCTTTTTAATGTCCCACTGCTGGGCACGGGCCTCCCCTCAATTTGAGGGGGATAAGGCTATAGTCCAACACGCTGGCGTAGTGCGGGTAGGCGGTTTAAATACAGTAGTATTTTCACTTGCCTATTGCTGGTATTTTAATTGTTTATCAATGTCATCTAATTTATCGATACCAAATGCAAGACGAGAGGCTTTCAATTGTATCAACTACTGAGATTGGTCTTGAAGCCATTCACACAAAATCTTACTAGTTCCCATTTGAAAATGAAAACAGAATCGATACGAAATTGCCTCTTGTACCTTATTAACTAGTTCCTAGTGGCCTACTTGTCCGACTATCGATTACACCTATTAAACGGATTGAGCACAACACTAGCTTTGAAGGCGTAGTGGACAAGTAAATAGTGGACATTAGCTGTTAGTGGTACGCTATAGTCAGTCTTAGAACAAAATTCTACAGAATTTAAGAAGGTGATAATAGTATAGCAGTAGTGTTGTCATTACAAATAAATGATACAGGAGCAATTTGATGGAAGCATCTTTAAAAACGTTATTCGGATTGGTCGAAGTAACTTAATATAATAAAATATGAGTGATAAATAATGTGAGTTTAAAACATAAGGACCTAAGATTGCTCCCTGCGGTACTCCCGCTTGCAAAAGAGTTTTTACTGCGATACTATATTTTTTTTATGCAGTGGATGATGTAATAAAATAACATATTTTAAGTAGATATACGAGTACGTCCCTATATTAAGCTCATTTAGTTTTTTGGGCTTACTTTATGAACGCGAATGTTTGTAGCCGAGTTATGGTTGTATTATTTTACTAGCTTTTGTAACTGTGCTTAGTTCTACAATATTCATAAATTAAATTCATTAAAAAAAAATACATTCGTCTCCAAAAGTTCATTGCACTTTGCTTTTGAAAATTGCTATTCCCCGGTCATCTTAGTATTACTCAATCTCAATGACATTATTATTACGTATTCCAAAGATGTGTGTGTTGCGTGGATACAGATTTAGAGATAAGCTGGAAGCCTGACAGCATAGATGCGTCAGCTCCGTGCCTTGACCTGAATGCTCCTTCAATGAAGCCTGATGAAGGCTGATACTGTAATTAGAAACAGCTATGAAATGCAAACCTAATAATAAACCAAATAAAAAAAATAAAATAGCTAACTTTTTAGATCTAGTGAATCCAGGCGGAATTTTAAGCCAAAATTTTAAGAAAAGGGAGTTCTCAAATGTTATTTAAATTTTATTTTCTAAGTAGTGTTGTAGTATGTGATTGACTCATTACTTTGCTATTTATACTGAATTATGAATTGTATGGTCATATAGCAATTCAATAATAGTCATTTGTCTTTCAAAATATATTATTTCAGTGCAATTTTTTTCTTGTCTAAAGAAACCCGTACCTAACATGTGATATATAGGACCGTTCTTTTCAGTGAAGATTTTCATTTGATGATCTTAATAAGTATCATATTGAATTATACAATCATTAAAACAAGTGATAATTTTCATATTGCAATCATCATCATTCACAGCGATAACTAATTAAACATTCCTAGTCTCAACATCATTCCCATCCAAAACAGAGCTGCTCGTGAATTTTCCTCATTATTCCCGCAGACTTTCTAATGTCATCGACCCTTCAATAATACTCGAAACGGCATTGAGGTTATACTTACAAGCGGTAATCCCTTTTATCAGTAGTATCCAATCGCACGCTCACATAATGCTATAATTACGCTTGCTCCAATAGGTGTTGTAGATGGTATTGATGAATGTGTATCATTTGGGATATTAATGATGCTTCTGATCTCCGGCGCGTATCGGTCACGAGTCGGCCCTGCGGAGCGTGCATCACGGGCTCGTGGTTGGTTGTGAAATTCTTTGGTTCTAAAAGCTTTTGTGGTGTGGTAGTTTCTTTGTTTAACGTCAAAGGTGTGCTCAGAATGTTGGGAGAATTTTATTCTTATTACATGCTTTGAAAACGAATTTCATATCTCTTCTGAATTAAAAAAAAACGTCTATTACTAAGGTTTGTTGCCAATAATGGGAGAGGGTGGATTCGTTTCCCTTCTTTGTTCTTCACAGACTTATTAGTAGCAATGACGTAACAGCCCTGGAATTCCATTTATAGGTACTGTTTTATCGAATCGGAAAATTAAAAAGTTAATATTTCTTTAATTTTAAAGTTGATTAATTAATTATTTCATTGTTAGTAATAGTAAAACATTACATTACAATCATGCAATAAACAATCAAATTACTTAAACCGAGTTTTCATAATAATTCCCAGTTAGCCAATAGACATTTCATTTAACCTTTCTTAAGTAAGTTATTTTAGTATTAAGTAAATAGATAACTCTCTATTGAACGCTAGCACCTTGATATACATATTACATACACTTATAGCATTCAAAGACTCCAACAGCTTACGAATTAACTCCTGATTGAACTGAACGGCCTTCAGTTCTTCGAGCTATGTGCCTCGTCCACTGCCATTTCAACTTTGAAATTCTACTGGTGGTAGGCTTCGGCCGTGGCTAGTCACCACCCACCGAACAAAGCCATGTCGCCAAGCGGCCTAGCCGTGTTCCGGCATGATGTTCGGTGTTGCCATTCATGGATGGCGGGTCAGATCAGTTGCGCCGCATGTGCCTAGTGAATGTAGCGTCTCGATCTACTGCCGCCTTCCTACCTAGGCAAGTATGCTCCATCGTAGATCTCATCGTCACTTACCATCAGGTGAGATCGAGATCAAATACTTGCCTATAATGTAATAAAAAAAAAAAATTCTTTGAGCTATGTCGGTTATTCTAGGGCAGGGATTCCCAAAGTGGTCGGATATCGACCACCACGATACGTAGACATAATCGACAACTGATTTTGGGCGTCGACGAGATCTAAAAATCAGCCCCTATTAATTACCCCAATTTTTTATTTGAAACTTTTAAGATACCCAGTTGTGTTACGTGTACCAACTTGTTATAAGAATGGCTAATGTTTTTGTAGGAAGTATAATTGTTGTACTTTAAAAAACTCAACAAGTCGATAAGCGTGCACAAGTTCGTACAACATGAAATTATTATTTTGTGTCAATAGGAAAAACAAACTAGAGATAGGACTTTTAAAGTTATTTAGCTGTTGGGGTCCGAGGTCAGACCATTTTGGAAAAGGGGTCTCTTGCCCATAATAGTTTGAAAATCTCTGTTCTAGGGCATCACTATAATTCAGCATTTATTATAACATCGTATTATATATAGAATAGTGATTTGAATAGGATTTATTTGTTGAACCAGTTATTATATCTTGAATTGTAATTGGACCTGTCCTGTCATGTCAATTATCATGACTTATAGCTCTAAGTAAATTGGTTTGAATGTTTTGAATAATAACTTAGTTCTCAATTTGGAAACAGCTTTAACCTGGATACCGACTTGGCTTCTTGTTATTAAATACTTTTGTGAAGGCCGTTGAACCGATCGTGAAGTCGTGGGTTTGATTACCGAGATGTGCAATATTATTTTGAACTTCGGGACATATAAGTACCTACTTAAGTATCTGCTTAATCTATACTAATATTATAAATGTGAAAGTTTGGATGGATGGATGTTTGTTACTCTTTCACGCCCGAACGGCTGAACGGATCTGGATGAAATTTGGCACAGAGATAGATTATAGTCTGGAATAGCACATAGGCTACTATTTATCCCGGTAAAATGTATATACTTTTAAATCGCGGGTAACACCGCGGGGCGCAGCTAGTAATCAATATAAGTCATATCGAAATGTAACACGGAAATGATGTTAGAGCAAAAACAATTCTAGCTATAAATAATTTGAAGCACCTGACGTAAACTTTACAGTAATAATGTGTTTAAAACGTATAAATATCTAGTATGGGGCCAGCAGTAATAGTAAGTTTCTATTCAAAAATGGCACAGGTAGGACGTAAATCACACTGGCTGCACCGAACTGCCAGTCAAACTGTCATAGAGAGCGCTAGAAAGTCTTGAGTGGGTAAACTCTAACAGTCGAATTCATAGAAGTTTGGCATTACAAATCAGTTGTAACACAAACGCGCTGAAGCATTTTTCTTCTGGAAAATGGTTTGATCTTTTCAAAAGTGTTTATATCACTTTTTAAAATATACCTACAGCAGTTAATTATACAATTTTAAAAAACGTATCCGATTAATTCAACTATGAACCAATGCTATAAACAAATTTGGAATAAGGCTCTCGTCATAATATTTGAATTTCAAAATAAATGGAACACAGAGCACGTTCGAAATTCAAACAAAATAAATAATTGTCGATGGCATTTAAAAATAATATTTTTTTTCGGATCTCGCACTAAGATCTAAATTTGAAAATTAGAAAGGAGTTCATATTTCAATGTTGAGTCTATAAGATATTTTAAAATAGAGGAGTAACATTAAAATACCACTTTTTAATCAATAATACTATTAGGATTTATGGATATTGACAGATCTCGACTGATATTAATTCAGACTACGTATTCCTATCTCGTATTAGCCTCACATCCACATCATAGCCTTATTTGAAAGTAACCTTGCGCAACTTCACAGTTCTTCTTAAACGTTCCCGGTAGCCGTGCTCCAGATACTGAATTATTCAATTATGCCAACACGAGAGTGTGTGGTTAAGACAATTGATAAACGCGCCACACGATTTGCCAACTTATCTTTGGTCAATAAAGTTTAATTTGATATAGTCGAATCAAGAAGAGAGTCATTGAAAGTATAACATCATGTTTTGAGCGTTGCGTGTGCATATGTTTTAGTAGAGCAGTATTTAGTAGAGCAGTAATAGGGAGGATTCCTTTTTTTTTGGCATGTCACGCTTGTGTATTTTGCCAATGTCAAGATCATAATAATTTTGTGCGCATTATATTATTTGGAGTTATACTTGATATATTATATAGCATTTTTGGTAGACTACTCTATAAACTCTAGAATCTAGATGAACGAACAGATTTGGAACAAAGTGGACCCTATCTGTAGTCCGGCCCGCACCAAGTTCGATCGTCGGCTACAACTATGAATGTGACCAATATGTTCAACTTGTCAACCGCCGTCTAAATAAATTTTGACATAAAAAGCCTGTGTAAACTAATTATTCTAAATTCTGCTCTACTTTACTTGGGCATAATTAAGCTCTTAAAAGATTAACAGTCATTTATTCACACCTCAGGCTATTAGGCTAGTTATTACCATAGACATGTTCAGTAAACGCGTGTTAAACACTCCTGTTGATACCATAAATACCGTTTAAAAGTTTTAAATTTAGAACATTATAAGGTCTATGGCGAAATTATATAATTATAAGATTATATTTACGTCTATTTATAATTGGATTGGTTCTTCTAAAAAGTTAATATTATTGATTTTTGGGGGCTATTAAATGGTTTTCTGGAAATTTGACCATTTTATGAAGTACCCATCAGAATATGTAATGAATCAAAGGGTGTATGATAAACGGTATAATAAAAAAGTAATATTAAAATAATTAATACATTTTAGTAATACTCATGCTTATTGTTTGGGAGCGCGGGAGTACGAAGACCATTTACCTGTAACAATAAAATTACATTATTAATTAATAATAAACATACTATATATATTATATCCCCGTATTTATAGACGTTTCATAACTCTATCTAAGGTCATATATAAGTAGTACTGCGCATACGAGTTTTACATTGCGCAGTCCAATATGACGTTTGATAAATTTGCCAAGCATCTGTAGCGACCACTTCAACCGCACTACAAGCTACGCAGATGGCACTGCAGACGCATTCAGAACAATAGACAATTGACGTCACAATCCTGAATCGCGCTATAAGAGTTTTCGGAGCAAGTAGCATATATACAAGATCCCGACAATAACGAAGCTGTAAAGGTCCCTACGACCAACAGCATTTTGTCATTCCGAAAAAAAAACCGTCGGGGCATAGCGGCCGCCCCGCCAGGCATACCACCCGCCTGGCTGGAAGATCTTTTCCGTTAAATTGGTGACCCCGACGTGATCTGAACACGCAACCTTCTATAAATTCGGGGGTATGTATTCAAGAAATTCTTGTTAGAAACATACGCTCCGTATATTTGGTACAAGACATCCTCTTGTACCTCCAAAAACCATAAACTAAATCCCCCACTAATCCAATCCTTACTGTATGCGCAAGCGCATCATAATTTTGATTTAAACCGACGGCGCCCATACAAGCTTTTCAAAGAAATCTCGCTCCAGGACCGTATCTGGTGTATGTGAGGCCATTAATCATCGTTTTAATAATAAACAGATGTCATTATAATGGGCTATTTTTGGATAAAAAGAATTATGTTTATTTATTTAATTTTAGTGTAATAATGTTGGTGTTCAATGTTATATGCACCATAGCTAAAATATGTTTCGAATGTTTCTCTATTTGGCGCGCTTCCTATAAGTAACGCAAAAGAGGATTTACAAAACGTAGATTTTTAAATTACGAATGACCTTTATGGCCTTTTGAGTTCGCCCTCAGTCCATTGTACAATACCCATAATACAAGCGTTGCGTAGTGTAGTTGGTGTGTTCTTCTGGCGATATTTATTATTATTATATTTCTGTTCAGGAAGATTGTGCCCGATATAATGGCAATAGGCTGGTCCGTTATTACATTACTGCAGCACATCTTTGCCTGTACCGTCGAGAATTAGTGGCGTGAAGATATATCGTATAACCTTGAACTCAAATCTTTCTCGTCCCTTACCACTTAACAACTCCACCCCGTTATTTACTCAGGTGAGCCGCCATAAGTTGCGTTCCGAGTTCCACTGATCACGTGTTTAGACAACCCGTTAACGACGCAAGACGTGATCTCTCATTCTACGTGTCTTGTTTTCGGAGTCACCGTCCCGTCCTGTATTTTGTTAGTCTACGACAAATGGTTGAAAAAAAAAGTAGGGGCATTAATATTTAAAAAAAGAAACAAATTTTATCGTAATAATATAGAAACCGTATAATACACAAAACTCAAGAAGTTGTGTAATGCGAGATGGTGGCCTTTTGAATTCGAAATTCAAATATATTGAAAATGTTACCAAACGTGCAGAGACAATGTTTTCTTACTATTAAACTGTTGGACGGTTTACACGAGGACGGTGCGCAAGTAACAAGTAGCAAGTGCCTTCATGTAAATAGCTTAGCGAGTAAGAGGTGACAAGTGCCCGGAATAGATTTCTATACATATCTACCTACTTTGTCATTACATAATAATTAAATATTATTGTAGGATTTTAATTAGGTATACAAGTCCAAGGTGAAATCATTAAGTGTCGATACGGTATTTAACTATCTTTATAACTTAGCACTTTTCTTATAAAGGTTTTGTAATGCTATTGTGAATAAAAGTAAAACTTTTATATATTTCGGGGTCAATGTATATTTAATTCGAGATAAAATTAATCCAACATGATCTTACGCAACTTTTCTGCAATAACCCTAAGATCATAAAGTTCGAAACTTTTTTTTTTATTAACAATTTATACATTTTTTATCACGCTCAATTAATTAATGTCAAGCGTATTCCAGTATGCCAGCATTACACATTCTTTAATCAACTATTTTTATTGAACACTCGATTTTACCAATAAAAACAACTTTACCGTTAATCGATAACGTATAAAAAATAACGATATATTATCGATAAAAAATAGATTATAAATGTTTCAAAAATCGTTGCGTAACGTTAATTATTGATAATCGATTTATATTGAAATGCCGACACCCTATAAAATGGTGTAAACTTATTATCGACGTTCAAACTTTCGTTTTTTTTTTAAATATTTTTTTGAGGCAAGGATTACAATAACAGCCTTTCACACGAATCGGGCGCGGCATTTAAACATTGTAATTTTATTATATCGATATTACCAATAATCTCGCTGCACTAAACGTACCAGTAAAAAAAATAAAAAGAGCAAGTTTGCGGGCGCGTTGAAAGAAAAAGGAGGGTAATGTCGATCGAGATAGTGTTAATTATAGTATTCGAACTGCAACATACAATGTAACGTGTAAGCAAATAATTATATATTAGCTTAGAGGAGAAAAAAATAAGCCTTTTTTTTATTTCATTATAGGCAAGTATTTGATCTCGATCTCACCTGATGGTAAGTGATGATGAGATCTACGATGGAGCATACTTGCCTAGTTAGGAAGGCGGCAGTAGATCGAGACGCTACATTCACTAGGCACATGCAGCGCAGCTGATCATCCATGAATGGCAACACCGAACATCATGCTGGAACACGGCTAGGCCGCTTGGCGACATGGCATGGCAAGGCCTTCTGCCGGTACTGAATGACGTGAAACCAAACACACCATCGGAATGTTTTATACGAACTCTGCAGACCATTTACAAATCAGAACAGAGACATCGATAGCAATGTTATGAATATGATTAATTACTAACTGTTTGGGAAAGCCGTGTAAAGAAAATATAAATGAAATAGTATAATTTGATATTTCAACTAATTCCAAGATGTCCCCTAAATTTTGAATAAAGTATCCTCGGCTTTACTGATAGGGGTACGGGATTCATTTCATCATCATCATCGTCATTATCATCTAATCTAATCTATCAGCCGATAGACGTCCACTGCTGGACATAGGCCTCCCCAACGACTTCCACGCATCACGGTCATGACATCGTCATTATCATAAGGGATACTTATAATAAAAAAATACTCGACACTGGCATAAATACCACTATTTTGTAGCCAACTTGTCAACCTATAAAAAAAGGGCCTATAGTTTTATTTCTTTACATTTGGCCTTTTTCTGTTGAGCCTAGCCCGATACGATTCTGCCAGACCCTATAGATATTCAATTTCATTCAGGAGTTAGGCGTCCCTAACCATTTAAATTTTTATGATGCTAAAGTTTTCACACATGAATCATGTATGGGCACACTGCAAGCGAAGCTATGATTCATACAGAAATGCAGACTACCTACCACCGGCGTCATTAAACTTAGGAAATGGTTTGCATTTTTATGAAACAAATCGTGAGAGATGTTTTCTGTTTGCAACAAAATATTTAAATGGCCTGCGGCTTCGCGTGCGTAATGTGTAATAAGCTCTTAAGTAGCAATTAAACTAAATAAATTGATGTCATTTACCAAGTGATTCATTCAGTCATTTACCTGTTTACCAAAGCCGGGCTTATTAAAAAAAATATTTGATGTCCAATGTGAGATGGTTTCATAATACTTAATTTAATTACTCACCCGTTATTTCGTAGCTTATTTTTGTATAGTTGTAAATTTAAAAACTAGTTTTGCTAACAATATAAATGTTACAAATAAGATGAGCAAGTCTTTTAATAGTTTCATGTTTTTTTTGTGTTTTTTTTTTTATTTTTTTTTATTACATTATAGGCAAGTATTTGATCTCGATCTCACCTGATGGTAAGTGACGATGAGATCCACGATGGAGCATACTTGCCTAGGTAGGAAGGCGGCAGTAGATCGAGACGCTACATTCACTAGGCACATGCAGCGCAACTGATCTGACCCGCCATCCATGAATGGCAACACCGAACAGCCGGAACACGGCTAGGCCGCTTGGCGACATGGCTTTGTTCAGTGGGTGGTGACTAACCATGGCCGAAACCTACCACCAGTGAAACCATACTTATCTATGTAAATATATCAAACAAAGTATTGTTAGTTACACCATTTATATCTCAAGAACGGGTGGGCCGATATGATCTTGATTTTTGAATTCGTCTCACCCCCAATGTACTACAGAATACTTATTGGTACATGGGAAAAATTAAATTACTTAAATAAATCTAATAATTAATTTTCTCATACATTTGATTCTAAGGCGGTACGAAGTGGGCCGGGATAGTTAGTTTTACTATATATAGTGAACTGATATCCATCAACTCAAGTCATGGTGGATCAGTTTGGTTGATCAAAGCAGAACGTACCACGTACCGCTGTTTTTTCCGCATGTGTCTCAATGTAACTACTTACATTAAACACCAATGGATCTAATTCCAAATTCTTAATATTATTCTTATATTCTTTTTATTATCCTGAAGAGATCGATGCGTACAACGAAAGCAAAAGTCGTTCGGACCATTTCGGTACCGCCCACTTGTACTAGATATTCAATTGTAGCATATTAAGCGCAGCTGACGTGGTTCGGTCATAGTGGAAGTATTTATGGTAGAAGAAAATTGAATGAGATGTGGTTGTGTGGTCTCGCAGCACCAATCAGCATAAAGGCGCAGTTGGTAGTGACCCTGCTTGCTGTGCCGAGGGTCACGGGTTCCAATCCAGGTAGGGACAATCTTTGTGTGATAAGCATGAAGGAGTGTACCTGGGTCATGGATGTTTAATACTTATATAAGTATTATATACTGAGTTCGCCCTCAGTCCATTGTACGGTACCCATAATACAAGCGTTGCTTAGTGTGGGACCGTATAGTTGTGTGTTCGTCTGGGGAATATTATTATTATAATATGGTTGAGTCGAATCGTTCGGATTCGTAGTCGTATCGAACTTTCGATTCAGTACCGGTCTGATTTAGGCCACAGTCCACTTATTCAAAATGAGATTGGCACATGAACATCCGATTCTCAGAGGTGAGAGCCGGGGTTTGAACCTGCATACCTTGTTCCCAAGCAAGCGTTCTACCAAAAATATCCCTTCATACCTCTCATAGGCCACATAGTTGATACGCATGATATATCATCCAGTAAATTACCATCGTAATAGGGCTATGACGTCATCCTCTTTGCCATTCGCTGTCACTGAGCCACGCACGCACATACAAATTAAAACTTCCGCGCGTGCGTCCACGCATTGTTCGAAATTCGAAGTACAGAGGGCAGTGTGGGCGCAAGGTTGCCCACACTTGTCGCCATATTGTCCGTAGGAGAAACTGCCTCAAGTGCTTTGTAAGATCAGTTATCTTATCATTTAGGAGATCCTGAAATAACTTATTTTTAAGATTTAATCGAGTTTATTTTTTGTATTTACGTTTGCGACGTTTCGGCTGTTTTACAGCAACCATGGTCAAGGGAGAACTGAGGTGTGTGACGTCATGTCTGTGAACTTAGCAGATCATTTCCCAGCAGATCAAAAAAAAAAAGGAGTTCTGGCCGCATGCAGGAGAGTTCTATAGTTCCTGATACTTTTCAGCGATAGTTCTAGCGATTTTACCTGAAAAAAAACCGACTGAAAAAATGATCTGCCAACTTCCCGTAGCAGATCATTTTCCAGTAAATAAAAAATAAATGCGTGTTCTTAACGCATGCACAATAGTTATATAGTTCCTGATACTTTTCAGCGATAGTTCCGGCGATTTTACCTGAAAAAAATTGCCTGTAAAAAATTGCCTGCCAACTTCCCATAGCAAATCATTTTATAGCGAATACAAATTAGCAGTGGGTTCTCTACGCTTGCCTATGAGTTAAAGCGTTCCTGATACGTTTAACTCTTAGTTCTGTCAATTGGACCTCATAAAACCTGCCCAGAACTCACGCTGAAGTGTCAGCAAAGCATGGTAGAGTAGTAGAAATGACGAAAATTAGTAATCACAATAAAATTTTTTTTCAATGATTTTTATTAGAACTTGCGGCTAGAACTCTTTAGTTTCTCAAAGATCAGTACTAAAACTACTTCAAAAATAAAAATACACGCGCAGAACTCACGTTGGAATGCCAGCAGAGCATGGAAGAGAGAGAGAATAGTAGAAATATCGAAAATAGTGATATCTATGCATAATCGCGACGAATTTTTTTTTAAATATTTTTAAAGCCAACTAGAGGCCAGAACTCTTCGATTTCTCATAGATCGGTACTATATCTAGAGCATTAAATAAGTAAAATTGACAGAACTCACACTAAAGTGCCAGCAGAGCATGGTAGACTAGAAGAAAAGTCAACAATTTCTTATCAAAATGACTAAATTTTGTTAAAATATTTTAAAGACAACTAGAGGCTAGAACTCTACGGTTTTCCATAGATCGAAGCCATAGCTATAGCGATAAATACAAAACATGCACCAGTAGGTACGCTGAAGTTTCAGCAGAGCATGGTAGAAGGGAGGAAATGACAAAAAATCTCATCAACACGATTAAATTATTTAAAATAATTTTAAAGACAACCAGAGGCCAGAACTCTTTTATTTCTCATAGATCGGTACTATAAATACAGCCTAAAATAAGTGACATTGACAGAACTCACACTAAAGTGCCAGCAGAGCATGGTGGAATGGAGGAAAAGTCAAAAAATTCTTATCACAGCGATAAAATTTTGTAAAAATATTTTAAAGACAACTAGAGGCCAGAACTCTTCGATTTCTCATAGATCAATACGATAACTACAGCATAAAATAAGTGGCATTGACAGAACTCACACTAAAGTGCCAGCAGAGCATGGTAGACTATAAGAAAAGTCAACAATTTCTTATCAAAATGATTAAATTTTGTTAAATAATTTTAAAGACAACTAGAGGCCAGAACTCTTCGATTTCTTATAGATGGGTACTATAACTATAGCATTAAATAAGCAACATTGGCAGAACTCACACTAAAGTGCTAGCAGAGCATGGTAGAATGGAGGAAAAGTCAAAAATTTCTTATCACAACGAGTAAATTATTTCAAATAATTGTAAAGACAACCAGAGACCAGAACTCTACGATTTCTCATAGATCAATACGATAACTACAGCATAAAATAAGTGACATTGACAGAACTCACACTAAAGTGCCAGCAGAGCATGGTGGAATGGAGGAAAAGTAAAAAATTTCTTATCACAAGGATTAAATTATTTTAAATAATTTTAAAGACAACCAGAGGCCAGAACTCTTCGATTTCTTATAGATGGGTACTATAACTATAACATTAAATAAGCAACATTGGCAGAACTCACAATAAAGTGCCAGCAGAGCATGGTAGAATGGAGGAAAAGTCAAAAATTTCTTATCAAAATTACTAAATTTTGTTAAAATATTTTAAAGACAACTAGAGGCTAGAACTCTACGGTTTTCCATAGATCGAAGCCATAGCTATAGCGATAAATACAAAACATGCACCAGTAGGTAAGCTAGTACGCTGAAGTTTCAGCAGAGCATGGTAGAAGGGAGGAAATGACAAAAAATTCTTATCACAACGATTAAATTATTTTAAATAATTTTAAAGACAACCAGAGGCTAGAACTCTTCGATTTCTCATAGATCGATACAATAACTACAGCATAAAATAAGTGACATTGACAGAACTCACCCTAAAGTGCCAGCAGAGCATGGTAGACTAGAAGAAAAGTCAACAATTTCTTATCAAAATGATTAAATTTTGTTAAATAATTTTAAAGACAACTAGAGGCCAGAACTCTTCGATTTCTCATAGATCGGTACTATATCTGGAGCATGAAATAAGTGGCATTGACAGAACTCACACTTAAGTGCCAGCAGAGCATGGTAGACTAGAAGAAAAGTCAACAATTTCTTATCAAAATGATTAAATTTTGTTAAATAATTTTAAAGACAACTAGAGGCCAGAACTCTTCGATTTCTCATAGATCGGTACTATATCTGGAGCATGAAATAAGTGGCATTGACAGAACTCACACTAAAGTGCCAGCAGAGCATGGTAGACTAGAAGAAAAGTCAACAATTTCTTATCAAAATGATTAAATTTTGTTAAATAATTTTAAAGACAACTAGAGGCCAGAACTCTTCGATTTCTCATAGATGGGTACTATAACTATAGCATTAAATAAGCAACATTGGCAGAACTCACACTAAAGTGCTAGCAGAGCATGGTAGAATAGAGGAAAAGTCAAAAATTTCTTATCACAACGAGTAAATTATTTCAAATAATTGTAAAGACAACCAGAGGCCAGAACTCTTCGATTTCTCATAGATCAATACGATAACTACAGCATAGAATAAGTGACATTGACAGAACTCACACTAAAGTGCCAGCAGAGCATGGTGGAATGGAGGAAAAGTAAAAAATTTCTTATCACAACTATGGGTACTATAACTATAGCATTAAATAAGCAACATTGGCAGAACTCACACTAAAGTGCTAGCAGAGCATGGTAGAATAGAGGAAAAGTCAAAAATTTCTTATCACAACGAGTAAATTATTTCAAATAATTGTAAAGACAACCAGAGGCCAGAACTCTTCGATTTCTCATAGATCAATACGATAACTACAGCATAGAATAAGTGACATTGACAGAACTCACACTAAAGTGCCAGCAGAGCATGGTGGAATGGAGGAAAAGTAAAAAATTTCTTATCACAACTAGTAAATTATTTTAAATAATTGTAAAGACAACCAGAGACCAGAACTCTACGATTTCTCATAGATCAATACGATAACTACAGCATAAAATAAGTGACATTGACAGAACTCACACTAAAGTGCCAGCAGAGCATGGTGGAATGGAGGAAAAGTAAAAAATTTCTTATCACAAGGATTAAATTATTTTAAATAATTTTAAAGACAACCAGAGGCCAGAACTCTTCGATTTCTTATAGATGGGTACTATAACTATAGCATTAAATAAGCAACATTGGCAGAACTCACACTAAAGTGCCAGCAGAGCATGGTAGAATGGAGGAAAAGTCAAAAATTTCTTATCACAACGAGTAAATTATTTCAAATAATTGTAAAGACAACCAGAGGCCAGAACTCTTCGATTTCTCATAGATCAATACGATAACTACAGCATAGAATAAGTGACATTGACAGAACTCACACTAAAGTGCCAGCAGAGCATGGTGGAATGGAGGAAAAGTAAAAAATTTCTTATCACAACTAGTAAATTATTTTAAATAATTGTAAAGACAACCAGAGACCAGAACTCTACGATTTCTCATAGATCAATACGATAACTACAGCATAAAATAAGTGACATTGACAGAACTCACACTAAAGTGCCAGCAGAGCATGGTGGAATGGAGGAAAAGTAAAAAATTTCTTATCACAAGGATTAAATTATTTTAAATAATTTTAAAGACAACCAGAGGCCAGAACTCTTCGATTTCTTATAGATGGGTACTATAACTATAGCATTAAATAAGCAACATTGGCAGAACTCACACTAAAGTGCCAGCAGAGCATGGTAGAATGGAGGAAAAGTCAAAAATTTCTTATCACAACGAGTAAATTATTACAAATAATTGTAAAGACAACCAGAGGCCAGAACTCTTCGATTTCTCATAGATCAATACGATAACTACAGCATAGAATAAGTGACATTGACAGAACTCACACTAAAGTGCCAGCAGAGCATGGTGGAATGGAGGAAAAGTACAAAAATTCTTATCACAACGAGTAAATTATTTTAAATAATTGTAAAGACAACCAGAGGCCAGAACTCTTCGTTTTTCAATAGATCTGCACTATAGCTATAGCATTAAATAAGCAACATCGGCAGAACTCACCCTAAAGTGCCAGCAGAGTATGGTAGAATGCAGGAAATGACAAAAAATTCTTATCACAACGATTAAATTATTTTAAATAATTTTAAAGACAACCAGAGGCCAGAACTCTTCGATTTCTTATAGATGGGTACTATAACTACAGCATAAAATAAGCAACATTGGCAGAACTTACACTAAAGTGCCAGCAGAGCATGGTAGAAAGGAGGAAAAGTCAAAAATTTCTTATCACAACGAGTAAATTATTTCAAATAATTGTAAAGACAACCAGAGGCCAGAACTCTTCGATTTCTCATAGGTGGGCACTATAGCTATAGCATTAAATAAGCAACATCGGCAGAACTCACCCTAAAGTGCCAGCAGAGCATGGTAGAATGCAGGAAATGACAAAAAATTCTTATCACAACGATTAAATTATTTTTAATAATTTTAAAGACAACCAGAGGCCAGAACTCTTCGATTTCTCATAGATCGATACTATAACTACAGCATAAAATAAGTGACATTGACAGAACTCACACTAAAGTGCCAGCAGAGCATGGTGGAATGGAGGAAAAGTCAAAAATGTCATATCAAAATGACTAAATTTTGTTAAAATATTTTAAAGACAACTAGAGGCCAGAACTCTTAGATTTCTCATAGATCGGTACTATATCTGGAGCATGAAATAAGTGGCATTCTTCACCTCTGGTTGTCTTTACAATTATTTGAAATAATTTACTCGTTGTGATAAGAAATTTTTGACTTTTCCTCCATTCTACCATGCTCTGCTGGCACTTTAGAGTGAGTTCTGTCAATTTCACTTAGTTTATGCTGTATTAATAGTATTGATCTATGGGAAATCGAAGAGTTCTAGCCTTTAGTTGCCTTTAAAATGATTAAAAAAAATTTAATCGTGTTGATATTTTTTTTTGTCATTTCCTCCCTTCTACCATGCTCTGCTGGCACTTCAGTGTGAGTTCTGTCAATGTTAATTATTTTATGCTGTGGATATAGTACCCTTCTATGAGAAATCGAAGAGTTCTGGCCTCTAGTTGTCTTTAAAATTATTTAAAAAAAAAATATCGTGTTGATGAGATTTTTTGTCATTTCCTCCCTTCTACCATGCTCTGCTGAAACTTCAGCGTACCTATTGGTGCATGTTTTGTATTTATCGCTATAGCCATGGCTTCGATCTATGGGAAACCGAAGAGTTCTAGCCTCTAGTTGTCTTTAAAATATTTTAACAAAATTTAGTCATTTTGATATGAAATTTTTGACTTTTCCTCCATTCCACCATGCTCTGCTGGCACTTTAGGGTAAGTTCTGCCGATGTTGCTTATTTAATGCTATAGCTATAGTGCCCACCTATGAGAAATCGAAGAGTTCTGGCCTCTGGTTGTCTTTACAATTATTTGAAATAATTTACTCGTTGTGATAAGAAATTTTTGACTTTTCCTCCATTCTACCATGCTCTGCTGGCACTTTAGAGTGAGTTCTGTCAATTTCACTTAGTTTATGCTGTATTTATAGTATTGATCTATGGGAAATCGAAGAGTTCTAGCCTTAAGTTGCCTTTAAAATGATTAAAAAAAATTTAATCGTGATGATATTTTTTTTTGTCATTTCCTCCCTTCTACCATGCTCTGCTGGCACTTTAGTGTGAGTTCTGTCAATGTTAATTATTTAATGCTGTGGATATAGTACCCTTATATGAGAAATCGAAGAGTTCTGGCCTCTAGTTGTCTTTAAAATTATTAAAAAAAAAAATATCGTGTTGATGAGATTTTTTGTCATTTCCTCCCTTCTACCATGCTCTGCTGAAACTCCAGCGTACCTATTGGTGCATGTTTTGTATTTATCGCTATAGCCATGGCTTCGATCTATGGGAAACCGAAGAGTTCTAGCCTCTAGTTGTCTTTAAAATATTTTAACAAAATTTAGTCATTTTGATATGAAATTTTTGACTTGTCCTCCATTCCACCATGCTCTGCTGGCACTTTAGTGTGAGTTCTGTCAATGTCACTTATTTTATGCTGTAGTTATAGTATCGATCTATGAGAAATCGAAGAGTTCTGGCCTCTGGTTGTCTTTACAATTATTTGAAATAATTTACTCGTTGTGATAAGAATTTTTTGTCATTTCCTGCATTCTACCATGCTCTGCTGGCACTTTAGGGTAAGTTCTGCCGATGTTGCTTATTTAATGCTATAGCTATAGTGCAGATCTATTGAAAAACGAAGAGTTCTAGCCTCTAGTTGTCATTAAAATATTTTAACAAAATTTAGTCATTTTGATATGAAATTTTTGACTTTTCCTCCATTCCACCATGCTCTGCTGGCACTTTAGTGTGAGTTCTGTCAATGTCACTTATTTTATGCTGTAGTTATAGTATCGATCTATGAGAAATCGAAGAGTTCTGGCCTCTGGTTGTCTTTACAATTATTTGAAATAATTTACTCGTTGTGATAAGAAATTTTTGACTTTTCCTCCATTCTACCATGCTCTGCTGGCACTTCAGTGTGAGTTCTGCCAATGTTGCTTATTTAATGCTATAGTTATAGTACCCATCTATGAGAAATCGAAGAGTGCTGGCCTCTGGTTGTCTTTACAATTATTTGAAATAATTTACTCGTTGGGATAAGAAATTTTTGACTTTTCCTCCATTCTATCATGCTCTGCTGGCACTTTAGTGTGAGTTCTGCCGATGTTGCTTATTTAATGCAATAGTTATAGTACCCATCTATGAGAAATCGAAGAGTTCTGGCCTCTGGTTGTCTTTACAATTATTTGAAATAATTTACTCGTTGTGATAAGAAATTTTTGACTTTTCCTCCTTTCTACCATGCTCTGCTGGCACTTTAGTGTGAGTTCTGCCAATGTTGCTTATTTAATGCTATAGTTATAGTACCCATCTATAAGAAATCGAAGAGTTCTGGCCTCTGGTTGTCTTTAAAATTATTTAAAATAATTTAATCGTTGTGATAAGAATTTTTTGTCATTTCCTGCATTCTACCATGCTCTGCTGGCACTTTAGGGTGAGGTCTGCCGATGTTGCTTATTTAATGCTATAGCTATAGTGCAGATCTATTGAAAAACGAAGAGTTCTGGCCTCTGGTTGTCTTTACAATTATTTAAAATAATTTACTCGTTGTGATAAGAATTTTTGTACTTTTCCTCCATTCCACCATGCTCTGCTGGCACTTTAGTGTGAGTTCTGTCAATGTCACTTATTCTATGCTGTAGTTATCGTATTGATCTATGAGAAATCGAAGAGTTCTGGCCTCTGGTTGTCTTTAAAATATTTTAACAAAATTTATATAAGATTTTTTTGTCATTTCCTGCATTCTACCATGCTCTGCTGAAACTTCAGCGTTTCTACTGGCACATGTTTTGTATTTATCGCTATAGCCATGGCTTCGATCTATGGGAAACCGAAGAGTTCTAGCCTCTAGTTGTCTTTAAAATATTTTAACAAAATTTAGTCATTTTGATATGAAATTTTTGACTTTTCCTCCATTCCACCATGCTCTGCTGGCACTTTAGTGTGAGTTCTGTCAATGTCACTTATTTTATGCTGTAGTTATAGTATTGATCTATGAGAAATCGAAGAGTTCTGGCCTCTGGTTGTCTTTAAAATTATTTAAAATAATTTAATCGTTGTGATAAGAATTTTTTGTCATTTCCTGCATTCTACCATGCTCTGCTGAAACTTCAGCGTTTCTACTGGCACATGTTTTGTATTTATCGCTATAGCCATGGCTTTGATCTATAGAAAACCGTAGAGTTCTAGCCTCTAGTTGTCTTTAAAATATTTTAACAAAATTTAATCGTTGTGATAAGAATTTTTTGTCATTTCCTGCATTCTACCATGCTCTGCTGAAACTTCAGCGTTTCTACTGGCACATGGTTTGTATTTATCGCTATAGCCATGGCTTTGATCTATGGAAAACCGAAGAGTTCTATCCTCAAGTTGCCTTTAAAATTATTTAAAAAAAAATTATCGTGTTCATGAGATTTTTTGTCATTTCCTCCCTTCTACCATGCTCTGCTGAAACTTCAGCGTACCTACTGGTGCATGTTTTGTAATTATCGATATAGCCATGGCTTCGATCT
This sequence comes from Pheosia tremula, assembly GCA_905333125.1. Classification (NCBI taxonomy): domain Eukaryota; kingdom Metazoa; phylum Arthropoda; class Insecta; order Lepidoptera; family Notodontidae; genus Pheosia; species Pheosia tremula. The sequence goes on along the minus strand of HG995408.1, from coordinate 8,991,194 downwards.
ATAGAAAACCGTAGAGTTCTAGCCTCTAGTTATCTTTAAAATATTTTAACAAAATTTAGTCATTTTGATAAGAAATTGTTGACTTTTCTTCTAGTGTACCATGCTCTGCTGGCACTTTAGTGTGAGTTCTGTCAATTTTACTTATTTAATGCTCTAGATATAGTACCGATCTATGAGAAATCGAAGAGTTCTGGCCTCTAGTTGTCTTTAAAAATATTTAAAAAAAAATTCGTCGTGATTATGCATAGATATCACTATTTTAGATATTTCTACTATTCTCTCTCTCTTCCATGCTCTGCTGGCATTCCAACGTGAGTTCTGCGCGTGTATTTTTATTTTTGAAGTAGTTTTAGTACTGATCTTTGAGAAACTAAAGAGTTCTAGCCGCAAGTTCTAATAAAAATCATTGAAAAAAAAAATTATTGTGATTACTAATTTTCGTCATTTGTACTACTCTACCATGCTTTGCTGACACTTCAGTGTGAGTTCTGGGCAGGTTTTATGAGGTCCAATTGACAGAACTAAGAGTTAAACGTATCAGGAACGCTTTAACTCATATGCAAGCGTAGAGAACTCACTGCTAATTTGTATTCGCTATAAAATGATTTGCTATGGGAAGTTGGCAGGCAATATTTTTCAGGCAATTTTTTTCAGGTAAAATCGCTAGAACTATCGCTGAAAAGTATCAGGAACTATATAACTATTGTGCATGCGTCAAGAACACGCATTTATTTTTTATTTACTGGAAAATGATCTGCTACGGGAAGTTGGCAGATCATTTTTTCAGTCGGTTTTTTTTCAGGTAAAATCGCTAGAACTATCGCTGAAAAGTATCAGGAACTATAGAACTCTCCTGCATGCGGCCAGAACTCCTTTTTTTTTTTGATCTGCTGGGAAATGATCTGCTAAGTTCACTGACATTGTGACGTCCTAGTGTCATTCATATTTAGTTGTTGCTTGCGGTGGAAAACGTAAGAACATAAAATAAACGCGATAAAATCTGTAAAATAAGTTTTATTTCAATTCGGAGTCGTATTTGCGTGAATATAAGAAATCAATTTAGGAGATCTGTTATATCCAACGATATCTGGAGAGCATATTGCATTATGAAACGTACTATGTAAATACAACGAGTGGTCATGAAGTGTAGTCGTATCGGACCTTCCAATCGATCACCTATTAAGAATTCGACACACGAAGAATTCGAATCAAATCAGATTTTTTTTCACGTGAACTATTATTACTGTAGGTACTTATGAATCTTTAAAAATGTCACAAAATGCTATGCAATGACTTCACCACCCGTTCAGAATGCCATCCCGGTGCAAAAGAACTGGCAAGAAACCCAATGGATGGTTGTTTTTAAAATGATCGCATACATTTTTGTGTAGTGGGTCATTGTTATTGGTATATAAGAACAATATAGTCACCGCTAGGCAGGCTTGAGTCGATCGAATGGATTCGTTAACTTATCGAAAAGTTCCGAATTGACCCGATGTTGACTTTTATAAGCTGGTCTTCCATACATGCGTAACTAACTGAGCGACAACCTCATTATAACGGATACTCGGTACTGGTTACTGGTACCAGGACGCGGCGTTGATACTTTTTACAGAGGCTTTCAATGGTACTGACTCTCATTCTTCTTAACGAAAGCGGAAGATTGTTTCACGGATGTCTGTGGTCTAATTTTGATATAATGTTTATCTATTGATTTCTTATATTCACGCGAATACTACACACATGAAATAAAAACTTATTTTAAGGATTTTTTCGCGTTTATTTTCCGTTTTACAGCAACTGTGAACACGGGAGGACTAAGGTGTTTGACGTCCTAGTGTCAAAGTTTGAACTGGGGTACCCTCATATTTAGTTGTTGTTTGCGGTCCAATCTATGCAGAAAGAGGTGAGCTCTTTCTGCGTCTTGAGGTCTTGAGATCTTAATATTTGTCTATAACTCACTCTGATTCTGCGCAAGAAAATTACATGTTTTAGCTATCAATACTTATTTAATATTACTTAGAGATTAATAAGTTTGGATGCAGGAGGACTTACTGATCCGATTCAGAAAATTCTTAGATTAATAAGAAGCTACACAATTCCTCAGCACAATAGGCTGTCACATCGTGGTACCGCAGATGGGGCCGCCGACAGAAGCTAGTTAATAATATTTATATCAATCGAATGTCCGATTATTTATAGAGAGTTCGTCGATATAACATTTTTATAGAAGTTTTAACAAAACATGTTTCTTTCATTCATTGCAACAAACAGACTTGGTCATTATTTATGATTATTTTAAATGGACCATTTAAATTGTATGTAACCTTATACCTCGATACCTCACACTTCGAATTTTTATCAGCATCAGCAGCAAGGTTCAGAATCGTTTAATAACTTTTATCACGCACGATCTACAAATCGAACACGCTGCAATCCATGTGTGTCGGGCGTAATGACAATGTAGGGTTGTCACCTACGAACATTTTACATGAAACGAGACAAACATTATTGAATGTGTTAAATAAATGAGATTTATATTTAGTAATAAGATATAAACATACAGGAAATTATTTACATAGAATATTGTAGCTGTAGTATTAAGCCCGCATTATCTATACCAGTAGCGACAAAACTATTTTTATCGAAGAAATATCGGTCTTATGTATGCCCTAAGAACATTATATTCCAGTTGTTGCTTGCATCGAAGCCGAAAACACAGCCGCACATGTTCTGCTAGAATGCAACTGAATACCTGCCTGCCGGGCAAGCTACCTGGGCGCAACATGGAGCCTCCAGGAGATCGTCAGCGAGGTCAAGAAGAGTGATCATCCAACCAATGTTTCTTACACGAAACAGCCGCAGTAGGACGTTGATTTGTTGAAAAAGTTCGCAGAAGAAGAAGATATCGCAGGTGGCAGCCCTGCTGGCGTGACTCAGTGTCCGGCGCCACGTCCGCTGCGCCCGCGCCGGCGGCGCCGCGACAAGTTTCACCGTTTAAGGTAATTGTGCCGTCACTCTCATATACAATTTTGGTTCATTTGCTTACGTCATTGTTTTTTTGGGTTAAGATAACCTTATCTTTTGTCGATATAAGTCAAGCGATAATTTAAATGTTAACACCTGTTTTTTAATATTCGTGTCAAATTGAAAACCACCTGCTTTGTTTGTGGTAGGTTAAAAAATACTTAAATGGATGAGTAACAAAATTATACTTACATTACTAAATGGGATAAACTATCATCTTATAGTCGACCTTAATGAAGTTAAAATCGTTGAAATGATCAGCAGGCTAATTATGTAACTCAGTTTCAATAATTACGTGTATTTCTATCCACTAATTAGTCGATAGAAATATACGATGGATCATGAATGGCGGGTCAGATCAGTTGCGCTGCATGTGCCTAGTGAATGTAGCGTCTCGATCTACTGCCGCCTTCCTACCTAGGCAAGTATGCTCCATCGTAGATCTCATCGTCACTTACCATCAGGTGAGATCGAGATCAAATACTTGCCTATAATGTATAAAAAAAAATACGAATGGTATAAACAGAGTTATATAATAGGCCCGCTTATTCCTGTTAAAGGACTGTTAGAAAGAAAGAAAGAAAGAAAAAACATTTATTTAGCAACAACACAAGACACGAGATTACATAAATAAACTAACTGTACTTACGGGAACGTAAAACTCATCATATAAATGCGATCAAATCCTTAAATTTAGATTTATTTCAATGTGTAGTATTCGCGTAAATATAATAAATCAATACACTTACAACTACTAAACCGTTACGTAAAACAAAATACATTAGCTTTCCATTTCACAGTAATTATATTACAAATTTGTGATCGATAGACATCTATATATACCCGCCACTAGCATTATTCCTCCTTGTGTTCAAACAGACATTTATTCCTCTAAAAAACAAACAAAACAAAACCAAACACAGATTTCAAATATCGATCGCCTCCATTAATGAGAAAATAAATAATTATAAATTCCCAAACAAGCGCTTATAGTACATCCCGTATCTCAAGCAATTTGTTTTAACTAAACGCTTCGGAGATTACATCTCGTAAATCAAGAGTTTATTGACTATGGGCTATACCCCGGCATGGGAATATGAAGAATTTTTAAATCAGGTTTTATACATTTGTCTATTTCTCTCTCTATTGAGAATATAATAGTTGCAGAATTAAAATTTCATTGGTTTTTTTTTTTATACATTATAGGCAAGTATTTGATCTCGATGTCACCTGATGGTAAGTGACGATGAGATCTACGATGGAGCATACTTGCCTAGGTAGGAAGGCGGCAGTAGATCGAGACGCTACATTCACTAGGCACATGCAGCGCAACTGATCTGACCAGCCATCGATGAATGGCAACACCGAACATCATGCCGGAACACGGCTAGGCCGCTTGGCGACATGGCTTTGTTCAGTGGGTGGTGACTAACCACGGCCGAAGCCTACCACCAGTAGTGTTGTATTAAAAGAGTTTCAATCTTATTTGCCATTTGTTTCATTGATATTTATTAGCATAGAATTAGATTGCACTCGTTCATGAATATGTCCTTCGAAATAGCTTTAGAATAGCAATTGTGGGACTTTATCAGCAGCGCAATTCAGTCACAGTTTACATGCAAAGCCACCAATGACACTCTGTGTTTGAGCAATTGTTGTCATGACAACCGGCTATAAATATTGCCATTTCTGTTTGAAACTGGCTGCTACTTTGCTAGATATTATAAGACTGTTTCTGTTTGTGTACTTACTTAAAGTAAAAAAAAATAGCTGTAATTTTCTAGGAAAGTCCAAGTTTGTGTTAGGAGGAAATGTGAGACCGGTAACTATTTAAATGCATTAACAATAGCAAACGTATAGTTTTCAAGGTTCTCAGTAATGGTTGCAAGCTGATAGTTTACTAAGGCAACACACCATATGAACATACAATGGTTACAATATCCCACAAATACTTGACTCGTTCAACTTTACGCCAAAATAAATGTAGTAGTATCTGCATTCTTAATTTTAAAAAAAGTGACTTAAAAAGAGTCTAGCCATTTTCAAAGGGTTCGTTTCACTGTATGCTCTATTACGCCATTAAGTTCTATAAAGAGTACAAAGGTAGGCCTTTCTTCTTCCTCATGGCAACGACAACACGGAAGTAAACAGACGCCCTCTGTAGTGGCAAACATAACTAGAGCATGGGATGAGGGGCATTTTGTTTTAGTGTTGTTCCTTGATAATTAGGATTCCAATGATTGAATGCAATAAATATATCTATGGGACCAATGTCGTATATGAATAAAGAAATCGATCACAATTTAATAACTTAATTAAGACCGTTTGGTAAATTATAATCTTACAGGATTTACAAAACTCTTTTTTGGAGGGTCTAAAAAAAGTCAGAGCAATTAAAAAAAAATCGACTAATATTTTTCACAGAAAATAGCTTAGCAAAGCCATTATTAATGTAATAAACGTTTAAATGAAAACGGGGAAAAATATATAGTGTAATGGATGTTGCTTCTAAATTACTATATTACAGTTGTTTTTAGATATTTATGTGACGGTATTGCATTCCAGACATTCAATTCAATTATTCTAACACAGATTGTAACACCGCATATTCAAACAATCTTGTCGCACATGCTACAACTTTCCAACAATGCTTCACATCTGTAAATCAATGATGCCGTTCGTTCACAACACTACAACAGCGTATCAGTGAACAGCATTGATCAGCAACTCAATCGGCTCAATTATTTGCCGGCATGTTGTACCAGCAATTGCTCTGTAGTTATTAGGGCCTGCAATCTTGACGATTGATTCTTACAATTTATTGGTATCACGTGAATTGTTAATTGTTGTTGCAATGTATCTCTTTATTCAGATTGCCTTGTGTTATATAAGGCCTTGTAAAAAAAAACATATTTTGTTGTAATAATGAAAATAATAATACTAGCCCTTTTTAATGTCCCACTGCTGGGCACGGGCCTCCCCTCATTGCGAGGACGATTAGGCCATAGTCCACCACGCTTGCCCAGTGCGGTTTGGCGGACTTCACACATCTTTTGAGGGGTTCTCTCAAATATGCAGGTTTCCTCACGATGTTTTCCTTCACCGTTTAGCAAGTGACAATGGTCGTTGAAAATGAGCTTCGCACATGATATCCCAGAGGTGCAAGCCGGGGTTTGAACCTGCGATTCTCGTTACCGAGGCAAGCGTTCTACCAACTTGGCTAGTACTGCTTTTTTGTTGATGTTTATTAAGCTATTGGCTGTTTAACAGCCAATATATGACCTCTTGCAGCTTTATATACACAATATTGTATGTCAACCGAAAAAAAAAAACTTAACAAGCTTAGGCGAATAGTACTGTTGATCATGGATGGCGGGTCAGATCAGCTGCGCATGCATGCCTAGGCATGTGCCTAGTGAATGTAGCGTCTCGATCTACTGCCGCCTTCCTACCTAGGCAAGTATGCTCCATCGTAGATCTCATCATCACTTACCATCAGGTGAGATCGAGATCAAATACTTGCCTATAATGTAATAAAAAAAAAAATACAAGCGTCTTTTTCAAAGTCTCACATATGTATGAAGATCCTCGACGGGTAGAAAATTATTTTCAAGAGAGGGGAGATATTAGCCAATTAGCTGTATAACATGTTCTTATAGGGCTGAAGGTTATCAACTTAAGGACGTTAAACTCATTATCTTATCCGCTTTGTGCAATTGTATATAATATAAGTCTCTTATAATATTTATTTTCTGAGTTTCTTAATGCACATCATCTACCGTTCATTCAGGGCGCACACACATGATAAATAATGAAAAAAAAACTACCATAATTAAGATTCATAAGCAGTGCATATCCATTCGTCATAACGAAATCTTATTAAATCGATATCGATACCGAGAATATCGATCTTTCATTCTGATCGATCGGGTGCACATGGCTCGTTGGCCCGGCGCCAACCGATTGGGAAATCTTTTCTTATTTAATGTTCTGTGGATTTTGAAGTTCAGATATTGTGCAAATAATATTAAGGGTTATTGTATATTGGTGACAAGCAATATTAAGCTTATGGCCACATTTTTTTTATATGTATTCTTGTTGTAATGGCAATAAGTTTAATAAATTTTGTAAAATTAAAGTCGCCAAATTATTTATTTTACCTTTGGCCAATGTTCACTTAATATGGAACGAAAATACATATGACTAAATTAACATTATGGCCAGAACACTATTTAACGATATGAGCATTTTTCTATGTAATTGTGTATTATTGTTTGTGTGCTAAATAAATGTTTTACATTTTTATTCAAACATATTATATATTTCTGTGTTTATGTTGAAAAATAAGCACATTAAAAATGTTTGGCTTCTCTAAAGTTTTATATTTAATAATTAGCAGATGTAATAGTTACTTACTTGATAACTTAACGTACCTTTAAAATTCAAGGCTTAAAGAGCATTTATTCAAATATTCAAATGTGTATGTAATTTATTTTAATTACGGCTCCATATCAAATTAATTGCTTTATCAAATATAAATCTCAAGTCCGTTATACGGTAGCTCTGTCCAGTTATTATAAAATACACACATGATATTTTTTATGGATTAATTTGAGTTCAAATTAAAAATAATTCTTTGAGCTTTGCGATCACAATTCTCCACTATCATTGATAGCATTATTTTTTACTTAAGTCATTATTGAGCTATAAATCTTCTGCTTCCTTTGTAAGGCAACTTTAAGTGGACAGATTGGTCTAAGGCCATGTCTTAGATTTTGTCACAGTTGTTTATTTTTCATTGCCCACTAGTTTAAAAAAGCAATAAAATAATATATTTACAACTACATACAGCTACACAGTCAATTATAAAATTGGATTTGAAAGTTCAATTTTTTTTTTTTTTTTTATTGCAGTATAGGCAAGTATTTGATCTCGATCTCACCTGATGGTAAGTGACGATGAGATCTACGATGTAGCATACTTACCTAGAAGGTACCTGTTCAAATTAATTAACTGTGGAAATAAATCTTGAATACTGGTTTTCTTTTCGAATGTAGCACAACAGGTAGCGATTAGCTATAGATTTCTGGGCGAAGAATTAGATTTTAAATGATGTTATACTTTAATTTCACGCTACTATGTGAACCAAATGGTTTATATACGAGTATAAGAAGAATATCGAATCAAACATTAGATGAGGTTAAATAACTATGAAATGCTTTTGCTAACAAAGATTTATATGCAAATAAATAGAGATGTAGATCATTGAAAAACGAAAACAGTTTTAAACGGCAAGCTGTAATACCCGCTATAGTATCTAAAACAATGGTATTTGAACCACTAAAAGCTATATAAGTTCTTGTAAGCTAAAATAATTCGAAACTATTAAAAAAATATTCTTAAACAAATCCCGAGTCGCACCTCTGGGATATCTGGATTTCATGAGCAAATCTCATTTTCAACCACGATTATCACTTTCTAAACGGTGAAGGAAAACATCGTGAGAAAACCTGCATGGCTGAGAGAACCCCTCGAATCATTCGAGGGGTATGAAGTCCACCAACTCGCAATGGACCATCGTGGTGGACTATGGCCTAATCTCCCTCGCACTGAGGGGAGGCCCGTGCCCTGCAGTGGGACATTAAAAAGGCTGGTATCTATACTAATATTATAAATGTGGAAGTTTGGATGGATGGATACATGGATGGATGGATGTTTGTTACTCAATCACGCCAAAACGGCTAAACGGTTCTGGATGAAATTTGGCACAGATATAGATTATAGTCTGGAATAGCACATAGGCTACTTTTTATCCCGGTAAAATGTATGGTTCCCGTGGGATAGATTTGATTCAATTTTTCATAGCGCAAAGGATCAACATGATTTTTTGTGGGGGTAATTATGTAAATATATTTTAAGGCATTCCGTTATCACGTCTGTTTCATACCCTTAAGTTGAGTTCGGTTTGTGTATTCGTCGATGGACTTGTTAAACCAAACCATGTCAGTAACTTATCGTGTATATTTACTGTCGGAAGCGTGTTATCTTCATACAATAAAAGTGTCTTTAAGTCGTATGACATGTGAAGTGCCGCTGGACCCAAACTGATAAACTGAACAAATATTAATAGACGAATTCGGTGACTGTGTTTGGGGAAATTAAACATTGTAGGCGAGTCGATTTTGGGCGATAGAGTTGCTATAGAACGATTATGCTTTACGAGGCCAAAGACCTTTAAATATTATTACAGTTATTTACTTTTAATTGTAATAATTTTTAGCGCAGTTTAATGACCCACATTTTATCTATAAAAAAATCCATATCATTATGCTATCGTCTTTGCTTTTTAAATCCTGTACCGAACTTTCCCCGAATGTCTCCATGAAAATGCACAAGCAGATTAAAACATAAGGATTCTATTCCAGTATCATCTGTATCAATCAATTGGAAATCTTATTGCTCACAGGACATTATTCAGTAGCGGACGTCTGGTGCAGCAGATGTACGTATTTAAAGTCTAAATTCCCATGACAACGCTGTTTGAGTAAATGATAATATTTAAAGTCTAAATTCCCATGACAACACGGTTTGAGTAAATGATAATATTTACGTGGTAGGCACTACAGCTGTTTATCGGATTTTATCTCGGAATCAGTATTTGCATCTGTGTTTGGGTGCCATAATTGATTGCCTTGTGGGCGGTCGTAGGTGTGGAGTGGCTGTTGTAGAGCCTATTCTGAGTCTAATATAAGTCTCTGTACATAATTTATCAACAAGATAAACTTGCCAGACAGTATATTGGCAGACTGCCATCGCAAAAGGAAAAACTCACTTGTAATCGTATATTCTCTCTCCCATTATCGTATACACTCTCTCTCATTTTCAACCATGATTATCACTGTCTAAACCGTGAAGGAAAACATCACGAGCAAACCTGCAAGTCTAAGATCCGCTCGAAAGCCGTGTGAAGTCCGCCAACCCGCACTGGGCCAGCGTGGTGGACTATGGCCTAATCCTCCTCGCATTGAGGGGAGGCCCGTGCCCAACAGTGGTAATTAAATGGGCTGGATGGATGGGCTTATATTATATTATAATCGTATATTTTAAGTAACCTATTAAAAGGTACATATTTTTTTCTCGGTAGGTATCTGTCCTGTTGAGCCAGAGAGTAGTCTCTCTGGCTCAACAGGACAGATCGGACTACAGGTAACGTAAGGGTCAAAATTATTCAAGCTTCTGGCTGCCATAATCACTGCATAACGATTATATTAGATCTTAGAATGATAACCGAGACCTTTCTAACCCAGTCTAGAGTCCAGATATTTAATTTGACCTGAATTAGCTGCGACTAATTAAGTATAATACCTTACCATATTATCAGTGCTAAACATATCACAAAGGCCTAAAACAACTTTATGAGAATATTTTAAAGCGTCTTTGTCGTCTAGAATATGCTAAATGACGCTTACTAACTCTACTAAGCAGCTCTAATTATAACCACGTAATCACCAGGCTTGGTCAATAGGCAATCGTATTTCGCAGTTCACAAGCTTTCAAATGCACCGACAGATATACCACGGCTGCCGAGATAAGTGTACATAGACAGATTTACGGGTTGACTTATCAGCCTATAATGTTTTCCTGGCGTTATATCCATTAGTACCCACGGGTATCGATTGAGTAATGTGTAGTGAAGTAAAAAATAATGTTTGGACATTTAACATTGAAATGGAGGTTTCGTAACACTATAGCATATCCTTAACACGTTAGCTGCGGCACCAATTTTTGCATACTTTCCGTTCCTGCGGCACGAGGTATAATCGGCCCGTACCGTGACCAGACGTTAGGGCGACACGCGGTCTATTAGACCCCACCTGCTTTTACAGACTAAAATCCATTTTCTGGCGCGAAATCAAAGATAAATGAGAATTTTGGTCCTTATTGATATAGACAGTGAATTGATGAACCCTAATCCACCGTCGCCCCGGGATCTGATGGCTAGTTTAGGAATTATTAGCAAAACAAAATATGGGATCTTATACACCTCGTAACGCACTGAAATAGGGCAAATTTTCGCTGCGATTAGTGATGGGAAAAATAATATCGACGTTTTTAAACTGTCTTAACTACGCAACGACTTGACCGATTTTGATCAATTATATCTCATTAGATCGTTTTAAGGGCAAAACCTGGCAAAACAACACAAAGCTATCAAAGGATACATTTTTTTTAAAATAATCTAAATTGTGCTTGAAGGCGCCATAAAGAAAAAAAAACCGGCCAAGTGCGAGTCGGACTCGCGCACGAAGCGTTCCATTCTATATCATTAAGAGGCACCTATTACAGACTTATTATTGGAAAATAATGGATTACGGTTTATGCATAAGGTTTATCTTTCTATTTGTATATGAAAATCTTAATGCGGTTCACAGAATAGAAAAAAAAGGCAACCAGAAGTAGAAAAGAAACTGTCCTATTTATTCTGCCTCGGGCTTTAAAAATACAATTATTAGAACTTGAATTAACATTAAAAAATCAGTATCAATATACTTTTTTTATAAAAATCTCAATATATATGTTGTACTTATTTATGAGTGTTTTTCATTGAAACAGGGTAGACAATAAGATTTTTTGCACTGAGTGCACTGAGTCAAAATCTTTTTGGATTTTTTATCAGCTTCACGAGATGGTAAAAATGTGCGTAGTTTTTGGTAACAACCAACACTCAATCTTCTCCTTTTTTCACCCTTTTCGAGGCAATGGCGTGCGCTTTCAGGTGCTGAAAAATAACAAAAATGTAAAGATAACCAATAATATCTTTAGGTATAATATACTTAAGTAATAATATCTTACACTTACTTTAGGTACATAGCTACCAAGATAAGAAAAAACTAGGTACTTACTGAAGATTTTTTCATTAAAAACTTACCTGTTTTGGCTCTGTTTCTGGGTTTTTTAAAATTAACTTCTTCCGACATCGTTTAGACATGTTCGGCGCTGTAAAAGGACGTGCTCTCCAATCGACGATGCACAACACTGGTCGCGGGAAGCTCGCGTTGAGTGCGGTACGAGGTCAGGGGGGATATGGGACGTTTTAGCCTCGTTCCGCACTGCATTAAAATTATATTAATTCAGTGCGGCACGAGGCCTAAGACATCCGGTACCAAGGTAGGTACACCACCGAGTCCGGAACCATTAGTGATCTCAAATATATATTTATCTCTTTCCTACACTGGACCAAACCAAAGCTATGCCATTCGCACGACAGAGAAATTCACTTTTTTGCTTGCCGCACCACAGGGAAGTTGCATCAGGGGTGATTTAGGCCTCGCTTCGCACTTAACGTGTTAAATCGCGACTCCTGTTTCAAGTTACTGGTTTACTGGTGGTCGGCTTCGGCCGTGGCTAGTCACCACCCACTGAACAAAGCCATGTCGCCAAGCGGCCTAGCCGTGTTCCGGCATGATGTTCGGTGTTGCCATTCATGGATGGCGGGTGAGATCAGTTGCGCTGCATGTGCCTAGTGAATGTAGCGTCTGTATCTACTGCCGCCTTCCTACCTAGGCAAGTATGCTCCATTGTAGATCTCAGCGTCACTTACCATCAGGTGAGATCGAGATCAAATACTTGCCTATAATGTAATAAAAAAAAATAAAAAATAGAAATCTTCGCGAGTAACAATAAAGTAAAAAAAAAAAACTTGATCTTTTAATAATTTATCCAGTGTGAACCTACTGCCCGGTAACAGTTAGTTCAGCCAAGTTGTTAGTGCCTCCTCTGACGCGATTGCCTTACATTTTGAACTTTGTATTCTTAATTTATTAGGCTAATGGTCTGTTTCCTAATGTGTACCTTATTCACAACTTATTTGACAGCTGCCCTATGCAAATTCTGTTTATTAGCATATTGTATGAGCCCTAAGTGTTGCAGCTAAGATTGATTGTATAAAATAATAAATGTCCTATAAGTACATCTTCATTGGCGAAGCTTACGTAAGGGATAGCTGAAACGATTTTGAGATTGTATAAAAATCCTAAACCTTCAAATGTCATATATTTATCTACAATAGAGGGCGTAACTCAACAATTAACATTAGCAGGTAGATCTCAAGGCGGCTGCGTACGGTGAGCAGACGTACCCAATGCAAACAGTCCCTTCCAGTGTAGCTGTGTCTGTCCGAAACATCGTTTATTGCTTTTTGTGTGTCTGTCTGCGGGGCTATTTTTGGGATGGCGAAGCACAAAAACATGTTTTAGACGTGGAGGTTTGTTTGTATTTTGAGTTTGACTTTGGTTTTTAGATTTCGTCCTTTTACTGGGAGTAAGTATACTTTAACATACAGGACATTATTATTTGTACTATTAACACTATCAACAATTAGGTGGTCCAAATAGTAGTAGGTTTTAGGTACAAATTTCTACGTAAATTAATCATGATATTGGGTACATAAGTATTAAGATAAACTGATCTAAAATAGTAGAAAGACAAAGTATATAAACACCTCAATGTTGTTACATTATGTACTCGCTACTGCTTTGAAAACGAACGTTCGGTTATAATAAACAAAGACAATAAGAGTAGAAATACTATAATAGCAACGATAGCAATCCTTACAAGACGGATATGATAGCACAACTTTCTTTACCGTTGCACAAGATATAAGTCAATAGAAATCAATGTCGTTGATCGCGAGCCCATCAGATACCCACAGAGTAACGGTAGATGGTATTTAATTGAACCTCTAATTAACCATGACTTTGAACATGGGAAATTGCTATTAGCCGCATGCTAATTATGAGTCATCTCTCGACCTCTTTGAATTTCCAATTTGTAAGAACGCTTGTAGCGAGCAATAAAAATTATTTGCTTGTTATATATTTTTTATGGTTGGTGTAGTTGTAGAAGGAAAGAAACTGGTAACGAATTATACTAATGATCATTAAATTGTTATATAGGAGAGTCAGGCTAGTTGTAGAGTTATAATAATATTATTTTTTTGTACGAGGCCCTCATTACTTTGGCATACTAAGTCAGGTTGGAATACAATAAACAAGAAAATTCTAACAACTAATAACAATATACTGTTATCATCTGTCTCATATGAACCACAACACAACACGAGGAAGTGAACGGTGTGCACAAACACAATGAACACAAACAATAAATACAAAAAGCAGTGTCGATGAAAACGGAAGCATGGTAGAAAATCAGGTATACATTGAAATAAATGAACCTAATAATTGACATGACGGAATTGAATGTTTATTGAAAAATGATGGCGACAAAGAGAATAGAAATAGTCATTTGGAAGGACCAGGACATAAATGAGAAAAAGAGAGATTTAATGCTTCTGTGATCAATACCATAATGATGTAGGAAAGTCTACGTAAAATATTTCTTGTCACGTTAGGTGGTCTTTATGCAAATTCCCTAACCAGTGTATCTCCTCCCGGAATAACTAACACCAAACATGAAACACCATACTAGTGAACACTAGAACTTTTTAACTCGCTTAAGTACTCATTAAGTAACGTTACTGTCCTAATGCGACTCACATATGTAGACCACGCCATAATTGGTAATGGCCACACGAGATATGGCTTAGGAAGTTGACCGGTTAGAATTTATCGTGCATATACAAGTTCAAAAAAGTGGTTCCGTGCGGGTACTGTTGACTTTATTGTCTGTAGTTTTGACAGGTTTTGGAAGCTCGGATGTAACATGATTTTTATCGCTGCCGCATATTTTTCTATTGTATCAACCGCTGCATTACTTTAAATGGTCTTCATTCAAAACTACTATGAGCCGTGTAGATTTTTCTCTTTTTAACTAATGTTTAGGAACATTAGTTAAAAAGAGAAAAATGAAGAATTGCCAATGGAAGAGAAACGGGGTTAGGACCCCGTTTCTCTTCCATTGGCAATTCTTCATATCTTAAGATTTGTAAGTATTAAGCTGTCGTACAGTAAATGCTGATTTAGCAATGGATATAGACAAATCATCAGATCCTATTCTGACCATAGGACTTGGGCTGAATCGTTTTGAAGATACTGCTCCAAATTCTGCTCACACCTAAGCAACCATCGACCAGATTCATTGAACATGCCCTGTCAGTCTCAACACGACTGTGGCCAGCCGATAAATCTTCAAGATCACGGGTCTTTCACTCGTGACTCCGCGGGGTTCGGTCCGCAGTACATCATCTTAATATTCCGGTTATGTTTTATTGCGGCGCTCGCGCAGATGGACAGATAAGGTTTGTGTGAAAGCTCGTTTGTTACTGGATTCGTCTAGTTTTGGATTGTGATATGAGAGAACTTTGTGGTAGTCGTTATTTTGTAACTTTATACGACCATAAGTAGTTTATTTATTTCTTTTCTTATTTTGAGATAGTTGGATCTTGAAGTAGAAGACTCTAACATATCTCAACCGTATTCACTAGTATATTAAAATCCATTATTTATTATTATTCAACCATTTGTGTCCTGTTGGGCAATGGCCTTCTTCCACTTTCTCCATTCCTTCCTATACTTATGAAGTACCAGTCCTTTGTAAAGGTCTCCAGTTCATCCCACCATGTTTCTATACTTGGCATGTGAGCGTTGGTAGCGGCCTGCAGTAAGAAGTGGTTTTTGGCCTAAAAGGTGACAGGTAGCACGACGGTTTGGCGTTTTTGATGTGTCAGCGATATGCATCAGGAAACGTAGTATGCTATTTCTTACGGGTTCCATAAGTTTATGGGCTAGAATATTGCTCTTCACCATGCACTGGCAAACCGCTAGTCCGGACGACTGAATCCAATGCCATTGGGTAATTCTATTTTATTAGGTACACGTTACAAAGTATTCGATGTGATCTCGGCACAATTCCTATAACCCTTTAGATTTATTGAATAGCAATCTGCAAATCCACGATTCACGAGTCAGATAGTGAAGCGGTATTCCATTTCACTTTCATCCGTGTACTGTGCTCCTCTGAGTAAATAGATTAGAAATTATTCACTTTATATTTTGTTCACGAATGCTAAGAAACATTTTCACTCATCACATCACACAGAGCTTAAGTTTGTCAGTTTGTGTGTAAGGAGCAATATTCGGAACTTTTTTTTTATTTTTTTTATTACAATATAGGCAAGTATTTGATCTCGATCTCACCTGATGTTAAGTGACGATGAGATCTACGATGTAGCATACTTGCCTAGACCTGTTCACTCTCGACTGGAACTACTGATCCGGTTCTGAAAAATCTTGCACTGATACAAAGGTGAATTATCCTCGAGTGTTAGGTATCACGGGCGGAGCCGCGGGCAGTTACTAGTGACATATGAATTGGTATCAAAAGTAAGTATGAATTTGATTTTAAGTTCGTATTATCAATGGGTTAGAAGTCTCTTATTTATTAACTTATTTCAATATTTAGCACCTACTTAAGCGTACAAAATGGGCATATGAAATAAAACTTATACATTTATAAGTTTTATTTTATTGTACGCTTGATGCATGGTAGGTCATAAAGAAGCTATAATACCGCCTAAGACCTTAATGTAACTACCTATGTTTGACAAAATAAATTTGATTTGATTTAAGTCTTTAGGCCATGAAGTATTTAACTCCGCGCGATAAGCCAATATCAATTAATATGCCCGCAATTTTAAAGGACCTACAAAAGTACATTTAGTACCTACGTTTACGCCATAATCTAAATAGGCCATACCATTTGTCTACTTTCACGAACTCGATTCAAAATCGTACCACACACCGACACCGACATGGAACCGCATAAATTCGAACCGATCCAATGCGACGTGTACTTCATATCTGTGATCGGCGGGTTGTCAATTCGAAAATGGTGGGGCACACACAATATCGGGCTCGGTAAATGTCATCGGACGCACGGGGCGTGGCGGTTCGAGTCCGGACGGAGAAATCGAAGTCCACACTCATTTTGTTCCACAATGTATAATTTCGATATCATTGTAGCGGTCAATGGTGAATTAGTCACGTTTCGCGATCGAGACGCATCCGTGCCCCCTACTATGCGTATCAGATGGAAATGGACTTGACAATGAAGTCTGAATTCTATTTGGTATTTATTGTGTAATAAATACCAAATAGAATACATATATATATAATATGATTTTTATGGATATAACAATATCGCCAGGCGAACACTATACGGTCCCACACTAAGCGACGCTTGTATTATGGGTACCGTACAATGGACTGAGGGTGAACCCAGTATAGCAAACTTATATAGATACAAAACATCCATGACTTGGGTACACCCATTCGTGCTCATCACGAAATGTGTGTCTCTACCAGGATTCGCACCCGGGACCCTCGCGGCCTGGGTGTATAGTAGCATAGAGCTATAATTATAAAAATTAGGTTATTTTTCTAGATCTTCATATTCATCCCTAGATAAAGGAAAAGGCAAGGCATATTATAATGAAAACAAAATATTCTTCATTTAAATAAATGAAATGTAACTTAACCAAAAACGAAAGAACGAGGCTTACTTATAATTAAAATAAACTATTTATATCAAGACTCAGATTCTTCACAAAATACCCGACGACTTAAAAGGCCGATACTCAAGCAATTAATGAGTTCACAGGTATAAAATATAATGCGCAGTCGTAAAGCTTACAGATAAGCTAATGAAAGCGAGATCGGTTAAAAAAAACAACACGAAGCAAATGAGGTCCGATAAAAACGACATTTAAATATTTTCAAAGGTTATGCATACCTAAGAATACATTCAGATTAGGAATCGAAGAGTCCTCGTATTCCAAACATAAGTTCAATAAATAATTATGTTTTAGGATTGCAGCAACTGAAATAAAACATCTTTTTTTTTAAATCACCCGACGATCCCACTAGCTACCTACCTACCATCGGTCCCAAACTAAGCAATGTTTGTAATATGGGCACCGTACAATGTTCTGGACATTTTCCCAGTATATTGTTATTAATCATCCATGACTCGATTACAAACATTCGTGCTTATCACACAATTTTCCTGTTAATGGAGTTCGAACCTTCGGTACAGGAAATCAAGGTCACTTGTAACCGTGCAAATAAGTATATTACTTACTGCGTTAGCAAAAATCTAGGATAACTCTATCAATAAAATCGCGCGAGGTAATCTGCTTGCATTATAATAAATAAATTATCTTAACAGAGTTTTCAGATAATGTTCAACATGCAAATTTTTTACTACATGTACTTGTAAAGATGTGTGTCTCCAACACGCGTTCTCGATCATCGAAACGCAAAAGTTACGTTAACCTTTACGTTAACTACACACAACGCGTTTCAAGTCGAAACCTAAGTGTGTCACGCCGATACGCATCTCAATGTTGAACGCGCATCGTTTATAGCCGATACATTATCATAATAATGAGAGCGTTTTTGTATCGCCAGTGGGGCCTCACTTTCGATTTTAGTTAATTGATTAATGTCTAGATAACGCGAGATGTGTTCGACATAAAGAAAGTGATCCGAAACTGATGTACATTATAATAAAAAAGTTAGTTTTTACGAGCATTCATTTCAATGCGGAAGAACTTTTTTTTAATACACTGTCGTAAATGCGTCATTAATGGTTACGTTTTCTTTTTAATCTGACATTTGGAAATGGAACTGTTTTTATACTGGAATCAATTCTAGAACGATTGATTTTTTTTCATAATAAATAACGCTTTGGTACTCAAGTTCTGACTTAATGTTCCACCTCATCGTTTTATCAACAATGATATAGCTTTATTAGTATCACCACTGAGGACAACTCTTATTACACAGTACAGTGCGTTGAAGATCTTACAGCCAGGCGGGTATCAGCTGACGGTCATTGTCTACGTGCTCCGAAAATTCTCATAGCGCGTTTCAGGATTGTATGGCGAATTTTAAATTGTTCTGAAAGCGTCTGCAGCGCCATCTGTGTAGATTGTGGCGCGGTTGAAGAAGTCGTTTCAGTCTAAAGAATCTAGCCTGAATCTCCCACTCTTATAGCCTTATAGTCTACAATACTGGCCGTTTTATTAACTCCTGGTTGAGAATGCTAGCTTGAATACAAGTTTCGAACCCCATAGTATAGTATTTAACTACGCTAATTCTTCGGCTCTCATTTTGAACGATTGTTTCGTGTGCACTGTGCGTGAAAGCTCAACTGATTATACATTACGATAATGTCCTCACGTTGTCGACTAGGCAATTAACTTTCTAGATGATACATTATTATGAGGATCGATGTAAAATTATGATAAAGATGATATCGTAATTATAACCGACCGACATAATATTGTGGGGGAGAAAGTATCGTATTTAAGTATTTGTAATCTGATTCTGTTTAAAACAACATAATATGTACATAAACCAAATTTATTTTTCATTATTTTTGCTGGCTCAGGTACTTATTAATAGTCAGAGTTTATCGCCGGTACGAAAGGTTGGTGCCACTAAGAATACCCGGCAAGCAACTTTAAGAATTTCAAGAACCACCGGCCGTTACTTTATGCGCCTAACACCGTATAGAATCATTTACACACACAATTACTTTGTAAGTTTACTAATAAATTACTTTGAGTACAGCTGTAGACGTCATTGCAGTCACGAACTGTGCTAGCTTCCCAACGGCAGAGATTTATGACGGGACAAGTTCGCACTTCGCTCCTGAGAATATTAATTTAAATTGAAGTTATTATGATTAGTGGTTTGTAGGGGCCAGTATTTGGATGGGTTGGCGATGTTAAGAAAATATCAAGTTAGAGTTTCGTACTACAGACACTGTACCTTCTGAGGCACGTAGGCCGATAAAAATAATTTAACTCGTTGTAGAGACGAATGGAGACCTCAAGACACTGTGAGCACTTTTTGCATAGATCGGACCGCAAACAACAACTAAATATACACCCCAGTTCAAACTATGACCGTGACCATGGTTGCTGTAAACAGCCGAAACGTTGGGAACGTAAAAACGAAAATAAACGCAATAAAATCCGTTAAATTAGTTTTATTTTAATGTGTGGTATTCGCGTTGATATAAGAAATCCATATCTATCTAACATATTTAAACATTCTAAAGAAACATAATTCTAAGCTGCACTTATGAGAACATCGAAATAAGACGAAGAAAATTAAACTCACACTTTACGTACATAGGTTTCTGAACTATGAATATGTTTATAACTTAAACTTTCTACCAAAACGACTCGCCGGTATGCTGATGTGAATTTATACCAACGGTATTCAGGCGCCTGCCCCCTAATATTTGTTCACGAATTAGACTCACTGTAATCTCGCGTTTATCATTCATTATCACTAACATAGCCAACGTATCTTTTCTTTTTTTAATAAATGCAACAACCTTATTGAAATGGTGATAAGGATAAAATTGTATTATTCGTATTTAAGTGTGTGTAAATTTATGCTGGCTAGTGAAGTCGTGTTCAAATTATTTGTTTTTGATAAGTTAATTTAGTTTTGATCTCGCTCGGCGGGGGAGTGCATGGAGTGAATACAATTAACATCTTGAAATGAAACTATTTTTTTGGATTTTGTCGCGTTTATTTTTTGTTTTTACGTTCCCGACGTTTCAGCTGCTTTACAGCAACCATGGTCACGGGATGACTGAGGTGGTTGACGTCCTAGTGTCATAGTTTGTCGGGTTGTACCCTCTTAGTTAGTTGTTACTTGCAGTCACATCCATTATTGTATTTATAATGTGTATTTATTGAATGTTACTTGACTATGACAAAATGCCCACTAAATTGTGGGCAAAGCCATATTCACATTAATTTTTTTTCAACGCATTTCCTAAATATCCAAGAATAATGTAATTCTAGATCTGAACTGAAAAATATTTGTTTATTATCCGACTTAATTTTAAAGTACTTACGTTACTTGAGCTTAAGTGCAGACTTTACGCTTGCTTACCTGAAAAAAAAAACTGTTATTAACCTTTGAAATAATGACCGGTACTTAAATATCTGATGCTGTTAAAAACAGCAATGACACTGATTGGGTAAGCGCTAAATAATTTATCCATCAATCCATTCATCAGCCGGAATACGTCCACTGCTGGACAAAGGCCTCCCTCAATGACCTCCACACACCACGGTCCTCCGCCACTCGCATCCACCGGCTCCCTGCTACGCGTGTGATATCATCAGTCCACCTTGTGGGGGGGCGTCCTACACTACGTCTTTCGGCTCGTGATCCCCATTCGCCAGACGCCGAATAATTCAATTTTAAGGGGGAAGCTCAGGGTCAGGGCGCGAAATTCAAAATGTCAATGGTTTTTATTTTTTTACGAAAAATTTGGACATCTTTACGATGTAATTTAGTGTTTTGCGATATTAGCATTCTGCATTGGATGTTTCGATGTATTAAGTTTGCTTAAAAAAGAACCTAATCCGATACAATACCATAAGGTTTGTAAAAACCGCTACTTTTACTAACTTAATGGTGTTGTATCGCTTTAGGTACTTTTTTAAGCAAACTTAATACATCGAGACATCCAATGCAGAATGCTAATATCGCAAAACACTAAATTACATCGTAAAGATGTGCAAATATTTCTTAAAAAAATAAAAACCATTGACATTTTGAATTTCGCGCCCTGACCCTGAGCTTCCACCTTAAGCTTTCAGATGCGCAAGGTAGGTATGTACAAGCTATACCTGCATATATAAACGTTTTGATTATGGATTACAATCACGACTGGTTAAGAGTAACAGTAAACAAAGAACAAAGGAATCGCGTTTAGAAATCACAGTATCGTGCAGTTTTTACGTGTTGAATATATTCAGTAAACTTATACTTGCCTGGTAACCGTAGCGTGCTATTATAATAATATCCCCAGACGAACAAACCAAAAATGCCCACACTAAGCAATGCTTGTATTATGGATACTTTTATAGATATTAAACATCCATCATTCGGGTACTAACATTCATGCTTACACAAGTTTGTCCCCATAGGACTCGATCCCAGGACCCTCGGCATAGAAAGCAGTGACGTGGTAGTGACCCCACTAACACTTGCGCTAGTCGTCAAGTATTACTAACTTTGTTTGAACTTTTCTGTGTTATTTTATTAGAAACAAGTATGTAAATTACTAGGCGAGTTGTTTTAGTGTAGCTAGTAGTACGCCAACAGGGTATGATAGATTTTACCATGCAATGATACAAAACGGAACGTAAAACCATAAAATAAACGCGATAAAATCCGAAAAATAAGTTTTATTTTAGTTTTTATTTTATGTAATACCTACAATTTATTTTTATGTAAGAATACAGTAATGTGCTTTATACTTATTAAAAACTAGCAGTTGCCCGCGACTTCGTCCGCGTGGTATTTAACAAAGACAACCGTTGACAACAGCCTGCTCGCGTGTTCTGAGCCCGCGGGACGCATTGCATGTTGTTGCTATCAAACTTAATCAGGCGCTGCGCTGCAACATTGGTTTTCATTTTTTTTCGTGAGATCCTATTTTTTTTTTCTAAAATAAAAGTAGCCTAAGTTACTCCTTGTTACATCAGCTATCTGCCAGTGAAACTCCCGTCAAAATCGGTCCAGCCATTACAGAGATTAGCCGGAACAAACAGACAGACAGACAGACTGACAGACAGACAGACAGACAGACAGACAGACGGACAGACAGACAGACAGACAGACAAAAATTGTAAAAAATGTTGTTTCGGTATAGGTAACGTGTATACATCCAAATGCACTTAGTAAAAAGCGGTTATTTTAATATTACAAACAGACACTCCAATTTTATTTATATGTATAGATACTTCAATTAGGTTTCCAACGTATCGTTGCCTTTACTTAGCATGTCAATATATAAATGGAAATAAAAATTACTTTACCAATTAGATGATACTCAGTATATATATTTAACTTAGCAATAAGAGGACATTAAATCTCATCCGCATACTAAACACAAAGTTAAACACCAATCCGTATGGGAGATCGTTTTCTAATATTTGCAAAATAACGAAATAGAAAGTTTTTATACCGATGTAAAATATGAAACATGTTTCTTTTTCTTTTACGACATACCAAAGCGAACCAGTACTACTGTTTACCCACTTTGGGTCGAAGTGTGACCGTAATGGTTTATGTAAGTTTGAACAATTTGTTGGGTTGTTAAAAGACTGGTGTCTGAATACATATTGAGAGTGTACGAAAACGTGATTTTCCATGTGTTGAAACGTAAACTAAACCCACCTTGGCACCCAATCTGTAGGGCCGATTTGTTGGGTCCCTACAAATGGCATATCAAGGGGCGAGTTTGCTAGTCATTTTTTTTTTTTTTTTTTTTTTTTTTTATTACATTATAGGCGAGTATTTGATCTCGATCTCACCTGATGGTAAGTGACGATGAGATCTGCGATGGAGCATACTTGCCTAGGTAGGAAGGCGGCAGTAGATCGAGACGCTACATTCACTAGGCACATGCAGCGCAGCTGATCTGACCCGCCATCCATGAATGGCAACACCGAACATCATGCCGGAACACGGCTAGGCCGCTTGGCGACATGGCTTTGTTCAGTGGGTGGTGACTAGCCACGGCCGAAGCCTACCACCAGTAGAGTTGTCACCTGGTTGGCACCACCCAGGGTTTTAATGGGCCGTGTTTAGAACTGCAATTCCAAATTACCTAGTGAATGTAGCGTCTCGATCTACTGCCGCCTTCCTACCTAGGCAAGTATGCTCCATCGTAGATCTCATCGTCACTTACCATCAGGTGAGGTCGAGATCAAATACTTGCCTATAATGTAATAAAAAAAAATCAATTATCTTTAAAGCAAAATACTTAAACGCTAAACTAGGCCCGCCACACACTCCCACCACTGCTACTCCTGTAAGCCAGGATCTACAGTGGTGTCCAATGAAGACACCGAGGTTTGACCCTCAGCGAGTCCCGGGATAAAGTTAATTGTCTTGGAACCCGCACGAAATTAATCGAAAGATAGATAGGAGGAGTTGGAAGAAAATTATCCACTTCCCTCCATTGCAAAGCGGGAGACAAAAAGATCTGGTAGACAAATGTCCACAGAAGTAAGACTATTACAGCTGGACTAACTAACTTAAACGCTAGTCAACTATTAACCCCCGAGTTCATTTACTTACTATAACTTTATCAAACGATTTAAAGTACTGTAGATAAAAATAATATTTAACGGCTTTGTTTTGGTTTAAATTATAAATATTTGATTAAATTTTGGAAATTTATTCCTACATTGTTTCAAGGATGTACTTCATTTATATTCAGTAAAAGCAATAGTAAGTAAAGAAACATCTGGAATAGCATATTAAATCAAAGTATCAAAGAAAAGTAATATGAAATCACACATGTAATCATAGGTTGTATAGCTAACAGTACTATTATGACTGTTAAGTGCTTGCGCAATCACTCGTGATAAGGTTCATAGCTCATTGTTTATATTACCAAGCAGTACTTGGAAATTATTTTGTTATTAATTTTGTGCCTACAGGTAAAGATTACAATAATTCTAGATTAAGCATGTACTATGAGATCCTATTAGGTAAGCTATTTAATAATGACAGTGTCTGACTAATGCCACCGTATTACCACCGTATGATGGTTGTAATTAAACATTCTTATAAGGGAAATTATACTTATATTATACCATTGTATGATGGCTAGCGATCGTATAAAATCTTGCTCATGCGGGAAACTGGCCATATAACGAAAATAGAATACCTGAGCAAACCCATAGTAAGAAAATTATAATATTATATATTTAACTATTCTATATTAAATTATAATAAATAATACCAGCCCTTTTAATGTCCCACTATTGGGCACGGGCCTCTTCTCAATGCAAGAGGGATTAAGCCATAGTCCATCACGCTGGCCCAATGCAGGTTGGCGGACTCCACACGGCTTTCGAGGGGTTCTCTCAGATATGCAGGTTCCCTCGCGATGTTTTTCTTCACCGTTTAGCAAGTGAGATTCGCACATGAAATCCAGAAATCCCAGAGGTGCAAGCCGGGGTTTGAACCTGCGTTGCTCGTTACCGAGGCAAGCGTTCTACTAACTTGGCTATCACTGCTATTCAATAACTAGCAATTTATTATTAATCTGAAGTATATAGTTAGCAGTATAATTTAGTCATAGCCAATCGTTGTAGCTTGTCCAAAATTGCATTGAACTCTAAATTTATAAAAGCTTTAATTAATTACTTCCAATGCCATTTCAAAGCACTTTGCTCCCGTAAAATGGTGGAGGAAAACTTTCCATAACGTATTAAAACGTTAAAATATAAGAGATACCAGCATCATTACCCGTTTTACAAGAAAACTGTACTTTCATCGGTATAATAATTAAACTCATTAAAGTTGAAGTATCAATTAAGTATACAATCGCTTAGTGGTTAAGAGAAATTGTTAGAAGCGAAATAAATGCCTTATAAGGAAGTTAACGTTGTAGTCTATTATGGCTCTATGATTAGGCTTTTGCTAGCTTGCACTTCGATAAAAGAGGTTTTATTGTTACATCCACGATCTAACACAGCTGTGTATTCATGAAAACCAGACCTTACAGTAGTCTGTCTCTACCGAGACAACCTAGACATCTCACGAGTCACTGAAAACGCAATCCCACTAATATTATAAATGTGAAAGTTTGGATGCATGGATGTTTGTTACTCAATCACGCCAGAACGGCTGAACGGATCGGGATGGAATTTAGCACCGAGATAAATTCCAGTCTGGAATAGCAAATAG
This sequence comes from Pheosia tremula, assembly GCA_905333125.1. NCBI lineage: Eukaryota > Metazoa > Arthropoda > Insecta > Lepidoptera > Notodontidae > Pheosia > Pheosia tremula. The sequence goes on along the minus strand of HG995408.1, from coordinate 8,965,404 downwards.
GTTACTTTTTATTCTCTTTCTTTGTTCATGAGAGAGAATGAGACGACATTAATAACTTTTATCTCCCTATATCAAGCGCTGCTAGGCCCTGTTTTCTCACTATAATTTCCTTCACGAGGTATATAAAAAAATCTGTTTCGTGTTTATTCCCTCAATTTGTCCTGCTAGGCCAGTAATCAGGTTAAAATAGCAGAATTAGATTCATGAATACTGAATGTTCATCTACGACATTACCTTTTATATAGTGTAGGCTATTTGCAAGCACCCGGCGCCTGATTCATTATGCTCATACCAATCATGGAGAGGAATGTCTTAAGTCAATATTCATTAGAATAAATACTATAAGCTCTCGATCCACTAGCGTGTAATATCAAAGTTTTTACAGTGATGCTCGCTACTAAAATAAATGACTATATATGTATGTATAAAAGTTCGTGACTTTTCAAGATATCCATTTTACTTCATCGCATTTCATTTCGTAAAGAAAGAAGAAGTTCCTTAAATTATGAGTCACATTGAAATAAAACGATTTTTTCGGATTTTATAGCGTTAGTTTTATGTTTATGTTGTAAAATTTGTTTTATTTTAATGTAAGAAATCAATATATGAGAGTCAGGTTAGAGCGTAGATTAGGAACAAGGATGGGCCGAACCAACCACACGTTTTTCAGTGATGTAGACGCACGTCAAAAAATATATTTATTGCATGTGCCGAGAACTAAGTGTTCCGCGATCATACACTATAATGAATCTTGGGCTTTATATTTAAAACTCGTGACACACGACTTTCAACCTTCTATCTTAGAACATGACATTGAATACAATTGTTCTTAAGTCAATTGTGTTCACCAAAGAACTAACGCTGCTGTTAAAACATATGCTATTCTCTTTTCAACTTTAAAGACGTATCAATGAGAGGTGTTGCTAGCTTTGCGGTATGCAAATGTAATGTTGTTGTGATATAATTAATTGGGAGCTACAGGATATCATTTTACGAGCCGTGATAATAACTAGCGAAGTCTGCATGGGATGGTATGTGCTTGCCATAGAAACAAATAGTTTTAATCGTAGATCAAGTAACGAGCATTCAGATGATGGTAATAATGATTTTAGCTCCAAGTCTAATAGATTTAAAACATATAGGAATAGTCAAACTTTGGGACATGTGGTCAACCTACTTTCTTGCCTGAAGCACGGTGTTTTGAATCGAAGGGTATCTCACTGAATTGAAAGGTAGGACCATGAGAAAGAATAATATTGTCTGGAAATAATTATAAATCAAAAGTGTTCTGTCGATTGAGGGGTGCTACAAACTTGAACTTTCTGGAAAATACCTCTAATCTGTCCTTCCAAGATTCGCCTTGGGCGACCCTATCTGAAGTTTCCGTTCGCTGGGTATAATTCTTTTGTCAGTCGCTTGTGATTCATCTTCTGAACACGCAGCTTACAATACTTTTATCAAAATGTTGCCACTAAAAAAATATTTTAAGTTTACAGTTTACTTTTCCAAATTCAAAGTGAGATACGGTAAATTAAGAGAGAATTTATAAATTTCAACTAGATAAAACTGAATACACAAACTAAAATAATAAAACAAAACTGTCAGGGAACACCTTGGATCATACGAAATAATCATTACTGATATGTGAGCACCTATACGTAGATAATCTTTATTTACAAAGACTGGCGCCATCCAATCTTCTGGCGGCCAATTGTGTGAGATAAGGCAACGATAATACTATGAATACTATCATTATTTGTATGATAAAAATGATTCCAGGTACTAATGTCGTATACATTTCAATGGTTTGGAGTTGTGATATGAAAATGGCTCGGCTATTGACACAGACTTGTAATAGAGATATGAAATATTATAATCACTTATTATCGTTATTGTTATATTGATAATCGATTTTATTATGAAGCGCATGGTTGTATTGTGCATTTACATAATCCATACCTAGCGAGCCATATTTTCTAGTTTTACAAATCTTTTAGATAAATCAATAAATATCGCCAGACGAATACACCAACTATATGGTCCTACACTAAGCAACGCTTATATTATGGGTACCGTATAATAGACAGAGGGCAAACTCAGTACGTCAAGTGCGAGATTATTCGTCAGCTAACCGTATACTTTATAGTCTACCGTATTTAGACATTTTGTATGGAGAATTGAAAGTTTTAAATACTGTCCACTAGAGGCGATTTTCGATAGCCTTTGGGCGGCCTTAAAACTCAGACACCAGAGGCCCTATACTAACAAACGAGGGAATTGAAGGCTCATTATTTTGCTGTCCTAGTTGTGGACTTATAGGACCATTTTAAGCTTTTAAGAACTTAGGTCAATGCTGCGTACAGAATAATGTAAGCCTACGTAACAGGAAATGAATTAAATCAACAAACTCAAGTTTTATCTCGGAATTCCAATGGTCAACACAAATGAACAAAAGCCTCTAACGTCAAAAGCATAAAGAACAATTCGCTTCACAAATTGATTGCCACAGGAAACAGTGGGGGCACAATTGAAGCCCGTTAAACAAACTCGATCATTCCGGTACGCTTCGTACCAACCTACGGTATAAGAATGGGATACAACTGTTTGTAATTATCAAACTATTTGGTAAAGCTTTAGTAGAGGTGAGCGAATAATATAATTTCATGAAATCTAATTAATTCTCTAACGAATCCCTCGTTGCAATTAGTGATGCTACTCATGTAGTTAGCGTAGTTTTATAAGCAATCAATTTTGATAGACTAGTGGATAAAACAAATTGTAAGCCAAATAAACTGACAATTGAAACATTTGGAGATGAACAAAAATGTGGAGATATATAATGTTCACAAGGTTACCCAGAAAATTTGAGCTTAGACAATCCAGGTTTGGGAATAAGACCACATACTAAAACAATTTCACCAGATCATTCAAAGCCACCCAAATGCAATCATCAAAATTGAAGAACATCACTTGGATTGTAAAGATATTAAGCAGAATAAGTTTACGTAAGTTTTCATGTTGAGTGCGGTACTATGATAGATAAACTCGATTAGTATTGCTACATAGAATTGATAATCGTGACCTCGATAGATAAAAATATATTCTGGCTGTTTAGATAGGTAAGTCAACAGTTGTACGTTCTGAATATATTTAAGGGATCAAATGTCCACTACATTTCTGAATTTATTTTTAAACCTACAAACTGTCTTAGCATCTTTACTAATAAAATTTAATGGAATTAATTTTTACTGCACAGTTTTAATTAATCTCGTACATAATACTTTTATTTTTAGACCTGAACCTCAAGCACAATGCTTTTTACGCTTTCTGTAGCGTAACTTCATTCATCCCTCTCACACCACAGATTTCATAAATAAGTATGAAAGTGACAGCCTGCTTTCTCAATGACGTTATGATTACATTTGAAGTTCCCGCTTACCTTACACTACTTTACGAGAATTGTATTATCAGAAGTTATATGACATACATTGTTATTTTTATTCACAAACTCACTTGATCTACTTTCACTTTATAACTATTAAACTATATTTTTATCATAGAAACCAAATATAAAACACCATTTATTATTCTAAATTAAAAGCATTCCTTCATCTAATCCTTATAGACGTTATTAAAAAACACACACAAAAACCTTATTAAGAAAAGTCCGCTTTATCACAATTCATCATAATTATCAGTCCATTACCGGCTACTACTGTATATGCCTCTACTTTCTCACGCTGTGTAGTTTCATTGTCTTCTTAGTCAATAATGCTATTAAAATGATCTACTGTGTTCATTTTATGATTGTTCATTAGTTTATTATCAGTATCTCCATTCGCTTTTGTGCTGCGATCTTATCCTGCAAGTTGGCTTTTTCGTTTTATGAATAACGCTCTATAGCTAAGTATGTTTCAACGTTTGTTAATTTCTTCAATGTTTTTAATGTCTAACATTTAGACCGAAAATTAGACCATAGAACACGATTTCCGTTACGGTCAGATTGGTTCTCTTCGTATTTCGATTGTACCTATGATTTCATGGGGTTTATAGGGAAGGCGTGTAATAGTTTCAATCAAAGCTCGGATTGGCAGAACGAATTGCTGTTATTCAAAAGTCGTGAGAGCAAGTGGTACAAAAGCAATGATCTTTCACTTTTGCAAATTTTAAATTCAACGTCTGATGTTAGTAAGGTCAAATTTAAAAACGTTTACAAAAAATATGTTTACTTAATGAATCAATGCTGTAGTTCTTATCATTTAATTAATCAGTGTAATGCAGAAAGCTATCGGCACGGATGATATATGAAGGAAAACAGATTGTAATTATAGCTTTTACTGCATTTAGGTTGAGGGGAACCACTTATTGTAAAGCATTAAAGTTCACTTTTGATTAATTCTCATCCATTATCAAGATTTCGCCATTTCCTCGCGTTGTTATCTTATTTGGTCTGTTGTTTCACGTTTCTGTTTATAGGATTTGTTTACGATCTTTTGCTCGGAGCTTGGAGCTTGAAGTAACGATAAATATTTACCATGCAAGTTCTTTAACTTCAAAAATGAGTGTGTGTAATATTAATCTCATTTCATAATTTTTACTTTGCTGTTCTTTGTAGATTCTGTTTTGAAGTTTAAAAAGAGATCAGCAAGTAAAAATAAAAGGTGTTTTGTTAGATTGTAATTGTATGCTTACACTTACCTTTTGCTAACACCTTACCCTACTCAGTTGTTTTTGATAGGCAAAACGGCATCTGCCTCCATTTCAATTTCGATTACCAGAAAGTACTTCATACTCGTACCGTTACAAATTGATAGCAATCAAACATCGTGACCAAGGTGTCAGACTTCGATAACCGCGGCGCCGAAGCATCCGCTAATCTTATCATTGCATTTCTTAACGTCCATTTCTGCGCATGCATCAACAGCTGCGGCCTAAGCTGAAGATCGCCGATAATGTATAACTAGTTATGCGATTATATCGAATGTGGAAGTGTCTGTGTAGGATTTCGATAATGCTATCGGCAATTACGACGCTCTAGTTATTTATTGGCGTGTCATTAACATGGATTGGAGACATTTATTGGTAGTGATGTACGATAGTGAGGGTCATTACGGTTGCATATGATTGAAGAACAACATTCAGCTGCTATGCGCTAACTGAAGAATTAAAAGCAATGTAAGGGACATTGGTAGTTTAGCTGAATGGAATAAAGGTGTCCTGTTTGGTAGTAACAGCTCATACTGGGTTCGGGATAATGAAGAAGAAGCGTCGAAATGTCAGTGTGTAAAGGGTTACTGGTAAGGAAACATAAAGTCTATTGTAGTAGTGTTATAGTTCCAAATTGGTGATGCGATTAAATTTCTAAAGCGAATATTGTATGAAGTACATGCTAATATAACTTACAACATCGAACCTAGATTCGAAAGATGATGATGAAATCGCGAACTTAAACACAGAACTTTCTACAGTAAAGATAAGGGAGAGTTGCTCAAGTTTACGTGAACACTATTCCTGTGCTGATACAATCTTAGGTTCACGCTACATCATGGAACAGCCGACAGCAATACTGATTGAAGCGATTAAGATGAATGCTCTACTTGTTTTATTTTTCCAGAAAAAAATAACTTTAAGAAGAGTAGATTAATATCATTGGAAGCAGTAAGCTTAGTGAAATTAAAACGCGTATTGAAATGAGTAAATAGAAAGTAGCGAATTAAAAAGATGATACTTTTTTGGTCATGATTCGCCAAATAACAGTTTTTTATCACGAGCTTTTTATCTGAATGATGATGATACAGTAAGATACTAATGTCGATTTTCAATAAAGTTGTATCAAATAGGTATCGAGTCAGATTTTTTAATGATGTCTTCTCAGCAAATGATGTATCCGAACTCATTATTGGTGGACTGGAGTTAGTAGACACAGATTTTCAAAGACTGCTAAAAGTTAAGCATCCATTATTAAATTGATTTATTAGATTAACGTGAATATTACACATTGAAATATCATACACATATAATATCGAGTTTATTTTATGTTTTTACGTTCCTGACGTTTTGGGTCCTCCCGTGACCATTGTTGCTGTAAAACAGCCGAAACGTCGAGAGTTAAAACAAAATAAATGCGATAAAATGTGTAAATTAAATTTTATTTCAATATCCATTATTATTCTCAAAGTTAATTATAGTTTTAGTTTCTTAATTAATTTGGATTAATTTAACTTATCTGTTACAGATAACATATTTGTTATGCTATTGCATACGTTAATAATTAAAGTTGTAAATGTTACTATTATCATGAACGGTGGATACAATGGACAACAAATTCCGATGTACAAGTGCACTGTCCTCATTCGCTGTTATTGCTAGATTATTGTTTAGCTTTCCTTGTTTGCGTTTAGACTTGAGGACTTGGGCAAATAAGACCCATGATAACCAAAGTTATGAATACTAATGTATGTAATTATTGTCAAGATCCATATGCACAAAAAAAACACAGATTCCTAAAATATTTGTATTGTCTTCTTTTTCTGTATAAACTACTTAAAGTAGTTTTATACAGGAAAAGAAGCAGCATAACAGTATATTTAATTTGCCGTTTTTTTGTTTGAAAATATTATAGGCTAGTCATAAGGAAACATTTAATGACAATATTGCGAAACTATTTATATTATTTGATATAAATTTTAAATATTTAAAAATAAACCGTAATTTGAAATGACTCTCTATGAAACAAACCCACGACTACGATATAACGATAGAGATAAAATGAGACATTCAAAATTTGAAACAGATTAACACAATATTTAGGTGCAAATAAATTTGGGGTCGAGTCACCTTGGTCCGTAGGAGAAGTACCCTCGAGATACCCTACACGTGACCCTGGGTAGTGCCAACCAGGTGACAACTCTACTGGTGGTAGGCTTCGGCCGTGGCTAGTCACCACCCACTGAACAAAGCCATGTCGCCAAGCGGCCTAGCCGTGTTCCGGCATGATGTTCGGTGTTGCCATTCATGGATGGCGGGTCAGATCAGTTGCGCTGCATGTGCCTAGTGAATGTAGCGTCTCGATCTACTGCCGCCTTCCTACCTAGGAAAGTATGCTCCACGGTAGATCTCATCGTCACTTACCATCAGGTGAGATCGAGATCAAATACTTGCCTATAATGTAATAAAAAAAATAAAAAAATAATAATATACGAACAAAATGACATCAACACCCAACTAGAAATGGTTTCAACCCGGCGATTTCACTGAATGCAAATTTGCAATTTTTTACATACTGACTCATCGCTAAAAATAAAAAAAAAAACCAACACAATACATAAAGCCAACATCCGAACACTATTGTACTGGACATTGGTACATCCTGCGACCGTACAAGGTTAAAACAACAGCGGCTTATTGCTTTACGAGGTAGTCGGATGATTTTTCAGAATACATATGTAAAACTCGGATAAAAACGGCCAGTTACACACATCGCGATTTGATTCTCCAAAGTCTCACTCGGGAGTTTGAAGATTCATTTAAAATTGACTTAAATATTATTTAGCTAGTTCCACTAGTTGGATATTGAAGGTTGGATAAGAATTTCCACGTATAAGTATCGCCAGACGAACACAATAATTGGACGGTGTCAAATAAAACAACGCTTGTGTTATTGATCAAAGTATTAAGTTGAATTAGTAATTGAAATAAAACTATTTTTATCGCGTTTATTTTTTTGTTTTTACGTTCCCGACGTTTCGGCTGCTTTACAGCAACCATGGTCACGGGAGGACTGAGGTGGTTGACGTCCTAGTGTCATAGTTTGACGGAGGTACCCTCATATTTAGTTGTTACTTGCAGTCCGATCTACGCAGAAAGAGCTCGCTGTGTCTTGAGGTCTTGTGAATGGTACGCTTGGTTTTGGATTCATGATATTTAATACTGGTACCATCCAGCCACCTTCCCTATTGAAATTAGGAGGTTTTTTTAATTTCAATTTAAATTGAATTAGTAAGTTGAATGAAAGTATAGTAGATGGGTTGAATTAAAGTAGACAAGAAGTGGTATCATCACACAACCCTGGGATAAAGACTTAAACAAAAATTACTAAGACGGTGATCTGGAGGAATACAAATAATTGGTCTGGATAATAAAGATCCATGTTGAGAAGTCAGTGTTGTGTTGTAGAGGGGGGGGGGGGGGGGGGGGGGGGGTTTTTTTTTGTATGCAGTACTTGTGCGCATTCAACAATGGGTCATTTGCGTGTATCGCTTTGCTATGTAAGCAGGACTTGCGATAGCAGCATCTCTTGAAGTCACGTTCATATATCAGGTCACGGTTCGTTGATTGCCCATTGTCAATTACAAAGGTTATAGTTTTAGCTGTTGAAATCATCAGACCACATCAAATGTCAACGTCCGTGAATCGTATGGACCGAGAGAAGTTAAAGGTAATAGGATATCTGACAGAATGATTATTGTAATTCTGTTGTAGTATTACGAGCTTTGTTAACTATAATACTTCAATTAAACTTATAACATCCATGACAAGGAATGAATCTATTGCTTGCGATTTTCGGTCATAAGAATAAGGCCTAAGTTGGTAAAATTATGACTTAAATATCCAGTCTGGGACAGTACCTAACTTAAAAGAGGTATAATTTCAGCAGAAGGTTTACTACAGCTTGTAGTTGTTTTTTATATATTTTTTTGTCTTTATATGCCGGTTTTATTTCATCTTCGAAGGTGGCGCAAACTCAAAAAGATTTTGGAGATTCTATGTTCAAAATTATATACAATCACAAACAATGGATTTTTTCTTTTATTATAAAGGGTGTAATAATTTAGTTTTTAGGGTCCCGTGTTCAAAGTGTCCAAACGGAGCTTTACGTCTGTTTTTCAGAAGAACTCTTAAATCATACTTCGTGAACAGTTAAGATATAATTGGAAAAACATAAACTGTTAAAATTATAAATGGTTATTTTACCTTAAAATATTGGTTTTTAAAAAAATCGAATTAAACTGTGTGCTGCTATGGGCATGCTATAATGGGCATTGTACGGAACCCTCAATGTATAAGTCCGACTAACACTTGGCCAGTTTTTTTGTCGTAATGTCCGACCACCTTCGACGTTCCGATGTAAATTGGATCATCCATTCTGGTTTTTGATAATAATATTTTTTGTGCCTCTTCGGAATTCGCCTCAAGCTCAATAAATTTGCAAGTGTATTGCCGTTTTGCACCGATTTCTAAAACGTTTCTAACATTAATCATAGCTCGGGCTACTTTAAAAGAAAACTTACTAGTCTTATTTGGGTTCTAGTTTTGTTAAGTATTCAAGACTTTGTGCACTATAACAATATAGAGGTGACTCTACCGTCAGTAACAAAGAATGAGTTTAAAGAATTCTTGCTCATTAGAATTAAGCAATTCCTGCTGAAAACATATTGTTTGCAATAGTTACTTTTCTCTTGAAATTTGCACATTCAAAAACCTTTTCAATAAGTAGGTTTTAAGAGTATTGAATACGTAACCACCTAATGCTGAGAAATACAAACCAAAAATGGGACTATGAATTACTCATATCCATCTATCTATTAGATATTATTATAAAACAGTAACTAAGTTGGAAGGGATTTAAAAATGGTGCAATAGGGTGGTTGTAAATGTGAAGTCAGTACTTGTTTGTTTGATGCAGCAGAGCAAATCATTGAATCGGGCGGGACGGATCCGTGGGCAAAATATAGTGCAAGAAAATTAAAAAAAAATTAGCCCACCACGTATAGTATGATGACCGAAGAATAAGTGATGAAGAAATTGATATTGTTTGTGCCACTGGACTTCATTGTTTTAGGGAAGTACTTACAGTATTGAGCATAAAAACGACGTGGTGTCCCAAGCAATTTAAGATTAATTATATCAGCAGTTGGATTCATTTTTGATTGAAAGTTTTTGTAACAAATGATCAGATATATTGTAAAGACGTCTGCAAATTGGTAGGCCAATAGGAGGGGGGAGAAAGAATTGCTTTGTACCACGACTTGTTATTTGAAATAACGTTGGATCTACATTCAAGTTGACATTCGGATCATTAAATTACAAACGTTTCATAAAGAAAGAAGCAGAAGAGGAGATCAAATACTTGCCTATAATGTATATGAAACAAAACGGAGAACAACGTCGATTTCAAAATATTAAAACTAGATAACTGCTTCTACGAAAACATAATATTTCTGTCAATAGAATCGAACAGTTCCAGACTTCCGTGAGTTACGACACGTAAAGGTGTGTTTTCTTTATCGCCATTGATAAGATAAGATCTGAAGTGAGGTCAAGCCGGTGCACCGGCCACGATGGCTGCACACTTGGATTTATTGTTGATTTCACTAACAAGTTTCGTTTAAGGATATGTATGTTTTGAATCAATTTGTTTTCTATTTTTAGTAGTTGTCTTCTTTCTTAAATGAACATTGGAAAAATATGAAACTTCTCCAAAGAGTGTAAGATCGCTGAGATGCCGCTTCTTCTAAAGTGTCACACACACTTAAGAAGAGGCGGTAAATGACACAGCAAAGTTTACTTTATCTCTATCTACTAATAGAATAAGAGTCATTATCGACAATTTGAAATATTTAATGCTACGGTAAGTGATTTCAAATTAATTCATCTCAGAGTTAAATGGTTTTATATTTGCATTCGACCCTGTATAGGAAACATACAATTTCAAATTAAACTCGTAAATAGTTCTGGTCTGGTAGACAAACGTTATTGATGTGTCTGGCATCATAATTAACGAATACTGAGTCAGGCCATTTAGGATCTACATGCATTATAATTTAACAACAATACTGAAAATATGGTTTTATAATATAGGTTCCAGCATTATACACTGCGGAACGCCCACCCAAACATATAATAAACTCCCACTAATATTAGAAATGTGACAGTTTGGATGGATGGATGTTTGTTACTCAATCCCGCCAGAACGGCTGAACGGATCTGGATAAAATTTGGCACCGAGATAGATTATAGTCTATAGTCTCATATGCTACTTTTTATCCCGGTAAAATGTATGGTGATTTGTATTAATTTTTCATAGAGCAAAGGATCGCCATGATTTACAGAAAAGGACATAGAGGAAAAGGATATACTTTTTAATCGCGGGTAACACTGCGGGGCGCAGCTACTAATTAATAAGAATGAATTTCGCACAGAAATGCACGTGTATGCTGTTATATAACTTGGTAATCAAAATAAAACAATAGAGAACATTATTCTATAACTATTGAGGGCTTCAAGCTAACGTCCAGAGGGCAACGCTGTACTGAGAACTGGCATAGGAAGTGTGATAAAACGGTTAACTTTGGTTACATGTTACACCGATGCGCTACGCGTTTTGAATATTCTGTATCCATTAAGCTTTTAATTCATTTGTGGTTTCATAATTAGAAATTAACTGTTACCAATTTGGCCACTAAAGTTTAGTTTTGTATCTGTTTAACAAAATTAAGAAAAAATAATAATAACGGTGAAGGAAAACATCGTGAATAAAACCTGCATATCTGAGAGAACCCCTCGAAAGATGTGTGAAGTCCGCCAACCCGCACTGGGCCAGCGTGGTGGACTATGGCCCAATCCCACCTCGCATTGAGGCGAGGCCCGTGCCTAGCAGTAGGACATTAAAAAGGGCTGGAATTATTATTATATTATTGTAAGAAAAATAAGTTATATTTGGTTAATGTAATAACAATAATCACAAGCCCTTATATTCCGAATTCACATAAAGTACACAAGTCCAAATATGTTACTATCCAACAAAACAATTAAAACAAACCCATTCATTGCTCTTCAGATAGCAATAACTAAACTTTATATGACATTCTAACATAGAGGCGATTCGTCCAGGAAAATCAAGAAAATGTTCAACAAGCGTTTAGGATTCATGAAATTCAAATCAATTCCAACGACGGTGTAACAGTCGGTAATATTTTAATGGTAGTGCCTTTGTTCTGGCTCATATCGGCTGTAACTGGCTGGCTAGGGATGTTACTCCATGATTTGTTGAGGCAATTCGCATTAGGCGCTGAAGCACGTACGATGCTCCGAAGCATGCGGGATTAATGTGGAAGATTTAAAGCCTGTTTTTGCTTGATTTATTAAATTGTTGTTAGTTATGCGGAGATATTATATTCGATGGCGCTATTAGTTAAGGTTTATAATGGATTTGAATTGAATTGAAATTCTCCAAGAATAATTTGTATCTATTGATTTGTTCTGGAAGTCAATTGCGAGATTAATCGTAAGCTAACCGTATACTTCATAGTTTACGTATTAAGACACATTGTATGGTGAATTGAAAGTTTTGAATACTGTCCGCTAGAGGCGCTGTCCAATTTGCCATATTTGTCTTGATGCGTAGACTATCATTTATATAATTGGCTTACGAATGATCTCGTACTTGACGTACTGAATCGCTTCTTATGAGAAAAGTTATAATATGTTTACTTAACGTTACCTATTTTTACTTTGTTAGTATTTGTTTATTATTTGTAAGTTATTTAAATAATAATAAATATAGTAATACCAGCCATTTTAATGTCCCACTGTGGGGCATGGGCCTCCCCTCAATGCGAGTCTTTCGAGGGGTTCCCTCAAACATGCAGGTTTCCTCACGATGTTTTCCTTCACCGTTTAGCAAGTAATACTCATGGTTGAAAATGAGATTCGCATATGAAATCCAGAAATCCCAGAGGTGGGAGCCGGGGTTTCAACTTGCGATCCTCGTTACCGAGGCAAGCGTTCTACCAACTTGGCTATCACTGCTTTTTTTCATAAGTCTTAACTTACCTAAATGAATATAGGCCTGTCTATTATGGATTTGAAAACTGATAAATATGACAGCATTAACAAGAGCGTTTCCAAACATTCCGTTGAATACTCAACTGTCATTAACAAGGTTTTTATTATTTCCTTATAAAAATAGACGAGCCGAGCGCCGCCATTGACATCGGCTCGAATGAACACTTCCTTCCTGTTCCGCCACGTGTTCACAAGAGGGATGTCTGTTCATATCACATGGGGCCTTTTATTTGAATTCCTATGATATTCTGTTTCTTTTTGTTGCTTCTCTTTTTAAATGGTGAGTAATTACTTTGTATTCATCAACAGATGGTTGTTGCTTTTTTTTGTTTTTAAATTTGGTTCTATTTTATACTTTCTTCGGAAGACTGTTGTATTGCTATTGGTTGTTCTTTTATTATTATTTCACTTTGTTATGTATGATTGGCGTCAATGTTTCAATGGTGACTAAGCTTGAGTTCTGTAGGTATCTGTTATTCAAGTACGAAGGATATATTTCGAAATTGTTTTTTTGAAAGAAAAAAAAATCGTCTATAAAGGTTGTTTAAAGATGATTAAATTTTTGTGAAGTAATTACGTGATCTCATTTAATTTGTCAAAAAATCAAAAACATCTGGCAAATAAGCAGTTATGAATAGTTTAAACGTACCACCAGTTCGAACCGTTGGCTCCACTGTGAAGATCCGGTAATAAACTTATTGATTACCGTACCAATGGCCAACATAATATCACATCATAATCATCAACATTTGTTTATTAGAACGATTTAAAAATAAATCTTCTCAATAAGTTAGTAATGTTAATCCTCATATATCATATACAACTGTGAACTGATATTCCTATGACTAATATTTGGCATTTTTTTGCCAACTGCTTATTGCTTTGAGATGCCTATTGATTCATTTTTATAACATAATGAACTTTCATCCAATACATTTGTACGATCTAATTTTGTACCTATGTTTTTACATTTAAATAACATTCATTTATAATACAAAAGATCAAGATGTACTCTCAAATTAAGCTAATAAGGTCATTATAATAATATCAAGTGTATATTTGCAAAAAAAAAATCTTTACTCACAGTCTATTTTACAATCCCTTTCTTTGAAACTTTGAACAGTTTCTGCTAACGTGCATACATTGTATTTTTTTCTGAAGCCGCAAAGTTCGTTGGCCCATAAATTGGCAACACGGGTCTATGTCAACTACTGAAGTCAAGTGGCCTGTTATTTGTCCGTTTTACTGCCTGTTTTTATATCACTATTTTGATGGTTGATGTTATAATCCTGAGAAAATGTTAACGTAACGACTTTTATATGTTGCTATGCTAATTTGAGATGAAATATTATTATTGGTGTGAGTCAGAGGTAGTATTGGGCCATAAATTGGATATAATGTTTATTAAACTCCACAAATAGGCATTGAAAAGATTTCTACTCTTAATTAATTACAATATGTTTAAGTCACTTTTATGTGTTCTAATGAAATTTCATAGCCAATGATATAGTTCGCAATTAATTTTCAATACAACTGATAACATTTAAACGATAATTAAATCAAGGTTCTATTAAACGCGATCGAATTACCAACTCTTGCGCCGTCGTTACAACAACGAGCCGTCGTCGTTGCCGCAACAATAATGTTGCTGATCCAGAAATAACGATTAAATCCAAACGGTACCGAACGTTTTACGACTTGCTGCATTGCTTTCTAGCGCTCGCTATCTGTGCAGTAGAAATCATTTTTCACAAGCTATCAGCATAATTTCCATCACTGCGACATATAGCTTTCATTTCGCGCGTCAGCAACTAAGTTGCTACAACCAGACATACGTCACTCGTCGAACCTACTGCGATAAATACCTGCAGCGCTTGCAAGAGATAGAATGATACGATGAAAAGAGAAACGCGCAGTTACGTAAGAATAATTTTTAAAACGCATACGTTACAGCTGTTTGCGAACTGAAGTGCACTTAATTGCTTTGTAGCAAGAGTCGCGTTTAATTTAAAATGTCTTTGGGAGTGAAATATCTATTCGTAAGAACTATTATTTAATCTGTGCTACAACCTCCTCCTCTTAGTATTGTTTATGATTGATAATACCTATGTTTTTTAAGAAGGCATAGGCACAGTTTAGGTATATCATATGAGTTAGGTCTAAGTAGACCACATCACTTAAATAGGTAGATTACTCATATCATCTGGCATATGGTAACACAGTTGCTTAAGCAATCATCAAGTGAATCATAGGTAAATGATTGTACACGTGACTCACATTTATTATAAATACTTGCAACGTTGCAACCTGTATCCTTGAAATTGCCCTACATTTTACAATTATTGAGATGATCGCAGGTTCAAACCCCTGCTCGCACCTCTGGGATTTCTGGATTTCATGTGCGAATCTCATTTACAACCATGATTATCGCTTGCTAAACGGTGAAGGAAAACATCGTGAGGAAACCTGCATGTCTGTGAGAACCCCTCGAAAGATGTGTGTAGTCCGCCAACCCGTACTGGGCCAGCGTGGTGGGCTATGGCCTAATCCCCCTCTCTTTGAGGGGAGTATTGTGCCCAGTAGTGGGACATTAAAAAGATGTTTTGTTTTGACTTCAAATAATATTCCTTCCTCACGAGTAACAATTATGCTAAATTGTATCAACAAGTTGACTTATCAGGGCACCTAA
Organism: Pheosia tremula; assembly: GCA_905333125.1. Lineage (NCBI taxonomy): Eukaryota > Metazoa > Arthropoda > Insecta > Lepidoptera > Notodontidae > Pheosia > Pheosia tremula. Next base: position 8,949,869 of record HG995408.1, on the reverse strand, counting down.
TTACATTATCGCGTATTATAGAAATAAGATATATTCTTGAATGATTTAGACATAACAAGCTTCTAGGTCATTCATTTATCAAAAACGTGGCATAAAACTAAGTATTTTATTTTTTTATCTGTGTATAATGTTAATATATCACCACACATAGTAGAATGATCATAAAAAAAACATATTATAGTGTTATTTTAGCTGCCAGGTCGTTAGATAAGATCTTAGAAGCTGCTAACAAGTTGATAATTGAATTAAATTAATATAACTTGTTATTACAAGAAAAACATAATGAAATCGTAACGACCACACATTGTATGTAATGAACCAATTGAATTAAGTATGAGTTCGTTGGAAGTGGAAGCAGAAAGTTACGTATGATGTTACTAGTTGAGAAAATAATACATTGAAAAGGGAAGATCGTTCAACCACGCGGGTGGTATGGGCTTGTTGCTAAGCTGCGACGGTTATTGTCGAGGTCTTGGATAATGTTACGTTCTCCGAAAACTCTCATAGTGCGTTTCAGGATTGTATGGAGATTCGTCAGCGTCAGGTTGAAGAGGTCACTATAGCCAATTGAAGCCGATTGGGTAGAAAATGGCGCGTTTATGCAAGTAAGCACGAACATGATAACATGAGATTGCGCAATTGACAGGCCATAAAAGTGATAGTTTTGACAAAAACTCCTAGCTAATAAAAAATCTACTAAGGTTCATATTTGATACGTTCGAAGTTCAAATAAATAACAAATGACAAAAATAGGCCTTGCGATTCTACGATGTGCAAACGATATTTAACCGTATGGTGATTAAGGAGTTTGTTGGTCGACTTTATAATGTGCAAAGTAAAAAAAAATGATTTTTCATCTGACCTCACCTTTGCACAGTTTGACACTATGGTCTAAGTCTAGCAGTTTGGAATCGCCCCCAGTCAGTACCCTGTATACAAAAGTTGCTTTGGTTGGTTGATAGTGAGGTTTAAGTACCCAGTGCAAGTAATATATACTTTTAACAGAATAATTTTAATATTACTGGAGTCTACCAGTCTTTCTGACGATCATAAGCTCATGAATGAACCAGTCGTAGGGATTACAACATAATTGAAATTACCACTCGATAGTAAAGCTTAAGTACCGGTAATACCGTTACGACACAGTTCTCGTTCCAAATGTCAATCGTTATTTAACCGTGCGCAGGCGCATAATGGACAAAAAGTTATGGTAACCTCGCCCCGTGCAGTTCTAGTGGATTAATAAGGGATTGTCTTGACTTTTTTTTAATACGAGTAATTGTTTTCGAAATATCGTTGTGGCAACTATCGTTCTTTATTTAAAAAACAAACAATTAGTTGTAAAATATGAATTTGAGATGTTGATCTTTAGGTTCAGAAAAAAAAAATAACTTGGATCGTAGATGACAGGATTCTATCTTCAAATTCGGTAGGCATTAATCAATTTGCTGGAAACTTAACTTTGAAAATATAAAAAACTTAATTTCTGCATTCAAAAACATGTGTTGGGTGCGAAGTTAAGTTTAACACGCAATAGTTAAGTAAATTGTCATAATAAGTAATGTCAGGTTAAACTGGGCCACAGCGGAGAAAGTGTAGTTAAGTTGTTATATTTAGTCTTGTTTATTCTATGTGGATACATACGTAATGCAATATGTTAAGTCAATATGGTTTAACGAAATAAGCACTATATGTAATGAAATCTGATGATCAAAATAGTTCAAACCAAATGTATGAGAAAATTAATTATCTTTATTATTGAAATAAAACTATTTTTTAGGATAGGATTTATATTTTGATTTTACGTTCCTGACGTTTCGGCTGCTTTACAGCAACCATGGGCACGGGAGGACTGAGGTGGTTGACGTCCTGGTGTCATAGTTTCAGACGGGGTACCCTCATATTTAAGTGTTGTTTGTGGTCCGATCTACGCAGAATGTGCTCACAGTGTCTTGAGGTCTTGCAATGGTACGCTTGGTCTTGGATTTAATAATATTAATTACTGGATCCCAAGTCGGTGGTAGCACCCAGCCATCTTCCCTATTGAAATTAGGGGGATGTTTTTTAATTTCAATAGCCTCGCGTATCATCTTTGGTCGGAATCGGTGTTCTTTTGCGAGGATCTGTGGCTTATCAAATCTGATATAATGGCGGGTGCGATCTTGTACATGTTCACAGATTGCAGACTTCGTGGAGCGCCGGTGTTTCACATCAGCAATGTGTTCTTTAACCCGGGTTTTAATTGGTCTTAGTAATCTAGTTTTCGCGTAAATATAAGCAATCAATATCTTTATTATTATTTTTTAGTTATACGTTTTTATACTTATTCTACTGTTCGAGACAAAGACAAATTCAACAATGAAAGCTCATAAACCTCGTCCCGCCCGTTCTTGAGTTATTAATGGTGTAACTAACACGTGTTTGTTATATATATATAGATTGCTAATTTGAAAGAGATCCAAAAATCTAAAGATTCTTATGTGTATTTATTAAAAGTACTGAGCACGTTGCAATCATTATATATAGCTTATCATTCGCTTGTAAATATAAAAATAAAATATTCCCCAGATTTTTTTCCCGCTGGGTCGAAATTTAAAAGACAACACCGGCCAAATAAAAATAAAACATCCCATTTATTTTGCAATAAAAATGTTTATTTCGAATCGCATAATGAAACAGTTACAAGATTAAGATATTCGTGAAACAATGGTCAGTTTATAGAACTGGTTTAGCGTCGAGGGACAGTAGACAATGGGGCACCGGTTAATAGAAACGTTAGGTTGCGGCTATATTCAATAGACACTGGACTTGATCTGTATTGAACGGCACTCGTATAGCAAGGGCCTTATGGGACCAATTGCTCCGTTTATGGAAATGAGTACATTAGGATATTTTAATAATAATTCCGGCCTCCCCTCAATGAGAGGGGGGATTAGGCCATAGTCCACCACGCTGGCCCCAGTGCGTGTTGGCGGACATCACACATCTTTCGAGGGGTTCTCTCAGACATGCAGGTTTCCTCACGATGTATTCCTTCACCGTTTAGCAAGTGATAATCATGGTTGAAAATAAGATTCGCACATGAAATCCCAGAGGTGCGAGCCGGGGTTTGAACCTACAGTCCTCATTACCGAGGCAAGCGTTCTACCAACTAGGCTATCACTACCTATATAAGATCTTATATTTAGAATTTATACCACCCTACTGACTACTTATATGTGTTAACTAGCTGTTGCCCGCGACTTCGTCCGCGTGGTATTTAACAACGTCTCAACCGTTGGCAACAGCCTGCTCGCGTTCTGATCCCGCAGGACGCATTGCAGATTGTTGCTATCAAACTTTAAGCAGGCGCAGCGCTGCAACATTGGTTTTAATTTTTTTTCGAGAGATCCAATTTTTTTTTCTAAAATAAAAGTAGCCTAAGTTACTCCTTGTTACATCAGCTATCTGCCAGTGAAATTCCCGTCAAAATCGGTCCAGCCATTTCAGAGATTACCCGGAACAAACAGACAGACAGACAGACAGACAGACAGACGGACAGACAGACAGACGGACAGACGGACAGACAGACAGACAGACAGACAAAAATTGTAAAAAATGTCGTTTCGGTATAGGTAACGTGTATACATCCAAATGCACTTAGTAAAAAGCGGTTATTTTAATATTACAAACAGACACTCCAATTTTATTTATATGTATAGATATATGTCATGAAATAAGTTTGTTTTGAAGTTGTTTTGTTTAAATAATAAAAGTAGTAATTTAATAACCCGAAAAAAATCCATGAGATGGTGTTGCCATTATACCCGTTTATTAACAATGAACACAATTGTAGTATAAAACATCCCAGATATATCTATAAAAATTATTGATTGACATCTTAACACTAAATAATACAAAAAATAAACCTTAAATAAGTTATCAAACAATCATAAAAGCCCGTAATGTTGCCCAGTGTGACAAATGAAAGCACGTCTGGACAAAAACTTTAATAGAATAGAAGATTACTTCATAATAAAAGTGATTGGAGTTTAAAATTGTTTACCTCTGTTTTTATAACTATATTAAGAACTTATACTTATATCACAAATAATATTTATAATAGGCCAATAAAAAAAGTAACCTTTCGAGGAATAATAAAGTTTAAAATATTTAAAATAACACTAGTTACACGAATTATATTGCATTTATTTTATGTTTTTTACGTTTCCGACGTTTCGGCTGCTTTTCAGTCACCATGGCAACGAGGGAGCTGAGTGTAAGACGTCCTACTGTCATGGTTAGAACTGTTGCTAGTTGCTGTAAAGCAGCCGAAACTTCGGGAACGTAAAACCATAAAATAAACACTATAAAGTTTTTTTTTTTTTATTACATTATAGGCAATTATTTGATCTCGACCTCACCTGATGGTAAGTGACGATGAGATCTACGATGGAGCATACTTGCCTAGGTAGGAAGGCGGCAGTAGATAGAGACGCTACATTCACTAGGCACATGCAGCGCAACTGATCTGACCCGCCATCCATGAATGGCAACACCGAACATCATGCCGGAACACGGCTAGGCCGCTTGGCGACATGGCTTTGTTCAGTGGGTGGTGACTAGCCACGGCCGAAGCCTACCACCAGTAAAAGTCCGTAAAGTTAGTTAAAAGTTGTAAACCTCTCATGAATACCAATAGTTAATCGTAATCAAAAAGCATCAATACAAGCGCTCAATGTAAGAAACATCATCCAACTAATTAAACATTAATTACACGGCAATAATACTTTAGCTGCACAATCTGACCGCAGAGATCTCGGATCGAAGTTTTTTTTTCTTGTGTCAAGTAATATGACACGACAGTATCGCCCACGCTATCGGAGGAGACAGTTGACAGCATTACATTCATACACGAATTTAAAACTAATTGATGTATGTTAGTTTATTTATATTTCATTCACGGTCCGATGCATTAAAAGGCTATGTTGTATGATGGTTTTTATTACTTTCTCGAATGTTTTTTTTTCTGTATTAAAATTAGTATTTCACACCCACTGGGTTTTTATGAATATTTTTGTTAAGCGGGAAGCTCAGGGTCAGGGCGCGAAATTCAAAATGTATGGTTTTTATTTTTTTACGAACAATTTGGACATCTTTACGATGTAATTTAATGTTTTGCGATATTAACATGTATTAAGTTTGCTTAAAAAAGTACCTAATCCGATACAATACCATAAGGTTTGTAAAAACCGCTAATTTTACTAACTTTATGGTGTTGTATCGCTTTAAATATTTTTTTAAGCAAACTTAATACATCGAGACATCCAATGCAGACCTCAACTTTAATTCTCAAGTAATTATTAAAAGAAATGGATTTGAATATCAGTTGGTCACAATTTAATTAGTCTGGACTTTATAAGACTTCAGGGATAAGCGATCATCGACTCCATGAAAGAATTTTCACCTATTTCATCTCTTTGTTTTGAAATTTTAACTTCGTGGATTTTTGTATCAAGAAATTTGATAGATTTACTACAGCTTATTTTACTACAGCTTATATTTAAGGAACTTTAATATGAACTCATCATTGCATACTACCGATAATTGACAAATATAATCCTAAACCACGCCATTATTACCGATGATTTCTAAATAAAATAAAGAAATTGAAATATTAAACCGTTGATTTCGATAAATATGCGAATATATAAACCGTTATTACTCGTAAATAACAGTTCATGAAGTCTCTATAAATTTTCCGGTTGCTAAATAGAAAATTATTTTCATATTAATTAGTAACTTTCCACAGATACTAGTAATAAGTTACGGCCAATTATTAATCTATTTGCATGTGGTTGAATAAGAAGCTTTCATCAATCATAAATTAAAAATAATGTCTACCTCAAATAAAATGCAATTCTCCGCGACACTAAGCAAATCTAAAAAAGTATTCGACACGTGTTTCGCCTCTCAACGAGGCATCCTCAGGACCGCTGGGCTACGAATGAGTGACGAAAAATCTAGTTAAAGAACAATTTAGTGGTTACACCTTCTTTATGGCATACCGTTACAAGCGTGGGCAACTCTTGCACCATTCATGAATGGAGTGGACAGTGGTCTGGTCCGCCCACACGCCTATCAATGAAAACTTGCGTCGACCACGCCGCGGTGTCTGCAAACACAGGTTGCGAAACTGCCATTGAAATCACCGCGCTAGTTCGCTCCAGTTTCGCCAAGTGGTCGCTTGATCAATTTATAACAGTTGCCAAAATGTTTTTGTCCCAGTGGGCGGTGATTTCCGGCCACTGTGCTTTATGTTTTACTATTTATGATGTTTTTTTTACGATACTTTGTTATTGAGGATACTTTTGGTAAGGCTACATTTTAATTGTGTTATCACCTGGTTGTCATACACGAGGTCATTCAACTTTTAGTTTTGATAATGAAATTTGGTGATGCTTGTCTTAATTATTTTATTTTACACAATATATACAACGCAAATATAAATTAAAAAGACAATAGAAAAGCTTATCTACTTAATATTTCCGCGCTGAATAGCCAAAGCTAGTAAAACTATGTAGTAAATTTTATTTCACAAAAATATAAAAAAAATCCCACTGCTTCTTAGAATACAGGGGTAAATTGCTAATGTTTTGTCTTTACCTAAAGATACTAGTAGATATTATAGTCATCCATTAAACCAGTAAATTGGTATCAAGATCTTACTTCGAAGGAACCTAGTTCGTAGCCGTATATTGTCTTTTAACGAACGTCTCAATAAAACCTTTCCACGCGAATGTACCTACAAGTTAATTTACGATAAATAACGTTCGACTGAACTGCGCGCGCGCAGCTTTCGCGGTGTCCAATTAAACTTTCAATTAAATGCTAAAATCTGTCGATTTGAACCGAACCTTTGTAACCTGCGGGTTAACTTGATCGAGCACAAGTTATGAAGCATAGCGAAAAAGGCAATATAGAAAAAAAAATTTGGTTGCAAGTGCAGCTTACCAATCAGGAAGTCCTTGATTCGATTCCTGAGTCGAGCAAAATGTACTCCTTTGCTGAACATGAATACACAAAATACCAAGCGTCGCCTTCGCACTGTAGACGATCACCCTTCGGTTTTCGTTAATTTTTGATATACTTAGAGCTATAAAAGCAAATAACGTATTACGCTCTGCTTGCAATTTCGCCCAGCAGACAATTTCAATGAACGAACACGATCCACGATCACTGGCACCGATCAAATAATACTAAATCTTATTTACTTCGCAAGAGAATGTGACTACACTCTACGAATGTTCCTTCTCTTGAAATCTAAATAGCTTGGCAGAGTTGATAATTAGAATTTGATGCTAGTTGGTGTTTTATAATTAAAAATAAGCAGTGTTGCTAGCCAGCATTACATGCTATAGGCAGATGACAATACTATTTTTTAAATACCTTTTTTTTTATTACATTATAGGCAAGTATTTGATCTCGATCTCACCTGATGGTAAGTGATGATGAGATCTACGATGGAGCGTACTTGCCTAGGTAGGAAGGCGGCAGTAGATCGAGACGCTACATTCACTAGGCACATGCAGCGCAGCTGATCTGACCCGCCATCCATGAATAGCAACACCAAACATCATGCCGGAACACGGCTAGGCCGCTTGGCGACATGGCTTTGTTCAGTGGGTGGTGACTAACCACGGCCGAAGCCTACCACCAGTAGAGTTGTCACCTAGTTGGCACCACCCAGGGTCACGTGTAGGGTATCTCGAGGGTATTTAATTCTCCTACGGACGAAGGTGACTCGACCCCAGAAATAACCAACCAGAAATACCTCATAGACCACTGTACATATGGGAAACTTAGCCATTTGATTAGAGTTATATAACGATAATTAATAAAGGTGAAATCGAACAGGTTTAATCAAAGTCATAGATTCAAAAATTCAAATCACTTAACCAACTCAAATACAATTGACTATCAATTTCAACATATTCAATTGCAAAACATCAAAAAACGTTTACACAAAAGCTCACTTTCAAGAAATCTATCCACCTTATAATGATAATAAGAATACAATTCTGCTTGATGATCGGCTGCCAATCCATCGAATGCTTTATAAGAGAAAAAGTTATCATGATTCTGACGTTCGGACGTGTGATGGGCGATGGGTTATAACGGATACTGAACTCTCACCATTGTTGCGAAGACTTATCTCAAGTACTCGAGTCTACGGTATAACGAAGCGAGACGAATTCGAAACGTTTGAAGATTCTGAGATAGGTGATTGCGAAAGTAAATTCTTGAGGAAAAATTTTGACGTCTTCATTTGAAGTTTAGAATTATGTGATAATCAGAGACCAGATTAGTGGAAACAATAAATTTTAACGCGAATTTGGTGATAAAGGTACGGAAGAAAATATTATTAGTAAATAATAATATAAAACTAATTAAGAAGTTATGTTTAAATTTAAAAAAATTTAAAAATGAAATTTCAAATTCCTCAACATAAGTAAGTAGAATCAAAGGCAGATGTAAACACGAGAGGTTATAGAACACGATATCAAGATTTATCAGTGACCCGGTTTTTTTAATAATTTCATAAATTATAGATGAATATTATTAAATTTTAACGATCAATACGTGACTTCACCAAGGGTTATGTAAACACTTAACAAATTGTAGTATTATACAGGAAATTATTATAGTGTCTGTGCACGTGTCTTTTGTAATTAGATTATTAATAATTCTGTTGTGTAATTGGTAGTGCCATGATTTGGAATATTACATTTACCCACGGTTACACCACCGTGATTTAAAATATAGTGTAGTTACTGTGTCTGAATCTCTCAAATGAAAAGTTAAAAAGAAATGATATACAAATTAAGAGTAACATTATTTAATGACTTAGTCAAACTGGTCTAATGTTAAATGACTATAGTAACCTTGTAAGCTAAACTTGGTGCATCAAATGCTATACAAGCAATAAGTGCTAATATAGAAACAGTTGCACAACAGCAAGGGGTATCATTAATGTCGGTATGATTCATCAAAGAGCAGTTCACGTAACGCAGAGAAAGGTTACAGCAATCTGAGAGCAATGGTTTGTAAAACAGTACCTAGTTTTCTGATTGAATGAACAATACGTGAATTTGACCGTGAATAACTAATATAATAAGAGGATTAGCAAATGTTTTAAACATGGAACCGATGCAGATTTAATTATGAATATACTATTTTCATTAATTAGAGTGAGAATATATTTTTCTTCATAAAACGAACCTGTTGTCTATAAGCGTTCGTAACTTAAGCCATTTATGGGTGTACTATCAAGACCAGGTCAGGAAATTTATATGTATAATTTCAAAGTAATTGCATTGTAATTATTTGCCACTTTAGGTAATCACAGGGCAAATGTCTACTATTAAACTTGGCTAGATGGAAAAACCTCCATAATATACAAATAACATATTTCCAAAACGAAAACATCCATTCGCCCCATTGTCTGAGCTGCAGTGACTGATCGCTATGCTAACTAATACATCGAGAACGAACCCACATACGTAATCGATGGAAATATTTATAAGCTGACATCAGTACACGGAATAAGGCACGATCGTTTGGCCCTCGTAGGCGTTGATGAAAACGGTTCAATTCTTAAAGTCTGTGTCGATAATGATTTTGAGTCCGTTATAAATATGGTGAACGAAACAGATAAAATATACGATGTTGTAAATTGCTGTTAATAAAGGACTGTTATTGACTTTATAGCATGACGTAAGCGTACAGGTAGGACCAATATATTTAAATTGTAAAAGCAGGAAACGGCGAGTGAATTAAATAAGATTTTTAATAATAATGTAGGCGTAAGAACTTGCTTAGTGGAGCTTAGTAAGGATTTTATTGTAATAGAAGAGAAAGAGACGAAGAGAATAGAGGAGAAATGTCATTATAAATTGTTTATCGATCAATGAACGAAAATTGATGATCAGTTCCAAATAACAGTGTTGGATGATTCAATTGGTGATGCTAAACTTTTTCTTCTCTTGGTTTTATGAAATTTATGAATGGTAGATTAACGCATACGGGACAAACAAAGAAACATTAACGTTCACAGCTTGTTGTAATAAGTAAACACAGCTCAGACTAATTTGAATGAATCTTAATAACGAATCCTCTTATCTGAACAGATAGGTCAAGGTAACATTTTATCTGCGCAATGGAATACTTTAAGCGATGCTAAATAATGCAGGAATTGCAATTAACGCTACGATAAAGTTTATCTTGTAACGCGTTTGTAATGATGACGTAACCTATCCGCTTTATACGTCTTTGTTGACAGATAGTAGGAGTAAATGATATCGTATTGAGAGAAGAGAATAATGAATAGTCGCGGCTAAGAATGGCCGCTCTTTGTCTGCCGCACCATGCAACTAGGTCACTCTTGGAACAGTGTTAGAAATGAACGATTGTCAAGGATTTAAAATAGTGACCGCGTTTTAATAAGCGATGTAAGCTCAACTGTAACTACTTTTATGCTATTTCATGGCGTAACTACCAAATTTGTTAAAGCTGCACCTCCTTTGAGATGTTTTGGAGCTATTTGCCCTAACCACCCATCCTAGAATAATGTTTCTCAATTCGAAAAAAAATAACTGTACTCAATGAAACTAGGAAAGAATTAGTACCCTTAGCATTAAATTCTCTTTGCCTAGTTTGGAACAAAGTAATGTGGGCCCTATTAACTTCTCTTACAACATCTATAATTGGACTAATAGGCGGTGGACCTTGATAGATATTGAATGGAATTCCAACAAACAATCCAATAATGTACTATTTGTTTATATGCTACGAATATCAATCACTGGTTGTGGTACACTATTTGACATTGGCATAATATACGCCGCTTTTAACGTAGTGTGGCTGGTCTTGATAAATTCATTGTAGAATTGAGTGACGAAATTGGTTGATAAAAACAAATTAAATAATAATGAATGATTTTAAGAAGGAACATAAGAGCAACAGCATGATCTAAAGTCTAAATTAGGTATATATGAACACGAATCAAATATTCTGGCTGCAGTATATACTGTTTGATTTTTGTCTGAAATGGTAAATATCTTAAATATTTCATTCACAGATTATATACAATAGTTTCATACAAGCAAGAATATAAATCCTCCAAAAGTTCTCCTCGTTCGAAACCCTAACATATCATACAGCCGTCAATATATTAAATATTGAACTATAAATCTCATATCACTTTCTATGGCAACCCAAACCCGATCTAAGCCACTGCATGTATCTCATAAAATATTCGAACGAGTAATGGCTGTATCAATCAAGCGAACAATTATAACGAAGCATACGCCAGGTGGTCAATTTTACGTAACAGCTATTGTTATATTAATATTAATGATAGATAAACATAGAGTAGAATATATGCTGCGGTAATTAAAACAAAACTGGGCCTTTATAAAAGTGCTAAGCTACTTATATATGAGCTAGACTTACCTCAAGGATTGTTTTCGATGCATAAAGCCGTAAAAGGGACACATTCCCTAGCACTTAAGCACCTAATTTGCTTCATTATTTGCATCGCTAAAATAATCTGTTGTAACATACCTGTAACAAATTAAAACAACCTTTACAAACTAAACAATTAAAATGTAGACATATCTTAATATGGCATGCAATTAATGACGGGGCCTTTTATACTAGCAAACAAACACATTAATAGAGAAAATGAATAATAAAATTTGCATGAGAGAGCGAATGAGAGAAATCTTGATTTATCCCCGATCTTTGCAAAGACAGCCTAGCCAGAAATTTCACAAATACTCCGATCAGATCTCTGTACCATAGCATAGACACTGACATAGTTTGATCCGGTACAGATAACTGATAAGATGGTAGTAAAAAAGTGATGGATGGCTGTGAGAATGGTGGGGCGATACGCGGCGTTAAACGCTTAGTTGTTATTATAAATCTTAAGGAAGATAGTCGAGGTGAAGATAAATTAAAAGATCGAGATGAGTTTCATAATGCACAAGGTAGACATCTGATACTGTACTTACACCAAGATACATTAAATAATACTTGTGTTGTTGTATAGCTAAAGTTGCTAACAAGTAACAAATGGTTATATTTAATGGCAATGGTTTATTCAAGAATTCTTCACTAAATAAAAAAAATAAATTATTAAGCTCTATCAAGAGAATCATCACCATAAAAATCGATATTGATTTCTTATATTTACGCGAATACTACATATTAAAATAAAACAAAAGCTATCGCGTTTTTTTTGTTGATCGCACCGCAAACAACAACTAGTTTGAACTGGGGTACTCTCAAATATGAGAGTACCCCAGTTCAAACTATGACACTAGGTCGTTAAACACTTTGCTCCTCCGGTGACCATGCTGTAAAGCAGCCGAAACGTCGGGAACGTAAATCACATAAAATAAACGCAAAAAAATCCGTAAAATTAGTTTTATTTCAACAAAATTCGATGTCAGCACATCCTGTAATATTACAACAAAAAATCAAGATTCAGTGGGACATTCCATTAAAATACCAACTCCGCCGTCATTTCCAACTTCGTCGGCTATCAACTTGGTCGTTTGCACATATTTAATGCATTCCCTCGTTTAGAAACTGGATCTGTAACGTATTGCTGACCAAATACGGCACGAACCGTTTCGGTATCACTTTCATGCATTCCCATTTATGGCACATAATGCCTCATGAATTATCAGTGATGGTAATTTGCTCTTTGGATTTTTACATCAACAACGGCTACAATAGGTAGCTGATTCGAAAAACTGTGATTTTGTTGATGGTTTTCAAGGTTTTGTCCTCTCCGTGGATAAAGAGTTGATTAATTATAACATTATCTGACGATTGGTTTTGCTACTGGGTCTGCATTGTGGCTACACTTAGCAAGATTCGTCTTAACTTTAAAACCGTGTGTTTGATTGACAACAATGAAATTGGCTTTAAGGCAATCTAGTTTTATTCAGAGGAATGAACGTCTATAATAAACCTGATCACTTTAATGCTATATAACCTCGTATATTCTGCAGTTTTTGTTTTTGCTCTTGACAATAGATGGCATATAAAACAATACTAGACAGTAAGGTCACAGTTTCTCCCGGCGCACAGTATGAAAAATGACCTAAAAAGCGGTCATCCAATTTTTATTCCTATATTCGATAGATTAAATGATTTCAAATGCATGAGTAGAACTCTCGCAGATCAAATGTACGTAGATCCAGAGATATGATTTTTTTTTCATAAAATCTATGGAAATCAGAAAAAACATAAAAGTAGCTGTAGTTTAAAAGGCGTTTAATATTAATTATTGATTTAAATGCCACATTTTAAAAGAATAAATTCCCTTTATTATCTAGTGAATATTATAATTTTAGCGCTATAAATAACATAGAAATGCGAATTTAAGCTTATTTTCGTAAATATTTTTTTTTCTTAACTCTTCACGTATTAGGATTCAATTCTTAGATTAAATTATTCTTCAGGTCCCACTTGACATGTATTAAAAATCTGAAATCTTAATCTCGTAGGATCTGCAGTTTATTGGGATTTAAAGAAACTGGCTTAGGGTTGCTACCTACCGGACTATTGTGTTTATCAAGTAAATATAGGTTAAAACAAATGGGTTGATCTGTTAATAATATTAACGGTATTATTAGTAATTTTACATATTATATTAATATCTATCTAAGTATTATATACTGTACGGTACCCATAATACAAGCGTTGCTTAGTGTGGGAACGTATAGTTGGTGTGTTCGTCTGGCGATATTATTATTATGTGTGTCTCCACGCGGACTATAACCCGGATCTTTAGAAGGCCTTCGCGGGGACAAGGGTCCAACACGTAGAGGCCCTTTTTGAGAATTTTAGTGTTACCTTTTATTATTATTATATATATAAAAATATTGTATCTTTGCATTTCAAACTTAGAGAATTCCGATGAAAGGTAAATGTGGTATGGGGAAGGTGTTCGCCCTCGTAAAGCTTAAGCTAAAACCCTATACCTTTACATTTTCTCCGGAGGAATGGGGGTGTGGCACCATGGAGCCGTCATAGACCCATGTTGCCACTATTTTCAAACGCCTATTTTACTCCATTAATTTATGTTGCAATTTAAATTAACAGTGTCTATTTATTTGAAACTATTTACTTTAATATCGTGCCCCTAACTTAAATAATATAGGACTTTCGTAGATATTTTCAACCCTTTTTCCCCCCCTTAATCCAGATCTTTCGTAAAATCCTTACAAGGACCATACTTGCCAAATTACAGCCTTGTGTCGAATGTCTCGTACTTTTTGGAATTTTGTGTTTAGTCAGTTTGGTAATGGCATTTCAATTTCATTAACAACAAACTTCAAACAACATACTATAATGAGTTTGATCATTATATTCGATGTCTAATAGGTTAGAAAACATTCACAAATTATATCTTGAAAATAATGTGAAAACACTTAATTCTGTGTGAAAACCCTAAAACCATAGAAATTATCGAAAATCTTTAGACGCTCATAACTCCAAGATCCTACAAGATTAGGATTTGATTTTTTTTTATATCACTGGCACAATGTCAGACATTATATTAATTATGATTTTGAATCCAAATATGGCAAAATATAGCAATAAAAAAATAAAAACTTTTTTTTCTTCTTTTTCAAATATCTTTCACGCGATTGGAGTTAAAATCTGCTAGTTCCAAACATTATTTGCCTACGTAGAACCGTCATATGAGGACACCAATAGATTTCCGAAAATATTTTTTTAACTATAAATTTTTAATATTCTGTAATTTCGCAAAAAAAAATTAAAAAATTAATATCTTTGGATCTAATTACTTTTGACTTTCGGGAGTTCTACTCATGCATTTGAAACTATCTACTCCTTCGAAAAGAGGAATAAAAATGGGATGACCGTTTTTTTGGTCTTTTTTCATACTGTGCGGCGTGTAATACCCAAGTGTACTGACTTTTGTATGACGAATAAAAGACAATCGTGGGAAAGCAACGATACACATCAAACGTGATATCAACATTGCCATCAGTAACTAGACGACTGTGAACCTCGGGATTAAGAGAAAATATAATGCGCGAAATTTCTAAGA
Source organism: Pheosia tremula (assembly GCA_905333125.1). Lineage (NCBI taxonomy): Eukaryota > Metazoa > Arthropoda > Insecta > Lepidoptera > Notodontidae > Pheosia > Pheosia tremula. The sequence continues at coordinate 8,934,733 of HG995408.1, read as the reverse complement.
AACTTGTAACGTTATGTTTAACCGTATCAGCATGTATCATCTTCATGTTACTGATGTCTTCGGTTTTACTGTGCATAAGTAAAATCGCGCCAATCAAAGTTGACCTTCTTAGTTTTAATGGTAAATATTTTATTCCTATTTTTTACTTATTATAATGTTGAAATTTATTAATGAGTGTGCCAATTCAATCAATCACCATTGACAGTACAAAATGATAAATTGTTGTCCTTTATACAATTTTGTATGAATCTAAAGTCCTAACAACAAATTGATCGATTTATAAAACGGCTTTCACAAGATTGTTTCATGTAGTGGTATTAGTAATAATGTAATATATATTTTAGAATTATTTATTTGGTCAGCGCTTAAACTTTGCAAATCATTATTCTAATCCCTGTCTCCTTCTATCTATAGTAAGAACTCAGATCAGTAATGGGAGAAAAGAAATTGAAAACAGGAATATTGTGACTAAAGTAGTTTAAGTAATGCCTATAACACATCCATAATCACTTATGAAACTAAACGGTATAAACTTTATGAGGGCTCTAACATAATATTTATCTTTATAATAAATTACAAATAAATCGATCAATAAACGCCTACTGAGCCATTCATCGATGCGTTGTCTTCTTGTACCCGTAGGTTTACTTAATTTGTTACTTTGGTCAAAACCAATAAAGTAAAATATATGTTGGCAATTTACTTCTCGATCTCGATCCGATGGATGCTGAAGTTAATGCTACTAATGCAGCCTGAAATTTTTTTTGTTCCATAAAAACATTTGGACCCTAAAACCAGTACGACAATTATTAAGCGTCCTAGGCTCTTAAAACCATTATGAAATTTGAAATAGATTCACATGAAAACTGTATACTAATCGATCATTTGTAAACGGAGAATAATTTATTTAAATAATTTATAAGTAAATGCAAGGTCTTCAAGTTTTATTTTTTTAATTTGAGTCATTGTTTATATTAGTCACAGCATTGTACAAGCAGATAGCCTTGATAGTATAAAACTCAATCCTACGAACTATGTATAAGACAATGCTACTTATGTTATTCTAGAAGACGTACCTGATATAACTGAAATCGACTAGGTTACTGAAATGGACTTTCAGAATGAACTAAAGTTTTATATGATTTTTATGATTCAAGATTGTTTAATTAAGTTATAAGTACATCATAAATTACAGTAACAATGTTAACTCTTTATGGCATTCAAGTTAAGGAACCATAACAAAATGTACGTTATCTTCATAAACCCTGAAAATTATAGAAAGTTTTAATTGATTATAAAGCCATTATAACGTATTTTCTCCTCTGAAAAGTTCGTTATAATGCCTTTATTATAACTGTGTATAAATTTGGGAGTTAGTCTTTAAGTCGCCTGAAATTATCAAAAACTTATTATAAATTGCTTAATACGTTAACTGCCATTCCCAAAATATTAAAACAATCTCAATTTAATTGTCTGTTACTTCTTAATGTTGAAACAGGTTATAACAAAATATATACTAAAACAGAATTAACTCTGCGTAAGCAGGAAGTTTCCATACTTTTATCAAAATGGAATCATAGATACAAGCCAGTAAGACATAAAATAAATATTACTAAACCAATGAAAGAAAATACGGACAAGTCCGAACATGCCCTAGAATCGACCGAAGTACCAAAGATAAGCGCAGGAAATAAAACATCAAAGTTTGAGATAAGACCTCTTGTAACGATTAATGGCGTCTATTTGCAGTTAAGAAACTACATATCGACTTACACGTGCAAGAAACTATCGATATCGATTAAGATATAGCACAAATTTTAAATGATCAAAAGTGTTGGCAATATCTCTGGAAGATGATGCAACAGTTTCAAAGATTGAATTGAATTGAATTTGTTCGTCGAATATAAAGCAAACAATCATATTGTTTTTAAACGAGATACAAAAAATGCTATGCTCTATGGATATACTAAAATGTTAGTCAATAAAGATCGTAAAGTAACGTTAGGTATCATAAATGTTCACGATCATTAAGCTTTTATTTTTTTTTACATACAATACTTCATTTCTTTTGGAATATGGTCGGTTTTCGTCTACCCCGATTTGGCGATTACCAATTCACAAATCTTTTATAATAAGTTCAACTTATTATTGTTCTTTAACTTCAGTTACTCTTCCTACATATCCAGCATCTCAAGCGTTGTAACACCCTTAATCAGTTGGAACAGCAATTGTTGAAACCGCAGCGACAACCATCCCGTGAGACTAAGTCTGTCTATTACTTGTTAACGGTGAATGCATTCAAACGATAAAACGACGGCGGCCAATTTATTATGCAGCAATATCGGAGTATACATCTTGGACTTGGTATTGATAGGAATGGAAGACATTGAACCGTGACTGCAAGTCGGAGTTCACATTCAGGTTTCCTAGTTGAAATTAATCTGAGCAAGTATTGGAACAATGCTGTTCACCTAGCGTTGATAATCCTGGGAATGTATGTATGCCTTATTTGTAAGAATAGTCATAGAATTTCTAGGCGATTTATCGCAGTAGAATCACAAAATACATAATAGTTAGATTCTGAATATTCATTAATACTTTCTGAACTAATTGAATAAGACTCCAAATCCAAGTGCACCATTGCGAAACCTCAAGAGACAGTGAGCACTTTCTGCATAGATCGGACCGCAAACAACAACTAAATACGAGAGTACCCCAATACAAACTTCGACACTAAGACGTCACCCACCTTAGTCCTCCCGTGACCATGGTTGCTGTAAAGCAGTGGAGACATCGGGAACGTAAAAAGACATACACTAAACGCGATAAAATCCATAAGATTACTTTATTCTATGTGTACTATTCGCGTAAAAATGAGAAATCAATATACGAATAAGACTTTATCTTCTACTATAGTCCAGTACCGGTATATCATAGTAGGCTGGTATAGCGTGTTCATAATTTACATAAATTTGCAGAGTATGCTACTTCCACACACGCATGGCGTCTGGCAGCGGACTGCCAATTAGATAGAAATCTAAACGGACCCCTACCACATGCTGCGTGATGTCTTGCGCAGATGAAATACGAGACATCAATGGCTGACGTTAAATGAATTGAGATATAAACAGGATAAGAGAGGAAAGATAAATATTATAAAGAAAGGGGCAAGGGCACGTATATTTAATAAAAATATTCTCTGGTGTTTGAGAAAATGTCCATCCTAATAATACCATCATTGATATTGAAAAAATCTAACTACACCAGCATAGCCAAATTACTAGCTTTATTTGGTGTTATCATTTATGAGTTCACTAATATTGTACCCAATTTGACCCCCTTTTTGCCTACCTTAGAGCACCTCTAATGTACTCAAAGAATATATGCTCCAAATTTAGTTAAGGTTGTGCATTGTCTGTCAGTCAGTTAGTTAAGTATATTATTAAATAGATTAAACCCTTATAACCTTAACACAAAAGCTCCAACCTCTAACTCTACGTCTGTACTACTGTTCGAAACAGCGGTTAATTCAACATGTATGTCTTTTTTAAATTTCGCACCATCAACCCCGGAAACATTGTCAACGAATTCATAAATCGTAATGAATAGCGACCATGCGTACGATACAACAAATTTCTCTTTCTTATTCGATAGCATGGCTAATAAACTCCAAAAAGGTTGTTGCTTACAAATTTATTAACAACATTGCGCCATTAATATCACAAGCTGTTGAAATGAAATAATGTTGGGAAGCACGCATTCACAACATCTTACATCTCCTCCGGCCATAACAGTTACCGAAGCCCGTAGAACGATACTTACTTCCAACTATTGTTGGTTAATTGAATTTGAATTAAATTGGCCATTAGATATGCTATGTGGGTCGCGATAATTCATACAATAGATAAGGAAAAAGTTAAAGATATTATTAATAGAAATCAAAAGTTCGCAGATCACGTACGAAATGAAGTGAAAGATTCCGTTGATTGAAGTATGAAGAAATGTCTGCTAATTCGCTGAGATAAAATGTTGCCATATTAAATTATGAACGCAAAAGATGGAAATGATAGTATTTCATGGCAATGAATACTATGACTAAGATCATAATACTTATTATTTGTACCGTTTAATATCCTTGCTACTAAATTGAGGAACCTCCATAACACTTAAGGTTCAGAAGTTGCAGCTTACTAAAGTAATCAAAGACGAAGACTGTTCAGAAACAGGCATAAAACTGCAAAAATAATTAAGTACTTATTCCGCTGTATCGACTTACATCAAAAGAATTGATAACATTAAAAAACATAATCAGCTGTTTGTTTTCCCTTTCATCTCGCGATGTAATAAACATACTTTTTCATCACACACACACTAAGGAAATATAAATCATACTGATTGGAACTTCGGATATCAATCAGATGTAAGTTATTCTCACTCAAATCAATGTTTTAATGGCTACCCACACTTTCGCATTTGGTCACACACCCACGGTATTACCAGCCTATTGTTGTGTCTTAAATAAAGTTGAATTAAGTAAATGAGGTCGCGTAATACTCCGTTTGGGAAAGTTCTTAAGGTCATATTTTTCGTCCGCCTGCGATTTTCTGAATTAATAAAATAGTTCAAGAAATATTCTTCTATATCCTGAACCACACTAAGTCTCTTGAACAAAATATTATATACTCAATTACATACTCTATCTATACATATAAATAAAATTGGAGTGTCTGTTTGTAATATTAAAATAACCGCTTTTTACTAAATGCATTTGGATGTATACACGGTACCTATACCAAAACAACCTTTTTTAAATTTTTTGTCTGTCTGTCTGTCTATTTGTTCCGGGTAATCTCTGAAATGGCTGCACCGATTTTGACGGGAATTTAGATAGCAGATAGCTGATGCAACAAGGAGTAGCTTAGGCTACTTTTATTTTAGAAAAAAAAATAGGATCTCTCGAATAAAAAATTAAAACCAATGTTGCAGCGCTGCGCCTGATTAAGTTTTTTAGCAACAATCTGCAATGCGTCCCGCGGGATCAGAACGTGTGAGCAGGCTGTTGCCAACGGTTGAGTCTTTGTTAAATGCCACGCGGACGAAGTCGCGGGCAACAGCTAGTTGAACCATAAGAAACTCTTGTCTCATGGCATATGCTTTTTAATGTGGAAAATTCACATATGGCATATGCTTTTTAATGTGGGCACAGATTTGTAACCGATTTTCAGGAAAAAAACATGAAACATATTTTTTTTTGGTGTAAATGCCTTGTTTTAGATATTATTTCTCTGAGTGAATTATGTTGAAGTCTATCTGGTGACTATGCAGGCGTTTAAATAATAAGGTTTACAGAAAGATCAACAGATGTTAAAATCAAAAAGTGAAATTCTTTGGCGGTCACTACAAACAACAGGTGTTATTAAGCTTTGAGATAATATCAATAACTTGAACAAATCCTCTATACGCTTGTAAAAAATATCATAAATCATAACATGCGCGTTTCGATACTTACTGAAGCACGATCGACCTCTTTTAGGTCTCCGCCTCGAATTTAGCGGGCAGCGGGGCGGCGCGGCGGCGGCGGCGCGGGAGCGGCAGGATCTTATGCGTTAAATCAAATGGACCGGTTCTCGAAAACAGCGGCGTGGCAGCGGCGCGGGACGGCCAACGAGCTCCGCTCCCGCCTCGCCGCCGCCGCGCCCCGCCCCGCTGCCCGCTAAATTCGAGGCTGAGGCCTTATGCGCACACGCAGCCCGAGGGTGTCAAAGTATAATATACTGCGTGTACAAGTAATAATTACGAAAAAAGATGACTTTTAGCTTGCGTGCGCAACTTTAAAGGACAGAAATACTGATTATTACAATCATGTAAGGGTTGTGCAATTGTTTCAGAATTTTACAAATTGGTGAGTCGTTATTCTCGTCATTTTGACATTGAAGCATGCAATTCCAGTGCTTTATCGTGTCAGAAATAATGATTAAAGAATTGACAACAAGTGGCTGCATTAATTCTGATACCTATACTTGGAATATAAAGTGGACTAAAAAAAGGTATACTAATTTTCTTTTACAAAAAAGCTTAGAATATTTAAATAAACGAAGCGGTTTTTTTTTACTTAAATTGTTACATATTTTATATGTTTCCTTGTTTTTATGTGTTTTTAGTTACTTTCTTATTTATTAGGAGTATATTGCAATAAATCGTTATTTTCTTAATCATGGAATAAAATTTCATACAACTTTTCGTGCAAACATTATTCTGAATGAGAGTACATCAAGATTAACGGTAAAATTATATAGCCGCTAAAATGTCCTTATGCCGCCATTTTTGGTCACTTAAGTAGCGTCACGTGGTCACGAATATTTTACAAAAGTACCGTATAATGTAGCATTTTGCACGCACAACACTCGGGATTTCTTACATAACAATACAATTATGGTCACCTACTTTTATTGCTGCTACAATATTATACTTTAACAATGTAATGTTAAAGTTTGTAATTGAAGAATCTCGTTACATTTTTGAGTGCATATAAATTGCATAAAGCTTACATCGGTTTTAATTCAAAGAAATGAAACCGTTAATTTGTTGTGGGCGTTACACGGAGGTAATTAGTTTTTTTTTCGTTTCAACACTGGCGCGCTGTTGTGTAAAAACCGGATTGCCCTTTATAAGGTCGGCCAGGAAAGTGGTTTATCAGTTTTGACAAAAACTCTGCTAAGGTTCATATTTGATACGTTCTAAGTTCAAATAAATAACAAATGACAATAATAGGCCTTGCGATTCTATGATGAGCAAATGATATTGAACCTTATGGTGGAGTATCTTGGTAGACTTTACAAAGCTTCGACATTACAATGGCAATCTTAATCTATACATATAAATAAAATTGGAGTGTCTGTTTGTAATATTAAAATAACCGCTTTTTACTAAGTGCATTTGGATGTATACACGTTACCTATACCGAAACAACATTTTTTACAACATTTGTCTGTCTGTCTGTCTGTCTGTCCGTCTGTCTGTCCGTCTGTCTGTCTGTCTGTCTGTCTGTTTGTTCCGGGTAATCTCTGAAATGGCTGGACCGATTTTGACGGGAATTTCACTGGCAGATAGCTGATGTAACAAGGAGTAACTTAGGCTACTTTTATTTTAGAAAAAAAAATTGGATCTCTCGAAAAAAAATTAAAACCAATGTTGCAGCGCTGCGCCTGCTTAAAGTTTGATAGCAACAATCTGCAATGCGTCCCGCGGGATCAGAACGCGAGCAGGCTGTTGCCAACGGTTGAGACGTTGTTAAATACCACGCGGACGAAGTCGCGGGCAACAGCTAGTATAAATTAAAACAAAGTCGTATCGTGCCTGCTGGGCACTTTTGGCATCGACGGCGATGTGGAGGCATTTTTACGTGTATAATTTTATTTGTCTATACATATAAATAAAATTGGAGTGTCTGTTTGTAATATTAAAATAACCGCTTTTTACTAAGTGCATTTGGATGTATACACGTTACCTATACCGAAACAATATTTTTTACAATTTTTGTCTGTCTGTCTGTCTGTTTGTTCCGGGTAATCTCCTAAATGGCTGGACCGATTTTGACGGGAATTTCACTGGCAGATAGCTGATGTAACAAGGAGTAACTTAGGCTACTTTTATTTTAGAAAAAAAAATTTGATCTCTCGAAAAAAAATTAAAACCAATGTTGCAGCGCTGCGCCTGCTTAAAGTTTGATAGCAACAATCTGCAATGCGTCCCGCGGGATCAGAACGCGAGCAGGCTGTTGCCAACGGTTGTCTTAGTTAAATACCACGCGGACGAAGTCGCGGGCAACAGCTAGTATTATATAAAGTCGTATTAGATACACCATTTATAACTAATGAATGGATGGGCTGAAAGACCTTTGTTTTTTTTTAGATTTGCCTACGCTCCGTATAGCAGAATAACTACTAAAACAGGAAAAATCACAGTAAAGATAATTTATTTTCTCATACACTTGATTCCGAGGCGGTACGAAGTTCGCCAGGACAGCTAGTTGGATGATTAAAAAAAAAACTTCGATAAGCCAGTTAAAAAAAAACATTTGTTATTTCGTTGGATTTTTTCTTAATTAACTTTTTATTGAAGTGCTGACTTCACATTACTATTACCAATATAGTCTCAATACGACAAAACCATTTACGTGAACGTAATAAATAAACCTGCAAAGCCGTTATTAAAAAAAAACCTATTCATTAATAGAGCAATCACATCGACCGGCTTATTAATTGTTAGTTTAAACGCGAACCATTTTGGTTATCAATAGATAATTGTCTCGGTAATAAATCTTCTGGGCTAAGGACTACTTTATTCATACACATACTAAAAACCAACTGTATTAATGTACGGTAGAGTTGAAATTAAGTTGTCGTAACTAGATTACAATATATAGATTTATATGCTTTCTAAATTATAATCTTTGGTGGTCATGAAAGGTGCATGGGATGGTTTAATTTGGGTCAGCAGAGATGGTAGTTAAGTTAGATGTTGGGATTCTTAAACGAGTAAGCTTTCAAGCAATAACTCATGTTTAAGTTACTAGGACATTTTCCCTCGATTGAATCAGGTATCGTTATAAACGAGGGGAAAGTAGTAAAATATAGCTATCTCACTCTACCACTTTAGGGCTAGTGTAGCTATTATAAAAGCGCTGAAAGTAGCTTAGTTAACTTAATTTTGAGTTTCTTATTTAGTTGATTTTATCATCATCAGCATAACCATTGTTGTTCTCTACTGGAGGTAGACAGGGCTCGAACACATATTCTCTGTTTCTAACTCTCGTTTTTTGCATCAAGTTTCTGAGAGCTGCTTATTCTTACCACTTGTATATTGACAATTCAGAAGTACCTGGTACTGTAATGTCATGTATGAAATTATATACTTTTTTCGCGTCTAACTCCATGTCCAACATTTGTTTGATTGAAGTTCATCTCGTTATTAATTACTAAAAATATTGGGTAGAGCTTAAAGCTTTTTTTATAGATTTAATATGATGTAGAGCACCTGCTTAAGTAGTAACTCCGTCAGTTGATGGTGGTCTAACTAAGAATAATAAACCCAAACATAATTTACACAAAGAGTTTACTCCTCACATTTCACGACACATCAACCAACATATCAATAAATGACCAATCTCAATTTTATCGTAAGCTCACAATAAAATCCTCTATCGAGTGATAATTATTATTTTTTCACAGTATCAGTTCCTTTTCAATTAGCGAGGAGCCATTGAAATTATTAGATGCGTTTGATCCCAACTTTTTTTATGGGACTTTTTATGGCATTGACAGGTAGAGGTTGAAACCGACTTGTAATGTATCGACTTTGTATCAATTTCTATGATACAAATTGTGAATCATTTCTTTATTTTTATATGAAGTGTTTTAATTCAACTCTGGATTCATTTTGCTTTCACACCATGACATTTCGTAAAAATAAAAAATCAATTTTAAATCCCACTTTTTTGCTTCTAAATAGTATTTAATTAATCTATTTCGGCAGATTATGTCTTTTATTTAAAAAAAAACAAGTGTAAGCCCCACATTTTTGGTTCTAAACAGTATTTAATTTTTCTGTATGTTTTGTGAAAGTAAAAGGCACCTTAAGGTATTAAACCGCAAAGCCTGTTACTAGCATAGCAAAAGTAGGTAGATACTAGAGGTAATTAAACTTTTTAAAATATAATCATCTACAATAAAAAACGTATTAGTATCATACTAGACTAGTCGCGTGTCAATGTTAAAGACTAATAAAACCAGATGCTATAATATATCATGTCCTTTGTAGTGCCTACATTTACCGATTTATTAGGGACGTGTCCGATTTCTAGATAATTGGTCAAATAACTACAGTGAAAGCAATAAAAGTTGTATAACCATTTTTTTATTAAAAAATTGGTAAGTTGAAAACAATTAGTTTTTATTTGTGTGTCGTTAAAAACTAATCCTTAGTATACCATACAATTTACAACTGTGGGCCAACTTAAAAAACATTAAATCTCGAAAAGGACATTATAAGGAGATGTTCTGTACGAAAATCGAATGAGCAAATATCGGTAAAAAACGAATCTGTTGCTCGTATAGACAAAGTGAAAACAACACCCACTTTTACGTATCATTCAAAATACGTATTCTCATTACTAAATCGACTAAACTATTAAGATAAACTAATTGCGTTACCATTCAAGATTGCTCCTACACCGAGTGTAAACATAACAAAAATAATATTATCAGTGTCCTTGAATTTGTCGACTACATTGTCACTTGGTTTCTCAGTCAAACCTGCTCCTTTTCATCACTATAACAATAATAGATACGAGGCTCTCTGTCACACACTGTGAGTGTGTAAGGGACGCAAGATTAACGCCCACAAGGCTACCGCCCGACCATCCAAGTTCTTGATTCAATTACGTATGTTGTAAAAGTAACTACCGATCGTTGAACGCTTTTTTATTTCAAAATTGTGTTACCGTTTTTTTTTATAGTTCCAGCAAATTTTGATTCTGATTTATTATATTACTTAGGTATATATCTGAAATCAATTTAAAAGCAAAAAGTAGGTGAAAACAGATCATAAATAACCGTAACATTTTGCTATTAAATAGCCGTAAAAAATCGTTTAGGATTATTTTCAACACCTTTTTTGCAACGAATGTTTACTAAAATACTTGTGCTTTGAATGAAAACAAGTTGAAATCAGTTTTGGAGATACGAAGACTAATATGACCGACAAAGATGTTAAAGTCAAGTAAACCAAGACATCAATTGGTGAGTTACACCATTACTTTGAAATAACATGAGATTGGAATCAAACACAACATGGATTATCCTGTAAGTACTCTCAAGAGCCATACATCCAACTTTCATGGATTATTCCAAACAGCTTACTCAGTATAAGTTTATCCCGTTTGATGATATGCATTGCCTCGTATATTCACAGCTAGACAAATTAAATTGCAGTCAAATAGGCAATGAACAGAAATGTTAATTATATCCAATCGAACGCTATACCCTAGGATCGACTTTAATTTTTAATTTTTCAGTTATAACTGAAACCCTAGTTGGTTAAGTAGTCAACGCCTGGTAACATATTGATTTCTTATATTTACGCAAATACTACACATTGAAATAAAACTAATTTTTCGCATTTTATCGCGTTTATTTTATCTTTATACGTTCCCGATGTTACGGGTGCTTTACACCGTTCAACCACCTAATCCTCCCGTGACCATGGTATATATGGCATAAAATCCGCAATAAAATCCAAAAAAATGTTTTATTTCAAAGCCTGGTAAATTGTACGGCCTCGATATTATACAACTAATAAAAACTTTTGGCATAACTTAAAAAGTGTATAATGTCATCCCGTTAAACAGACGACTCGATCAACGTGCGAGGAGCCGAGCAGGCTTTTTATAGCCCGTATCAGAGGTGCGTTGCACTCATACACATGCTAATATGAAAGGCAAACGCACAGCTTGCTTAGAAGCAGGTGGGAGTTTATTTCCTTTTTTGTAGACCCTACGCTTCGGAGCGTCACGTTTTGTTGTTTGTACAGCGAGAGTGTCATTTTTGTCGACGGTACCATCTGACAGATTGGGGTCAGTTGACGTGACCTAAAATTTGGTCTCAATTCTGCTTGCGTTATAAAAAATGCAACTTACTGAATTATTTGTGATGAATTGTATGCTATGTTCAATTTAGAATGAGATTTCAATGATTCATCGAGAAAGAATGAGGTTTGTTGATTTTATATACAACAATGTATTTGAATGTGTTTTATGAGATAATAGACAATAATCATAAAAGACGAAAACTGCTCGAAGTGTCATTATACAGGTATTAAGCATTTAATGGGAATTCGATGTAAATAGTTTATAGACTAACTCATAATTAATTTAGGCCATTTACAATTTAAACTGGATCTCACATAAATTAAATTAAAATAATGTACAGTTTCCATAGATATGATTGAATACTAACTGCGTCCTACACAAATCACAATTTAGTTGGCAAAAAGCAGAACTAGACGTGAAGCAATATTAGGATGCAGAAAACATTACGAAATATTACATAAAATTGTTATAATTATACTGTTATTTTAAAAAAAAACTTCCAAATATTTAAATTGCTTTCATCACACATCGCCTAATAACAAGAAAGTGATCTCATAACAAGCGATTAGACATAAACTTGACATTGCTATGTTAAACAGCGAATCTGACTATCAAATTGTGTGCTTAGTCGTAACATAATCTGAAATCCCACTAATAATGTAAATGTGAAAGTTCCGATGTTTGTTACTCAATCACGCCAGAACGGCTAAACGGATCTGGATGAAATTTGGTGCAGAAATAGATTATAGTCTGGAATAGCATGTAAGCTACATTTATCCCGCTAAAATGTGTGGTTCCCGTGGGATAGATTTGTTTTAATTTTTCATAGAGCAAAGGATCGACATGATTTTTTGCATAGGTAGTGGTAGTTACGGAGTCAGAAAATGACGCAGGCATCGACATACTTTTTAATCCCGGGTAACACGGCGGGGCGCAGCTAGTAATTCATAATTCTAATAAAACATATTGGCTTGCAGCCTTCAACATAGCACTCTATTTACATTACCGTGTGAGGTCAGCTTGTCTTGGAACCTCTGTATCTTTCAGGTTATTTACCTGACGTTGTAACAGAATATTATAATTGGTATAAGAAAATTTTGAGTATTTCTAAGAAGTGAGTATGCTAGTTGAAAAGTTCGGTCTACGATTGGGTTGTTTATATGCAACAACAACACTCATGAGCCAATATTACTGGACGATGTGTAGCTCTTGGCTCATCAGGCAGTGTCAGGTGTAGTGACAGTGAGTATATTTGCTCAGGTAAATAAGACAAGATATGAAGAATCATGACTTAAATTGTGACTGTGCTGTGGTCGCAAAACCAATGTTTGTTCGGATTCTTCATTTGCATGAGTAACGGTAACGGTACGACTTGCACGTGATTTCTCTATTATCCACACTTTGGTATCTACAAAATTTTGTAAAATATATTTTTCTATCAGTTTTACCATATCTGAGTATATAAATTATGTTTTACTAACACCTTAAATGGGCATAGCGGCTATTATGCAAATAACATTGACGGTTTCGCATTTGGCCAGTAATTTGAATTCGCAATTATGTCTCTTATATTCTGTGTCTAAATCAATGCAATATTATTCATACAAATAATATAAAGTTTGTATGAGTTTTCTTAAATTAGATTTTAACTACCATACTCAGCTCTCCAAAACAGGGTCATTGATAAGATTAAAATTACACGCAACAGCATGGAAGAAATTTAGTTATAATATCTTGAGCGTTCTTATTTATGAAAATAAGATCAAGACTTACTATTGGATTGAGTGTGGCACCAGAATCACTATTTTCACATATACTAATCTACTAAGCTAATGTCAACAATGCAGCAATGCTAGCACAGGTAGGTGTAATAGAGTACTTTAAGTTTCATATCTAATAGCTAACAAATTTTCTAAGCATCATCATAGAACTAGCCCCTCAACATTGCAATGCTTGAAGAAGGCCGCTATGTCATAAGTACTAAACTAATGTAAGACCAATGAACACATAGTTTGAAATAAATGTTTGAGTTTGAGTTTGATTCTGATCGCCAAAGTGGTACCTACATTACGCCAATCGGCGGATCAGAATTTCGATATTTCTCTTGATACTAAAGTACTTACTTACTTGGAGATAAAACCATGAGGAGAGGAGTAAAAACAATGGAAGCTGATATCTGTTGCATTAAGGGTACATAAGAAAATAATATTAAGTACAGCACCTAAATACTTGGACAACCTGCTAAAAAGCAATATAAAACATATTGTCAATTTATAAACGGTTCTGTCTTTATAACTCACATAGTGGCGATATAATACCGGTTAAAGGCTAACAACGCATGATGCATAACAAATTCTCGTGATAATTTCTTTAACTGAGCTAAAACTTGTTGCGACCTCTTCGATGGGGTCAACGATCTTGGAGAAAGGTTAATTACAGAAAAAAAAAACTTCGTGTCGGATTTGCAATTGTATATTTTTGTTCGATGATTGTAAACTATTATTTATGTTGAATTTGGGAGCGATTTTACGCTACTTCTACAAAATAACAATCAACTGTCATTGCTTTTTGCAAAACCTCAAATTCTAATAAGGTTAGTTTTATAATAAAATTTATTCATTACATTTCGTTCCGCCCTAATGTGCCTTGCCTTAATGAACGAAAGTAAGTACTTAATCCACGTTTTTTTTGAAGTTATTGTTTACTAGCTGCGCCCGGCGGTGTTACCCGCGATAAAAAGTATGAAAAATTAAAACATCTATCCCACGGGAACCATACATTTTACCGGGATAAAAAGTAGCCTATGTGTGATTCCAGACTATAATCTAACTCTGTGCCAAATTTCATCCAGATCCGTTCAGCCGTTCGGGCGTGAAAGAGGAACAAACATCCATCCATCCATCCATCCATCCATCCATCCAAACTTTCACATTTATAATATTAGTATAGATTGTTACGAGTACATTTTCTATATAAGCTATACCTAGTTCAAGATATTTACTGGTCTCTATTGTTCTTAAAATTTTCCTCTCACGTCAAGTGCGAGAGATTATTCGTAAGCTAATTGTATAATTTATAGTCTACCGTATTTAGACATTTTGTTGGGGACGGTATTTCATACTTTCAATTCTCCATACAAAATGTGTAAATACGATAGAATTTATAGTCTATCGTGTTTAGACATAGTTAACGAATAATCTCGCACTTGACGTACAGATATTTAAAAGAAAATTGGTAATATTAAGATTTTGTATGTATGTTCAAGATGCTAAAGATTCGGCAAGTTAATCATCTTAAACATACATAGTAGCATGTCATCGTTGTATAGTTGTCCAATCGGCCGTACCCTGATAACCGCTTCATTATTTACCAAAGCGTAAAAAATTACAAAGGGCGGTGCTAAAACTTATGCACACGTTTCAACGGCCCTTTTGTTGTTAATCATCGGACCACACTGGGTGCTCACGCGCCGATGTGTTATTAACATTGTGTGAATAAAGATTGTGGGGGATTATGTATGAGTAACTGGATTCAAGGATATATATAGAAGCCGTGATAGGATGGAGTAGACTTAAAAAACAACTATAATATGACGGCAGTATTCAGAAAATATTTTTGATAAATCACTCACTAAATAGTTAAATATTACCTAAGCAGTAAGTATAAAAGCACATTATTTTATATATACTATATTCTATGAGCCTCTAAATATGCAACATTTTACTAGTTTAATCTTATAATCTTATGAGAAAAACCGCACAAACTTTATCAAAATTTCTCTCTACAAAGTTTAACTATGGTCAGATTAAGTCGACTTGACGTTAATCTTAGCCATTAGCCGTATCATAGTAAAAGCTATAAGTTAAGACGCTATCAATGAAAGAATTTGAAGAAAGCATTAATAACTGCTATTGAAACATTTAAAAAGTCAAAATATTATGTAAATGTTAGTACCATACAATACAATTATTGCTGAGAAACCGTTTAAATTAAATACCTGCAGAAAATATTATCGTAACGGGTATACTATACAAAAAAGGAGGATATACTCGTAGAAAGATAGTACAAAACAAAACCAAGAAAAATACCCGATAAATATTTAAAAAATTAAGTCAAAGATAAATCAATATCCCCCTATAGGTATTATACACTTCGTAAACATAAAACACTATTTAATCTTAAAGTATAAAGTTCTCACTTTACAACACTTATATTTCCACAATAATCATCATGGGAAAAAAATAAAGTATAATTTCTCAGAACTCAGAACACACTTAAACACGTAGTGGTAAGTAAAAAATGTAACAGTAAATTTACAACCGTGGGTAAAGTGGTTTATAGACGAATATCCGAATGATAGCACGAACGGGGTCGACATTTAGATAATCCTATAAAGAATCTATCAAATAAACGGGAATCAGAAGGCTTATTATAAATCCATTCAATGTGTCGGTACAAGACAAATTTTATTAAAGTAGAAGTTATAAGAGAAATTATTATTGCTGTGGATAATTTTGGAATCGTTTCTGGTGGTGTTGAAATCTCTATTAAAATTCATGGTTGGTGTGTATGAGAAGCGGCTATAATGGGATATTTTAAAGTTAAATTAAATTTTGTGATAGAATATTAAAAAAAATGTGTAGTGGAAAGAAGTGATTCCATGCAAGACTTAATATTTTCAGACTTAATTATCAAAAGGTCTTGTATGAAATCTTTATCTACAGCAAATTTCTAAGTATTTAACAGTTGACAGCTTCTGATTACCAACGATCATAAATCATTTATTTTTATGAAAATGTATGTAATACACATGCATTGTATAAAGGATGACGCAAAAAGATCTGCGATTTCAGAATTAAGTATTCACGCACATGCTTAAGTTAAATCTAAAAGTCAATGCCACTTGCATGATCATGACAAATCGTCATTCGGTATCAATCATGAACACCCATTCAAAAAAATATGTGTTACGTTCACACAATTATACTTACAGGTGTATACCGTCATGGTGAAACCTTTATTTGCGATGCCTGGTAAAAAATGGGGCAAGCTTACGAGTAGTATTGTAGATAGACGTTCATTCAACTTTAAAGTTTCTGTGTTCGAAGTAAGATTCAAATTGTAGATGAACATTTAAATACAGTCCGAGTTGAAATGGTTTGTTAGATCATGTGGCAGTAGAAATATTTTTTAAGTTGTTGTATCTATCAAGAATCTTGAAATGTACACAAAGCTGTTGACCAATATTTAACTACAGTAGCAACTTGTTTTTACAATTTTACTTTAAGGTGGAAGCTCAGGGTCAGGGCGCGAAATTCAAAATGTCAATGGTTTTTATTTTTTTACGAAAAATTTGGACATCTTTTCGATGTAATTTAGTGTTTTGCGATATTAGCATTCTGCATTGGATGTCTCGATGTATTAAGTTTGCTTAAAAAAATACCTAAAGCGATACAACACCATAGAGTTAGTAAAAGTAGCGGTTTTTACAAACCTTATGGTATTGTATCGGATTAGGTACTTTTTTAAGCAAACTTAATACATCGAGACATCCAATGCAGAATGCTAATATCGCAAAACATTAAATTACATCGTAAAGATGTCCAAATTGTTCGTAAAAAAATAAAAACCATTGACATTTTGAATTTCGCGCCCTGACCCTGAGCTTCCCCCTTAACGTTATAACTCTGGCTTTGAAGTTACAAGTCTGAAAAAGGTTTGATGAAATTTTGTCACAAGACTTAAATACAATACTCAGTTAAGTTCTTCCCGAATCAGTAGCCTCAATTGTAACTCTAAACTATCTGCAATACCAAATTCTCTTCGGCCCAGATACACATCATACAACTGTTACTATACATATAGCCTCAGCATAGCAACGGGACAGTAATAACTTTTTTTATTACAAGCTTATGGATAATTACAGCGGATATAATTGGCATGAATAAAACCATGACTGTGGTTTTAATTAAATTAATCGCGCACAGTAAAAGCGAGATACTGTCGTCGGTAATAGGTAAGGATAGGGTTTATTAACGTCTAAGTAAATAGTTGAGTTAGAAAATCTATACAAATAAATAAAATTGGAGTGTCTGTTTGTAATATTAAAATAACCGCTTTTTACTAAGTGCATTTGGATGTATACATATACCAAAACAGCATTTTTTACAATTTTTGTCTGTCTGTCCGTCTGTCTGTCTGTTTGTTTGTTTCGGCTAATCTCTGAAATGGCTGAACTGATTTTGACGGGACTTTCACTGGCAGATAGCTGATGTAACAAGGAGTAACTTAGGCTACTTTTATTTTAGACTAGACTAGACTAGCTGTTACCTGCGACTTCGTCCGCTTTTTGTTAAATATCACGCGGCAAAGTCGCGGGTGACAGCTAGTATAAAATAAAGACTTTAAATAACAAAATGGGTCACTGCTAAAATAAGATAAACTCATTGCAAAAATAAATTCAATGAGGCGTTATTAAGGCTATTAACGATCCCACTGCAAAGAAATACAATGACTCGCGCTAAGAAAATCAACGTACTAAAGTCTAGCGTTTGTCAATGCAATTGATTAGGCATGCCGTCATGCCTCGTGTTTATTTTTTTTGGCGAAAATAAATAACTAAAAAATATACTGAAAAGCTTGAGCATCAAACGTTCAAACATTCCTTCTAAATATCGAAGATCGTAGAAAACGTCGTAATATCTTTAATGAATTATCAATCAGCTATAAACTATTTAAAGTAAGCGTAATGGACCTCGAAGCCTGATCAAAAAGCGTGACAATATCAACACTTATATCACAAACATGACCGAATAAACGTATTCATCAATATTATTAGACCTAAAGCTATTTCTATACGCATTAAATGTTGAAGTTCTTTGCCAATTAGTTGGATTTAAACATCAAAATGTTAATCTACTTTTCGGTCGTTTTAATCTTCCCCAGATCGATTAATGAAATTTAATCAATACTAGCTGTTACCCGCGACTTCATTCGCGTGGTATTTAACAAAAACTCAACCGTTGGCAACAGCCTGCTCGCGCTTTCTGAGCCCGCGAGACGCATTTCAGGTTGTTACTATCAAACTTAATCAGGCGCAACGCTGCAACATTGGTTTTAATTTTTTCTCGTGAGATCCTATGTTTTTTTTCTAAAATAAAAGTAGCCTAAGTTACTCCTTGTTACATCAGCTATCTGCCAGTGAAAGTCCCGTCAAAATCGGTCCAGCCATTTCAGAGATTACCCGGAACAAACAGACAGACAGATAGACAGACGGACAGACAGACAGACAAAAATTGTAAAAAATGTTGTTTTGGTATAGGTACCGTGTATACATCCAAATGCACTTAGTAAAAAGCGGTTATTTTAATATTACAAACAGACACTCCAATTTTATTTATATGTATAGATTTTGTATTTTTTATTGTGAAATCTCGAGGTTTCTCACTAAAAGAATTATTTTAGAGATTATGATGATTTTCTTGTAGCCAATGAAAGCAGCTTCAATCTGTTTTTTTTGTAAACCGCACACATTTTGAAGGTAATTCAGATACAAGGATCATACTGTACGAGTTTAACCATTAATTTATTTCATTCATTCAACAGATTGTTGTTACCTATAACCAATAAAGTAAATAACTTAAAGAACTTTAAAGTATGAACCTGTGTTGTTAAGTTCATACTTAAGAATATCTTCGTTACGATCTGTAACGCTCATGCCCAAAATGCTCGATAAGAAATCTTCGATATGTACCATTCAGTGAAATAAACGATGAAAAACGACCATATTAAATGACAATAAAAGTCTGAATCGCTGATAATTCCACTTGAAAAGTGTAGCCTCTTTTTGATGCAACTCGATAGCAAGAATTTTCAGGTCACGATATGTCTGTCGTGTGCTTTTTTAGTCGAGTCTAAGCTGACACGGTACAGGTACAATTTCTCAGACCGAGTTGACGTCGGCAATGCGAATATTGAATTTCACATGCACTTTCTACCTACATAAACTTTTCTGTTTGTCAGAACTTCCTATGCGCGATATAAAGATATGCGGAAACGCAAGCTTTTGTTAGTCTATCTTCATTATATGTGTAGCTCTGTCCTTCTTTGTCAGACATAACATCTGTCTATAGGGTTTTAGTCAGCGGCGTGGGTTATGGATGGAGTCAGGTTCTGACTTGAATCATACAAGGATATGGCTTCATTAGGCCATGACTCAATACACCCCCACAAAATCTATCCAGATTTAGATGTGGTTGCAAAATGTGATGAAATGATATGTCTCTGACCGTGAATATGAGAGAGTAGCGATAGAGCAAGGAATAGCCCGGCTTGATTGGATTACTAAAGAGACGCAATGTGGAGTAACTTGGTTAATTGAACCTTAAAGCTAAATAGAAGTACTTGATGCAAACACCTTCTGTTAAGTTAACAGTTTTGAGATGACTCAACCCAAAAAAGAAACAAAATGTAAACTAGTTGCAAATGGGATAAAGAATATTGTAACCGACCAGTAATATGAACTCAGACTGGAAACTGTGAAGGTTATTTTCGAGACACGAACATTGTTGCTGCTATTTCATATGAGCACATTATTATACCATATAGAGGAGTCGGAATGCCTGACTGGTCTGGCATTGAATGAAATATCTTAAGTATATGAATATATATTTTTATGAATGGACATTTATTTTTATGAATTTTGGAATACAGACACTAAAGTTGTTTTGCAACTATATAACGTGTGGGCAGTTAAATAAGTACCCAATTACGTTTTAAGTAACAACTTTGGCGAAGGCGAAGGATTTATAAATAAATATTATCGCATGTACATAGTTTGATAGTTTTCAGGTCAAAACATAGCTAGAAGAGATATCAAAGCGTTAATTTAAATTTAAATTTGAATAAAGGCGGTTGAGCACGTTATTCATAAATGAGATTCGCTTAGAGGCACCGTGGTTGAAATTTAATCTAAAGATAATGACACACATTATAAAGTCATGATTCCTGCAATACAGTTCGCGAGAAACGAAATTTACTATCAATATTCCTAGCAGCGGTTTATCAATGACACACACTTTTCAAGATATTCCTATATTGATGATTTGTCGATCATTGGAATCCAACAATGTTGGGTACAATGAGTAATTTGACAAAAGAGGTTGTTTTTATTTAATTCAGATGAATTGGTGTCTCATTTTTTAAAGACAATTTTTACTGTAGCCAGCGCTTTTAAAAGTACCATTTGACTTTTTACTATTGACAGTATTTCTTGTTCCACATTCAAATTATCTTTTAGACGCTCGTCTGTTGATTTATCTACTTGTAGTTTTTGTACAATGTATTTTTTCATTTCGAATAAGTATTTTCCAAACGAACTCACCTAAAAAGCTGAGACTTGGTTTATCATCCACAGAGTCATCGTCGTCGAAACATTCCAATTTTTTCGTATTCATATTTCCATCACTATTGCATACAAGTTTAAGAACAAACTCCTTTTTTTGTACCACGGAAGGTCACAACCACTTGTCTCTACATGCACAAGCACAGTACAGAACCGGCCAACCAATTATTCCGTCGCGTATCACTGAATTCACTCACATATACCAATTTTGCATTGTTCCACACACTGACTTTATTCTTTTTTCAAACGAATGTCACGCTTTTGTTCTGTTGCTTTTTGAAATTCGAATTGGTTTTGTAACGGTTCCGGCGCACGCGCTGACGTCTGGCGCGCGACGACTCGGCGACGCGAATGACGTGACGCTACGCTCAGCCACAGACATGAGCCTAGATTCATGTCGGGCTGACTGACCTGAATGATAATCTGATTATACATAGCACTGTTTTGTGTACAAATGTTTTGGTCCTTAACTAACTTTACCTGTTATTGACTACCAGAACACCTACACACATTATAATACTTAAAAACACAATTGCAATATTTCAACATATTTTAACTGAAAACTAGATTTCACATAGGTACTAGATTGATATTATATTGAGATTATTTTATACCATACAAATTTGTTTTTCTGTAAAACCAATATTCAAACTTGCTAGTGACAATAAACATGAGCAACTTGCAAAAGGGGTCGCTCGGCCCTTCCCTGGGAGACCCCGTATTGTTTTGTTCCTACACGTTCCCTAGCTAAAAGTAATAATACCACCCTCAACGCTTGCAATTAACAATACCAATTTTGTACGTACTCTACTCCAGTTTAAAATTTGTTGCACACTACGAAACTTTCTTTATGGAGATAAAAACTTATCAAATTTATTGCATCAAGTCAAAACCATAAAATTGTTGAGAGTGGGTTATAAAACTTTGATCAGATGTGTGCTCCCTGACGATCGACGGACCGACCGAAAAAAGGGCCAAAACAAGTATTATGTATAAGAGGCAGGACGTTCCCACACCATTTCGAATCTTTTTTATCTTTAAAAAGGTCCAAGGCCCTATTCTACGGCCAATTTCGTCAGACCCGAGCACCTTATAATTTTGTACGCCATTAATCATCTTGAATGATTCGAAAATGACAAACTGAAGTGCAGCCAGTGAAAGTCGAGGTAAATACGGATCTCGAAATGAACTGCTTTCGATTTTCGATCTTATAAATAGAATACACAATGATGATATTATTTTAAATGATCAGCAAATTATGTTTAGGGGAAGTAGTAATTTTAGATGATAGAAATTGGAATAGCAATGAAATAAATGTATCTGTCGTGCACTGTCTCTCGGCTCTGAACTAAATTTCATTTATTGTTTGTTTAGGAGTTTCTAAACACGATCGTAGAACACGTTTTAGTGTTGAGATGTCATAGATTATATTTTCTTGACAAATGACTTTTAAAGATCGCGGTGATAGATTAATTAATTGGTAATCAACTCTACTGGTGGTAGGCTTCGGCCGTGGCTAGTCACCACCCACTGAACAAAGCCATGTCGCCAAGCGGCCTAGCCGTGTTCCGGCATGATGATGATGATGATGATGATGATCCATGATGCCTAGTGAATGTAGCGTCTCGATCTACTGCCGCCTTCCTACCTAGGCAAGTATGCTCCATCGTAGATCTCATCGTCACTTACCATCAGGTGAGATCGAGATCAAATACTTGCCTATAATGTAATAAAAAAAAAAAAATGAGATTATAACACGTGTTTTAAAAATACATTCATATAACCGTTTTATTGCTGAAGTTATAATAATACGAACGTGAAATAAGATTTTTATCAGAAACCTGATGGAAATTTCAAAATGTTAATATGGATTGAACGTAATCAATGAGCTTTATGTGTTAATGTTGAACGTACAGACCACACTAAAGGTTTCTTATTCAATAATACCGTAGCTGTTTATTAATATCGCCCTACTTACGTTGACAGGTGTACCATTGTTCGTTATGTTGGTGCATTACAAAATTTTAAATTAAATGACAGTAAAATTCATGTATCGAGAAAAAATCGAGTCGTGTTTTTATATCCGTATCGTGCAATCATTAAGCCCGCGAGCTGGATTGATCTGAAATGATCATGAAAAAAACTTAAATTTCAATCGTCAGAAACGGCTGTCATTATACCTCATTTAAATAATGAGCCATTATTTTGGGGCATAATATAATTAATAGTGGAAACCTGAATAATTTATAAAGGTTGACATGATTTAAAAGTGAAGTAGGCGAGAATTGCTGTAGTAATAAGTATGTTTAATGAAATAAGTCTTGTCTTTCAAGGGAATCCTGCAATTCGGCGTTTAACACGTAATTACGACTTCATACGGAAGAAAATTGCGCAAAATGAAATGAATGCGCTCTTATGAAAATGTTAATTTGTTATAATGTAAATTCAACATGAGTTGATCCAGTTTGGTTGGTACAAAATGGCTTCTGTAAGTCAACCGCGCAATCACACTAACATTTTTACTGAATTGAAAACGATATTACTTATGCAGAATATCGTTGTATGCATTTTGTCATCATTAAATTAATCAGCCAATTCAAAACCGTACAATAAATCATAGCATGGTTTTTACCGACCAATTAAAAATGACATGAAACAGAGCGATTTCTTTTTAATACTTGGTAATACCATTGTAAATTAATTATACTTATATACTTTCATAAAATTTGGTAATTGAAAGAACCAAAATTATAATGGTTAGTTGGTTTATTTAAAGTTCAGCAACTATTTCAAAAGCCCAAAGATTTTGCAGTAGACTAACAAATAATAGTTTAACTGAAATGGTTTGATCTTTAATACACATTTAAGGTTCTCTATCTTATACAGATCATCAGTAACACAAACTTTTGTTTCTCAAATATACCTCGTCCCTAGTTCCCAGACTTTCAGATCAGTGTCTATATTTATAGCCAAAACAATAATGCTAACAATTTGAAGGGCAAGATCAAGTTCTGATTCATCGTCTAAGTGTTTTTCATCATTCCCTAAGGCATCCCCGACGTTCCTTGAAAGGAGTCCTGTTTAAAATTCCGCTCCCGTACGGGACGAGGCGCGCTCCTAACATTTTTAGGCGTTCAAGCATCTTGTCCCTTTCCCATAGATTTTTTTTTCTATAACAACAGACGGTCCCTTTTTGTTGAATTTATGCGACGAAATTGTAACCGACTATGTCGAGTTCATTATTAAGATATGCTGGAATGTTCGTCTTTTGTTATCACTTTAACGTTTTTATTATGGTCTATGTCCTTTTGAATTTGCGACACTTAAATGGTCTGTTAATTAGATATACTTTTATTATGTTTGTTAATATTTGTGGTCGTAATTGTCAGGGTCAACAATCTGCTATCTACTTTAGATCCATAATAAATTTTAACTAGCTTCTGTAGGATATTAAAATATATCTATTTTGTGTCTTAATTAATAACTTAATTCTGAAATAATATCAACTCTATTAATAAGAAAAACATCACACCTAACACGACCGCATTGACCGGTTTTAATTATAAAATCTTCTTCATTAATAGCTTATTCGTTATTCAGTACTATAAACGGGACATCTATTAAATCAATCACTATAATGTTGACAAGGTTTTTTGAAAAAACCTTGATATAGATCTCTTAAATTTTATTATAATCATCATTTACCTTTGTCAGATGTTCGGTCGCTGTCTGTGAGATTAATTATTTTGATACTAGCACTACCTATGTGATCAGACTTTGTGAGGAGAAGGGTCTTTTTTAAAAAATAATTTTAAAAAGTTTTTGTGAAATGTGGAGAGCGTGCGTGCCTTGAATTGCAATTGTTTGTTTCTACGATTTCTTATTTTTTTTTTTTATTACTGTAACAGATTTTATGATATTAAGATTTAACAAAAACTGTTTTACTTTTTAGTTTTGTAGAAATTTAACATTTTATTTTAAAAGGCTCTTGGCTTACACTTGATATATACTTGGTATTTTTATATTATTTTAGTTTAGTTAGTTTACGGTACCTATAATACAACCATTGCTTGGTTTGGGACCATTTGGTGTGTTCGCCTGGCGATATTTATTTATAATATTTCTAGTTCAAAACAGATATATTATCTTGAAACCGACTGGAGTCACGAACCGTAGCCTTCAATGCTTGCTACATTCACGTACATTTATGGGAAAGCTAACAAAATGGCCGATGTATTTAGAACAGCGATTTACATCGACTTTCTAATAATAAATTCAATTAACTGTAATTAAAATCTTGTCGGATCGATTGATATATGGATATCTACAGTTTTACAAGACTAGTGTCGTTTAGAAAACCGTTTCTCTGTAATTTAAGCTTGAGTATAAGTTTACTGTTAACATTACTTAGTATTATTGTCTTGTTTTTGTGTTGGTTTAATAAAATGGAATATGATCTTGAAATGTAACAATAGCTACATTTTACTGGTAGCCACTTGTTTTATTTACATAGTAAATATACATTTGTCGTTGGCCAGGTCGTAATGGAAATAGATCTTTATATATCTATACAAATAAGACTGTAACTTGCTAGTGTCGCTTGATTCTCGATTGATTAATTAAAATAAACGTACTTGGAGGACATTATTCCCGATATAGTTGGCGATTTTGGAATTTTTATCTGTCTGTCGGTTTCCCGGATCAAAATTCACGCATAACATGTTGTGGCTACTGCTTGTTACTATGTAAGACGAGTGTTACTGTGTACGAATAATTCAGAAGTTCAGAAGCATTTTCGGAATTCGGTCAACGGTGAAAATACGCGCAACCCAAGCATTAAGCTACTATTTCAGATGTATTTTTTTCCCTCTATAATTATATATGGCCACACCATCTTAGGTATTTTGCTAGTGTGAAGTATAACCTTAATATCATTCAAATTAATACTTTAAGCGAAACAGGTTCAGGTCTAGAAACCACCTAGTCATATCAAAGACACAACCAGTTTTTTTAAACTGAGTTTGAGTGTTTAGTCAATTTTATTACACACGAAGTCACGTGCTTTTATAACCCAATAAACGAATATTTCGCATAAAACTGTTCGTTCCAACATCAATTCGCGACCTGTCAAAAAACTACCAACACCCATCAATATTGCGATTGATTGAAAAGAAAATTACTTCAAAACCATTTTCGAACGCTCCGAAAAACAATCAAGACTTGTTTTTGCGGGCCAATATAAATAATATTCAGTTCATCGCGAGCTTGATAAGCTTTAAAATAAGGGCTAAAAGTAAACTACCATCAAAGGCGCGGCGGGATCCGTCCGTTGACTCTGTGACTCATCGGTTGAGTACGCAAAAACTGGCTCGCGGGACCCTAAAATGCTGCCGTGTGTTGTTAAGGGCCTTGATGCTAAAAATATCTTAACAAAAATAAATGCTAAAAATATATTGATTTTTTAAACTTATGCGAATACTACGCATTGAGATATAACTAATTTTACGAATTTGATCGCGTTTAGTTTATATTTTTTTACGCTCCCGACGTTTCGGCTGCTTTACAGCAACCATGGTCACTCGAGGACTGAGGTGTTAGACGACCTAGTGTCATAGTTAGAACTGGGTTACTCTCATATTTAGTTATTGTTTGCGGTGCGATCTACGTAGAAAGTTTTTACAGTGTCTTGAGGTCGTGCAATGGCGCACTTAGTTTTGTATTTAATAATAACTGGGTCCCAAGTCCATGGTAGCAAAGCATTACTTCCAAATAACCAGATAAATCAAAAGAATATAATTATAACGCAAGTATTAGTATTGGCATTTAAAAAAGTGTGTGAAAATTGCCCGCATTCCGTTCCAATTATAGTTCTGGCATTTGGTTTTTCTCGTGCCCCAATGTAAATAGAGAATTCGATAAAATGCTTCAGGGTTGTGTCCTTTTTTCAGTATAGATTATTTCGCCGTCTATGGTACGGGTCTATGGTGGCATCACCGAGGTACAGCAGCTGCAGTTAGTCAGCTGACTAGAGATTGAGCTGATGGTATTAGACTTTTGTATATCCAGCGTTGTTATTCTCCTTAAGTGAGAGTGGAGGCATACACCGCTCCTTTTTAACTTGCGACCCGAAGCTATGAAAATCGTAAGTACCTTATTGGTGGAAGCATGAAGATCAGTTATACTATTCTATTCTATCATCAGAAATATGTCCACTGCTGTACATAGGCTTCCCCCAATTTTGTCCACACATCACGGTCCTCCGCCACTCGCATCCACCGGCTTCCTGCTACGCTTGTGATATCATCGGTGCACCTTGTGGGGGGCTGTCCTACACTACGTCTTCCGGTTCGTGGTTGCCATTCTAGAACCTTTTTGCCCCAGTCAGTAATACTACAACAACAAATTAAATACCCAACAGGTGTTACATTCCCTTTGCAGAGTTACAGCGTCATTTTACTGGCCACAATGCGTTGTTCACGTCTAATAAGTAAATTGTTCGCGAACGCGTCTTGCAACCTGTTCCCATTGTTATTCGCGAGCAGACACGCTGACCGACGCCGCCGGTAGCGCCATTCGTCTCAATGGACGCCAAAAAGACGGACAGAATCGCTGCAATTAAATTTTACGGCGGCATCAGTTTTGTAGAGCTTCGGATGGGAAAGTGACGGTTCTTTTTTATTGCGGACTTGGCCTACCCTCCCATCACTGTGACACGTTAGGTTTAAAAATTAAATGGCTGACGGAGGTCTCTGTTTTTATTATACACGCAGACTGCACAGAGGCGAGTTTTTACTACGCATTGTTTGAGGCTAGATTATACCATTCAACCATGTCATACAATTTGAAGGGCACATCTTTGAAAATCGGCTGCAAAATTTAATTGAGTATATTTGTGCTATATTGGGACTTGTCTATTTGCAGCCATGCACTTTTTTACATGAAAGGTGTAACAATAAAAGTAAGAAATATTTTAGCATAGTTTCGATTTAAAATCCGAAAAATTGTGTTATTCCTATGTGTAATATTTGCGTAATCAATATCACTTACACAATTTTATTATTTTATACATCAACGTCATCCATATAACTTACTGAGTCATCTGTAAATATTTTTTACACTATGTTTATTACACCTTATATATCTAGATAAATATTTTTATATACCTTATTACCTTGTGTCTGTGTCTCACATATTTTGTTCTATAAAAATCCATTTACACCTGACTAATATGACCACTCTACTCTATTTCTGCTTCCAGACAATCTTATGTCGTTTGTTTCATTTTAAGATGAATCTAAAAAACATACTAAATAGGAAAAAAAATATTTAACGGTCTTATCAAAAGTTATTGCTTCGAAAAACCGCGAATATACAGAACTCTTCTTACCTTTATAAAAACGAAATAGAATTGTAAAGACATGTGTCGTATTAAGTTATGTTAAAAAATACATTTGAACCACAAAAATCTCAAACGTACCACATGTTTTTGTATAAACATTGGCCCCAAATCAGCATAAACCACCAGCGCTTTATCATACAAGTAAATCACTCAAGTCTTAAGACGATGTCTCTACCTATCAGTGACTCAACAGAACTCTTCCACATCGTACTCCGTACCTCCCCACTTACCTTCCCTTGTAATCCGTTCAAAGCCGAAGCTTACGAGATCTGTAATCGTGATAAAACGTCGTCGGCAGCCGTTGTAAATCATTGAATTTATCAAGTCTTCCTACCTCAGTAACTACCGGCACCGTTATAGTATTTATTAAGATGTCCGATTTAATGAGATGTGTTATATCTTATTTAGTTGGTGTCAGATTTGCATGGATTTGTGAGAGTGATAAAAGACCGAATATTCGGCCCTGGAGGCTAATCTTGACGGAGACTAGCAAACTCGTGGGGATATTATAGTGCACAAGAGTGTGCGCAAGCACATGTGCACTCTCTCTTCTCTAACTCTCATACTCCGATGGGACGGCAATCCGATACGACTGGAGACATCAGGCGCATGACCGACGGCTTTACGTGCTCTCTGAGACACGAGCAAGTGATAATCATGGTTGAAAATAATGGAACCATGTAGCCATTAAGTTGTAAATATATAATAAGTTTTTTTTTTACCAGCTCCTCTAACCTGCCCAGCCGTTTCGGGATTGCTCTTACCTACTCATAACAGTGTATTGCCCAAGAATTTAAAAGATAATTTAAAAAAAGAGCAACTATGGAGTTTCTTGCCCGTTCTTCTCCATAGGAACGGCATTCCGAACGGGTGGTAAAGTTGTAGCTTATCATTTTTTAACAATTTTGACGATTCATTACTACTGTACTACTTAATGGTTTACAGGAATAAAGATATATTCTGATTTTGATTCTGAAGCTGATTATCAGATTCGGAGATTGATAAAAGATAGAGTAATTAATAATCATGTAGGTAGGTATAAGTATACTTTCTATAATGGATAAAGCAAATATAGACAGTTTTTTTTTCATTATCCTACCGATTTTTTATTCAATAAAATTATAATCTGGGTCCTATAGGATGACCACACGTATTCACAAAGAGTAATTAAGATGCCCTGGATGAGAGGTTGTTTCGACATTTCAAGCAATGATACAAGTTGGTGTGTGTTGCCAGTATATATAAACTTTAATTACACAAGGTTCAGTACCTGAATTCACATCCATTTCATCATAACCCGTTCATGAAGGTAGATATTAAAACAAACGAATATAGACCTTAGGTACTGTTTCAGTTTTATAATTACACTGCGGAAGCATTGGGAAAAAAGCGTAAATATTTACGTCCGCTATCTCCGAGCTCGCATCTGGCTTCAGACATTGCGTTTCCAATAGCTCTGATGGGCTATACGGGTGACCATGGTGGTAATCCTATTTAGGACATGGGATAAAGCCAGGAAAAGGACCTAATTAGCTCAGTTCGCAGTGACCCTGTCTTCTGCGCTGTTGGTTTCGCGTTCGAATTTTGGCGGGGACAAACTTTGTGTGATAAGCTCGAATCTTTGTACCCGAGTCAGGGATGTTTATATCTAAATAAGTATGATATACTGGGTTCGCCCCCATTGTACGGTACCCGTAATACAAGCGTTGATTGTTGTGAAAAAAAAGTCAAAACAGAGAAAATAACAGCTCTCGTGAAAGGATACTTTCATCAATGGATATTGATTGAAATTTCATAAATATTAGATACGTTTTTTTATAAAAAAATACCATAGGGTTTCATTATCCTCATAGGAGCAATTATTATACTAAAAGCCAATTATTTTGCTACACAACATAAAGTACTCATTAAGACCGAACTTAAAAAACAATACCGCAGCTACGGAGCCGAGCTGACTGCAATCAACTTCTGTATACTTTTTATGGCCATACGATTATTGAAATACCCTGAGAAATCCCACTTCATAGCCCCCCTACTGCCCTCAGGTGTACCCGCTATATATGGCACTACCGTTTGATTCTATGTTGAAACAAGTGTAAAATTCGCTCACTTGCCAGTTGCTTCACTGTTCCAGTTTCGAACTAGTTGTTTTGTAAAATACAAGGTACACTAAGGTATGGTTTGAGTTAAAAGGTCTTATACCATCTGATGTTCCATAGCTTTGCGTAATAAGCTAGCGCTGTGTCTACTTCGTGAGTCGTTTTATGGACGTGCCTACAAAGCCTCATATTTATAGCCACCCAATATTCTCTGTCAAAGCAGTGATAGCCAAGTTGGTAGAACGCCTGCCTCGGTAACGAGGATCGCAGGTTCAAACCCCCCGGCTCGCACCTCTGGGATTTCGCGAATCTCATTTTCAACCACGATTATCACTTGCTAAACAATGAAGGAAAACATCGTGAGGAAACCTGCATGTCTGAGAGAACCTCTCGAAAGTCGTGTGAAGTACGCCAACCCGCACTGGGCCAGCGTGGTAGACTATCGCCTAATCACATAAAACATTAGTAGAGCTATTTATTAGTGTCAGCAAAAAATCCATGTAAATGCTGCGCTATGTCTGCGCTTACCCTAAAGTGCGGGAGCGCAAAGTGTATCCTCTTAGCGTCCGAATAGCGCAATACAAGCAATTGTCACGGTGGGCGGGACAAACGATATTACACACCACTGAAGTGGGGCAAAGAATAATAAAGAAATCAGGTCAACATTGTCACGGCAATCCTGACGTGACGTGATATATTATAACCAATCATTATGTTCTTTACGTTCCCAATAATACAATTAGTATAATTGCTTTCTTTTTTTAAAATATTTAAGCACAAATTCCGTTTTATTTCTCGTTAAAAGAATTCGTGATAAATCTATAATTAAAAACTCGAGTTAATTCGGTCTAAGATTAAGTAAAGCTCATGTTATAATTGATTCGCGGGTGAAAGCATCGCGAATGGAAAGCTCGTGATTAAGCAGCCACGGTCTTTAATTTGTGTTGTTTTTTTAATAAGGTGGAATAGCCAGTTATTGGCTGTTGGTAATTTAATAAGACTGTTAATGGCACTAGTTAGACTAGTTCAAAGTAGGTAATTGATAAATATAGCACTGCAAATAGTGCTTGCTAAGTGGGGCTAGGCGCCGACGACTGACTGGGTAAAGCAAATTGAAGGTGAGATTAGTATAAATTATTGCAATAATAATGTGTTAGTATCTGCAATTTCCCTTCGACTCTGAAGTCGACTCGAACCGCTGTGATCTCGAATCGAGGTCCCGGTACAGGTACTGCTTGTTTTTAATCGGTAGACAGGGACTGCTCACCAGAATCCTAAATATTTTTTTAGTTGCAACCATGGTAATACTTATTGTAACGCGATCCGAGTCAAAAAAATACAATAAACAAAATTGGTCAACTGAGACTATGGTCCCAGTTAAAAGCGGTCCGAGTCATCTCTCTATCTCAGCGTCTATGAAAAGTGATGAACAATTCCCACCGATATAATACTAAACAGACTTAAAGGGGTATGATAATGAAAACTATGGGTAAAGGTTACCCATAACCTACAATAAAGTTATACAAAGTTATAAAACATTTATATGTTGTAATTTTTTAAACGCGCAATGTATCGTAATCTGTTCGATCAAAATACAACGCTTCGCACGATACCCGGTTCGTCCGTGTAGCAAGCGTGCTCGATCGTATGGAGTTTTAATTTACATTGCAGATTTAGGTCTAATTTAGTAAGTGTAGTAACTTAATTTTAAATTACTGAGAAATATGGGTATTATTCATAAAAAGATCGCCGGAATATTCCACTCTGTGGGGTCCAGAATCAAGGGTTGAATTCACGGTATCACTTTTAGTTACGAAGACACTTACGCCATATATAGTTAGTACCAATAAAAAAAACACTAAAATCTATTATTTATTGATGTATCATAGATGAGATGCCAAATTGTGAATTTAAGTTGTCCGGTAATTGTTACACTCACCCTAATTACTCTCATACCGATTGAATCGAGCTATTAGTCTTTCATAACGGTAGCCATTTTTTGTGCTTCATTACTTGTCTTTTTGTTTGTTAAATCGATGTCGATGTTATACCTCTCAATATATAAATCACTATAAATGTGCCGACAAATGATATTTAACCGTATTTTATAGATCGTATATAATATAAGATCTAACAGAGATGTTGTAAAATATTTTATGATGGTAAACTCATAAATACTGCAATTAGGCTGGTTGTAAAACTCATTTTATATGTTAGTTTAAAATTTCAATTTTCATCATATTTGATAAGTGACAATCATGAAACCTAATGACGACTTTATAAGTTAATTTTTAAAAATCACTGTACTGTACTGTAGTGCGTGTGCTTGAGTGTGTGCGTGCGTGAGTGAGTGTGCGTATGCGTGTGCGTGTATGTGTGTGTCTGGGTGTGTGTCTCTCTGTGTGTGGAGCTGTGTGCATGTGGGTCGCGGTGTGTGTATATGTGTTTGTCTGTGTCTGTGTGTGTCTCTCTGTGTGTGGAGCTGTGTGTGTCTGTGTGCGTGTTTCTCTGTGTGTGGAGCTGTGTGCATGTGGGTTGCTGTGTGTGTATATGTGTGTGTCTACGTGTGTGTGTGTGTGTCTCTCTGTGTGTGGAGCTGTGTGTGTCTGTGTGTGTGGCTGTGCGTGTGTCTCTCTGTGTGTGAGCTGTGTGCATGTGGGTCGATGTGTGTGTATATGTGTGTGTGTGTGTTTGATTTTTGTGATCTATTTTATTTTACATAAACGTAATCGGTATGGCCCAGTAGTTCCCTTTTACACTATTTAACACTGTTTGCTAGATCTTATTATATGCAGAAGTGATGTTCAATACTCATTAAGTGAGTATTAAACTAAGAAAAAATCGCAAAAGTAAAGTAGATAAAGCACTCAAGACATTTTCTAACGACTAAATAAAGTATCACGCCTAGAACTCCCGAAGGGATAGATAGAGGTGCACTACAGTAAACCCATATTGCGTGTATTTGGTCCAATATAAACGGGGGCGAAGTATACTGGGCCCTATTCCTATTAATGCAAGGGCAAGTCGTCCACCTTTCGTGTCTCGTGTCAATTTTCATCTAGAAAACTGCGCTAACGCAGTGATTAGCAATTATGAATAACTTGAAGCAATAAATACGAGTCACGTTAACTATGTCGTCAACCGACTTGTTTACATATGAGAGCTAGACGCACATTATTTAGTGAACACTATGTATTGATAGTGAGGAGACATGATGTAATCGATGAACAAGATTTTATCGACTCAGAATCGATTTTATTGTAAATTATTCCGAAAATTATTTATAATTATAAAAACCTGAGTCCTCACCAATATAACCAATATATGACTACAGGCAGATGCCATGGTTAAGTATAGAACGGTATTGTAACATACTACAATAAAGAATCCAATATCAAGCCTGTTAACCTATTCGATAAACGATATTCGAAATAAAAGTATACGTACGTTTTTATATAGATATATATATATATATATATGTTACTAACTTTCGCGTGCTTAACTAGCATTTATCAATACTCGATAATGATAAATCAATCGATTTCAGCTTGACTAAGAAAGACAGAATATTGGAAGAGAGAATAGGAGACCTGAGAGGAGTTTTGATATTGAGCATATGATTATTGCCTAGTGGTTACTTCTAACCACTAGGCAATAATCATATCCCTATACCCTTCGGTCATGCTCATAACCGAGAAGTTCGGGGCTCTATCTTTACCCTTATAATTTTTGTCCGGGGGCAAATGCTTAACGCATGCTCCCTCGCCGAGGGCATGGTGGGGGGAGGGGGGTATGTCCAATATACCCGGACTAAAAACCACTTGGTGTCCCTTCTTCTGCCTGCGTCGGAGCTGCGGAATCGCTTGCTACCGTGGCCATTAAAATATTAGCGTGAGTCCTTCCTAGCTAGATTTAGCTTAGTTAGAGGGGCTAATGGAACTATCAGAAATGTGTTTAACGTCGGTACTTAATCAGAAATGTTAAAAAATATAATTATTTTATTTTTGTGGTCAAAAATTCGAGAGAGGTTTTCTATCGATGAAATCTACTATCTATCGAGCCCCATCACTAGACGGGAGACAGGCGGGAAAGCTGATACTTATTTATTTAAACCGTGTGAATGTTATTATTTATAGACGCGGCGGTTGGAAAGTGGTGGGGAAAGTGCGGCTACCGGCCACACTGCGCCGCGATCAGCAACTATCAAGCCGGCATCAAGCTTAGCTTGTACATGGCACCAAAGATTGATAGGATTGATCGTTTAATTTGATAAGAATTCGCGCAGACATTTAATAGAGTGCATTCCCGGGAACACTTGTTTGATTAAATTTGACTAGACTGATTCAAGTTACTGACCAACATGTTCTAAGTCAAAATTAAAAAAATATATTTATTTCATATAGGCCTACAGGAGTAATTCTTCTTTTTTTAAGTTGGCAATTAGCTACAAAATAGTGCCATTTTTACCAGTGTCGAGTGATTCTTGATAATTGTTATTGAATTATATGTAACCCTGACGATAATGATATGTTGAAGATGATGAAAAAGTCCTACATAACATTTTTTTTCTTGGTATGTATTTTATCAAGATAATATTTTTTTTTCATTTAAGACTTCAACTTAATAACTACATAGCAATATGCTAATTGCCGATAACTGTAATGTTGTAAGCATTAAAATCGGTAATCGTATATAACTTAGTCGCTGTGAATTATTGATGATGTTGATTATTGATGATGGCCTATCCAGGTCACG
Organism: Pheosia tremula; assembly: GCA_905333125.1. Classification (NCBI taxonomy): domain Eukaryota; kingdom Metazoa; phylum Arthropoda; class Insecta; order Lepidoptera; family Notodontidae; genus Pheosia; species Pheosia tremula. The sequence continues at coordinate 8,899,430 of HG995408.1, read as the reverse complement.
AGCTGTTCGTTTCAAGGCAAGGGTTACCATGGCCTGGGCAGGTTTATCCGGATTTATATTCAAAGATAATAATATTGGATGGTTATACCTGATAGGTTTTCAAGAAGTATAATTCGGAGTAATTACAATTTAGTTGGATAAAGAATTGTCATATTGACCATGGTTGCTGTAAAGCAGCCGAAACGTCGGGAACGTAAAATAGAAATAAAATCGCGATATAATCCTTAAAATTTAGTTTCTTTTCAAGAATTGTCATACTTACTTTATAATAATTTGAAACATCAATCAATTTGATTCTTGGCCCAGTCAGCACGTTAATTGTGAAATTATTCGTGAGCTATCCGTGTACTTTATAGTCTAACCCCCCCCCCCCCCCCCGAGTTTATAGAGGATCTATATACGTCATATAGTACTATATATAGTATAACGTCATATAGTACTGCGTAAAGCATGCGTCTATAGATTTGGGGGTACAAGTATAGGAGCTTTTTGAGATAAAGTAGTATACAGTGTGATTCAAAGGGTATTCTAAGCCTTCTATATAGACCATTTGTAATCATAATGTGAAGTCAGAATTTTGATATGTCGATTTTCAAAAATTTATTTTGTTCCATACAAAATGATAATTGTGTTTTTTTAAAGTTTTTTTTTAAATGACTTTGAACCTGTGCTTCTTAAGCATAGGTTCAAAGGTTAGTATACTCTATCTGAATCCACCAGAAGATTTATATAAAATATAGCAACCATACTTTCATCGGACACTTAATCAAAGGGTAAGCAGTGGCATTAGCGATGTCATTTTCTCCTTATTACCATATAGAGTGCTTGTGTGTGCACTTATGTTGTTATACAGGATGATTCCGAAAGGGTATGCTAAGCGTTGAACCTAGACCCGACCGAACCTGAACCCGACCCTTGAACCTGGCCTTGAAATATCGAGAGATCCTTTTTTTATTTGCTCACAAAAAAAAACAATTGATAAAATTGTTTAAAAAAAGTTTAAATATGATATATTTAAAAAGAATTAGATAAAGATATTCTGCACACAAATGCGCTAAAAAAGCAAATATTTTAGAGTCAGTATTTTCTGTACCACGCTGTATACATACTATCATATAATCTGATGACATCTTTACGCTATGAAACATAATTATAAAACGGATATTGCAATGTCATTATTTTATATGCGTTAATGACTTTCTCCTCATCAAATTGAAAGGGGTTGATTTCATCATTAATGACAGATATAAGTACGGGATGATAAAACTACCCAACATGGAGGCACCATTATCCCAAGGTATACAAGGTATAACAAAAATCTATACATATAAATAAAATTGGAGTGTCTGTGTGTAATATTAAAATAACCGCTTTTTACTAAGTGCATTTGGATGTATACACGTTACCTATACCGAAACAAAATTTTTTACAATTTTTGTCTGTCTGTCTGTCTGTCTGTCTGTCTGTCCGTCTGTCCGTCTGTCTGTCTGTCTGTCTGTCTGTCTGTCTGTCTGTCTGTCTGTTTGTTCCGGGTAATCTCTGAAATGGCTGGACCGATTTTGACAGGAATTTCACTGGCAGATAGCTGATGTAACAAGGAGTAACTTAGGCTACTTTTATTTTAGAAAAAAAAATTGGATCCTTCGAAAAAAAATTAAAATCAATGTTGCAGCGCTGCGCCTGCTTAAAGTTTGATAGCAACAATCTGCAATGCGTCCCGCGGGATCAGATCGCGAGCAGGCTGTTGCCAACGGTTGAGACGTTGTTAAATACCACGCGGACGAAGTCGCGGGCAACAGCTAGTAGTATAATATATTTTAACCAATGACTCAGTTAGTTATATGGATCACGTTGATGTATATAATAATGTTGTGTATGTCGTTTGATTTCTTTTAAACAAGGCTTTTACCTAGTAGCGTTTGGCTGTGCGCTCAGTACAAGGTGTAATTTTAATATGTCTATTAATTTGACTTTTTACTGGTGGTAGGCTTCGGCCGTGGCTAGTCACCACCCACTGAACAAAGCCATGTCGCCAAGCGGCCAAGCCGTGTTCCGGCATGATGTTCGGTGTTGCCATTCATGGATGGCGGGTCAGATCAGCTGCGCTGCATGTGCCTAGTGAATGTAGCGGCTCTATCTACTGCCGCCTTCCTACCTAGGCAAGTATGCTCCATCGTAGATCTCATCGTCACTTACCATCAGGTGAGATCGAGATCAAATACTTGCCTATAATGTAATTAAAAAAAAAAAACTTTTTCTGTGAGAATGTTATATTTATAACCTACTGTTTGCCCTGTTATAATATCTTACACTATTATTGTTACAGAGTATTCCGAAGTTGCTCGAGTGCTCGTACCAAAATCCGTGTTGTACTTTGGGTACGTACGACTCAGACGGTCGGGATGAATGCTGCCAAATACTCTTGCTTTCGAGAATTTTAATACCTCGTTTTCGACCCTGGTATTTTTACATACTCTTAGGACTCGTTGAAACCCTGGTATTAAATTTTGCATGTATATCTCATCCCTAAATTATTATTATCCGTAATTAATAAATAGATCTCGTTCCAGAAGATTGCAGAATACCCAAGAAGTGACAATAATCACGCTAAAAATCAATTCAAAAACATATACAACCATACCCTTCCTCATTACTTCACAAAAGTGGATATAAAATTAACAAGAATTTGTCACGTTCAACACGGCTTAATTAATTAACAAAAATAAAAAAACTTATTTCCGCGAACCGATTTCCACTCTTATCTACTCAAAAAACCACCGAAGTGTTGTTAAATTTAAGTGTGATCGATACCTACTTGCTATCAGCAATAAGGATGTATTGCATAATTAATGCAAAAGTTGAATATAAAATGTTATCGGGTAATAACCTCAAATAACATGCGCTTAATGACAGGGATACAGTTATTTTTTAACGGAATGACATAACAGTAACTAAAATATCGGGACGGCAAAGTTAATTCATCTTTTAAATGTATGGTTATTTCATATACGTAGGTTATTATATACATACTAGCTGCGCCCGGCGGTGTTACCCGCGATAAAAAGTATGAAAAATTAAAACATCTATCCCACGGGAACCATACATTTTACTGGGATAAAAAGTAGCCTATGTGCTATTCCAGACTATAATCTATCTCTGTGCCAAATTTCATCCAGATCCGTGCAGCCGTTCGGGCGTGAAAGAGTAACAAACATCCATCCATCTATCCATCCATCCAAACTTTCACATTTATAATATTAGTATAGATAGATCGCCAGACGTGGCGACAGCCGCTTAGAAAAGCTCATTGTGGTGGGAAACGTGGAAGGGAAACGTTCACGAGGCCGTCCCCGACCAGGTGGTCTGACCAACTCAAAGAAACACCAACGTCCCGCTTCTATGCCGCGGTGAAGATGGCCATAGCCCGAACCCAAGGGAGACAGTTCATCCGATCTAAAGAACTGCCGTGATGATCACGATCCTCAGTCATGAGGGAACGACCGAAGAGAGAGGTATTCATAAACCTGGTTCATTAAGTACCTACTTAGTTGGTCTCGCGTGGGTAACTGGCCTTCTAGTTTAGGTGCTTCCTTATATCTTTACGCCTGCACATGGAGAGGTAAGTTAGGGTGCTCTGAATGCCAATAGCTAGTCTTTAAATACCTAACGGTACCTTTACAATGGATTTTTTGGGTTATAAGTCGAACAGACAAATAATAAAATCAATGATGTTATTCAACTATGCTATAACTACTATATATGGGGTCGAGTCACCTTCGTCCGTAGGAGAATTAAGTACCCTCGAGATACCCTACACGTGATCCCGGGTGGTGCCAACCAGGTGACAACTCTACTGGGGTGGTAGGCTTCGGCCGTGGCTAGTCACCACCCACTGAACAAAGCCATGTCGCCAAGCGGCCTAGCCGTGTTTCGGCATGATGTTCGGTGTTGCCATTTATGGATGGCGGGTCAGATCAGTTGCGCTGCATGTGCCTAGTGAATGTAGCGTCTCTATCTACTACCGCCTTCCTACCTAGGCAAGTATGCTCCATCGTAGATCTCATCGTCACTTACCATCAGGTGAGATCGAGATCAAATACATGCCTATAATGTAATAAAAAAAAAAAAAAAAAAAAACTGCGACCGCGGTTTTAGTTGATAGTGTACAAAGTCAACTAAAGAGCTCCAGGACTCTTTATAGTCGACTATTTAGTAGATCAGATTGAAATACAATCCGGTGTAGAACTCCATAAAATATTTTTAGGTGGTAGCCCGATCAATGCCATTTTATACCTGCTCTATAATAACTGCCTCAATTAATTCCTACTAAATGTTAAGCTAAAGTTAGCAACGTACAATAAAAGTGGAACGAACGTATTAATGGTTCGGATTTATATGACAAGTCTCGTTGAAGTGCTGCGGTGTGCTCTCTCGCGCCAATTAGACTTTATGTTTGCTCGTGATGGCCCCTACTATCAACTACTAACAGTAATGTATAAAAACCGATTTGCAATCGAGAAAAATAACTCTCCTGCCAATTTTATTGGTTACACTTTATCGAAATAAATAATAACAATATATACTGTTCACATTTGACATTATATTTTTTTATTTAACCATTAATTTTTTGACTATTCAATATCTTTTACAATTAGAGTTAATTGACCTTGATATTGATTTCTTATATTTACGCGAATACTACACATTTAAATAAAACAAATTTTACGGATTCGGACGGACCATGGTTGCTGTAAAGTAGCCGAAACGTCGGGAACGTAAAAAACAAAAAATAAACGCGATAGAATCCGTAAAATTAGTTTTATTTAAATAATTGACCTTGATATTAACCTGTACTGTACTGTTTTCAGATATTCTGAAGCTTCTTCTGACTGTCCGCATATAACGATAGAATGAGTAGCTCCCTCCTCAAACTAGATTGAGTAGCTCCCATAGCAGTATGTAAAGAAAACTGTACCTAGGAGACATAAACTTTATCTTATAAGTAAAATGGTAGGGATTTCAGTCTAGTTATTTTTTTATGTCCGTGGACAACTGCACTTTGAGCTTCTTATGATTCTGCAGTTAATGGCTATGCTACTTTTTAGTGCACAATTAGTTATAGTCCGGCTTTTTATTTAAGCATTAAGACCACCCGTAATGTGTTTTATATGTAGCTGTCTATTTGCAATGACTCGGTTTGTAGCAAGTAAAACCCGATGTTGTTTCCGAGTCAGTTCGACATCGAGTTAGTTGTTGATAGATATAATGGATAGATAGACGATAATGAAACATGTTATAAGTATAGCATATTATGATCTTAAGATCTTGATTAAATACATTCCAAATATCAACTTGAACGATTTCAAATGTTTCAAAACAAATTTTGCGGATTTTATAGCGTTTATTTTATGTTCTAGGTTTTATTATTAGCTTTTATTTCAATGTGTAGTATTCGCGTAAATATAAGAAATCAATTGCGAAGACATTTTAGGACGAACAGACAACCAATATCATTTTGTATATGTGAAGCGTTTGTATTTGATATAAATATCTGATTGATGTTCTAGATAAATATTAAAAGTTGTTCGGTTATTGCAAATTAATCGAATCTCTTCTAGAAGAGGTGCTTTGATTATTGATTTAAGATTACCAACACTAAAAACAGATTATGACTGTAAAATCGATACGACATAAGGCAGCTTTTACCATGATTATTGCAATAACTTTTTTATGATTGTGAAAGTTCTTTTGTCTATGAAAGTTACTAGAAATACAGAGAAAAGGCGTTTTAACACGTTGAGTGCGGTGCCATTTTCAGAGGACTTTCAGCCAGTGCGGTAGAGACCTATTCGACCTCATAACCGAGCTTCACTGTAGTGCGTATGAGACCTAATCCATCTCCTAAAATAAGGTATTTTAAAAAAACTCATATCTTTATCAAAAAATAAGATACAATCTATGTTCTTTCTGTAAATAATAGAGAATTAACTGTTCTATCTCAAGTTTGCTACGCATGGGGATATGAAAAGTGGGTTATGAGATATAACGAAAAAAAAATTAGGTATCCATTGAATCTCGCATCGCAACTAAAGATAGATCCGTTTGGGTTGTGACTAGTAATGGGATTAAAATAAAACCCCAGTTATCGATAGCTAAACTTTTTATGAAGTAATCATTTAAACATAGTAATATTGATTTCTTATATTTACGCGAATACTACACATTGAAATAAAACTAATCTTATGGATTTTATCGTGTTTATTATTTGTTTTTTACGTTCCCGTCGTTTCAGCTGTTTTACAGCAACCATGGTCACGGGAGGACTGACCATGGTGACTGTCCTTCCGTGAATGATGAATTATGATAATCCATAAAATTAGTTTTATTTCAATAAACATAGTGACCTAAAATATATTTAAGAAAAATGTTCCTCATTGAAGCATGGTAAACACATTTTTTGATCGCATTGCACACATAGTTGTACATACACACACACACATACACATATTTACTCGTTTGGCTGTTTTGGATGCATCTGTGCTACTAAATGTAAGCCGTAATTTACTGTGACAGCCTGTGCAACGACTTTTTTTGCTACCACGCTGACAAAATATAAGAGCGTATTTTTTTTACATGGAGTGCGCAGGTACACATTATCGACATTTGAACAACACTGAGCGCGAGCTAACGGCGCCCGCGCCGCCCGCGCTCCGCTCCTTGCGTCTATGACGCCTGTGTTTTAGGAGGTCCGAAAGATCTCTTCACGCAACAGATGTATATTATTACAACTCAGTGCGTTAGAGACCTCATCCATCTCCTATTTTTTTTATTACATTATTGAATCAAACTCGCAGCGGGAAGTAGGTATGTATATTTGTCTCTGTCAAACACATAGAAATAAAGAAGTTACGACCTCCCGCACAGAGGTGGAGAACACGATTTTCGGCGCCGCACCAGCTGAAAGTCACGTTAGAGTTCTTTTAGACCTCCTAACGCAGTCAACGTGTTAACAGCTATTTTGATAATAAAATAATTTACTGATACCACACTCCCATTACATAGCTACCATAGTCCCATCGTCAACAAGAAAGTTAAGAACGGTAGTCTCATTACAACGAGATTCTCAATTAGTGCTTGTCCCCCAGCTTCGCTCATCGATCAAGATGTAATCCGAAGGAAGTCGGAATTGGATGTGCCCACCCTTATAAGGCATGTTATACATATACAGCCGTGTCTAGAAAGGCTATCAGATTTAAAGGGTTGGATATACTAGGGTAGCTATGCTAGATTTGGAGACAATTGGATCAGGATTGATAGGATATGATAGGACTGGAACTGGGGCTCGTTTTGAGGTTTAAAAAACATTTATGTTTTGGGGTCGAGTCACCTTCGTCCGTAGGAGAATTAAATACCCTCGAGATACCCTACACGTGACCCTGGGTAGTGCCAACTAGGTGACAACTCTACTGGTGGTAGGCTTTGGCCGCGGTTAGTCACCACCCACTGAACAAAGCCATGTCGCCAAGCGGCCTAGCCGTGTTCCGGCATGATGTTCGGTGTTGCCATTCATGGATGGCGGGTCAGATCAGCTGCGCTGCATGTGCCTAGTGAATGTAGCATCTCGATCTACTGCCGCCTTCCTACCTAGGCAAGTATGCTCCATCGTAGATCTCATCATCACTTACCATCAGGTGAGATCGCGATCAAATACTTGCCTATAATGTAATAAATAAAATAAAAATAAAATAAATGTGATTTAACAAAAATAGTGTAAACATTTCCAAAAAAATAAAAAAAAATATACCATGTACTGAGCGCGACTCTAAACGCTCCTGGGTCTCCTTGTTAAAAAAAAAAACAAACTTAATTCACACATTATTTTATACATCCACGTGATCCATATAACTTGCTGATTCATCGGTTAAAATATTAATTTTTTTTTACACTATCTTTGTTAAACCTTGAAGGCGTTGATTTAGCTACATATCTGTGCTTAAATGAAACGGAGATGATGATGAAAACGGGAAGTCACAGACAAGCAGACACAAGTGTCAGTTATAAGTTTAAACACGTTCAAACGTGGTTGCGTTCTATTCCATTAAACCTTATTTATAAAAGTGTGAATAGGCGCTACATTTGAAATACGTGTTTGATAATCTACCTTATAACACCATCTTTTTATTGATAAACTAAGAAACATATTCTTCGACGATGTACGTCGATGTAACTCTATAAAAACACCATGCAAAATTGCAAAATGATGACCCGTCTGTCCATCAGGTAATATAGAGACGTGTCTCGAGGTTTTTATGGCTATTCTTATGGCATTCGATAATCGGCAAAAAAATTAAGTTATAAATAATTTAGACTTCACAATCTGGATTCGTGATTATGACTGATCGTGTCGAGGTTAGTGGAACAACTTAAACGAGTTTTAGGACTAAACGAGCACGAGAAGTCCAGGATACGATTGGTGAAGATGCAGAATGGAGGCCTTTGTCTTGCAGAGGAACAATGACTATGTTATTGTCTGACATATCGCGATCGTCGTAGTCGAGTTGTCAACTACGACAAGCAATAATTATTAGTCAAATAAAACCAATTGAGATGCCGTCTGCTGAGGGGCCAAAAAATACGCACGGCATACAGCATATTAATTTAATTAGAGCATAATGATAAAAATAAGCACCTAACTAGTTTCATACTTTTATTTTGTATTTTTTCTTCTCTTCTCTCTTCCGTAGTCGGTTTAGGGTTTGAATTTTTTACATTTTTCTGTTTATAGCTATATAAATTGAGTATCAGTTTAGTATTGATTTCATATATTTACGCGAATACTACACGTTGTCAGGATTTTATCGCGTTTATTTTATGTTTTTTACGTTCCCGACGTGTCGGGTGCTTAACAGCAACCATGGTCACGGCAGGACTGAGGTGTTAGACGTCCTTGTATTAAAGTTATAATATAAACGCGGTAAATTCCTTTAAATTTGTTTGATTTCAATATCAGTTTAGTACTTCTATATTTTTTACAAATTGAAGTACATTAGAATAATCAATTTTGTTCCGTATCCATTACTTTACACTCTTTTGTCCTGTAGGATAAGTTATCGAGTGATTTTGAAAATACGACCCTACGTAATAGCGCTGTGGTTAACCACCGAATATAAAAATGTTGCCAGTTTCCGACAAAAAGGCGCGATCACAGCAAATTTCTTAAAACTCAAAGCGGTATCTTTGATTCAATATTTTATTGGAAGATGAAAACCTGTTAATTTTACCCCCTTTTTTTCTTTTGCGAATTTATTAATTGGGTACTTAGGACGTGCTTACACGCAATATACCCAAATATTGACTAACTCTATAAAACTAAGGTAGAGCAGGCAGAAGGTACATATAAATTCTTATAATATTTTGTTTTATTAGCCCCAAACAAAGGAGAGCAACGTATTTTTTTATTTTTTTTATTACATTATAGGCAAGTATTTGATCTCGATCTCACCTGATGGTAATTGACGATGAGATCTACGATGGAGCATACTTGCCTAGAAGGTACCTGTTCACTCTCGACTTGAAAACACCCAGATTGAAGTAGAAGTAGAAGCAAATCGCTTCACTTATAACTTCAATGTGGTTATTTGATGTTTAGTGATTCCAATGTTTACAAACAGTAAGATCACAACATTATGTCAGCGGTATGTATGTAGGTAATTATGCTAATGCGGCCGACCGAGGCATTGATCATTGATCTCTGATGATCGGGGCAACGACCTCGGACCTAATAAGGTGCCTAATGTATGTGTACTAGTATTCGATACTGGTTTGTAACATATGATAACACTGAAACTTAATCGTGTCTGATCATTGAATAAGTTTTTTTGGGCAAAGCATACGTGATCATTATTGGTATACGAGTCATGGCGCATATATCATCATTGCGGTCATGGGCCTTTTTTTGTTTTTTAGCGGAAAAGGTAAGATCTTCCAGCCACGCAATCCTGACACGCGCTATAAGAGTTTTCGGAGAACGCAACATATATATATACAAGATCCCGACAATAGCCGTCAGGGCACAGAGACCGCCCCGCCAGGCATACCACCGGCCAGGCTGAAAGATCTTCCCTTTCCGCTAAACTTATATACATAGATAAAAAAAAAATCTATTCATTTTTGTCCGTTTGCCTGTACGCGTCGTATCACAGGAAATTCACTGGATAGAGTTTTTCATGAAACTTAACACGGTACTATCATATCTAAATTAATATTTAGGGTACTCTTTTTTCCGGGAAACAAAACGGCTTTTCCAGGATACCTAGTCAAATACAACAGTAAAACTGCAATTTGAGGAATATCAGTGGCGGAAGAGAGGGGGATGGTTGAAGAAGGAGGATGAGCTATGCCTCAAATAAGTTAAAAAAAACTGACATACCTTGATTCCAAGCAGCCGTAATATTCTCATGATAGAAGTATTCCGTCTCCTCTTCATCTGACCACAGCACGCCCTCAATACTTGAGGTGATGCCCTGACCCTCAGGACCCTCAACTATCGACCTTCTAGACAGCTGATCGTAGCTTGGAGGCCTCGACAATGAATAGCCAGAGATATCGGCCAATGAAGATCTAAAGTTCTTGTAACTGCGACTATCTATGGGTCTGTAACTCCGAATTGACCTTGTGTCCTCGGATTTGACAGATCGTAGTGATCTGCAGTCGTAATTAGGACCATCGCCCGTAAGGTCCCCTAGAGACACCTTGAAATTGTTCGAAGATATGTCTCCCAGGGGCACTTCGCATGATCTACGTTTCATGCTTGTTTTTTGGGACGGGGCTTCGCCAGTCGCTTGCATATGGCGACTGACTCCCGCGCTGTGTAAAAATTCATTGGAATTGTACATTGTAAGCTAAAATATACTATTAGGAACTTGTTCTGACTAAGCATGAGGAATTATTCGTTCGTTGGTTGAGGATTCATCTGGAACAAATGAAACACAATATTAGCATTATTTAAATGTTAATTTCTTATATGCGAATACTACATTTTATTTGAATTATTAAAATGTTTTCCATAAACGTTTTAATTTTCCACGCATCAAAGTACCCGTTTGCTACAAGTAGCGCCATCTATTGATTTATACAAATACTAACTACGGACCATCGCAGCTCCAGCTACATCAAACAAACCACGCCGTAGTGAAAGAATCACTACGCTTGAACGCAACATTTTGCTCAAGTTATTGTGTAAATGGATAGATGGCGCTATACACAATTTAAATTAAGGTAGCGAAATAAAATTGAGCGGTTTATAAAAAAGCCACACATCATTGAAATAAATCATTTGGTTATTCAATAACTAATTTAAAAAAATACTCGGGCTTTAGTTCTTAATAGCGAGTGGAAAAGTATTTTTTGCAGACCTATGCAGGATCTGGATTCTTTTCTGTTTATATATAGTTAGTACCACAACAATCACAAACAACAGTGAAACAGCTTGTTCAAAATTCGTAAATTAATTATATCCTCCACAAGCTCACTTGTTGAACTTAATCACTACATTATGTCGTTGAACACCGATCCCGGCGTGTTTCTGGGATAAATGGCGTTATCCCAATCTTTTGTTCATAGTTCACATGTGCCGAAACCACTTGCACGACCGCAGTAGGGTTGGGTATGTAGCTTATCGACTCATATCGATATTTTTGTGTATAGTTTATACCGTCCGTCCTCTTGTCACAATTATTTAAAGTATAGTATTTTTTTAATGCTTGTTTACACGATAAAATTCATGCCTATATTTTCCGAAGGTTAGATAGAGGTGCACTTTATTCGAATCACTTCAATCTTGATGCTATTAGCATTAACAGGCTCCAGTGTAATTAGGGATGGGACTGTTGTCAATACCTACCTATTAGGCAAACTTTTAAATTGAGCTCTAAGTTTGCTAACTAATGACTCGTGGTTGACTAGGAATGGCATCCTTATTGACAGTTGGTTTTTGTCAGTTTCCCATACTACACAGTCTAATGTAGCAATTACGATCCTAATTCTATTCAATTGCGTGGTAATTGTATTATCAGACTTGTCCCGGGATATTTTTTAAAGTTGCTTATCAGATAAATCTATACTAATATTATAAATGTGAAAGTTTGGATGGATGGATGGATAGATGGATGGATGTTTGTTACTCTTTCACGCCCGAACGGCTGAACAGATCTGGATGAAATTTGGCACAGAGATAGATTATAGACTGGAATAGCACATAGGTAGGTTAAATTATATTATAAGAATAGCTGCGCCCGGCGGTGTTACCCGCGATAAAAAGTATGAAAAATTAAAACATCTATCCCACGGGAACCATACATTTTACCGGGATAAAAAGTAGCCTATGAGCTATTCCAGACTATAATCTATCTCTGTGCCAAATTTCATTCAGATCCGTTCGGGTTTGAAAGAGTAACAAACATTCATCCATCTATCCATCCATCCAAACTTTCACATTTATAATATTAGTATTAAGTATAGATTTATCGATATATCGCAATTGTTTTGCTACATCCCTAGCCTTGATTAATTATACAAGCGGGTACGTGGTGGATAATGAAATCGTTGTCGATCGCGGCGTAAAAGCTGGGTACCTTTGAACTGAGGCCCGATCGATTAGGACCGGTTCCAGCTACATGATATTATAGCTTTTCGTCCTTTACTATCTAGTTTAATAACCACGAGCCGCAAGATGTAATTTGGGACAACCCTAATATACGTGAATGAAATACATCACTGGTGTTGCAGGATATTGTGAATGAGAGTCGTGGATTGTGATCTATGTAAGTCATTGGGGACCTTTTATACTAACAGCATGATTCAGAAATGGTATACGCCTAAGGCCTCAGCCTCGAATTTAGCGGGCAGCGGGGCGGCGGCGGGCGGCGGCGGCGCGAGAGCGGGGCTTGTTTGCGGCCCCGCGCCGCTGCCACGTCGCTGTTTTCGAGAACCGGTCCATTTGATTTTACGCATAAGATCCTGCCGCTCTCGCGCCGCCGCCACCGCCGCCCCGCTGCCCGCTAAATTCGAGGCTGAGGCCTAAGCGTTGAACATGCGGTTTTTTAACGCCTTTGTAATCATTATTTGCAGTCAGAAATTCGATAAGAAAAAAAATTGCTCACAAAAAAACACAATTTGTTACGTGCCTCAGGTGTTTATGAAATAATATTCTTGTAATTTTTAATGCACACGTTTTGTAACTGAAAAAAGACATAGAGAAAATAATAATTAAAAAACAAAAATGAAATGCCGGCACAGGATCTTCAACGACTATGCCAGTTAGTCCAACACAATTGTCTTTTGTTGGGAACTAAATTTATTTTTTAAACTCGGCATTGCCTCGTCGTTACCGATTTCACGTGATGTTTAAAAATGCATTAAAATGCGGGCTCAGTATAACTTTTGTGAATCATACTGTATCAGAATCAGAATATTTTTTATTCACGTAGACCATTATGTAGTACAGTACTTATGAATCGTCAAAAGATACAAAAATTGTATGCTACTACTTTACAACCCGTTCGGAATGCCGTTGCGATGGAGAAGAACGTGCAAGGAACTCCATGGTGCTCTTTTTTTTTAAATATATTTTACATTTTTGAGCAATACATTGTTATAGGTATGTGAGAACAATGTAGGAACGGCTAATCAGACTTTAGCAGCAGTAGCATTATATCTATACTATTATACAAGTGTAAATGGGGCTGTGTGTAAACTTTGAAGGTTTAGTTCCCGACATGTGAAGGTCCCCCATATCACTTTTCTACAGCATAACTTAGGTCAATGGATACATGAATCGAATCATAACACAATTACTGTAGTAACTTAACGAAATCAATTGTACTTTTACGATTTCATTTTACAGTCATCAAAACAACTAGCCAGCGACTTCACATCAACTTGCATCGCAACAACGTTGCACTGCAATGGAATTATTTGAACACGACTATGTACCTACTTTAAAGTGTCCGTCATTCAATTTGCGCAAGCAATTAAACTGAAGTTAGTGTAGTGCAGTTAAAATGGTTAACTGTCTGAGAGGGAAATATGAAAGAGCGAATTGTAAAACTCATTTATTCAATACTTTAATCACGGGTAACACCGCGGGGTGCAGCTAGTGATTTATATAAATCCTTCCACTAGCAAAACATTAATATTTAATATTGCAGAAAAATAGAAAACGTCGGGTCACGCAGGAAATTGAAAGCCAATAACCTGAAAGGCCGTATCACGGATGGCCTCCGGCTGAAAAAATCTGATGTTGGTTAGGGATTCAGGAGGAAATTAAATGCGGTCCGGTTCTTAGTACAAACATGGGTTATTTGGGACAAGATTCAAATTGTAAAGACATTATAGATGATTGAACGCGAGTTTTCATATAATAGAGAGATAACCTTTACAAAACACGTTACAAATTTCAAATTACTTTTTTCCCCATTTAAACTGATTAACTCAATAAAAGGTATGTGTTCATGAACTGTACCGTGTACGGTTCCAAGGTGTGTCCCTACCAGGATTCAAACCCGTGATCCTCAGCGCAGAAAGCAGGGTTACTATAACTACCAACTGCGCTTATCAGGTCATCAAGTCAAGGCAGGACTACGTGGTACCCCTCAGGTCAAGGATGACTGGGGTGTGGGCCCCGGACGTCCGGTGACGATGACGACTCCTGAGGAGGACGGCGGCGGGCGTGGCTCCCCGCCGCCGTGCGCAGCGAGGGCGCAGGGGGAGCAAACATCTGCTCCCCCGAGACGGGCCCCCATAAGGGGGCGAGGCACAAGAGGGGCACCGGTGCGTTCCGTTTGGAGATCCCGGAGCCCCTCCAACATGTGTCGAAGGCGGCCACCAGGGGGGTTTTAGTGGGTAAGAATCCCACATAACCCGGCCTCTCCCACACAGAGGCCGGGTATCTATCGAAGATTTCCCCCCCGTCAAAAAAAAATAAGGATTACGTGGTATCTAAACTAAAGAACGTATTAAAATCAATCACTGTGAAAATTACGATAATAATAATTATAGAGTCAGTCGAATTTATAGAAATTATAATCCATTTATAAAGACATAAAAAAAATATATAACGAATATGCAAAATCGTGATTTAAAAATCATGCAATATGTTATATCTGTGTATTAGGCTCTAGTCAACAATCAATATTATTATATCCTAAGGCAATTTTATAAAATATATTATCTACAACGTCCTTAATTTGGGATTGTGGATTGTACATCGAAGCATCTTCAACAATTGCCCCGTGACTAGGAACAATAGAACCGCGCGGTTCTATGGAATCACTCATTAGAATTCCAACCCATTGTTGCGGCGACGGTAATTTGAATTTCGTTTAATTAATTGCATAACGAATTGGACACGTAAATTGATTTGGATAAAACAAAGCAGTGAAGAGATTTATTTTTGCAACCAATATGGGACCCAAGTCTGCTAACACAATCGATTCATAATCGGACAGTAGCCGCATAGTAACTGTCACTTTTGACAGATATCCCATACAATATACGTCAAAAGTGAGAGTTACGATGCGGTTGCTGTTCTATTCTGAATCGCTTGTGTAAGCAAATTTGGGGCCCAGGTGTCTTCATAAGACAATTCCAAACATCTGTTCTTCTTTCTTTACCAAATGAAATGCGATGAAATACAATGAAATGTGGCCTCACCAACAAATTAGTGGGTATTTTGCCAGTGTCAAGTATTAAATAGCGATATTAAATTCAATAAAACATGAATATGACATGAAGAGATGAAACAGGAGAAACCCAAACAGGACTTAGCTAACAGGAGCGGCTCGAACTCGCAGACTTAGTAAATTTATTGCATTACATAAATTAATTCTACTTCCTAATTATACGAACTACCCTAAAACATTGTCGGTAAAAACAGTGTAAACATATAAATCAACTCCTCAAGGTATGTTAGGAACGTGAGCGTTCAAATTGGGAACTTCTATAAATTAAAAGCAAGCCGAATAATGAGGTGGCAACCCCAAAAGTTGGCAACACCCTGACTTATTGTTGGACATAAATTAAGATAAGTTCTGACGATAAATCCAGTTGGCCTGATCTGTCGAGATATAGATGCTGGATGTGAATTTGAACTTGTTATCGGTGTCTGAAGCTTGGTATATTTCGTTTTTAAATAAAACTTCTCCGTCGCCATTATATTGAATATTTGACGGCCTGATTAGCAGAGTTGGTAGTGACCCTGCCAGACCCAGGCCAGGGTTCGAAGCCTGATAGGGATAATCTTCGTGTGATGAGCACGAATGTTGGTACTCGAGTCATGGATGTTTAGTATCTATATAAGTATTATATGCTGGGTTCACCCCCCGTCCATTGTACGGTACCCATAATACAAGCGCTTCTTAGTATGGGATCGTATAGTTGATGTGTTCGTCTGGCGATATTATTATTATATTAGTGTTTGTTACACTGCCTATCACACTCGAGTAACATCATTGAAAAAGCATGCCGTCTTTGTCATTCGAATTTATGAAATGTGTGGTGTGAGCGTGATGGAGCACATTATTTTTGTGCTTAAGCCACTGTAGGGTTTATTCTTGGATCACTGCTGCAGTATCAGGATCCGAAAAGCTCGTCTGTAACTCTATTGCAAGATTTAGTTAATGCAATATTTGTCCGCAAAAGCACACGCAAGTTAATTTTTTTTAGAAAAATCCTTTGGCAATGGTTTTATTGTTAATTGATTGAAACTTCTATAAACATGGGTCTCTTAAATAGTAGTTGATGCTCTTAGTATTTTCACAATGATCAAGATCGATACTACGGTAGTATTGACGGTATCGCAAGAATCACGAGGTCTCACCATCCCCAACCCGATCAGTGGTCCAGTATCGCGATCCGAATTGAAAGTGTGAACCGCCACTCCGCAAGTCTTAGAAGAAGTAAATTATAATAAATGAAGCATGGTTCTTCCAGTAAACACAGTAGCTTGATCAGCATTTCAGCAAATGGTAAAGTTAGTATGTGGTTATTGAGGGACCACTGGACCGTTGGGCTTTAAACTATAAATCTTATGCTTTACTGACCTGTTCATATCTTATTTAAGGAGTTAATAGATTTAACAAAACTTATTTAATACTAGCTGCGCCCCGTGGTGTTATTTGCGATTAAAAAGTTAAGTTTAAAAAAATACGGTTCCTATATGCTATCCCATAGGAACTATGCATTTTTTCGGGATAAAAATTAGCCTATGTCATTTTCTAACCCCTAAACTACCACTACCTACGCAAAAAATCATGTCGATCCTTTGATCTATGAAAAATTAAAACAAAACTATCTCACGGGAACCATACATTCTACCGGGATAAAAGTACATCCCATACATACAAACAAACATCCATCCATCCAAACCTCAACATTTATAATATCAGTGGGATTGAATAAAATGGAGTCCAATCGATTCTAGAAAAAATAACTACACGAATCAATGGTTTGACATTACCAAATAGATGCACTTTTAACCAAAGGAGCCGCAAACGGAAAATGTAAAGAACAGGATTTTACCGACGACAAACAACGTCTTGCAAGGAAAAAGAATTTGCGAAATGCGCAGCGGAGTGCCGGTGCAAACACTACTTCGGGGTTCCTTAGTAAATATAACAAAACTGTTACAAATATCTATAAAGCGTCGTAAATTAGTGGTAAAAACGTCCGATAAATCGGCGCATTCCTGAGGGCCCCAAGTCTGCTATGCGGTTGCTATTTGATTATGAATTGATTGTGTTAGCAGACTTGGGGCCCAGATCGTCTGCGCGTGATCAGATAGTAATATTCAACTCCATGCTTCGTAGAGCCATGTCAAGCTAGCGGTCTCGGTTGTCATTTCTTGGGGTCGCGTCACCTTCGTCCGTAGGAGAATTAAGTACCCTCGAGATACCCTACACGTGACCCTGGGTGGTGCCAACTAGGTGCCAACTCTACTGGTGGTAGGCTTCGGCCGTGGCTAGTCACCACCCATTGAACAAAGCCATGTCGCCAAGCGGCCTAGCCGTGTTCCGGCATGATGTTCGGTGTTGCCATTCATGGATGGGGGGTCAGATCAGTTGCGCTGCATGTGCCTAGTGAATGTAGCGTCTCGATCTACTGCCGCCTTCCTACCTAGGCAAGTATGCTCCATCGTAGATCTCATCGTCACTTACCATCAGGTGAGATCGAGATCAAATACTTGCCTATAATGTAATAAAAAAAAAAATATATATATATATATATATAATTGACAGCTGTTACGGGCTGTTATAAGCCTGATAAATTCTGACGAATGAGCTCACTCATCAGTTCCAACTATTCCCGCTAGTTGGGTCTCGGAAGATACTTTTAGTAAATATTAGTATACTTTACCTAAACCTTCTCCGTCACTACAATGTCATATCAGCGAAAGCTCAAATCCCAATGGCTGCGGAACCTTAAACATCAGATGTTTCCAGCCATACTTTAAAACATTTGATGCTTTTTTTTCAAGACTATAAAGCTGCTTTCAAATAGATTTGTACCTTTACCAATAGGGAACGCTTTTCGCTGCATTTATTTGGCAGCGTACACAGAGGTAATGAGAAGCGATGTAATTCTATTTTCAGGCAATACGCTGCGCAAGAACATATAAATGCTTTGAACGGTGTAACTGCGCTTTTTTCAGAATGATTTTGTATTTTTGCATATTTTATAGCCTTCGTCTCTCTCTCGTTTTAGTATTCCTCCCCAAGCGATGAGTGTTTCTTTTTATAATTGATTAAATATGTTTTCTAATAAATAAAAACTATAATTGTTAGGCCTCTGACCGACACTATAATAACGTCTGACAGTTCGTAGTAGGTGCCAAATGTAGCGGCCAAATCGCCTACGTCATCTTTATGATCTGCTGGCTGTCACCCTCCTCAGAATCAAATGTATGAACTGTATTGTTTTTATTATTTTGTATTATTCCCGTGTTTTTCTCAATGGTGTAACTAACACGACTTTGGTTTTATATGTCTATATAAGCTATATAAGATGTATACTCGCTACTATAAGCTTTGTTTTATATCATTCTATTGCTGTATATATAAACAAAGTCGTGTTAGTTACATCATTTATAACTCATGAATGGTGAGCCGATTTTTATGATCCTAAAATTTTGAAGTTAGTAACCTCCCCGACTAGCAGAATAACTATTAAAAGATGGGAATAATTCGCTAAAGAGTATTAGTAAAGATAATTAATTTTCTAATACATTTGATTATGAGGCGGTACGAAGTTCACCGGGACAGCTAGTCATAAATAAATTGTGCCATTGACACTTCTTGCTCATTATGCTTTCCTCAGACAGCGCAATAAAAGAAGATCATATATTAGCAGGTATTGTAAGTGGACTCTGTTTTAAACATCGTGGATTACACCATTTAATAAAGTTGAAGAAAAAGTTCAACACACCTGCGAATCTAAAAGTTCATAGCAATGACCGAACAATAATAGCCCTTAATAACAATGTTAACAAGATGCATATAGCTCTAATACATCGAGCACTTAACTAATTTTAATAGTAAAAAAAACATCACGCCCTCATCTTCATGCAATAATAATCTTAATGAATTGATCATGTATGTGTACACCGTCTGATCCATCTATATGTTAATTAAACAAACGAAGTTCTAGTAATTAGAGGCGAAGTTTCATTAAAAGTTAGTATCAATTCGGGCGAAGTAATTTGAATATGATTAGATCCATTAATCTAATGAGATTAAATTGCAACTTGTTTGAGAAGCAAATTGTGAACGTGACAGTCTGTGTTGAAATTCATTGTTTGGGTAGGTAAATGCTGAGGCCTGTATCCAGCCTAACCATGGCGCCTCGAGTCGCACTCACCCGAGTCCAACTCTTGAACTGCCTTGCCCGAGCCTTATCATCTATCAATTGCCTCTTTGTCAGGAGGGCAGTCGGTCTGTGCATGACCATACGCGCATTTATAGTTTTTTTACAGTTAAACTGTTTGACGGAGGACCGTGATGTGTGGACATCTTTGGGGAGGCTTATGCCCAGCAGTGGATGTCTTTCGGCTGATAGGAATGAAAAGGATGTTTGAGGCATCGTTTTGTCTGGCGCATTATGGTAATAAAAAACTTCAATATCCTAGTATCCTATCCCAGTGATGGTGGTACCAGCTCGTAATGAGAGATTCCGGGTTCGATTATTACCCTGATTAATGATGTATTGAGGTGGCCCACTCATACCACAAAATTTGGCTTAATTGACGGAGCCAGCGGGGAAAAAAAATAAGCATCTCTCACCATTTGTTACGTAATTTCGCCAGAACAACATACCAACTGTACAGTCCCAAACCAAGCAACGCTTGCATTATGGGTACCGTACAATGGACTGCAGGATGATCCCCAGTATAGATATTAAACATACATGACTCGGGCACAATACAAACATTCGTGCTCATCAACAAAAGTTTGCCTCTACCAGGATTCGCGCCACAGAAAAAAGGGTCTCACTCACACCAAACTAAAATAATCAGGTCCAGAAGTAACCCAAGTCAAGTCCGCTTCTAACGCATGTTATAAAATATTAATTACAACGTTTTGTTCAAAGGAAAGGGAACCTCAATTAAGTGCGGCCCTTTAGTGAATTTGCTCAGTGTAGTGGCTTTATAAAGAGAACGGTTTTGGGTTTAAAGTAATTGTTACGGTACGCCAGGGGTCATTTAAGGAATCTCGATACCCATTTCGTTTAATAATAGTAAAGGGTAACAGAGAAAAATAGTAATTAAGAGAAACTTTTTGTCCAATGTGTGAAAATGGCAATACTGAAGTGGTATTAGGTCATCCACGTAGCACAAATGGACCAGTGAAGGTGGGAAAATCGCGTCAATACTTGGACGCCTGCAGATATTCACCGATCGTGGCAATTACGAAGATGACAATTTTGTTATGATTTAAGCACATTTTCAAGTAAAACGGGCCCACAATAAACCTTGGACCGATTCCGAAGTCAACAAAATTATGGAAATGATAAAAGGCACCGCGAAAGATAAACCAGTTGGTCTTGGCAAAAACGCACGGAAATTGTCCTTGATTACAACAAGGTCTGCGTTCTATACTTCTTTAGATGACACTTTGCTTCGCTTAAATAGTAATAATACTAGATTACTTGCGGAATAACAACCTCAATTAGTCAGCAATTACTCGCATGGGTCTACTAATGTGGCTACTGCAATATTAATTAGCGCGTTACACATTCAGATGGACCGCAATTAGAGGCCTTCAGAGAATTTGCTTACTATTGCTTAGGGTAAGGTTTAGGGTAAGTCATTTTAACCATTAATGTTATATATGTATTAGGGCACAATGAAAGCAGCAACATTTGGTTTTAAGTTTGCAAAAGGTCGCGCTTAGATTTGAGGATTATCTGCATTATTGAAATTGGGAGTGGATTATTTTTTCTTCCTAGCCTTTTTCCTATTTTTTGTTCTTAGCTGTCTTGGCTTCCAGTGTGACCAATATTCTTCACTCAGAGCGATTTCCATCTACCCTCCGAGAACAAACAAGTGCGACTAGCGGTAGCCTAAGGGCAAGGCCATTTGTCAGATATTTTCTGGTTCCTTACTTCCCGTAATGACTTTTAATGATGTTATAATTAAATTTGCGAACAACTTAATTTAGGCCCAAAGCCAGGAAGGAGTGATATATTTTACTGCAGTACGCGCAGACTAGGGTCTTTATTCCTATAAGGCAATACGCTTCTGAATCCAAATCACTAATAGACACATCGAGTACATGTTCTCATATGAAGTACGTACTCTCTGAAAATCATCATAGGAGTACCCAGCGTCGTGTACTTTATTTTGCAATACTCGCTGGACATTATAGCTCATTGGTTTTTTTTGTATAATGTAGTATTATTTTTCTTGCATACTATTGAGTCTTGCATAGGATTATAATAAATGAGCGTAAGATTTTCTCCTCAAACAATTTCCAAAATCGGGGAGTTCAGACATGCGCATCACACAAGGGGCGCATACTAACGAAATACCTCTCTGTGCTTTCACGCCACAGAATCTTTGAATTCTCACATTGCTTTCACGTGCCATACTGCGGCTGCTCGTGTCTTTTGGGTTAAACTGGGCGTTAAATGCCGGAGCGGTTAAAGGGGATGATGAGAGGAATAAACAAATGTAAGATGCTTGACGCTATGTTTAATCATGTTTGTTGTATAGGATACTGGTATTAAATAGGTATTCAAAATTCTATTAAATAAAAATAATGTGCTACGCACGTTTTTTTTACCGAACACGTATGCGGAGGTGAACTAGGGTTAATCCAAAATTTTACTTTGTTATTAGGTTAAAGTGCAAGCTATCGTCGGTTACTGCGTAAAATTGTTGCGGTCCCCCAGAGTTCAAATACCCCTTTTTAAACTTCCAAGGGGATTCCTACGATCCCAAGTATTCCGCTTGGGATCGTGGGCTCGAGAATTTATTCCAGAATGCCCTTTCATTTCTAGGTCATTTATCAATTTAAATGATTGAACACCCTCTTTAATAAACGTTACTTAAGTATTGTTAAAATGACTGATGCTATCTTCGCTGAGGCAATGTGGTCTGTAGAATTTTTGCAAAATAAAATACCGGTTTACAAAAACACAGTTAAAGTCTTCCAATTTGAATAGATTACTTGCACCAGAGATCTTATAAACAACGTGTTTCCAACCTATCGACGGTAAAAAGAAGGCTCGTTTATCAACATATAAAACGCAGTGACTCTGAAATTATAGCATTCTGGTTTTAGGCTTGCTTGCAAATTGTTGTGTGTGATAAGCATGAAGTTAATGATCTTGGTAAGTCACTAATTTACTTATGAGCTCCTTCGATCGCACGTACACATTGTTAAATATACCAAGAGCCCTGGGGTGAAAATTATGGACTTCTTGTGATTTATATAATTATAATTTAATTAAATACTCAAAACACTTTTCATAACAACCGATGATGAGGGGGCGCCATAGAGAAGAGAGCGAAAACCATAGAGAACATTATGTATAGATAAATTTTCATAGATTATTGTCCACATATAGTTATAGCAGAGATAATAAAGGTGACCTCAATACACGTAGAGAGGATAATACAGATGACCAAAAAGTGTTCGGCCACTACCTATATAAATAAATAAACATGGCGAGACTAGCAGATTGCATAATTCATAAAAGAACATTGCCTGTATGGGCACAATACAATTGACTTAGGGCTATTCCAGAAACACCCAATCCCGCGCTATTGTAGCGCAGGTCAAAGGTGGGTATACCATTTCTAAATAACTCTGTATATTATTCAGGTATTATTGGTAGTTGATTTATCTCATCAAGTTTATAATACTAGAACAAAACGTAAAAAACGCCGAGAAAGGAAACATTGTAATTATATATTTGGACCATTGAAACCAGTCGTACAAGTATTTTTCAGTTAATCTACATTTTATGCGGAGTCGTATCGAATTGTCATTAACTACATACAATTTGATTGCGTAACCACACGGTAGGATACTTATAAGCAATATTGTCACCCGTGTTTTTTAACGTCCTAGGGATAATCTCTTCAACTACCTACTTTACATAATCCTATTATTAAGTATGGTTAATTATTTGAGAGACGGGTTCGAGTCAAAATAATAAGTCGCCGAATATAAAGCAAATACTTTATTCCCGAAGCCTTAATTATTTGTGTTCTTTTACAGATTGCTATATATCTGATTGGGGTCATCCCATATATAGAAGCTGCTACGTATCAGCGTATAAGGAGAAGCACAGACCTATCAGAAGCAGCGAACAACGGAACACTACAAAGAAATTATAAAAGTAATGAAACAGAACACAAAGATGACCTAGACAATTCGGAATATTTACTATTTGTTTTCATAAAATGGTTCATGCTAGCGGTGGATGACGAAAGCATAAATAGCAATTATAAAGAGATTGAGGGAGATGATAATGATTTTTATGAGGATGAAGACGATGATCATTGGATATATGATGAAAAAAACAATACAAATGGCAGTGTTGTCAAGTCTTATTATATTGGCAATGGTAGTGAAAGCGAAGAAGGTAATGTTGGGGATAACATAGTTCATAATAGCGATGCATCTGATAATAATGATGACGAAGATGATGATGACGAAGATAATGACGACAAAGATGATGATGAAGAAGATGATGATGACGAAGATGATGATGACGCAGATGATGATGACGAAGATGATGATGACGCAGATGATGATGACGAAGTTGATGATGATGATTAAGATGATGGTGATGATTAAGGTAAGGTGTGATGCAGAAATTGAAAATGATGATGTTGTTGATTAAAGCAAGTGAGCAAGAAAGGAGATCAAAATTATTTTAGCATTACATAAACCCAATACGTACATAATTTTATACAAACTTAATAGGAAAATAACCTATTTTAGGTGTCTTACGACAAAATACAATTTTATCAGTAGCACCATTACACAATAATCAATTCCCTTGCCACAAATTTAAAAAAATCCATTACGGGGGCGAATTCCGAAAATGAAACCCATAAGAAATCGGGACCAATAATTTATTCCTGGCGTGAAATTGAGTTGGCCGATTTCGATACATTTATGAGATTTTCGTAGTGAAATTAAATGCATATTTGTAGTACTTTCAAATTATGTATATTTGAAGGATGGTAAAACAAATACTAATAATTATATTGCCCCTTATTGTCTTATATGACGATCTTTTTAGGAGGCCCACCTAAAGAGCGCGGCGAGTCGCCACCTGGCAATAGTAATTAAATAAAAGCTGATTATGGCAGGTGTATGCAACCCTTCCAATAGTCCTATCTCATGTCCATCCAAACCTCAATCCATAGTCCCAATTATCTTTCCACTTTCCAGTAATAATTCCTCCGCCCGCTGAGGCCAATTCGCTGTTTATGCTATCATTTTCACCAGTTGACCCCAGGTGGCTAACATAACGTTAAAATTCTCAAAGTGGGCCTTTACGTGTTGGACTAATCACCCCGCGCAAGCCTTCCAAAGATCCGGGTATAGCCCGTGTCGTGATGGACATTATAATTATAATATCGCCAAACGACCACACCAACTATACGGCCCCACACTTATATAGATATTAAACATCCATGACTCGGATATAAACATTCATGCTCACATATAACACACCGTTATCTTTTTTTTTAATTAGTGCAAAGGCACTTTTTAATGTCATAGCCAGATTACGACATTATTTTATACATTACATACATTGGAGTAAATTAATTCTCCCCTTTTAAAAATATCACCTAATAACATTTAAATGACATCCGAAGATAAAGTGAAATCTAAAGTCAAATCCATTTCACTGTCATCCTTATATTTATCGTATTGTCATTGTAACAGAAAATGATTAATCGTTTACGTCGCCAGCCGAAATAGCGTTAAGTATAAGGAAATTGTCTATTCGAGGTAAACGAGCCTGTTAAACTAACCGAGGTACAGAATAGGGATGGCGAATTTCGACGAGTAAAGAAATGGATAAATAAGCAATAAAATATATTTAACGTGAATATGTGTTTTTGGAATACGTCTAGCTGTACCTACGACTATATTCAAAAGGACTGTCACTATATATTTAACTAGCTGGCCCGGCGAATTCTTCGTAGCGCCTCAGAATCAAATGTATGCGAATACCTAAAATGTTTCCCAAGTCTTAATAGTTATAGTACTATTCGGGGCGGAGACATATTAAAAAAATCAACACTCATAAAAATCGGTCCACCCATTCTAGTGTTATAAATTGTGTTATTGACTCGACTTATTTTTATATAGAAGGTCTAACAATAATTAGGTAAAATATTGTAACAGGGCCAACATCTATACTAATATTATAAATGTGAAAGTTTGGATGGATGGATGGATGGATGGATAGATGGATGGATGTTTGTTACTCTTTCACGCCCGAACGGCTGAACCGATCTGGATGAAATTTGGCACAGAGATAGATTACAGTCTGGAATAACACATAGGCTACTATTTATCCCGGTAAAATGTATGGTTCCCGTGGGATAAATGTTTTAATTTTTCATACTTTTTATCGCGGGTAACACCGCCGGGCGCATCTAGTTAGGTTATAAAGATAAATTTCCAAAAGAAATAAATTAAACTATAAGATATTAAAAAGAAAACACTTCTGTACTGAGCGCATGGTCAAACGCTACTGGTTCCCCTTGTTTAGAAAAAATATCATTTACACAATAATTTTATACATCAACGAGATCCATATCAGTAACTAACTGATTGATCCGTTAAAATATGTTTCACTATTTTTGTTCCGCCTTATATGTATTTAGATATTCTGCTTTTCGGGCAGGGTGGAGACAAATTTATAAAAAAACATTGCCCCATCACTAGTTCTTAGATTTAGACATACCGAGATTTGGATATTCCGTCAGCTATTTCCGGAATTATTTTGGTCCGCGTAGCTCGGTAGGTTATTATTAGCCTCTGTTCCTATTATTGCGGCAGATAAGCGGATTGTAGTGAAATGAAATGTCTGGTATGATGCCGTCTAATATTATGGCAATGTGATTTCGAGGAGATTCTAAAGTGCAAAATACGAAATTTATAGAATAAGCTAGTACTAACGCTGCCTGGAAATTGTCAATAATGGTTTTGTGGTTGCAGAAAAATTGGGAAACTATCAATAAGGGCCATCCATAAATTACGTCACACGTTAAGGGGGAGGGAGGGGGTCGACGAAGTGTGACATTGTGTGACAAGGGGCGGGGAAGGGTCCGAAATTTTGTGACATCACATTTAAAATCAATAGTTGTAATACTTAGATATAAAATATAATATTTTATATCTAAGTATTACAACTATTATACTATAAAGTTAGTAAAAGTAGCGGTTTTTACAAACCTTGTGGTATTGTATCGGATTGGGTACTTTTTAAGCAAACTTAATACATCGAGACATCCAATGCAGAATGCCAATATCGCAAAACACTAAATTACATTGTAAAGATGTCAACATTTTTCGTTAAAATATAAAATCCATTGACATTTTGAATTTCGCGCCCTGACCCTGAGCTTCCCCCTTAAAGTAAAGAAAAGAAGAAGAAAGAGTTAATGCCATCAAACCTTGCTTTGTGTACTTTGTTCGGACTGATACTTTTGTAACAGAACACAAATATTACCTTAAGGATACTGAATACGCCAAACTGTATTATTATTAACACATTAAGAATATCGTTTTAAAATATCTCCCAGATTTATTTAATCCAATCATTTTTCATTAACAACCAACCTTTTACCCGATCAGTGTGAGAACTCAATCAAGTAGAAGTTTATTTTGGAAAATTGGAAAAGCGGCTTAGTATATGCTTGTAATAGGAAATTATTTGTGCAGATAAAGTCGTGGCTTCTGGCGGGGCCGTTATCATTTGCATTTGAAACACGAATGGCTCTCACTTTAGATGTTAATGATAGCTATAATCTTAATGATAATGTTGCTCTTAATACGTGACCCTTATAAGAGTCGAAGCGAAAGCTAATCAAAGAAAGAAAAAGAGAATGATATCGCCAGACGAACACATCAACTATACGGTTCTACACTAAGCAACGTTTGTATTATGGGTACCGTACAATGGACTGAGAATAAACTCAGTATATAATACTTATATAGATATTAAAGATCTATGACTCAGGTACAACTACTCAGGCTTATCCCGCAGCACCCGCTAATCTGGTCGTCAATTTTTTTTTCTTTTAATCATATCAGCAGAAAAGGTTCAGAATACTTAGTAAGACTACTTACACTTGAAATAGTATTTTAGGTGCTAAAGCTATGCTGGAATTACGAAACTGTCGTGAGGCTTTCAGACCTTTGTGTTACGCAATGCAAAAATACAGATACATAATACACAGACAAGTGAAATAATAATATTTATTAGATTTTTAAATGTAGAGCTATTTATATATAGATCCCAGAAAGATTTCGTAGTAGGGGCTATGAAATTGATTCGGTATAGTAATGCCTCAGACGGGCTCTCCATCACGGGCGTCGTCTCCGTCGCATAATTTCCTCGGCTATGCCGCGAATAAATAACATCAAAATCAACTTTTCCAATTGAAATAAGGTTTCCAGACGTCGGTGAAGTTATCTGGATTTAAAGTGTTGTCAACAATTCATCAACAGAAGTAGTTAGAGTCTTGCTCTCTAAAACTTTGGTTTTTGATTTAATAGAAAATTAAGTAAGCCTTTAGTTTAGTTGAAATTTCGAAAACTTCAGTCTGAGAGTAGTTTGTTTCTCATTCACCGACAAGACTTTTCATTAGCTACAGCTGCATGGAAAACTGAAAGTTCATATCTTTTCAGACCTGATTTCAGTAAGGTTTTTTAAATTACAAATACCTTTCATTCAACTCCACCGCACGAAGATATGTCAGTAAGTAATAACTTAATATCAGCACCTTCAACGGTGTGTGTGGAAGTAGGTACAGAACAATAATAAGAACACATTTACAGAAGCTCAGAAACTACTCGCAAAGTATTACAGGACTTTGTACGTGCCTGTTCGCGATATTGCGGAATCGAATGTCGTAACGGCAACAAAAATAGCTGCGTATAGTTGCTATAAGACCAAGTTGGTATTGGTATAGCTTACAAAGAACTAAACGCACTTCTTACCAGTTTTTGAAATATTATAACCATGACATATTTTAGGATAGACAGGCCATACGACAAGATTTACAAGATCTTTTTACCTTAGTCTTGAGCTAGGAGTTAAGTCTCACATTACATTGAAAACATACACCTACTACCTATTCAAGTAGTTTTGATTTTAGCATTCTGTTGGATTTTCATCATTAGACGCTGAAGTTATAGTTTATTTAGCCTTGTTGAGACAAAATAGCGTCAATACCGTAAAATTAGATACTAGTGAAAAAGATTTAATTTCTTTTTATTTTATTAAATCGTTAAATCGTTAAACCGTTCGTAAAAGGCAATGCTACAACACTTTACGAAGGGATTAATCTGACAAATTTACGATACCTTTCATTATTCATTGCAGACGCGATAAAAAGAGAAAAAAATCTTTTAACAATAGAATCCCCATCTGTCAAACTGGTTTGTTACAAAAGGATTATTGGCGAACGGCGCGGCGCCGAAATGGTCTTCGAGTGCATTACGTGTTACGATGGCAATAGCGATTTGAAAAGTCTTCAATCTTTTAAGTAATGAGTAACATTGATTATTTTTCAGGTTAGAATGACAGTCCTCGTTGTCCTGTGGGTACCGTGAGATATATATAGAGAATTATAACTATGAATAATCTGATAAGTACTGATCTGAATATTTACGTCAATATGGGCTCACCATTGGTACCTATGATGCAGTTATTCTTACTTCTTTATTAGTAAAAACGGTAATTAAAAATTCCCTTACGGTGGATATCAAAAGGATTACACGGTGTAAGGAGCATATTAACGAAGCTTTGGCTAAAGGATGAAATCATATATGGCACTAGCTGTTGCCCTCGACTTCGTCCGCGTGGTATTTAACAACGTCTCAACCGTTGGCAACAGCCTGCTCGCGTTCTGATCCCGCGGGACGCATTGCAGATTGTTGCTATCAAACTTTAAGCAGGCGCAGCGCTGCAACATTGGTTTAATTTTTTTTCGAGAGATCCAATTTTTTTTTCTAAAATTAAAGTAGCCTAAGTTACTCCTTATTACATCAGCTATCTGCCAGTGAAATTCCCGTCAAAATCGGTCCAGCCATTTCAGAGATTACCCGGAACAAACAGACAGACAGACAGACAGACAGACAGACAGACAGACAGACGGACAGACAGACAGACAGACGGACAGACAGACAGACAGACAGACAGACAAAAATTGTAAAAAATGTTGTTTCGGTATAGGTAACTTGTATATATCCAAATGCACTTAGTAAAAAGCGGTTATTTTAATATTACAAACAGACACTCCAATTTTATTTATATGTATAGATAGATCATGGGTTACAGATGGATTTTTAGGGCGCAATGTATAGTAAACACGCTGTCAAAACTCAACGCTCCGCGCGATACCCGAGTGCAAGTTATCATCTCGAGTGCGATCGAGCGTATTGAGTTTTAATTTACATTGCAGTCTTAGGTCTACATTAGTAATTCTGTCACTGTGATTTCTATTCCATTCTTCGATAGCAACCAATGTTGTAACCACACGTAATACAATTGATATCCAGTTGGCACTCAGCTTACTGCAAAACTGTCAACACGAAATCCTTAGCGGAGAATTTCTCCCAACTTCCCGATTCTCTTTTGAAATATTTTTTTTATATTTCTCCGTCGCCGCAACAATATTCCGAACGGCGCGCCTTAACTTTGGCGTCAACTTCGGAACTAGGAAGAAAGAATCCCGAGATAATCCACCAATGTTTAGCCACATTTTTTTTATTGTGACCTTGTTAGAAGCACAAATTCGTGATTGAAAAAAAAATATATTATCACATTGCCAAATTTAATTTATTTTTAAGGACTGAAAATGCTGATTTCACCTGTGGACGATATTAATCCATTATTGTCAGAAATGTCACAAATCAATCTATGATTATACCAGGCGTCACGAAAATCGATCTATTTCAACAGACTGATAAAATTCTTAAATACCTGACAATTTTCTTCTCATATACCGATAACAATATATTGCTCAAAAAAGTAAAGACCTTTTATTAAAAAAAAGAGCAACCATGGAGTTTCTTGCCCGTTCTTCTCCATAGGAACGGCATTCCGGACGGGTGGTAAAGTAGTAGCATACTATTTTTGTAACCTTTGACGATTCATAATTACTGTACATAATGGTCTACGTGAATAAAAAATATTCCGATTCTGATTATATTGTTTGCAAGCATTTTTTTTATCGGCTTAATATCGAAATTATATTTTCACATAATGATTCGAAATACGCCTTTAGACCGTAGGTTCTTTCGGTAGTATACACTTTTTTGAATCACGTTGTACGAATGTATAGATCACACATACATAATTGTCATCACACGACACGTCATCATTCATCGCATTTCATACTATATTTAGCATCATATCCACGTTTCAAGCGCGGACCCCCAACGAACGGATGCGCGCGCGTCGTTTCCGTTCCGAAAATAACCGAACGCGAGCGAACACCGGTAATGAACTCTCTCGTTTTATTGCCGCCGCTAAGGGCTGGTAATGACAGACAGAGTAATGGATGGAGTTTTTATTATGTTTACAATGAGATTGAGTGCGTTTTTCAAGTATGTTATAAAAGTGAGCTACGGAGTATTGAATATTACTGATAAGGGAATGTTAATGTAGCCATTTGTCGCCTAAATAGCAGACTCACAGCCAAATATGAAATAGGTCTTTTTTATATTGAATTCTTATATTTACGCGAATACTACACATTGAAATAAAACTAATTTTAAAATACTAATTTAAAGAACCGTGACCATGTTTGCTGTTAAACAGCCGAAACGTCGGGAACGTAAAAATAATAATATAAACGCGATAAAATCTGTAAAAGAAGTTTTTTTCAAGAGGTCTTTTTTCTTAAGCTAATATTGCGTTTAAAAACTAGGCGAAAGATTAAATGCGCATAACTATACCAAATTCCTTAAAAGAGTGTGCTGCGTTATTTTATTTTTGCTATTTACTCATAGATCTATAAGGCTATGGTACCTGAAAATAAATAAATAACTATTTTGTATCAATAGGAACAAAACTATTTATAGAACTAGCTGTCCCGGCGAACTTCGTACCGCCTCAGAATCAAATGTATGAGAAAATGAATTTATTGGAATTCAATGAAAAAAAAAAAGCGAATTAACCAACGGGAAGCATACATTTTACCGGGATATAATGTAGCCTATGTGCTATTCCAGACTATAATCTATCTCTGTGCCAAATTTCAGCCAGATCCGTTCAGCCGTTCTGGCGTGAAAGAGTAACAAACATCCACCCATCCATACTTTCACATTTATAATATTAGTATACATTTTTAAAGTAATTTGCCAATGAGGATCTCAGGTGTCAGTTAATTTTGGAAAAAGGGGTGTCTTGGGGGGGACAGTTTGGGAATCCCTGCACCACTGGGCTCCAAGTCTGCTCACACAATCGATTCATAAACGTACGGCAACGGTAACCGTACCTGTCACTTTTGACAGATATCCCATACAATATCTGTCAAAAGTGACAGTTACTATGCCGTTGCTGTACGATTATGAATCGATTGTGTTAGCAGACTTGGGGCCCAGTGTGATGCAATGTAAGCTGGTAGGTATTTCAAAAGTGATCAAGTTAGCGCGCCACCGCACCGGCGCCGCGCGGCGGAAGCGTGCTCGCGTCCGCTTCCGGCGCGCCGCTTTCCGTTACTCACCCCGCCTGTATGCTGATTTGTTTGCATGCAACTATAAACTTAACAGAACTATGTATTTATTTATTACTAGCTGCGCATAGCGGTGTTACCCGCGATTAAAAAGTATATATGCCACCATATTAATCTATCCTACGGGAACCATACATTTTACCGGGATAAAAAGTAGCCTATGTGCTATTCTAGACTATAATCTATCTCTGTGCCAAATTTCATCTAGCTCCGTTCAGCCGTTCTGGCGGGATTGAGTAACAAACATCCATCCATCCATCCAAACTTTCACATTTACAATCTTAGTGGGCTGTACTAGCTGACCTGAAATACGTTGTCCTGACCTGACCCAATTAAGTATTTAAATTATTCATTTTATCTTTTCCATATATAAAAGGAATAATTAACCATGAAGGAATAGTTGTTTCTCTTTGTTCCCCGTTGACTACAATCTGGGTGTTTTCAAGTCGAGAGTGAACAGGTACCTTCTAGGCAAGTATGCTCCATCGTAGATCTCATCGTCACTTACCATCAGGTGAGATCGAGATATACTTGCCTATAATGCAATAAAAAAAGAAGAAAGGAATAACAGCCAAGCAGGTCCAGCCGTTTTCTAGTAACGCGCCTATCAACGAACAGAATTTAGTTTTAATATGCTCGTATACTGGAGTGATGATGGAGTTTAAGCACAAATATGCTTTTACCGCGAATGAAATTAATAATAATAAAAGCTCTCCACACTCTACAATGCTCCATTATAAATTAGCAAACACGAATCTATCCTTTTGACTTAGTATTTACACTGTTTCTCAGTAAACCCACAAGAGTATGTCTTTAATTTAAATTTGAGCACCCATCCAATTTACGCGACAAAGAATTCATATTACAATGGTGGCTGGTTTTAATCTCAACGAGAGGATCGATCCGGCGAGACTGTAGGAAACAAGTTAAATATAATCTTAGATTTATTTTATTACTAGCTGCGCCCCGCGGTGTTACCCGCGATTAAAAAGTGTGTCATTTCCCTCTGTCCTTTTCTGTAAATCATGTAGATCCTTTCCTCTATCAAAATTATAAAACATATCCCTATTATTATCCCACTAATATTATAAATGTGAAAGTTTGGATGGATGGATGTTTGTTAGTTAATCACGCCAGAACGGCTGAAGGGATCTGGATGAAATTTGGCACAAAGATAGATTATAGTCTGGAATAGCACATAGGCATTTATATACCGGTAAAGTAAAATGTATGGATCCCGTGGGATAGATTTGTTTTAATTTTTCATACTTTTTAATTGCGGGTTACACCGCGGGGCGCAGCTAATAATACGTATCCATACTATTCGATTATAGTTTGAAACTAATAATCCAAAGTGAAGGGAAGATAGAGTGCTCTCGGGGGAAGGCGCCACCGCTATAGAGGTCTCTTGTTTGATATTGTTCAAGAGAATGTGTACTTACCTCCCCTGATCGTGATTGGTATCTGAAAAAAAAAAGGTTGATATAAAAGCCACAACTTAATATGAGGGTATCCCAGTTCCTAGGACGTCAAACACCGCAGTCCTCCCGTGACCATGGTTGCTGTAAAGCAGCCGAAACGTCGGGAACGTAAAAACATGAAATAAAAGCAATAAAATCTGTAAAATAAGTTGTATTTTAATGTAGTATTCGCGTAAATATAAAAAATAACGTAATAATATACTTTTTATAATTAAAATGTTGTAAATATTTAAGTTATTTGAAAACGAAAATTTAATAAATTAATCCTATCTTTTTATATCGAACGGTGATTAGATGGAGAAGATAAAAAACAAGAACGTTTGAAGGGTTATATCACAGTCGCTCTATTGACGACCTGATTAGGTTGGTAGTGACCTTGCCATCTGCGCTGAGGGTCCCGGGTTCGAATCCTGGTACGGACGTTTGATTTTGAATTGTATGACGTTCTCGGATCTAGTATTCTCTAGACTTATAATTTTCAAATCTATGACTGTAGCTAATTTACTTAGTCCATAAGTAAACCAGTAAATTTAATCGAATGTTCACGTTAAGAGCGCAGCAAACGAACAAAAGTAATAAGATTACAAGTATCGACGTAGCTAGAAGTAACTTCAACTCGACTTTTGAAACGTGTCTCTGGGTGCTACATACAGACGCGAAGATCAACGAATCTTATAACAGACAAGTGTTAATTTCTTATATTTACGCGAATACTACACATTGAAATAAAACTTTCTGCGTAGATCGGACCGCAAGTAACAACTAAATATGAGGGTACCCCCGTCAAGCTATGACACTAGGACGTCAACCACCTCAGTCCTCCCGTGACCATGGTTGCTGTAAAGCAGCCGAAACGTCGGGAACGTAAAAACAAAAAATAAACGCGATAGAATCTTGTCTTGTCTTGTCTTGTCTTGAGGTCTTGCAATGGTACTCTTGGTTTTCGATTTTATGATGTTTACTACTGGATCCCAAGTCGGTGGTAGCACCCAGCCATCTTCCCTATTGAAATTAGGATGTTTTTTGATTTCAATGGCCTTAGACTTCTGGCTTAATATTTGTATATTTATTTCGAGCAAGATCATATATATAGCATTGATTTTTATATGCCCGCCTTTGGAATTGAAGTCGCTTGATGTTAGCCATTCTATAAGACGGTACATAAATACATAGCGTTATCAGAGTAAATACATTGTGCACGTGTGTACAGTCATCCAGACATCGCGACTCGCGCTTATCACGATTGGAATCAAATGAATGAACGTAAATACGATACGTGGGACTCTACTGTCTATACTTTTCCTAGTTGGACTTTTTATGTTTGCTGTTTTCAATACAAATAGACTGCTTATTGAGCTCGGGAGAAGAATCTTAATTAGGTACAGACAAAGTCAAATCTAATATTTCGTATAGGCTTACAAAGGCACTGACATGTTGTCATTTAAATTTTTTTTCTGAACTCTACAACCGGTTCTGAACGCGACCTTTACTGAGATGATCCGGCGAGAAACTCAGCGGGCTTGTCTTTTTTTTAATGTGGTATAAAGATGACATGGAACATTTTGAAGGGAATTGTTATAATAAAATACCTAGTCTAAACTCTGGTTGGAAATAATCTTGCCACCAAAGAGATATTATTTGCATTAATTAAAAAAAAACAATGTATGGAATCAAAATGATAAAGAAAAATAAATGTCGTATTTACATTTAAAAAATATACCAAAGTAATCTAGCGTATGGGACGAACTGTGGTGATGAAAATTAAATGAAATGAAAACATTTAAACGATATTAAAATCACAATTATTTAGTTAAAACTAGTTGTAACCGGGAAAATACAAGGCTACATAATATAGCTTATTACCGAACGATGGCTCAAAAATTAACTTGCACCAAAATAAAAAGCTACACGGTACCAAATAACGTGTAAAAATTGATCTAATATTGATAAAGATGGCCGGGTATGCGTGGGCACGCGTCTTTGAATAAATGATGGAATTGGCCACCTGGGTTAGGGTTACCATAATAAAAAACCTGATTGCTACTGAAAATAATAATACCATCCTTTTTAACCGACTTCAAAAAAAGGAGGAGGTTCTCAACTCGGTTGTATTTTTTATTTTTTTATTTATGTTTGTTACCTCAGATCTCCGTCATTTATGAACCAATTTGGATTTTTTTTCGTGCCCGTGCACGTGCCTCCCGTTAATGTGAGGGGATTAGGCCATAGTCCACCACGCTGGCCCAGTCCAGGTTGGCGGACTTCACACGTCTTGTGAAGGTTTTCTCAGACTTACAGGTTTCCTCGCGATTTTTTCTTCACCGTTTAGCAAGTCATAATCATGGTTGAA
This sequence comes from Pheosia tremula, assembly GCA_905333125.1. NCBI lineage: Eukaryota > Metazoa > Arthropoda > Insecta > Lepidoptera > Notodontidae > Pheosia > Pheosia tremula. The sequence continues at coordinate 8,863,102 of HG995408.1, read as the reverse complement.
AATGAGATTCGCACATGAAATGCAGAAATCCCGGTGCGAGCCGGGGTTTGAACCCCCGATTCTTGTTACCCAGACAAGCGTTCTACCAACTTGGATATCACTGCACTAATAACATGGTATACTAATATGCTACTCTGGTATTTTCTTCTAACGATGGCCTAAGACTTTTTCTGGATCAGTGTTGCCATTAACTGACACCAAACAAAACATAATAAATGGTTCTAAGTAAAAAAAAAAATTGAAATGTTGAAGACCGATTGGAATCCCGACAAATATCTCAAATAAAATCACGATGTTTGGTTACTATACCGGGGATGTATGGCGGGGTTTTCACCTGCAAATGAGAGGTGCTATATTTATGTACTTGAAAAGTATATGATCTACAATGGACTGGGGCCGATTCCAGTGTTATAAGGTGTAACAATAATAGTGCATAATATTTTAATAGCTATTTTATAATGATAACATTCCCACAGAAATAAATCAAATTATTAGTCATAGACATTCGTAAGCTAACCGTATACCTAATATTTTACCTATTTAAACATTTTGTATGGAGAATTGTAAGTTTTATAGACTGTGGAATTAGAGTGGATAATTTTCTTCCAACTCCTCCTATTTTTATCTTTCGATTAATTTCGTGCGGGTTCCAAGGCAATTAACTTTATCCCGGGACTCGCCGAGGGTCAAACCTCGGTGTCTTCATTGGACACCACTGTAGATCCTGGCTTACAGGAGTAGCAGTGGTGGGAGTGTGTGGCGGGCCAAGTCCCATCTAAAAGACTGTGGAATTCTCTATACAAAATGTACTATACGAATAAGCTCGCACTTGCCGTACTGGTGGTTCTACAGTCTACTAGCGTGCTTTAGTCATTTATTTAGATACCACTTTTTTAAAAACTAGGCGTATTTTTAGCGCTCCATAATTGCCAAGTCCATTACCCATTAGCTTCAACCGCACTAACTATAAGCCCACTGAAATAGTCATTAGTACTCGACATCAAAAGCCAAGGGATTTAACTAGAGTGCAGATATTCCACCACACTCATGTACGGTAACGAGCGCTACCATTAGCTATTATAATGCTGAAATACGTATGAAGGTCTTTGTGTGCGTTTTTTTTTGTATAAATAGTTGTGATTTATTGCCGTGTATCATCAGTGGGGTCGAGTCACCTTCGTCCGTAGGAGAATTAAATACCCTCGAGATACCCTACACGTGACCCTGGGTGGTGCCAACTAGGTGACAACTCTACTGGTGGTAGGCTTCGGCCGTGGTTAGTCACCACCCATTGCACAAAGCCATGTCGCCAAGCGGCCTAGCCGTGTTCCGGCGTGATGTTGTGTTTGTGAGTTGCGCTGCGTGTGCCTAGTGAATGTAGCGTCTCGATCTACTGCCGCCTTCCTACCTAGGCAAGTATGCTCCATCATAGATCTCATCATCACTTACCATCAGGTGAGATCGAGATCAAATACTTGCCTATAATGTAATAAAAAAAAAGTGTGTTTAAAGATATTTTTCAATAAAAAACTTTTTTACAAAATAAAAACCGTCTTCAAAAAACTAAAAAGCAAAACATAATCTAATCTTGAAATCTACCCTGTCTAATTAAATCAAATATTGAGTTAATCTGAAGTCGGTGCCAAATAAAGAACTGAGTCGAGTATTGCCGGTCCGCGCCAAAGACTATACCTACAAATTGGTCCTCGCATCTCGTTACTGAGTATTCTTTTGTTATTCTTCGTCGGTAGTTTATTTGGCACCGACATCAGATTAGTTCAATATTTGATTCTCCTCCTTTTTGAAGTCGGTTAAAAATAGAATTCATATGTTTGCAGGCTAACCAAATTGAAACGGTTATGGAATCTCTATACAGGTTGTAAGGGCATGGTAATGAAAGCTTTGAATAAAAGTACCTGTAATAAAATTAACAAAATAATTGACATCGAAAGTTATGGGTTTCAAATGTTATATTTTTTTAGCACGCAATGTATCGTTAACACGCGATCATAACAATGGCATGGCGCGATACCCGATTCCTTCGAGTGACTAGCGCTCGAGCGTGTCGAGTTTTAATTTACATTGCAGTTTTAGGACTAAATTTGTATTTCTGTTTTTTTTTTATAATTGAAAACGACGTTGAAATTGACTTATATCTTTACTTATGAGTTTATGTTAAAAAAAATGCGCATACTCATGAAAAGATAGACGGAAAATTCCAGCTGTGGAAGGTGCAGAATTGTTGAATCCATAGTATCAGTTTTCGTTACGAAGCCACTTCCACCCTGTATATCTACTTTGTATATAAAACTTAATGTCTCCATACAAGGAGATACTAATTAGCACCGGTCTCAACAATTGTATAAATTCTTTTAAAGCTATTATTCTTACACCTTGCATAATCTCCAAAAGCTATACGACACTTGAAATAACCCATATTTCAGTTTAATTCAAGGTACATATTTATGTCTTTTTTTTCGACAATGTTTACACTTTATAGAATTTGACTAATATAGAGTCGCAGCCACAAACAGCCAATACATATTTAAAAAAAAAACAAATTTATATTCAAGCTAAGGTCAACAACCTTTCGAAATCCATTTCAACCCCTCACCCCATCGACCAAGTCCATCAGCTTATCTTACCGCGGTAGATAAACAAGTCATCGGTAACCTGAAAGCCTGTAAGCTAAATATAGCGCCATCTATCGTCGATTAGGGAGCGACACGTGTGAAGCCACGGCCCATAGTGTGTGTATTTATAACTGAATTAATTGTAAGTTAACACGAATAGTGTTTTTAGATTAAGTTCGGGGTTGTTTGAGACGGGGAAGCCAGGTGGGTTGGGTTTGTTGTGACGTAAGCGGTGGTTTTTAATGAGTGAATGTTATATTTTTTAATTAGGTGAACATACATATATTTTCGTGTCGGTTTCAAGACGATTGGTCTTTTTGCTGACTCGCTGATAGCTGTTGGTAGTTTTTTTTAAGACTAAAAACCTAGAAGTACAAAAAACACTGATATGTATCGTGGTTTATAGGACTTTTGGGAAGGGCTTGAGGATATTGGTAAATCTGAAAAATAGTCCTTTGTAAAATTTTCTTGCTCATTTCTTCAATTTAGAGGGTCTCTGGTACTAAGCATCCTATCATAATGTTGCGGTCATATAATTATATTTCAATTAAGTTTTAGTAATTATGTTGTCACTTAATAAAATTTGGGCTCTATGATTAATTTAACATAAGAAATACTAATGCGTTCGCCAAAAAGCTACTAGGCTAATCACGCTCGTAAAAAAAAACCGAATTATTTAACAAACATTGGAATTTGTATTATTTAAAATTAATTTCACAACAAATTTATAGATAAATAAAAGCAACGCAATATTCCACAATCACGAAGAAAAACAAATACGACTCGGACACATGTTCCAAATTGAAAACAAAAAAAAATTATAAAAATATTTTAAATTTCGTTCCATACCCGTGCGGTTTAACCTTAATCTCGAGAAAGGGCCTGAAACCAAAAGTTTACACTTAAAATGGCTGAAATTTCAAGCGTAACCATCTATTTCCTCACCCCTGTCGAGTATACTCAATGGTATGTACTCTTTGATCTCCCTGCTATACGGAGCGGGATACATATGAACAGCTGAACACACGTCACATTAGCGTACGTAAACAAAGGGTTACATATTATTAACGGTTACTACAACGGAGGGTTACGTGGTATTATAACTGTAGTTATTCAAGCAATAGCCTAGTTGTTAGAGACGCCACTCTCATAACCGCGAGTTTCCTGGTTCAATCTTAAACTCTGGCAGTCCTATAATATATCCTAATTCCTAGCTCGAGATTTGACTTAGAGGGGCAGACGGGCTTGTAGCACATTTCTAGTGAATAAAAACTATGAAACGTGTGATTTGTTTTCGAAGTGTGAACTTTGCATTTATAGAACAAATGTATAGAACTATAATCTCAACTCAAACTCAAACATTTATTGCAAACTATGTGTTCATTGGTCTTACATTAGTTTTAGTACTTATGACATAGCGGCCTTCTTCAAGCATTGCAATGCTGAGGGGCTAGTTCTATCTACTAAACACGATTCTTAAATACTAGGTAATTAGCAAGGCTTCATCTTCGTCTCCATTTTTATTCCGAGAAATTAATTATTTCACCATCTTTGTTTTGTCTACCACCAACACTGATAGATAGGAATTTTCTAAGTACAAGAACTAAAATTAAATTCAAATTAACTAAGTTATTATATTCTTAAGGTTAGTACGTATATTGGATTGTCTGTCTTGTGTGATGTGTTACAGAAATATTTGGATACGACAGTGTTATCCGCTGAAAGTTTTGTTCTCAATGTTTTAGACGTAATATGTAAGTTTAGAATTAAGGAAATATTTCTGAATAAACTTTCTAATGTTAGAATCATAATAACTCCAGACTAATACACTAACTGTAAGGTCCCAAACGAAGCAACGCTTGTATTATACGCACTGAACAATGGACTCAGGGCGGTCCCATTATAAAATTACTTATATGGATATTATTGGGTACATGAATTCCCACTCTTCACAATTATGTGAAGAGTAGAGGCAAACTAATGTTTTCCTCTACCAGGATTCAAACCCAGGACCCTCAGTACAGAAAGCAGGGTCATTATAAACTATGCCAATATGTTCGTCAATCTACATGTTGTTCAAATGAATTATTATTTTGTTTCGAGCAAATTTTTATACATTTTCTTAAAATTGGATACCTGGTATTAAAACGCTTGACTGGTTTTTCATTGTGACTTCGATTTTGGATTGTAACAATACATTTTCAAGTTCATTGCTGACAAAGACCGACGTTTATAGTGTTTCACGCCATAAAACGCAGTATCGTATATCGTCCACTTCTATCACCCGTCTTCCGCGCCGTTTGCCGATGTGCACTCGACGTTCATGGCTCATACTTCATTAGACATCTCCCTTTAAATGGACTGTGTTTCGTTCCCATATTTCTGATGTGCTAGCTTGGAAATATTTGATAGGGAACCCCATAAATTATGCGGGTTCCCTATCATTCAACCGGTGCGAGAAAAACAAAACCCAAGCGCCATTTTTGTTCTGTGGCATGTTTCCAAAATGACACCTTTTTTTTTTAATTTGTGCTGTAATCCCGCCTCAACTGTAATTACCAACTTAGCACACTTGTATCATAATGTACTATTTTTAAACGACTTCAAAAAAAGAGGAGGTTCTCAATTCAGTTGTATTTTTTGTTATGTTTGTTACCTCAGATATCCTTCATTTATGAACCGATTTGGATTTTTTTTTAATTGTGATATCGAAATGCAATAAAACCTATTTCGCATATAACTTTTTCTTATTTCTTCTATAGCTTTTTCGAAATCATATTTACGAAAAAAATCTTTGAACTTCCAAATATGTTCGGATCTTGATTTATTCCGAAGTTGACCGAGTGCACAAAACGAAGTCGTGTACTACTTTAGGCACGTGCGACTCAGTCGGTCAGATCGAAAGCTGCCAAATACTAAGTATTTCAAAACCTGGTTTTTGACCTTAGTATTTTTGCATACTCGGACTTGGAAGCCCTGGTATTGAATATGCATATATCTCATCCCTAGTATAAACATTACTATATATATAAAATATTCCGGCAACGTTTTCTTATACAAAGGTAAGTACATAGTTATTACGTTTAGTTAGTGTACTCGTATCGTTGGTTCAACACGAAACAACAACAACAAAGTTATAAATATTGGACAGGAGTCCAATAGAGTTAGGAACAATGGATCTAAAACTTTATGAATATTTATGTTTTAGGCCACTGTTTTACCTGAAACTACAATCTAAATTGGTTTAAGAACACTGACCACCGGGGCGAAACATGTTCTGAACCATATAAATCCAATGTCTCTAGGCTAAACAATTTAATAGGTTGCAACCAAATACCATCTGTGTAATGTGGTTGCACTTCAGTTCACCCTTTTTTTATTACGTTATAGGCAAGTATTTGATCTCGATCTCACCTGATGGTAAGTGAGGATGAGATCTACGATGGAGCATACTTGCCTATGTAGGAAGGGGGCAGTAGATCGAGACGCTACATTCACTAGGCACATGCAGCGCAGCTGATCTGACCCGCCATCCATGAATGGCAACACCGAACATCATGCCGGAACACGGCTAGGCCGCTTGGCGACATGGCTTTGTTCGGTGGGTGGTTACTAACCACGGCCGAAGCCTACCACCAATAGAGTTGTCACCTAGTTGGCACCACCCAGTGATGGTAAGTGACGATGAGATCTACGATGGAGCATACTTGCCTAGAAGGTACCTGTTCACTCTCGACTTGAAAACACCCAGATTGTAGTCAACGGGGAACAAAGACGCCGGTAGCTTGTTCCATTCCTTGGCAGTTCGTACGATGACGTACTTTGGGAATGACATGCGTGATAGTGTGATACTTAAAGATTTTAATATAAATAAATACAATAACCCTATTTCAAATCCTTCCCAACGTTGAGAGAAAAAGGAATCGCATTCTATTCGCTATCAAATATTTTGCAATAAACCGTATCTCGTAGTCCCGTTTCGGATAGAATTACGATTTTATCGATAGTGGTGTGATATACTTACCGGAAATTTACGGTAATTTATTATGTGTCTTTACAACTTGAATGCTAACGAAAGTATAAATTCTGCATTGTTTATAATTATTTATATAGCATTATACCTTAACTATGAAAAAATACTTTTGAAGTTGCTTCCACACTATGTTGTGTAAATATGATTGAATGATGAATTGAATCATTGGGACTTATCTTGATCAGGCTTTGGACTTATGCAAAATTATTTCCACGTAATTATTATTATACTTTTATGTGTTAAAATCTTATCTAACACAACATTAGAAATGAATTTATTTAAATTATGTAAAAAAACAATAATTTAAAATCAGTAGCCGACATTTTTTGTTCCCGGTCTTTTCTTAGCTCTTCCCATCTCTAGTTAGGACGTAAAACTCCCAGTTATTGGGGCTTATCGCCGTTTCTCACTCATTGATCCCCAACTGCCCATCCGCTGTAGGTACCTACTGCACGTAAGGAGTTCACGCACGATTAGCCCCAAATTGACTGACGCGATATTGAACTCTATGTACCTTGCCATTATGATTTTTATTTAATCAACTTCTTTTTTAAATTGGATTTACTGAATACTTTCGGGAGTTCGTTTGTAGTAGCGACGCTTTAAAGAATTTTTAATAAAAAAAATTGTTACTTTAACAAAGGACGAAATCAGACCAGCTTATCAGGACATTAAACTGCAAATATTAATCATCATTTATGATCGTAAATAAAATAACTAAACTAATACAATGTAATAAATGTCATGCTATGATATTTAATTAAAAACTATATTGTTGTCTAAAATTAATGTGTGATTTCATAAGACATCTAAACACTCGTAACATTTTATCGTCTTCCAACTTTTTAAATTTAATTCAATAAATTTAAAAAGTCCTAGATAATTAGGATTTTTTCCGGGACCCACTGGGGGGTCTCACCACGGTGTAGGAATACCACTTTAGATGCTGGCTTACATTAGTAATATCGATGGCAGTAAATATATAATTTCAACCACGATTATCACTTGCTGAACGGTGAAGGAAAACATCGTGAGGAAACCTGCATGTCTGAGAGAGCCCCTCGAAAGATATGTAAAGTCCGCCAACCCGCAATGGGCCAGCGTGGTGGACTATGGCCTAATCCCCCTCGCCTTGAGGGGAGGCCCGTGTCCAGCAGTGGGACATTAAAAAGTGCTGGTATTTTTATTATTAGTTTTATATATCGACTAGCTGTTGCCCGCGACTTCGTCCGCGTGGTATTTAACAAAGACAACCGTTGACAACAGCCTGCCCGCCCATTCTGAGCCCGCGGGAAGCATTGCAAGTGTTGCTATCAAACTTAATCAGGCGCTGCGCTTCAACATTGGTTTTCATTTTTTTTTCGTAAGATCCTTTTTTTTTTCTAAAATACAAGTAGCCTAAGTTACTCCTTGTTACATCAGCTATCTGCCAGTGAAAGTCCCGTCAAAATCGGTCCAGCCATTACAGAGATTAGCCGGAACAAACAGACAGACAGACAGACAGACGGACAGACAGACAGACAGACAGACGGACAGACAGACAGACAGACAAAAATTGGAAAAAATGTTGTTTCGGTATAGGTAACGTGTATACATCCAAATACACTTAGTAAAAAGCGGTTATTTTAATATTACAAACAGACACTCCAATTTTATTTATATGTATAGAGTATAGATGGGAGTGTGTGACGTTGACCCATTAAATAACTCGGCGTAAGGTTAACTCCCTACACCACAACCTCTCTTAAGTAACGCTCCCCAAAAACACCATGCATAAATGATTGCCCCTTTCCTGTCTACCTTAAGTAAAGAAAATGTCCAGCTTACCTATGCCATGTGATACTTCAAACTCATTAATTATTGAAGGCAAGGCACGCCACGAAAATTTTAAAGGGAAACCACACTCATTCTCGAGATGAAATAAACCGTCTAAATTGTGGAGACCAAAATATGGTGATACGTAAACTGGATGAGACAATATTTATTTAATATAAATGTAGGTATTTATATATTGAAAAAAAAAACAATTTAATTGACACACGAGTATTTAATAATTCTCAAAGTAACCAGTTGTATGACCACATACTGGATACAGATACGAAATCCAACAATAATCACGTCTTTTAAAATTATGAATGCTTCTTGTATGATATTTGCAAAACCGAATCATTAATTTGCTAAGGCTGTTGGCTCCTACAAAAATGAACTTTATGAACGTCAAATTTATTGTTTTATCAATCTAAAATGGCCAAGCAGTCGCACATTATCAGTCTTCAGCATATGTTTAGCATTTAGAAATACAATAAAACTACGTTTTTTACTTATTCCTTTCTAGTCACACCTAATTCTCAAACCTACCGTATAATACGCCCAAATTAAAGGGCGAATTATTTATACTCAGACCAGTTTCCTTATGCTCAGTTTGTATTTAATTTCGCCCCCACACCTGTGGCTTTGTTTATAGCGTGAATTTACCGACACTTAATGTTCGAAACGATTTGTTTTCAGCTGAAAATTATGCATTTTACTGCTGGTGGAGTTATGAAGTGAAAAGAATGGAATTTGACGAGGATTTCACAGTATTTTGAGATTAGATAAAAGCTTTTTAAGAGGATATTTTATCAGCTTTGTTATTTTTAAACATGACCACAGAACAAAAGTGACGCCTGGGTTTTTTTGCGCGCGTTGATTGAAAGAGAGGCCCATATGACAAAGTCGCGAATGAGGTTAATATAAAAAATATAATAAATTGAATATTTTTGTATTACAAATGAATGTAATTTTTTTTTGCTAGAAATAATATGTTTATTTACCATATTTTAACCATCACAGTTTATTATATATCACAAAATAATAAACAAATGGTACAAAAAACCTCTGTATAACCGTGTATATAATAAGCTGCATTATGACACTAAAATCGGTGCAATAAGAGCCCCTTTACAATCAAAGTGTGTTGCAAAATAAGTTTTTCCTTGTTTCTAAAATAAGGTACCATACCACTCACTCCTCCTTAAGTAGTTATTCAAACAGAAGAATTGAGCCACAGACGACATTAGAAAATGCCGCATATGTTTAAACACATCCGCCTGAAATTAGCACACAGCAAAATACCATTGTGCCATGAAAAGGATACAAAATGTACTTCTCCATACAAAATAATACGTTCCTTCACACACAATTGCCTGAAATAGGCACAAACGTGACCCGCCCGCCCGCTGCTTATGACCCAACATACAACATAAATTATGTAGGGCAAAGGGCGAATGTTGAGGTTTCTAGAGCCTAATAAAATGTTAAGGTTAGTACATTGTTTGATGGAAAACGAATACGTAGGAGGCAAACATTGACTGTTTGTTGGGGAGTTTCTCTGAAATAACTACATAGCAGTGGTAGCCAAGGTGGTAGTAAGCTCGCTTTGGAAGCAAGGTGTGCGGTTTCTCTGGAATTGTTCTGATTTTCGGTGAAGGCAAACACCGTCAAGGAACCTGCCTGGCTTTCGAAAGTCGTGTGAACTTTGACCACTCCCAGTGGGCCGTGGTAGACTATAATAATAATAATACTATTGCCATACGAACACACCACTATACGGTCTCATAACTAAGCAGCGCTTGTATTATGGGTCCCGTAGAATGGACTTGGGAAAGCCAGTGTATAATACTTATATTTTCGACGACCTGATTAGCGCAGTTGGTGGTCACCCTGCTTTCTGTGCCGAGGGTCTCGGATTCGGATCCTTGTAGGGACAAGCTTTGTGGAATGAGCATTAATGTTTGTACCCGAGTCGTGGATGTCTAATGGAGGGAGGAGGAATGACTGGGGTGTTAGACGACCTAGTGTCATAGTTAGAACTGGGTTCTTTAGACCACAAACATAAACCAAACGTGAGGGTACCCTAGTTCCAACTATTACACAAGGACGTCTAACACCTCAGTCGTACCGTGACCATTGTTGCTGTCAAGCAGCTAAAAGGTCAGGAACGTAAAAACCATAATATAAACGCAATAAAATTCACAAAGATTAGTTTCATTACAAAATGTAGTATTCTTAAATACGAGTATAAGATATTTTTTTTCTTATATTATTTTTCTATAAACATTATTATTAGTAGGATCGAACCCCGGCTCGCACCTCTGTAATTTTTGGATTTCACGTGCATACCCATTTTTAACACTGATCATCACTTGCTAATCGATGAAGGAAAACATCGCGAGGAAACCTACATGTCTGAGAGAACCCCTTGAAATACCTCTGAAGTCCGCCAAACCGTACTGAGCCAGTGTGGTCAACTATGGCTCCCCCTCGCATTGATGGGACACCCAAAAGTGGGACCTTAAAAGGACTATTTTTTGTTTTTTTTTAAATTACATTATAGGCAATATTGATTTCTTATATTTACGCGAATACTACACATTGAAATAAAACTATTTTTTAAGGATTTTATCGCGTTTATTTTTCGTTTTTACGTTCCCGACGTTTCGGCTGCTTTACAGCAACCATGGTCACGGGAGGACTGAGGTTGTTGACGTCCTGGCATATAGGCAAGTATTTGATCTCGATCTCACCTGATGGTAGGTGACGATGAGATCTACGATGGAACATATTTGCCTAAAAGGTACCTGTTCACTCTCGACTTGAAAACACCCAGATTGAAGTCAACGGGGAACAAAGACGCCGGTAGCGTGTTCCATTGCTTGGCGGTTCGCACGATGAAAGTAGAAGCAAAACGCTTAGTACGTACCGAAGGAATTAGGCTTAGGAAGGAACCGAATTTTATACAGTACATTTGATATAGTACGGTAGATTTTTATATAGTTTAGTTTTACTGGTGGTAGGTAGGCTTCGGCCGTGGCTAGTCACCACCCACTGAACAAAGCCGTGTGCCAAGTGTTCCGGCATGATGTTCGGTGTTGCCATTCATGGATGGCGGGTCAGATCAGTTGCGCTGCATGTGCCTAGTGAATGTAGCGTCTCGATCTACGGCCGCCTTCCTACCTAGGCAAGTATGCTCCATCGTAGATCTCATCGTCACTTACCATCAGGTGAGATCGAGATCAAATACTTGCCTATAATGTAATAAAAAAAAAAAAAATAGTACGATACAATACAATATAGTATGGGTGGCAACCCTTAAATTGCATAGGTACCTAGCACATACGTCACAAAGTGGTAGCAACGCGCGCGAACTACACAAGAGTCTTCCCAGCCCCGGCTGAGCTTTGCGCAGTCACTTCATTAGAACACGCCTTTACATTCGCCGCACGCACCGCCAACATGGCGGTTAATGACGTCACATATGCAGTCTCACTACGAGTGCATGTAATGTGTGTAACCATTTCATTTGTGTAATACATTAAAGATGTACACTGTTAGTGTATTTTTGGATGCTTTGTTTTCTTTTAACTATAATTTCTTGGTCTTCTGAAAATGCATGACCAAGACTGATTTTTTGATAGTAATAATAATAACACGAGACAAATACACCAGCTGTACGGTCCCAGGTCGGGCAACGCTTAGATTTTGGGTACAAACCGTACAATGGACTGTGGCTGGTCGTATATAATACTTATAGATATTAAACATCACTGAATCGGGCACGAACATTCGTGTTCATCACACAAAGTTTATCAATATTCCAACCCGAGACCCTTAGCACAGAAAGCAGGGTTATTATCCACTAGCCAGTCAGGTCATCTGTTGAGCAATACTAATATAAACAAACTTCAAATCAGTGGATACGATTAAGTCAACAATGGAATCCATTTAATCGTGTATTAGATTTGTTTTCTCTTTTGCTTTTGCGAATATTTTAGAACTGAAATGAATATAATATATCTTTCTTTCGGATATTAATTGCTCCCAACAAATGTTTTTGTGGCGCTATTGTTTTATTGTGTGGTGTTTTTTTTAATTGTTTTACACCCTTTTCTAATGAGATAATTTCTGATAAGGTCATAGCTTTAGGCAAATGTAATTGGTAATTAAATATTTACTTAAAAAGCTCAGGTTCCAAGGTTAGTATGCTCTATCTCTGTCATTCTGTAGAATATGCACATAAGGCCGATTTTTTATTTTTTTTATTACGTTATGGGCAAGTATTTGATCCCGATCTCACCTGATGGTAAGTGACGATGAGATCACGATGGAGCATACTTGCCTAAAAAGTACCTGTTCACTCTCGACTTGAAAACACCCAGATTGTAGTAAACGAGAAACAAAGAAAAAAAATTAATGAATGAAAAAAACCTGTACCTTCACCAAAAAGGCTTCATGGAAACGGTGAATTCCACCGTTTTCCTACACGTAGGGAGTATGACGACGGGCTTTGAATATTAATATTGCACCCGTACAGCGCCATCTGTCGGTGTAAACAATGCTCAAATGTGATTTATGGCTGCGCTCCCTGCAGTTAGAAAATAACTCGCAACTAATATTTCAGGATGTATTATGTCAGCCTCTTTGGGTTACACTTATAGGAAAAACAGTGTTGCCGTAAAGCATCTGAAACGTCAGGAATATAAAACTCAAATTAAACGCGATATAATCTGTGAAATAAGTTTTATTTTAATGTGTAATTGTGTATTATTCGTGTAAATATAAGAAATCAATAGTTCATAACTGGTAAAAACATTCGTGCCCATCACACAAAGTTTCCCCCAACACTAGGATTGGAACCCAAGACCCTCGCCTCAAAAGGCGGGGTCACGACCATCTGCGCCGATCAGGTCGCCAACTCAGACAACTTGGGCAAATATGCTAAATGTCAAAACAAAATTTAGGTTCCCCAAAAACTTCACACACACATTTTCGTGCCGAAAACTCGAAGCTACTTTGACAAACTAGAACCGCAATTTGGCAAAACATGAATAACGGAACGTACATATTTCTTTAACTTTAATACAATTTCAGGTTTAAAAGATTTACGAGTCGAAATAAGTCGTGCAGTTACAGGCAGGCCGGAGCGTGGTGAGAAGTTTAAACGCCAAACTTTGAATCCATTTAGGAGTTCAAACTTGAAGCATGTAACTCCCCGGTTTCACTTACATGCACCGTTTCAGGTAGCCAGAAAAATTGATTAAGTTTTCGGACCGAGGCCGCTATTTGCAGAAGTTAAATTCTATGTCGAAATCAGTATTGATTTCTATACTATTTGCATCAAACTTCTAAATTAAACGGCTGGGTGCTACCACCGACTTGAAAGCGAAAACCAAGCGCACCATTGCCAAGACCTCAAGAAACTCTGAACACTTTCTGCGTAGATCGGACCGCAAGCGTCAACTAAATATGAGGGTACCCCGGTTCAAACCATGACACTAGGACGCCAACCACCTCAGTCCTCCCGGGACCGTGGTTTCTGTAAAGCGGCCGAAATGTCGGGAACGTAAAACACGTATAATAAACCCGATAAAATCCGCAAGATTAGTTTTATTTCAATGTCAGTTAATGGTAATAGTAATTTTAGATTGTGATCTTTTCATGGGCCATATAAAACTGTATCTCCTTAACTGCAGTTAAAATTAATATTTACGACGAAAGATAAGGATTGCCGTAACAGATAGTACAATGAAGTGAATACATGGTACAACAATAATCATAGTTTAATCCACTAAAAGATCAATGCACGCAAAAATGCGTCGCCATTTTTATAAGTAAACTATTGTATGAATTATACTTTGCTATACTGTATGCTATAATATATAGCGTAGTATAACAGAACCGTTTTTAAATTTGCGTTCTGATATCTTTCAATTTATCTTATGAAACAACTTATATTGCAAATTCAGATATCTCTAAAAGAGTCGTCAAACGAATTCCGTTGAAGTTTTTCAATTAATAAAGAGGGTAAACATAGATTGAGGATTGTCGAGGAGCATCCATAAATAATGTGATATGAGCGGAACGAGCACAGCTGAATTTGTATCATAACCATAATATGGGACGAGTTTGCTAGAAAATTAACAGACGATTATCTGCAGTGCGGGAAAGGAATAGCCGGAGATACACCCCTTTAGAATCAAATCTCTCTCAATTTGCACCGCAGTTCCAATTAACCAACGGGGGCACTTACAAATTGTTTTTAAGAACAGGAAAATTAAAAAAAAAAAAACCAATTAACCAACTGTATGTTTTGGATCAATCCACTGGAATCGCTGACGACAATAAATAATTGTATAATAAATTACGTAAGTATATAATATAAACGTAAAGTCTTTATTGCATCGTTTTATTACTACGAAATATAAAAAACAATGCTATGCTGTTATTTTATGAAGAACTAGAGTACCTATAGTTTTTATTCAACAATTTTTTTAGTCTGACAAAGAAATATCGGGATAACGTGAAATAGAAAAAAACACAAAATCATAAAATACTTTAACGAAATTGTTTTACTGGGACCGTGAAACTGGGACCGCCAGTGAACGGGCTGCCCCTTAGATAGAGGTCCGAGCTGACTAAGAAAGTCTCGTATTAAATGGAAGATCCCTAAGGGAATATCTAAACGCTGACGTCGGAAATTTTGCGGCTCGTGATTTACACGAATATTTTGGCTCGAAATTTGCGTAAATGTGTCACGGTTTGTTGATGAATTTATTTGCAAATCCGTGCTCGGGATTGCGGACGATACCTTCAAATAAGAACGTATAAATAAGGCCCAGTAAAATCTATAATGAACAGTTTGTCACCAAACAAAACTGAGTACCATCCCGATTAAAACAGCTTTCGAATCAATAAAACTGCTTTGAAATCGGTCCACGCGTTTAGGTGATCCTATCCCACGGACAGACACAAAGATAGACAGACATACATGCAGACAGATACAGGCCTCAAACTTATAGTTCGGTGATGCGTGCGACGGCGGTAAGTAACAAAAAAAACAACCGAAATGAGAACTTCTTCCTTTTGTCGGTTAAAAATAGAGGTTCTGCGTGAAATTCGAAAATCACAACGTGCGACTGCGAGCCAGGGTTTGAACTTACAACCTTGTTTCCAAAGATATACGATAAAAGCATCTCAGTAAACATTTCTACCATTGCTACCTAAAGTCACAGCTTTCCGTGCAACCTTTGAAACATGCAAAAAAATAGGCATCAGATAAAGAAATCGATTTCACCGGAACTAGCTAGGGTACAAATAGGGTCCGCCAGCATCGTTGCTGCATACAAACTACTGGATTTGAGCCCCGCACCGGGTGAGATGGGATGAAAAAAATGCTGTCTCAAAAAACAAGCGTGCCGAGTTTCTTCTCAGTTGAGGTTGCGTTCCGTCTTCACCAAGAGTTTTGTACCGCATATTACAAAGTTTATAGTAACAACACATTATAGTATTTATAACCTGTGTTGCGTTGCGTGGCAACACCCACACGCCGGCCGCGTTTCCCAGTTTCGCGAACCGTGTCAATTGGCCGCGCAAAAAAAGTCTGCCCGGTAGCCAACTGGACGGTTTTTATAATACCTATTCCCGTAACATAGACTGTCCAATACAAAGAACATAAAAAACTACATACTTTTAATATTAAACTGAAATAAATAATAATGCTAAATATAAATAAATATAATACTTAAATAAGAATAATTAATAATGTTTAAATACTTAAAATCCATAGAGTTATATAATTTTGTTTAAATGTGGCAACATTGAAGTTGATCACTCTTCTCTTTGGTTGGAACATATAGTGTGGACTAGCAATTGTAGTCTTTAAATAAATAAATAATTTTTAATTATAATATCCACAGCATTTTTATTTATACATAGACCTAATATTTGTAACGGGACTGCATTTAAAAATACGGGGCATTCAGCACAATTTTCGACTCTATTTGGTAAATTGATCAAATAAATCGTTATTTAGATTACTCATATTAGATAATATCCATAATTAAAAACATTAACCTACACAAATAGCTAGCTTAAAAAGATAAATATAATTAAATTTACATAATGATAGAAAAATTAATAAATAAAAAAGGTGCGAGAGTACGTTCTATTTGATAAATGAACTGAAAGTCTGTATTCATTTAAGAGCTATGAATATTTTGTCGGTATAATTATGTTTGTTTAATATTTTCTTTATTTTGTAGTTTTATATCTTATTATTTTAAGTACTCGGTCTAGTTATCATTTCAGTCTTGCCCAGAATAAAATGTAATGTTTCGTGTATATTTTGACAGGCACCACTCGCATGATATGGCGAGCGTGAGAAATTTGTGAGATTTTCTCGTGGTAAACAAGTAAAATGTTGGGTTCATGCGCCACTGATTTTGGCAAACAACATTTGTAACGAGAAAGCAAACTTTAGTATTTACTTATGGCCAGTATTTTACGAACTCTCGTACTTCAGTGCACACGAAATAAAGAGTATTACCAAAATCTAGATGGCAAAAATAATATTTTTCTCAATAAACATGGAACTTCAATCGGGCAGTAGAGCATGACATTATACCGCCCATTTTCATATTTAAATTGTGGACTTTTTAATGAGAAGTTTTTAACGGAAAAGGGAAGATCTTTCAGCCAGGCGGGTGGTATGCCTGGCGAGGCGGCCGCTATGCCCTAATGGTTCTTGTATATATATTACGTGCTCCGAAAACTCTCATAGCGCGTTTCAGGATTGTATTGAGAATTGTCAATTGTTCTGAATGCGTCTGCACCGCCATCTGTGTGACTTGTGGCGCAGTTGAAGAGGTCGCTACAAGCTTATAGGATGAATTAAATTAGGTCTAACTTAATTGAAGAAAGCCATTAGTAAGAAAAACTATAATATTCAATTTTGTTATTCTTACCATTAAATTTAAGCCATGTTTGATGTCTCACTAATGGGGTTAAGTAAGCCAACTTCAAAGAAGACCCCGGACTGTTTTTTAGTTTCATTATTATCATACCAGACATTTTCCTACCTATTATTTTCCCAGTTTTCTTAATAACTATTTGTAAGTAGAACATAACAATGCCGACCACAAGCATCTTATTATAAATCCTGGGTACTATAATAATCCGCTGACTTTGTTTGGATTGAACTGATCTTACGTTCGTAACTGTGGTCGGTTGTGGCATGTGGCAAAACAGCATGTTCAGCGCTTTTTTAAAGCGCTTTATTATCGCTAAACCAATGTAAGTTCCATACATTTGTTGTTATTCAGAAAGCATTGCTAGCATTGTGAAGTTATCACATCATTAAGTGTCCCGGTAGCTTCTACAAATATAAACGCTTGGGCTAAAAGTGATTTCACTGGTGACATATTTTTTTTTTAAATAGGCTTTTCTGTAGGGAAGTTACGTAAGTCTCCGGTACCAGCGCCCAGGCCGCAAGTCTCAAGATTGAGACTATAAATATCTGCATTGTAGGCCTACATGAAGAATTGAGAACAATACTTAATTGATCATTGGCAAGATCGAGTTTATGAGTACCTTGACTACAAATAAAATATTACAAGTAAATCAATGGTCATTAATATTCGCTTATAATATAGTCGATATGCTTCCAAACATTGAGGAGTGTCAAACAGAAAGATATACTACCTACTCACTTCAAAGCCTAAAGCTTATTGTCGACCTACTGAACAGAGAATAGACATTCAAAATGGCTATTGCTCATTATATTTTTTCGTGATGATTACATAGCCGGCCAAACTCACATTTTTGCAAAAAAGAAAAGGTTCAAATATTGTTTTTTTTTTTCAAAATTCACACAAGTATAACGTATATATATATTAAGAACTTATATCCGAAATTTATAAAAACATATAAATAAAACAATTATTCAGCACGTTTTTGCTAAATCAACGCATTTTTTCTATATTTTTTGTTGCATCGCGTGAGTTGTTACCATTATAATCATAATTTCGTTTTGTTTAGCGAGGGCTGAGCTAGTGTTGGGACGAGTCGATTTTGGATTCGATTAATTTAGCGAAACAATCGAATGAAACTCCATCTTTAATCGGTACACTAGGACGTTAAACACCTCAGTCCCTCCGTGACCATGGTTGCTCTAAAGCAGCCGAAACGTCGGGAATGTAAAAACATAAAATAAGCTCGATACAATCCGTTAAATTAGTTTTATTTGTAAGTCCTATTATTATTTTATTTTTTTATTACATTATAGGCAAGTATTTGATCTCTATCTCACCTGATGGTAAGTGACGATGAGATCTACGATGGAGCATACTTGCCTCGGTAGGAAGGCGGCAGTAGATCGAGGCGCTACATTCACTAGGCACATGCAGCGCAACTGATCTGACCCGCCATCCATGAATGGCAACACCGAACATCATGCCGGAACACGGCTAGACCGCTTGGCGACATGGCTTTGTTCAGTGGGTGGTGACTAACTACGGCCGAAGCCTACCACCAGTAGAGTTGTCACCTAGTTGGCACCACCCAGGGTCACGTGTAGGGTATCTCGAGGGTATTTAATTCTCCTACGGACGAAGGTGACTCAACCTCTATCACTATATCGCCTGAATTTATAGACGCTCTATAACTTTATCAACCATCATATAGTAAAGCGTAACGCAAAAAAAACTGGTGTGTAGTAGTACTACATGACGTTTAACAAAGTTATAGAGCGTCTATAAATTTGGGGGTACGAAGTTCAAAAAACTAAAGGAGTTCGCATTACACACCTCCCTAGTCCGAATAAAAGAAAAACAATCTCCACGATATTAGGCCGCTCATATTACGAGTGTATCCTGTTCCGCAGTTATTCATGGTGGTAACAAGATATTAATTATGGTAGATTTATGGCGTGCCATGACGTTACTTAGACGTTAGTTATTATTAGACGGTGTGTGCCTTGAGTTTAAGATGCGCGGTCCATAAACTGTGATGAAAGGATGGTGATGATGAAGAGTCTTAAAGATAGTTATCTATTTATGCTTTAAGCAACAACAATTTTGAATATTAGGCTCTTTTAGGCATGAAAGTTTCCATGCAATGTATTCCTTGCTTTCTTGACTAAACCACGTATATGATATGAAATAGGACAACACTGAAGTTATGAACTTAAATAGTTTGAATTCCGCAACTAATTATCGTCATGTAATCACCAGCACGTCAAGTGCGAGGTTACTCGAAAGCTAACTGTATAGTTTACGTATTTAGACGCATTATATGATAAATTAAACAGCGTCTCTAGCGGACAGTACTTAAAGTTTCAATCGGCAATACAATGTGTCTAAATACTAACGCCCGAATTTATAGACGTTTTATAACTTTATCAAACGTCATGTAGTACTGCGCACAAGAGGTTTTCTTTGCGCAGTACTATATGACGTTTGATAAAGTTATAATAGTACGTCTATAAATTCGGGGAGTATACCTACTATGCAGTACACGGTTAGCTTAAGGGGGAAGCTCAGGGTCAGGGCGCGAAATTCAAAATGTCAATGGTTTTTATTTTTTTACGAAAAATGGACATCTTTACGATGTAATGTAGTGTTTTGCGATATTAGCATTCTGCATTGGATGTCTCGATGTATTAAGGTTGCTTAAAAAAGTACCTAATCCGATACAATACCATAAGGTTTGTAAAAACCGCTACTTTTACTAACTTTATGGTGTTGTATCGCTTTAGGTATTTTTTAAGCAAACTTAATATATCGAAAGATTCAATGTAGAATGCTAATATCGCAAAACACTAAATTACATCGTAAAGATGTCAAAAATGTTCGTAAAATAATAAAAACCATTGACATTTTGAATTTCGCGCCCTGACCCTGAGCTTCCACCTTAAGAATAATTTCAGTTTGCCACTCATTATTTGTCTAGAAGGCTCTTTTAATACCAGCTTGTACATTCTCTACACACTCATGGCCTAGTAATAATTACGTAGACTGTTTGATCATATACGATCATTATTGTTGGTTAGTTCGTTGATCTCTTGGGATCTATTCCTATGTGCAAGTGGCTTGCTAAGTTGTGATATAGTGACGTGGAATGTCAGAGATAATGCGTCTAGCTCGTTCTCGGACAATAAAATATTTTATGTTATATAATGTGCGCAGCACTATACACTATCTATATTGTTTCTGAATCGTTCTGTATAAAAAGGCATTACCAAAGTTACTATTTTTTTTAAATTCTAATTATTCTGATACACGATATTAAATTAACGATATAAAATAAACTACTAATAGTTAAAAATAAGAATATTATAAAAAAAATATCATATCATACTATATTGTTATCTGTCTAGATTTCATAAATTGCTACGGTAAATTAAAAAAAAAACAGAAATTTTCCCAATAATGAAAATAATGTTTTCTTTACAAGCACAAAACGCACAAAAATTACCATTACCTCATATTATATTTACATTGGCTCCTCCATATTAAAAAGTTGTGGAAAAAGTTGGTCATTCTCGATGGTCGTATGTCACTGTACCGAGTTCTGCAATATTGCGGGCAAACTTAAGCTCTTATATGGCTATATTTATATTAATTACAGCTTGGTTTTGGTCTTCCATAGAACTAATAACAATATACACCAGCTGCAGATTTAGATGTTAATTTAGCGATATTAAAATATGTTCGCAGTGATTACGGAACAGTTTCGATTTTCAAAGGAATCCGTGATTGGTTCTCCTAAAGAAAAAAAGAAAAGAAAAGAAAAAGTTCATTCGACACGACTCAAAGATACACAAATGGGTACATTTACATGAAAAAGTAAAAGTAAAGAACACACAAAGATACACAAATAGGTACATACATGAAAAAGTAATGAACGCCTACCTACCTACTTACTTATATATTTTTTTGTACTGGTTTTGAAACGGTTTAGTGAACCAAGACGTTCTACACCTCTATGCTTAGTATATGCAAAACTTGTATACTACATCTTAGCTTTTAAAAGTTATACAAGGTTACTATTTAGCAATGTCGTTCCCAAAAAATTTGACAAAATCAGGAACAACTGAAAGGCCAAAACAAATCGGGAAAACCTGAAAAAAAAAGATTGTGATAGCCAAGTAAGTAGAACGCGGGCCTCGGTAACGAGGATCACAGGTTCAAACCCCGAATCTTATTTTCAACCATGATTATCATTATCACTTGCTAAACGGTGAAAAACCTGCATGTCTGAAAGAACCCCTCGTAAGACGTGTGAAGTCCGCCAACCCGCACTAGGCTAGCGTGGTGGACTATGGCCTAATCCCGCTCGCATTGAAGGGAGACCCGTGCCTAACAGTGGGACATTAAAAAAAGGGTACATACATTATTATTATTAAATTAATCTAAGCACGTAATATCACAAAATGCGGGAAAACACGTATTACAATATCTATTCTTCATTCCTCCCAGTTCCCAATTTCTCAGACAAAAACCACATGCCCCACTTTCGGAAGTACAATCACAAGAACACGAATAAATATTATAAGCCACAAGGAAAATTGAAAATAGCGTATTTTCTGTGAGGCCTGTTCATACTGGAGCGGAGTGAGCGAGGTTGCACAGAACTAAAAAGTTTTTAAAACTACAGTGAGTAAATCGTAAGTATTTGACGGTCTGATTAGCGCAGTAGGTCTGACCAGACTGACCAGACCTTCTGCGCCGAGGGTCCCGGTTCGAATGCGGGTAGAGAAAAACATTTTGTGGTTAGCACGAATGTTTGGACCCAAGTCATGGATGTTTAATATCTATATATATATCTAAGTATTATATACTGTATTCACCCTAGTACCTTATACGGTACCCACAATACAAGCGTTGTTTATTGTGGAACCGTAAAATTGGTTGGTACAATGCAAAGTTACGACAATTATTTCACCGTATGTCATAAAAGTATTGGCACTTATGATTTTAAATACCAAATTAGTGAATTAAAAAATAATAATCGGGGAGCACGCAACACTGCCCGTCGGTCCTGCTCCCATCGGTGTGTGAGAGTGAGGGAAGGGAGAGTCCGCCTGTGCTTGCGCCTACACTTGTGTCCTGCGCAATTGTCTCCGCTGTGATTGGCCGCCGTGACCAAAATTCCGGCAGGACGATTATGATTATTTATATGTAAAATACGGCGTTGATGATAAGCTAGTGCCAATTAAATATGTTCAATGTTAACATCTTTAAGACTTGAAGCGAATAATCCGTATATCTGAACGGAGCTTATAAATATGTAAATCGTTACGTATCTCTCACGGTTTTTAGGCGTGATTCCCCCCTTTTTTTTGCCGTCGACACTCGTAAATATGTAAATACGGCGGGGATGGATTGTAAGATTTTGGATATTATTGATTGCGGTTTTGAAAACACAGAGCGGTGTATTTGTGTAATAAATTTGAGTATAATGACATTATGCGCTAACGTACAATGGTCAACCAATTCATAGGAGTTCCATATAATTATAACGTAGGGGAGCACTAAGGATTTTTTTTTGGAAATTCGACCCTTAAGTGAGTTAATTAGGGGTCAAACTTTATATAAAGAAACCATATTTTTTAAATTACGATAGGGCACATGGCTAGTCTATTTCATAATTTTCTTAAGACTATGCGACTGACAGATAATGCACAGCCTATATGGGGAGACCTAGATTTGAAATATGGGTGATATATTCCTTGAGTACCTACCATAGAGATGAACTAAGAGGGTCAACTTGGCTATCACTGCTTTTTAGCAGATAGTACAAGACATTATTTTCGATACGACAGTTTCTGTTCCCGACTCTATATCTGTACGTCACAATCTCATATCCAAATTAAAAAATAAACACACCGTCTCAAAATATTTCAGGCTCTTTATTTTTTTTATCTCCACAAACCGTGTCAACTACTCTTGATAATTAAAATACTGCACTGTACGTGTAAAAGTTCGAACGACGTACATCAGCAGTATAGCGCGTCCCGAGGGCATGACGGCCATTGTTAATAGCGAAGCTGAGGCATGATGTTACAATCTATACATACATATAAATAAAATTGGAGTGTATGTTTGTAATATTAAAATAACCGCTTTTTACTAAGTGCATTTGGATGTATACACGGTACATATACCAAAACAACATATTTTAATTTTTTTGTCTGTCTGTCTGTCTGTCTGTCCGTCTGTCTGTCCGTCTGTCTGTCTGTCTGTCTGTCTGTCTGTTTGTTCCGGGTAATCTCTGAAATGGCTGGACCGATTTTGACGGGACTTTCACTGGCAGATAGCTGATGTAACAAGGAGTAACTTAGAATACTTTTATTTTAGAAAAAATAGTTTTGTTAAATACCACGCGGACAAGTCGAGGGTAACATCCCATGAATATTATTACAAAAAATACATGTTAATTGGATGCTGACTGCCTTTGATGTGAACCTGTTTATTGATTTTCGATATTTCCTTATTAAAAGTGGGAAAATTAATCCAACATAATTAACATCATAATTTGCTTTTCAAAGCATTAATGAGATGCATAATGGATTCGTTTGTAATCATTCTATGTGATTATGTTAAAAACAAAAAATCATGTTTAAATTAAAATTATAATTAAAACATTGTTTTGTTGTCGTTCGTAACATGTTCTAATGTAAATTTATATCTGTGAATTGTTTTACTATTTTTTATTTTTTATTAATGAGATCGAAAAGAATCTTTCAAAAAAAACCTGCCAATCAGAAAGTGCATTACGTAACAAAGTACCTAAATATATCATTAGAGGGCGCTGATATAGTATTTAAACATTGTTAAGTACTCACCTATTAACGGTACTAACGGTGGTAACGAGGATTGCAGGTTCAAACCCCGGCTCGCACCTCTGGGATTTTTCATGTGCGAATCTCATTTTCAACCATGATTATCACTTGCTAAACGGTGAAGGAAAATATCGTGAGGAAACCTGCATGTCTGAGAGAACTCCTCGAAAGATGTGTGAAGTCCGCCAATTCGCGCTGGGCCAGCGTGGTGGACTATGGCCTAATCCCCCTCGCATTGAGGGGAGGCCCGTGCCCAGCAGTGGGACATTAAAAGGGCTGGAATTATAAGTACTCACCTACTACTAGGTTCACTACTGACTATGAACGAACCTATATATACCCAATTGCTTCTGAAGTAGCAGTGCAGTAAACACTAAAACAAAACAACATCGTAGAATTTTATCGCCCCTCAGTACGAAACTTGGCACGTTATTCACAAAAGTTAACCGTTAATAGTGTTGCACTTTGTAAACAAGTGCCCATCGTGTTTATTTGTTATGTTCCTTTTTGTTTTAGACGGGTAACATTGATAAACAGTATGCCACTAGCGCCCCTAGTAAGAACATTTAACGTTATCGTCTCGTTATCGAAAAAGTATGTAGCCAGTTGTCTATAGTATGACTCGGAAGGCATACACTTAAATTAATGTAACACTACTTAAAAATATTGTGCTTGAGCCACTATTAATACACGTCTACATGTTAGACTTTATGTTTAAAAAGTATTTAACAGATTTCAATTGTTCATTTTTTAGGACGACATTGTTATACTCAGAGTATTTTCAAATACATCTGTAATCTAGAGCAAAGTCGATTCTAGAATTATTTCTTCTGTGACGAATGACAGATTTGCATTACATTTCTCTTATATTATTCTCTCTATTTCTTATCATTTAATCGCACTAATATTGTAAATGTGAAAGTTTGGATGGATGGATGTTTGTTACTCAATCACGCCCGAACGGCTGAACGGATCTGGATGAAATTTGGCACAAACATAGATTATAGTCTGGAATAGCACATAGGCTACTTTTTATCCCGGTAAAAGGACATACTTTTTAATCGCGGATAACACCGCGGGGCGCAGCTAGTTGACCATAAACCTAGAACATGAGTGTTTACATTACACAAATCACTAACGTCGTTACTTACAACACAACTCAAACTTGTAAGCGGTTAACGGCGGTGCATTTAGTAAACAAACTCATAACAATTCGCTACATATTGATTTATTTTCCCGGCTTTTTGTTCCCCAATGGAATTTATCGCGTAAACTTCGAACCGCTTATTACTAGCGAGGTAAAGTTCAACATGGAAGTAGTCAATTTGATGGATAAGTGATATTATAAAAACTAAGCCAGCTATGTCGCTTGGATTAGTTTTTTTTGTCATTCCTGAGCCTACCCCTCTAACACTAGGGGAGAAATATCCTGGATTTCGAGCTGGGATCTTAGCTATCACTAAGCTGAACTCGACTAAAACCTGTCAAGTAATTTCCGCAACATGCGAATTCAGGACTTCAAGTGCGAGATTATTCGTAAGCAAGCCGTACACTTCATAGTCTAGATATTTAGAAATATTGTATGGAGAATTGTTAGTTTTAAATACTGTCCGCTAGAGGCGCTGTTCAATTTTCCATACAATGTGTCTTCATACGTAAACTATAAACTAAACAATTAGCTTACGAATATATATATATAACTAGCAAACCCAGCGAACTCCGTTTCGCCACCAGATGGCTTCGTTTTATGTAACATTTCGTTTGGTTTTTCCTGAATTTTCTTTGCTATAAACCTCACGGAGCCCGAGACCTTTCCAACGAATGCAAAACCGTGGAAATCGGTTCGTGCGTTCTGGAGTTATAGCGTCAGGAAGGAAAACCCGACTTATTTTTATATAGTAGATATATAATAATCTTGCACTTGTCGCACAGATCTTCCGACAAAAAACATAAAAAATAACAGTGTCCTTTTTTTATTTTAATAAATGTAAGATTACTTTCTATCGAGACGTAATTTTGGTAAATGACATAATAGCATGTTTTTTTTAATAAATAAAAATAAATACGGTCGTCATAATTTGGTACGCTCACATTCCGCTAATTAGAGCTGACATAATTTTGGTAATTAGTAACAGTCGTAATTAATAAATGTCACTTATGAGTTGACAAGGTCGTTCGTTATACATACCAACATACCTACACACATGTTAATTAGTATAATATGTATATAGGCCATTATCTACAAAATATTGAGCTTATAATAAGAGTTAAAACTACTATACTAGCTGTCCTGGCGAACTTGGTAACGCCTCAGAATCAAATCTATGGCGAAATGAGTAAAACATTTTTTTTTTTTACTTTAAGTTACGTTACTTACCTTACTATACGTTTTAATAGTTGTTCTGCTATTGATTTCTTATATTTACGCGATTACTACACACATTGAAATAAAACTAATTAAACGTATATTATCGCGTTTATTTTATGTTTTTAGTTATTCTGCTATTCAAGGTGGAGACAAATTCAAAAAATCAAAGATCAAAAATCGGCCTATCCGTTCTTGAGTTATAAATGGTGTAACTAACACGACATTGTTTTATTTACATACAAGATTACAAAGAGATCCTATTTTTGAGCTTGGATGTAGTAGTGTCCTTAACTAGTGATCCGAACATAAAAAAAAAATCACGTTTAGAAAAATACATAATCCTCGAGTACCATGAGCATTCCATCCATCCCTTACACTCCTAATCCGTTCCTTTTCACGTCATACTCCATACGTCCCGTTCCATATCAGGCATCTTACGTTCCTTTCATCGTATATCCCATACGTTCCATTAAATGTCATGCATCTTATATTCCGTTCCCCAAACATTCCCACACACACTACGCACGTTTTCCGCTACAATGTTGCCGCTAACATCGGACATATTTACATTATTGGTTTTCGCTTCGAAAACCCCAGTAGCACCAGCGACCCATATAACAACTCCACTGTGGATTATCGTTCTTCTTGTTTATTTATACGGGGGTCACGCTTTTCAATGCCACCCCCATACGATTTGTGTGTTAAGATGCCTACACATTTTCTCGACTCTTGCCTATCAGTTTGAGCGACCGTGCACTACTAGACTTAGTCCAGCTGTAAGAGTCTTGCTTCTGTGGAAATTAATCTACCAGATCATTTTTGTCTCCCGCTTTGTAATGGAGGGAAGTGAATTATTTTCTTCCATCTTCTCCTATTTTTATCTTTCGATTAAATTCTTGCGGGTTCCAAGACAGTTAACTTTATCCCGGGACTCGCCGAGGGTCAAACCTCGGTGTCATCATGGCACACAACTGTAGATCCTGGCTTACAGGAGTAGCAGTGGTGGGAGTGTGTGGCGGGCTTATCCGTTTGGGCCCGAGATATGCTGTATAGTGCTGATCAATAAGATCTGTCAGGTATTAACCGATTAGCTTCTATTTTACTATCATTCGTTATTGTCTCTAAATGTGTGCTGTTTTGTCGATCAATTAAAATTGTCAGCTACTTCTACGTAACGATCGATCTAATTTATCTTTGTTGTTTTTTTTGTCATATTTTCACATGTTTTGATAGCTATTCTATTTTTCGGGACAAGACTGATAGACAAATTCAAAAAAAACAAAGATCATAAAAATCGGCCCAACCATTCTTGAATTATAAATGTTGTAGCTAACATGACATGATTTGAAGGAGCTTCTAGAAATGTTGCATTTCAAATTTTCTGCACATTCAAAGTTTTTGTGATATCTATGATAATTGCAAGAGTGGTTATGTAATAAGAGGTTATTGCAGGTAGCGTGTTAAGTAGAAGGTCATAGTTCATTGAGAATCCGCCTAAGCAATAAAGCGTTAGACACACACATTGCCTCTTTCTTGCTTAGGTATAAGTAGATCGCTGTCTCTTGTTAATCCGACCGTGAAGTAGCCGCCTTATATCATTAAAAAGGGTTAGTAAGGCTCTACAAAGATATTTATTATATCATAAGGATTTATGTTCAGTTATTCTGACATTGTTTTTACAGGATCTTGGATTATTTGGATGATAAAGCAGCCTGGGACTGATCGCTCAAATATCAATATATATAATGTTAAAGTGTAGCGTGTGTGCGCCTCGCATGGCAACATACTGGAGCTTACTTTTTAATTTTATTTTGTAAAAATAATGAATTTCAAAAAAAAGACAAGCCCGCTGAGTTTCTCGCCGGATCTTCTCAGTTCAGGTCACGTTCCGATCCGGTTGTAGAGTTAAGAAAAAAAAAAATGACAATTTGTAAGTGCCCCCGTAGGCCTACACGAAATAAATGATTTGACTTTGACTTTTATTCATTCTTTTACTAGATGAAGTAACACATATATTGCAGCATTCGTATGCAAATGATTGCAATCGATGTCGGAGCAATAAAAGCTTAATTAAAGCGTCCCTGTTACGAATGGCTTCGTATCAAAGTAGGAAATGTAGCGAATGTTACTGATGACAGCGATAAGCCCCGGCCGCGTGTTAATTCGACCAGCAGCGGGAAAAATAAATATTTACAAGTTGGCCACACTGGCAGCTGTGGAAATACCGAGGGCGAATTTTCTACGTCTTTTAGGGAGCCTACTTCGGCATGAATCTGATAAATTTGTGAAATAAAACGAATTTTACGGATTTTATCGCGTTTATATTTTGTTTTTACGTTCCTGACCTTTCGGCTGCTTTACAGCAACCATGATCAAGGGAGGAATGAGGTTTTTGACTTTTTTTTTTTTATTACATTATAGGCAAGTATTTGATCTCGATCTCACCTGATGGTAAGTGACGATGAGATCTACGATGGAGCATACTTGCCTAGGTAGGAAGGCGGCAGTAGATCGAGACGCTACATTCACTAGGCACATGCAGCGCAGCTGATCTGACCCGCCATCCATGAATGACAACACCGAACATCATGCCGGAACACGGCTAGGCCGCTTGGCGACATGGCTTTGTTCAGTGGATGGTGACTAACCACGGCCGAAGCCTACCACCAGTAGTGCCGTACATACAATGGACTCAGGCCGAATGCAGTATATATTATAAGTTCATCCGAGTCATGGATGTTTAATATCTATATAACTATATATATTAAACATGATGATTGAATGACATGATTCGTATGAAAACATTCATGCTAATCACACAAAGTTTGTTATTTAGATTCGAACCCAGGACCGTCAGCAGGAAGCAGAGTCACTACCAACTGAGCTAATCAGGTCGTAAATACTAAATCTTATTAACCTGTGAAATACAGATTATTTTTTCCACCAAAAACCTTATGAAGTTTGCGCATGTAATTTCATTTACAAATTACTTTCCATCACAATGGAAGTTATCACAACACTTAGTTCAAAAAGTAAGCCTGAAGCGAAATGATTCAGGTAGGATTCAGGCAATCCGCCTTTATCTTGAAAGAGAAATGAAATAAGAATATTACTTCAATTTTTCTTTCCTAATAGATATTGTATTAGCTGCGTTTGTTTACAACATCCCCTTCTTAGTCCGTTAAAGGGACTGGTGCTATGTTTGCTGTTTAGATATTTACTGGCTGATTTAGGGATGTGCCCATCTAGCATTATCGAAATAATTGTTATGAAATTCGATTTAAAAGCATCTTGACAAACGTTG
Source organism: Pheosia tremula (assembly GCA_905333125.1). Lineage (NCBI taxonomy): Eukaryota > Metazoa > Arthropoda > Insecta > Lepidoptera > Notodontidae > Pheosia > Pheosia tremula. The sequence goes on along the minus strand of HG995408.1, from coordinate 8,833,105 downwards.
TGGATTATGTAAAAGTATTGACAGATATCATATATCGCCAGATGTAGACACCAACTATACGGCCCCACACAAAGCAACGCTTGTATTATGGGTACCGCACAATGGACTGCGAGAGAACCCAGTTTGTAATACTTATATGGATATTAAATATCCATGACGTTTGTCCCTACCAGGATTCGTACCGGGGACCAACTGCAGAGAAAGCAGGGTCTCTAACATCTGCTCTAATCAGGTCGTCAAATCTTCAGGAAACACAGAGTATTTATTTAGATAAAAAAGTCGATCAAGTTACAAAATACTCATTTACCTGAAATTTAAATAATAATAATACTGTCTTTGATTCCGTGTTTATTAGTCAAAATTTTTTGAAAAGAACAATTACAATCAACATCCTAGATAAATACAATATAAAAGTCCGAATCGATTGTCGAGTCTAATAAATTCATAATTACGGAACCAACTTACGCCCAATGGGACACACAATTTCGCACGTGTACGCCGGCTTTATTTCATTTATCGCGTTCACCGTCAGCTCTCTGGAAAATTTCATTTATCAGCTCCACAGAGTGGCAAGTGCTGGTCGATTCGCGCGCATCATTTGCCGGATAGGGGTAAAAATTAAAAAAAAGAGAGCTCGCAGAATTCAACGAAAATGAGCGCGAAATGCGTTGTCCAACCCCGAATTAACTTTTTTTGCGTGTGACGACGGGTACAGAATAAATAGAGACGGGAATTCCGTACAGCGCTTCTATGATCGTAAAAAGAAATTACATACATATTTTAGTCCTACTTTACAATTTTAGACTTAATATGTATGACGCTGAAGTCGCTTAAATATTAATCAGGCGTTCAATATGATTTGCGTGTGAGTGTTTGACGGTAAGTTTATAAACATACGGTTTGACGTCTTAAATTGTTCTACTGTTCAGTTTTCTACGGAACCCAGGTATAAGTATAATACAAAGGATAATGAGATCTCCTACCTACTGTTTAGGGTTGAATGCCAAAATAAAATGGAAACGTTTTTCGCGAAGTTTTCTGAAGGCTTCGGTAATTTCTTCCGCTATTTTAGCTGATAATAAATTAAATGTTTCGAGGTGTTATTGCAAAATGATTCATGTTATATTTAATCTAGAGTACACTTTAGTCTATTGTCGATTTGAAAGCTTATCACGTATGTATTCTAAAATCTGTGAGGTCTGTTTAGTGGTTCTTGGTTTTAGTAATTTATTTTCTATCTCGAAAGCAATATGTACAACAAAAGCTACACACCAAGTTGCTACTTAGCTCAATAAGTCTAGCTCAGGCTCATGTGGAAACATAAATTAATAATGGATACGGCTAGTTAAGTAACTCACTAAACCGTATCTATTATTCTTTTCTCTTTCACTCATGAAATCCATTTCGAAGCACTCTACCAACACGAAATGGTAAAAGTTTTGCCGCAATGCTCGCGATTATAAAAGCACCCAGTATATCGTAATTCAAAAAAAGAATTTCCAGCTCTATTTCACTGGAGTCGTTAAAAACCGGTTTATTTCCGTAGTTGTTCGTGGACCGACCGCGTTAGGCGCAAAATGTATTGCGGGTGTTTTTTTTTTAAATTTGTAGTGTAGTGGTGGCCAGTGTCATATGAGTCGAGTATTTGAATCCTCACCTTGAACTCGAATCCTTTCCTCGAACTCGAATACTGAATACCCTTCTCCTGTTGACTTTTCACGGGGAATTCCAGTTAGAGCATTGATTTGAGTATCACCAATCATATCAGCAATGGTACTCCGCTCAAAGCACACGACGGATGTGCTAATTGTATTTTTTTAATTCTGTTTCACATAGAGTACTCATAATTAATATAGGATTTTTTTCTTCAGTAATACCCCTCTCTATATGCATAATGATCGTTGATCGCCTATTTTTTTATATGTTACTATTAGCGGAATGTTACTTCAAGTGGAATACTATCGGTGATATTCAAATCAGTGCTCTAATCGAAATGCTTCTATTTGATATGGTAAAGCGTATGTATATTTCAGTTGACTCGAGTCAAACAATAGCAAGTAACTCCGAATTTTCAATTAGAATCGGGTTCCATTAAATTTTCCATTATCATTAACACATAAACAATCCAGAACTTCGTATGTTTTTAAAGTTATAGAAAATGTTCCTCCATTTACATTTTTTTTTAATGATAATATCACCAAATGAACACACCTGTACAGTCCCACACTATGCAACGCTTGTATTATGGGTACCGTACAATGGACGTAGGGCGAACTCAGTATATAATACTTATATAGAAATTAAACATTCATGACTCGGGTACAAACATTCATGCTCACCACACAAAGTTTATCCCTACTAGGATTCGAACCCGGGACCCTCGGCGGTGAAAGCAGGATCATTACCAACTGTGCTAATTAGGTCGTCAATCATCATCATTACACATAACTTTTGTAATATGTGTGTATTGAAATTTATTGATTAAATCCTTATACATTTGGAGGAAATACTCGATTGGACTCGATAATACTACTCGACACTACACTATAGCCCAGAAGTTTCCCTTGGGAACAGACTGGCCGCTTGGTCAGTTAATCTGTAGATGCCGACCGGTATATGTTAACTCCTGGACATTTTATGAAGGCATACTGGATATTATTATTATCGATGCAGAAGTCGAATCCGGAATACTTTTATTTCTGTCTGTGTTCCTATTGAAATAAAACTAATTTTAGGGATTTTTCTGGCGTTTATTTTATATTTTTTTTTTTATACTCCCGTCTTTTTGGCTGCTTTACAGCAACCATGGTCACGGGAGGTCCAAAATAAACCCGTAAAATAGTAGTCCGTAGTTTTATTTCAATGTAGTATTCGCGTAAATATAAGAAATCAATATGTGCCTATTTGTTTGCGTATCATGGGAAATTTAGCACGATTTTTTTTATAAAACATGACATATATCACAAATCTTCTTTTCAGTACCTGTATCTATACATCTATACATATAAATAAAATTGGAGTGTCTGTTTGTAATATTAAAATAACCGCTTTTTACTAAGTGCATTTGGATGTATACACGTTACCTATACCGAAACAACATGTTTTACAATTTTTGTCTGTCTGTCTGTCTGTCTGTCTGTCTGTCTGTCTGTTTGTTCCGGCTAATCTCTGAAATGGCTGGACCGACTTTAACGGGACTTTCACTGGCAGATAGCTGATGTAACAAGGAGTAACTTAGGCTACTTTTATTTTACAAAAAAAATAGGATCTCACGAAAAAAATTAAAACCAATGTTGCAGCGCAGCGCCTGATTAAGTTTGATAGCAACAATCTGCAATGCGTCCCGCGGGCTCAAAATGGGCGAGCAGGCTATTGTCAACGGTTGTCTTTGTTAAATACCACGCGGACGAAGTCGCGGGCAACAGCTAGTCAGTAATATAAACAGAGTACATTTTAATTAATCTTGTTGATTGCTAATAGCTAGGATAAATTGTATCCCGGTAAATAAATGAGTTCCACCGGGATGGTCAAAAAGCAAAGCCCAAGCGTACGAAGTCGCCTCTAATAAAAAAAATAGACCACTGGGAACTCTATAAACTCTATATGCCATAAACTGATTAATACTGGCGACTTTCATGCTCAAACGAGGAGAAAAACAATGAATAAAAAATAACATACCTAATTCAACATTTCTCTACAACCTTATCAACGTTTCTTTGATGGCAAACATAATTTTCACGAGTGAGTTACATACACGTAAAACAAACAACACAAACCCGGAAGATAAGGGTGGATTTAATTTCGGTTCGCGCACAGGGGCGTTCGGCTAACATGGGGCTAGAGTTACACAAACAAAGTAGCCAAAATAAAAAATATGTTTCAGTCTCAAAAACGATTCACAAAAAGAAATGTTGCTTTTTTAAAATTATCTTTGTAAACAAAGTGGTATATTGAAATCAAACTTATTTTACAGATTTTATCGCGTTTATATTATGTGTTTAGGTTCCTGACGTTTCGGCTGCTTTACAGCAACCATGGTCACGGCAGGAGTGAGGTGTTTGACGACCTAGTGTCATAGTTTGAACCGGGGTACCCTCATATTTAGTTGTTGCTTGCGGTCCGATCTACGAAGAAAGTGCTCACAGTGTATGGGAGGTCTTGCAGTGGTGCGCTTGGTTTCGTATTAAATTATATTAATCACATCAAAGAGTATCTCAAATCTCAACTCACCTCTGAATTAGTAATTTTAATCAAATCCGTTGGTACAAATTTGCGATGTAAATCGATCCTGATTTCAGTGGCATTAGTAGTTTATGGTGAGGGTGCTGTATTTTGTTTCAGCGAATAAATTACTACAAAAGAGGGCTCTACCACCTCCCCACAAATAAAGAGGCCACACGAAATATTGTACCTACCTAATGTGTTTTTAAGACAAACATTGTTACCTATGCCAGCGCTACCACATATTATTTCAGCCTCCAAGTATTTATCGTGTAATATGACATCAAACAAGCGCAATTTACACGTCAAACATTAGAGGTGGAGATGTTCCTAGAATTTCAAGTCAAGTCCCTAGGCGAAACCGTGTGTAAGTAAATTGAGATAATTGTATGACAAAATTCCTGAGGCCGTGGTATGTTTCGAATATAATATGTCGCTTGTTGCGTCAAATGTGATGTTAAGCAAGACAGTAGATGATAAAGAAATATAACATTTACAAAAGAATTTACATATTTATTAAGCGTGAGAAACTTATGTTAATAGAACTTTTCTGTCGAATCGTCTCTGCCATCTTAAGTCGTATTTGTAAATCCATCTTTTTTTTTTTTTTTTTTTACATTATAGGCAAGTATTTGATCTCGATCTCACCTGATGGTAAGTGACAATGAGATCTACGATGGAGCATACTTGCCTAGGTAGGAAGGCGGCAGTAGATCGAGACGCTACATTCACTAGGCACATGCAGCGCAGCTGATCTGACCATCCATGAATGGCAACACCGAACATCATGCCGGAACACGGCTAGGCCGCTTGGCGACATGGCTTTGCTCAGTGGGTGGTGACTAGCCACGGCTGAAGCCTACCACCAGTAAAATTGAGATATTCCAAAAATTTTCTTTGATATTTGACAAATGTATTTTTTTTATTAACTTATAATGTTGTCTTGCCGTTATATCAAATAATACATAGCATTCATTAAAAGCTGAATAGTTAGTTAACATTTACATTTTTATTTAAAAGTACGATTAGTTATCAATTAGTAAAAAAAATAAGATACTATCTATCAGACGAAAATTGATATTAAATCCTCAAATACCTAATTGCAAAGATTGGTGCTCAAACTTGAGTCTGTCTTGAATTGAAACTTGAAAAACAATCAAAATGGTAATTATTTATCTGTCCTTCCAATTAGTGTCGTCGAAATAAACTTACTCCAGAATCCAGTTCAGGCGTATTGTCATGTCGCAGTGCAAGTGGCGAACGCGTGGTTTGTTTATATTTCCACTGGAAACTAATTAAGTATTGTATTTTAATTGCAGATTTGGATTAACGAATGCCCCGGACAAAGGAAATTGTAAACTTTTTAATTTATCTTGTTATTGATGTTTTATTTATATGTTTTTAGATGATTTTATTATATAATTGTAACGAAATGAAAATGCAGATGATGATGTATGGTATTTATAGTTGGTGATATTTAGTGGCTATGAATTAATAAGTTTTAGTATTGTCAAAGTTTGAGTTACAATCAATATATCGTAATAATTCCACCTCTTTTAACTTGTACCACATATTAGAAACGTAATAAACAAAAGTTCGCCTGAAAACAATTTTTATCGGAAACATTTCCACCAATTTCATCGGCAGCTGAATTGTTGTGAAAATTTCAGTAATTTTTCAGTCCACCTGTGAAACTTTATGAATGACACATTTTATTAATGTTACAAGCCTCATAATTCAACGGTCCGCAAAAAATGGCGGTGAAGAGATTTATGCAGGTTTCATAAAATTTACTTTCACGGTTATTTATTGTGTAGCACCAATTCATGTTTTTTTTTACTATCATTAAAAACATATTACTTAAATAAATAATAGTATAAAAATCTTCTTTTAGTAATTATTCATTTTACCTTTATATATAAAACGACGAAGCCACAATAAAATTTATTTTTGCTTTGCATTTATGGAGTTACAGTGTTTTCTTACAGCAAACCATATAATATTTTAACTAACAAATGAATGGGCAAACAGCAACGAACAATACTAGTCATGAATAGCAAAGCGAATTTTTTCATGAATACCTATTTTTAAAACAGGACCTACTACATCGCGGCCTTCGGATGAACATCCGCACCTATAGCTCGCTCTACATAACCGAGCTCTTAGAATGTAGAGCAAAAAACATAAGAACACTAGTAAATGTTATTCAAAGACACATGTTGCCTTAAAATTATTTACTTTAAGGGGGAAGCTTAGGGTCAGGGGGCGAAATTCAAAATGCCAATGGTTTTCATTTTTTTTTGAAAAACTTGGACATCTTTACGATGTAATTTAGTGTTTTGCGATATCAACATTCTGCATTGGATGTCTCGATGTATTGAGTTTACTCACGCCCTGACCCTGAGCTTCCCCCTTAATGCAATGTGATACATACTAACGGTGTTCGTTCATCTGCTAGTTTGTCTCTACATGAAAAATGAAGGCTCCTAGGGTAATATAATATTCTAGGGTAATAAATATTCTAGGGTAATCAAAAATTATATATGCAATAAAATTGATAAAACTAATCTATACATGGCTTCTAGGCTTGGCTTGGGCTCATTTGTAGAGCAGCCGTACTGAGTATGCCTCGTTTAGAAACGAAAAACGTGTCGAATACTATTTTTAAATTTCACATCGTTTCGCGGAGCATTGCATCTTAAATAGGGTCTCAACATTCATGCTATCTTAGAGGAGTCCGGTTTTGTTGGCTGCTTTAATTAACAATTAACTTGTTTGGTTTATAATTGGAAAAGTTGACAAGCCGAGGGCGATCCCTCTTCCCTCATATTTTTTATATACAAGTAAGAAACAAAAATGATGTACAGCTAGGTATTATCACCTTACCTATTCTACCAGATATGATATGTTGATATGATGATCTAATCAGAATATGTTTTATTCCTATGAACCATTCCAGTACTTATGAATCTTTAAATATGTCACAAATTGCCACGCTACAATTTCACCACCCGTTGAAAATGCCGTTCCTATGGGGAAGATCGAGCAAGAAACTCAATTATTACTCTTATTATAAGGATGTTATGTATACCTTTTTATCTAATAATTACCATTCGAGATTCTTGAAATAGTAAAAAAGCTGAGACTGAAATATAACAAATTCATAGATAAAATACAATGAAAAAAAATGAATATTACGATACCAGATGTTCTAGTTTTGTTTAGTAGCACATTTGACGTCATCCGCGAACTCATTCATGTTCCTAAATTAATAGGTCCGTCTGCCCGAGTCGATATAACAAATGCAGTCGAGATGATGTCATATAGGATAAACATTGAACTATTTCATTACCAACCTAGAATAAATATGGCCAGACGAACACACCAACTATACGGTCCTACACTAAGCAACGCTTGTATTATGGGTACCGTGCAATAGACTGAGGGTGAACTCAGTATAAAATACTTATATAGATATTAAACATCCATAGCTCATCACTCAAAGTTTGTCCCTACCAGGATTCAAAACCGGGACCCTCGGCACTGAAAGCAGGATCACTACCAACTGCGCTAATTGGGTCGTCGTATCAAGAATAGTTGCTGCAATTCTCTCATACATTTGATTCTGAGTGGGTACGAAGTTTATCGGGACCGGTAGTAATATAATAAAAGCACATCATGTATGGAATTATATCTAAATACATATATTTTATTGTATACTAGCTGTTGCCCGCGACTTCGTCCGCGTGGTATTTAACAAAGACTCAGCCGTTGGCAACAGCCTGCTCGCGTTCTGATCCCGCGGGACGCATTGCAGATTGTTGCTATCAAACTTTAATCAGGCGCAGCGCTGCAACATTGGTTTTAATTTTTTTTCGAGATATCCAATTTTTTTTTTCTAAAATAAAAGTAGCCTATGTTACTCCTTGTTACATCAGCTATCTGCCAGTGAAATTCCCGTCAAAATCGGTCCAGCCATTTCAGAGATTACCCGGAACAAACAGAGAGACAGACAGACAGACAGACAGACAGACAGACGGACAGACAGACAGACAGACAGACAGACAGACAAAAATTGTAAAAAATGTTGTTTCGGTATAGGTAACGTGTATACATCCAAATGCACTTAGTAAAAAGCGGTTATTTTAATATTACAAACAGACACTCCAATTTTATTTATATGTATAGATTGCATACAAGCTCTTTTTTTCTGGCATGCATATTTATAGCTTTTATAGTCTGAGATTGTTGTCATCAAATTAATCTTGATTTTAACAAAATTACGAACATAATTTAATATTAATTCATTCTCACATTTACCGAGCCCAAGGCTGTAATATATCCGTTATAAATGCTTTGTCTTTGAGCTTTGGTTGTTTATCAAAATTACTGGGAGACAATAAATTTCAGTTTGCGGAAGCAAAGGGCGGGATGCAAAGTAAACGTCAATTGTTTGGCGGTTACCAAAATCTTTGAAGATAATTCGTTATAGGGGTATACAACACGGCTGATTTACTATGTAAAAATTTACCATCGAAAGTATAGTAATACTAGCTGCGTCCCGCGGTTTTAAAAAGAAAGAAAAAATAAAACAAATTTATCTTACGGGAACCATACATTTTGCCGGGATAAAAAGTAGTCTATGCGCTATTTCAGACTTTATTGTATAAAATAGTAACAAATAAAATAACTTAAATATTTACGAACTAATATAAATTAAAACGAGTATAGAAAAGCTACTTAATATTTACAAAAAGTGTGATATAATGTATCTCTGTGCCAAATTTCATCCAGATCCGTTCAGCCGTTCTGGCGTGATTGAGTAACAAACATCCATCCATCCAAACTTTCACATTTATAATATTCGTGTGATTATATAAGTGCAAATTGTGGGGTTTTTTTTAATCATCTGAATAGTATAGTCAAAGATAATACACCAATTAGATTTCTGCATAGAAAAAATAAAAAATGCCTTTGAGTTATGACCCATCCGGTTGTAGAGTTACTATTCAAGTCTAATCGGAACGCGACCTCAATTGAGAAGATCCGGCTAGAAACTCAACTGCCTCATCTCATGACAGGGTTTTGTTTAAATCCCCATTAAATCTTAGGTTACAGAGCTTGGAACACTATTGTCTGTGGCTCAAATCTCGGTGGCTTTGTTAACCATGGTGGATGAAGACCCAAGGAAATTATTTTCATTAGTAAGGCTACTAAAAATACAGAAAAAAAAATTAAATCGGTTAATTTATACTCATCTGTAGTTACTTAATATTTTAACAAATAAGCTCAAAATACAGATATTAATTAAAATAAAAAAGATACTTAGATAGTCATTAGTGCTTAACTAAGTGCTTACATTATTCTCAAAACTGCTTAGTCCTAAACACGATATTAAATAATATAATATCGCCAAACGAATACACCAACTATACGGTCCCACTATAAGCAACGCTTGTATTATGGGTACCGTACAATGGATTGAAGGCGAACTCAGTATTTAATACTTATATAAATATTAAGCATCCATGAATTGGGCACAAACTTTCAGTCTCATCACAGCTTGTCCCTACCAGGATTCGAACCCGAGACCCTCGGCGCAGAATGCAGGGTCACTACCAACTGCAATAATCAGGTCGTCATATGACTAAAAACGTTCTTTGTGTGACGGGAAGTATAAATATTATAGAGAGCAAAGTTTTTGTACTGGCAGATAACAAAAAAATATGCAGTTAAAATACTGGCTAAATAGAATTTGTGCCAAGGACACCACGTTTATTCGTCTACAGTTCGATAGAGCTATAATTCTAGTGAAATGGCTGATTTATTGCCATTGATAATAATTATTATGGCAGTGAATGCGAACTATAAAACTAGCGTTTGTTGTGGGTTTAAATGTTATCAAAGCAATCACAAGATATAGCATAAGGTACTCTACGAATCAACTTGTCGGCTACGCACGAAAGCCATTTCAAAAAATAGCTTTTGTTACAAATAAAAATACCTGGACTCATAATCATGATGTACCAAGCGGGATAACGGATCTCTATCCTGAAAATATCCCGAGATATGGATCCAATACGCCTTCTGGAGCATCTGGGGCAGAAGGAACTTCTAGTGCGATGAGCCAGTATTAAAGTTCAGAGTGTACGTAGTTCTTAAATTATCAGCCAGTATTAGTTGTCAACTTTGTATGACATAGGTTATTACTTAGACTTACAACCTGTGGGCAATACGGAGTACACTCGTTGTTCGGTACAAGACACACGAGTTAATCTGGTCTGAATCAGAATCGGAATATGTTTTCTTTATGTAGTACAGTACTTATGAATCGTCAAAATAGTTACAAATTACTGAGCTACAACTTTACCACCCGTTCGGAATGCCGATCCTATGGAGAAGAACAGAAAAGTAACTCCATGGTTGCTCATTTCAAGAAGATTATTTAGATGACGTCCACTGCTCGTACTTGGTAATATTAATGAGGTCTTTGCATGTACTATGGGTTTGTCGGGAGCAGTGGCCCATAGTTATTGCAAACATCCTGGTCTCCTAGTCCTTTAGTTGTAGCACTGTCGAAGAACCGATGCAGCTTTGACTTATTCTGGTTAGCAACACTTCAGTGTGGTAAATATCACGTCTTAGCTGCAGCTTGTGTGTTCTCCACTTTTTCGACCCTTTATAGCCCTAATTATAAAATATTTTCCCAATCCATTTAGTAATTTCTTGCTAGACAAGAACCCCATCGATTATTCACTGTGATTACCTGAACAAAAAATTGTAAAAGCTAAAAAGTGTTGAATACATATAGACGTAAACAGTATTCTCGTGAAGTATGATCGCTAATGCGATCGACCGCATTGGCGTTCGTCTGCCGGCCTCTTTAGTGGCCACAGAATTATTAACATAGTAGTGATGTTCCGAGTGTAGTATTGGACGGTTTTCAGTACGGATATCATCGGTTTATTAACATAGTACTTATGTGCTGAGTGTACCAGGAAGTATTCGTATATTTACATATACGTTTGTTCTAGATGATGTAAATTTAAATCAGAAAATATACTTATAAATAGGTTAACTTTTTTTTTTTTAATGGGACTAGGCCCGCCACACACTCCCACCACTGCTACTCCTGTAAGCCAGGATCTACAGTGGTGTCCAATGAAGACACCGAGGTTTGACCCTCGGCGAGTCCCGGGATAAAGTTAATTGTCTTGGAACCCGCACGAAATTAATCGAAAGATAAATAGGAGGAGTTGGAAGAAAATTATCCACTTCCCTCCATTGCAAAGCGGGAGACAAAAAGATCTGGTAGACAAATGTCCACCGAAGTAAGACTATTACAGCTGGACTAATTCCAGGTGTAAGGCACCACGGAGAGTTTAAATACTAATTGGTCCTAAACTTGTGAGCTGATTAAACTTGATTCCAGTAGTAGGTATGGCAAAACGCTTGAACGCACGGAAGTTATCCCTGGTTTCCACAAGGTCTGTGTAGTATACAACTCCAGAAGTTACTTGCAAACTATTAAGCATAATGTTCCGTTCGTTTTGCCAGAGATTGCACTCCCAGAGGATGTGATGTGCAGATTGCTCGTTTTCGTTATACGGCGTTGAACATTGACACAGAGGCGAGGGTACTAATTTAAAATAGAATAATTTGCTCTTAAAGTTACCATGGCCAGTTAAAAATTGTGCCATACAGTGATCCACCTCCATCCACGTCTTCTCCAAACGATCACGAACGCAAGGAAAGAACTGGTGGAGGTGGCGGCCCTTAGTTGTTGTATCCCAACTGCATTGCCACTCGTTCAAAAGATCTTCGTAAACAACAGATTGAGGTTTAAATAATCTAGTGATTCTATAGCGATCTCGCGGTTTTAGGAATTCGGTGGTCATGTCCTCTCGAGTAGAATAGTACATTCCCGCGCGTCTCTGAATCTCTAAGTCGACCGGGAGCACACCCGCGAGTACCGGCAGGGCCTCGGTACTAACCGTGCGGTATGCTTTACATAAAAATATCAGTGCCAATCGTTGGCTCTGAAGTAATTTACGCCGTGCCGCCCCTATCGTGGCCCTGTCGGCCCACACCGGTGCGCCGTAACACATGGATCCTAAGTACGTTGCTCCGTATATGATTTTTAACGTATTAAAAGAGAGACCCCACGTTGAGGTCGATATTCTTGTCAACGCATAAAAATTACGTTTTGATTTTTCACCGACAGTTTTAATATGTTCGATAAACGGGAAATTCCTTTCTAGCACTAACCCGAGGTAACAAACCGACTCTTTCCTCTTAATTGTTGTATCATTAAACTTAATACGTGGCGGCGCTTTCAGATTACCTTTTAACAGGAGTTGGTAGGTTTTTTGAGGGGCAAACGTAAGCCGATTCCGTTCGCCCCACTCAGAGATCAAGCGCAGACATGTCTCCGCCAGGTTCTCAAGTCCAGCCCTAGTGTTTGATTGTATCAGCAGGAGCCCGTCATCCGCGTATCCAGTTAATGAACATCCGCTCGGGAGAGGTAGCTCGAGGAAGTCGTCAAAGCCTAAATTCCACAGGTATGGACTTAGAACTGACCCTTGAGGACAGCCTAATGTCAGTGTCTTCGACACAGCATGGTGACCAAGTCTAAGTGTTGTAGATCCGTGTGCAAAATATGTATAAACTAGGGAATAGATGTTCTTAAAACAACCGCGTATCTTTAGCTTAAGAAGTAACATCGGCCACCATGTGTTGTCGAACGCACCCGAAATATCCAAAAAGATCCCTAATACGTACTCAAACGTTGATAGGTTTACGATTTTTCTAACCGAGATAGCCGCGTCAACAGTCGATTTACCACGAGTAAAACCGAATTGTTTTTGATTGAATTTTGGTCCACCGGGTAACAAGCGCGGGACGATTAGGCGCTCTAATAGTTTACCTAACGATGGTAATAGCGTTATTGGTCGATATGATTTAGGGTCGTCGGGGGGCTTGTCCCCACTTTTCGGAATGATTCGTATAAAACCGCGACGCCATATTCGGGGAAAAATACCGTCGGCTATGCAACGATTAAAAACAATTAACATTGAATCACCGGCTGATTTGCAAGCTTCTTTGATCATTTTGTTAAATATTTTGTCCTCGCCGGAGGCTTTATTTAGAGGCAGTGTCAAAGTGTCAAATAGGTTAACTATGAAATATATTTATGGGTGTATATTCTACTATATTTAACTAACTATATTACAAAAACATAAATTTCCACACGAACACGCTATTAACAGATTTAATTAACCCAAAACTATAAACAAGAATGAACTATATTCCTTTCGCGTATTGAGGAAAAATGCTAGTTATCTTGAAGTTTTCAACCCCTAAACTATCAGGTTTCTTAATTGTAACAGTCAATCAAGTAATGATAAATAAATAAAGTACAGTAAAGTAAGTATCCGTACTGTAAATATCTGTTACCTGCCATCACTATTCCCAAAACGAGGTCGGCGACTAGGTACTCTCCATTAATTCGTAAGCGCCATTTTTTATATTTCCATAATTTAATTACCAACGCGAAATATTCAAGTATTATGTTCTAAATACAAACATATTAACGTTTGTTGAATATTTTATTTTCCCGCGAGAAACTTGGAAATTCCCAACTCGTTGTTTACGACTTAAGTTATTTGAACTATAAGTAAGTGGGACGCACCTTGTCGCAAGAAGAGTAAAGAGTTACTTAACTACGCTCAAAGAAAACGTCAAATAAAAGCGTTGATAGTAGCGTATCTCTGTTCATTTTTGGGCATATTCGCTGTGCGGTTAAAATAATACCTACGTCTTTGGTTAAAATAAACTGTTCCGTGTAAAAAGGATGATTCAGACATTTCATATACATGTGGGAAGACATGAGTTATTTGTGTGGACTAATATATAAGTGTTCGGTAGTTTAGTATTATTTTTATAATTAATAACCTACTTTTATGTATTGTATTAGCACATGGCCGATTTTGTTCCAGAAAATAAAAAAAAATATTTTTTTAATAAGAATTAATTACATAGGATTTTAGCACTCACCATTAAAAACCGATGCTTTCCAATACCAAAACCGCACACAATCACTGAAACACATCCGCTTTTAAATCCACAGAGCCACTCGACACTATATTTAAAAAAAAAAGACGAAACGGAATTCGAAAAATCCGTATTATCCGCCGCGGAAACAGCGCACGCGCCGGCGCGCCGAACGTCACTGACTCACGCGCATCCCGAAACACCCTTCGTTTCTATTTTTTGAACATCGAAATAGGAACAAAAGAAGGGGGGAGCGCCCTAAGCCGGAGTTTTAAATTTAGAACGGCGCAAGCCGCGACACGTCTCGATCCCATTCGGATATACTCGGGTTCGTTAACTCGGGAATCGACTGAAAGGTATGCCTAAATGTCATTCGCTTTTAACTAAAGTTCAGGGGAGAGTCCTCAGTGGTTTATGAAGGATTTTAAATAGACATGGAATTGTAGAATTGTATCAACGGGACTGTATCATTAAAAGCAGGACAGTAGCAACATCCAACATTATCCCTAATTAGGTAGTTATTTAGGTTATAGCGACGTGTTGAACCCAATCATAGTTGGCAGTCCCTGACCAGTGGCAACGTAATGGGTCTTAGAATTATTAATATCGTTACAATCCCTCTCAAAATGTAAAGCATTTAAAAAAAATGGTTGCTATCAAAGCTTTGTGCTCTATAAACTAAAATACTATTTGTTGATTGAAATAAAACTCATCTTACAAAATCCGTAAGATCCGTAAGATGATCGTGTTTATTGTATGTCTATGTGCTACGAAATCTGCAATCTGTGAACATGTACAGGATCGCACCCGACATTATATGAGATTTGATCAACCACATCCAACTCTTCTTCCTTGCGAAAGAACACCGATTGCGACCAAGGATGATACGTGAGGCCATTGAAATTAAAAAACATCCTGATTTTAATAGGGAAGATGGCTGGGTGCTACCACCGACTTGGAATCCAGTAATTAATATAATTGAATCCAAAACCAAGCGCACCATTGCAAGACCTCATGACCCCGTGAGCACTTTCTGCGTAGATCGGAAAGCAAACAACAACTAAACATGAGGGTACCCCAGTTCAAACTTTGACACTAGGACGTCAAGCACCTCAGTCCTCCCTTGACCATGGATGCTTTAAAGGAGCCGAATCGTCGGGAACGTAAATGACTACAACACATTACAGCCCTCCGCAGCTCGTATCCGCTGGCTTCCTTAGACGCCTGTGATATCATCTGTCCACCTTTTGAGACGCCATCCTACACTATGTCGCCCTGCTCGTGATCGACATTCTAGACCCGTCAGTCATGGATGGCGGGTCAGATCAGTTGCGCTGCATGTGCCTAGTGAATGTAGTGTCTCGATCTACTGCCGCCTTCCTACCTAGGCAAGTATGCTCCATCGTAGATCTCATCGTCACTTACCATCAGGTGAGATCGAGATCAAATACTTGCCTATAATGTAATAAAAAAAAACCCTTGAAAGGAATTCCCTAGTTAGATAAAGCTTGGATATTTCAATAATTTTACCTACAAAGTACCCCAAAAATGTATACAATGTATAACGAGAGAAGTGAAAATCCTGAAATAGATATCCGCTCTATATCCAATAGAGTTGATTCCGGCCGGTTGCTGACTGATAGATCCCACTCATTAACGCGGGCCACGAGCCGGTGATCAGCGAATCCCCCTCGCTTTAAACGCTGGCGTCATTGCCGGGCTATGAAAAACGCTACGCTTGTAACGTCGCTACCTTGAGAATTCATATTTCGAACAGGTAAGCTCTATTCGCGTGGTTCCATCATATTACATCGATTTCGCAACTAAATGTTTCTATTATATAAGATTCGTTTTGCGGAGAATTGCATTTTATTTGGGGTCCTGTCACTGGTGATAGTTAGTTTCTCGACTAACATCTTAGAGGAACTCGAAGAACACCGATTCCGACCAAGGATGATACGCGAGGCCATTGAAATTAAAAAAACATCCTAATTTCAATAGGGAAGATGGCTGGGTGCTACCACCGACTTGGGATCCAGTGATTAATATTATTAAATCGAAAACCAAGCGTACCATTGCAAGACCTCAAGATACTGTGAGCACTTTCTGCGTAGATCGGACCACAATCAACAATTAAACATGAGGGTAGCCCGTTTCTAACTATGACACCAGGACGTCAACCACCTCAGTCCTCCCGTGACCATGGTTGCTGTAAAGCAGCCGAAACGTCGGGAACGTAAAAACGAAAAATAAACGCGATAAAATCCTTAAAAAATTGTTTTATTTCAATCTTAGAGGAGTTTGGTGCTGCTGGCTTCCTTAATTATCGATCAAACTTGTTTGGTTTGTAATTGGAAATGTTGACAAGCCGAGGGTCAGTGGTGGGTTCCTATTCCGCCATTTGTTTAACAATGGATTTCCGCGAAGTATCGCCTAGTTCTATCTATTATATAAAGCTAGTTTTATAAACTCACACCATAATATATTTGATTCTGCAAGCTCTTATTATGTTAACTTTATGCTGATACTTACTCGCAATTCGTTAGCGATAAACAACTTTTCATTGCCCAATATCGTTTATGTTACTAAATGTGACGTCTAAGTTAACTAAACAAGGGAGTTATCTCGGAGCTTTGATCAGTAATATTGCTTTGAATGTTTCACAAGAATGAAATAAAAATAAATTTGGCCTGCCAACAGCTGATTGGTTGCGAAACTTTCGTAAGCGGTAAGTCACAATCGACAAAAGTTCTTAAGCATCTAGAGGTCTGAACTGAAGTAATGCGATTTGTGACCGAGCGTCCGACTCTCGTGGCCCAGCCAATAAACATCGCCGATAGACTGAGTGACGTAGGCATAGAATGACGTCGTAAAAACTCGGCTATCGTCGTAAATTGCGAATGGATAAGGGTTGGAAGTCCGTCAAAGGGGAGATCGATTTAAAAAGTTACTACACACGTGGCTTATTGACATGTCGATCTCTTTGATAGAGTTTTCAAATTAGATCTATAAGTTAACTTAAAACAAAAGACAAAGAAAAAAAATCTGATGAAAATAAGGATATGATTTCACAATTTTAGCGTCACAGCTAGCTAGGTTCTGTTCGCTATCAATTTTGGACTCCTGCTAGATCCTCCATGGTTTAAGCGTGATCGTATGAGCTTTGGAGTCTATAACCAATTGCTATGCAATAGTGAAACCTCATTTAATTGGTCACGAAGTTTTTCTTTGGATTCAGAGATGTAGAAATATGTCAAAATGTGTTAAAGAAATCGTGTTTAATATCATTTTTAAGTTTTTTTTTTTTTTTAATTTTCCTATTGTAAATATTTACAAGATTTATAAAAAGAAATAAAATAGTTATTATTATCATAAGTAAGCTTGTGCTTTACTTTAAAATGATTTACCGGTTTTTTAAGTATGCACCAAGCTACGAAGTATCTTAACGGTACATCTTCTTAAACACTTTAAACGCAATCAAATTCGCATCTAAAATGTCGTTCTCAAAAGCAGACGGTTAAAAATGTCTCGGCGTCAAATTACACATATTCAAGATATTAAATAACTATGCTGAATTTGTATGAATCGTCCTGAATACATTCTTAGCAAGCGGAGTCAGCTGAAATGCTCAGACTATTCCATACTCAGAGACCGGTGATAGCTTCCATAGTATTCATTTAGAGTTCCATAGTAACTTTTGATGCGACGGTTTTGTATTGTCTCCATGCGTATGGCGCAATGGTGTGCGATTAAGGTTGACATACGTTTCTTGACTTGTTGCTATAGTACAGGTTCTTAGTCGTCGTCTAAAGCAAGTATTTGAATAATAAGTCTATTTAACACCTTGAGTGCGTAGCCATTTTCAGAGGACTTTCAGCCAGTGCGTTAGAGACCCATTCGACCTCATAACCGAGCTTCACTGTAGTGCGTATGAGACCTAATCCATCTCCTAAAATGAGGTATTTTAAAAAAACTCATATCTTTATCAAAAAATAAGATACAATCTATGTTCTTTCTGTAAATAATAGAGAATTAACTGTTCTATCACAAGTTTGCTACGCATGGGGATATGAAAAGTGGGTTATGAGATATAACGAAAAAAAAATTAGGTATCCATTGAATCTCGCATCGCAAGTAAAGATAGATCCGTTTGGGTTGTGACTAGTGATGGGATTAAAATAAAACCCCAGTTATCGATAGCTAAACTTTTTATGAAGTAATCATTTAAACATAGTAATATTGATTTCTTGTATTTACGCGAACACTACACATTGAAATAAAACTAATGTTATGGATTTTATCGTGTTTATTATTTGATTTTTACGTTCCCGTCGTTTCGGCTGTTTTACAGCAACCATGGCCACGGGAGGACTGACCATGGTGACTGTCCTTCCGTGAATGATGAATTATGATAATCCATAAAATTAGTTTTATTTCAATAAACATAGTGACCTAAAATATATTTAAGAAAAATGTTCATCATTGAAACACATTTGTTGATCGCATTGCACACATAGTGTATTTATTCGTTTGGCTGTTTTGGATGCATCTGTGCTACTAAATGTAAGCCGTAATTTACCGTGACAGCCTGTGCAACGACTTTTTTTGCTACCACGCTGACAAAATATAAGAGCGTATTTTTTTTACATGGAGTGCGCAGGTACACATTATCGACATTTGAACAACACTGAGCGCGAGCTAACGGCGCCCGCGCCGCCCGCGCTCCGCTCCTTGCGTCTACGATGCCTGTGTTTTAGGAGGTCCGAAAGATCTCTTCACGCAACAGATATATATTATTACAACTCAGTGCGTTAGAGACCTCATCCATCTCCTATTTTTTTTATTACATTATTGAATCAAACTCGCAGCGGGAAGTAGATATGTATATTTGTCTCTGTCAAACACATAGAAATAAAGAAGTTACGACCTCCCGCACAGAGGTGGAGAACACGATTTTCGGCGCCGCACCAGCTGAAAGTCACGTTAGAGTTCTTTTAGACCTCCTAACGCAGTCAACGTGTTAAGGAATAGCATTCCGAGAATAAAAACGTTTCTTTCTCGATGTATAAATGTCTAAATTACAGGTTGAACGGTCGACATTTATTTGAATGTAAATCGATGTTTGGATCTGAAGAGCGTACAGAAATGAACACACGTATTTTAGGCTCATTAACTGTCTGTAGATACAATAGAAATTCTATATGTTAAGGAACTAGGCAGTTTTTTTATCAGCAAATAAATTGTAATGAAATAAAAATATTATTCTATTTACAGACCTACCCCAACAATAAAACGTCACCCGTAAAATAAACATCGGTCTAATGGTCTACATACCTAACTTATCATTGTGAAATTCCATTAATTTTTTTCTTATCCTGCAGAATTCATCCGAGTCAGCTAGTTATGCGAAACAAAATATTTCAAGAAATATTATCATTCCTTAGAATTGGATTTCGATAGCAAACTCCTGCGATCATCAATATCGCACGTATATTCCGGACACAACTTTACGCACACACGCTAAAACTTACACGTTTGCGTGTGTGCGTATATATCCGAACGTGTATAGGTTTTTAAATCTGTTCATAGTCTCTATATGGACAACCAAGACCTCATCATCAGCGGGATGTACTACCCATCCACATGCCACTGGGTAGACGTAGTATCAAAGTACTAAATAGTATGTTAATCAAAAATGAACCTTATTGTCAGATCTCTAGTTAATCCGCCTGCTATAAACCAATAGTCATTATTAAAACGCAAATTGAACAGGCAATCGTTAATCACCGTTAAAATACTCAATGACAGTAATAAAATCGATTCAAAAAGCAATTCTTTACCGAAACATCCCATGCAGTCGAAGTCAATTTTCTAATGCTATATGCGTGTTCTGAAATTACTAATCAAAGGTATCGTTTTAGTGAACGTCAAAGGGAGGGAGAGGCGACAGATTTAGAATCCGGATATTGAGGGGACTTCAGATTTTTTTTCTCGACGTTACGACTCGCAACTGATGGCTAGCTGTTGCAGATGTAGTCATTTGAATTTAATACTGGATACGTTATTTTTATTATGTTTGGACATTATTAAGAATAATTGAGAGAATAGAAAAGAATAGAGAACAGAAAGAATAATTGAATAGCATAGTATTTTGTAGCTTTTAACGATTCGATCATAAGTACTGTACTTAATGGTCTACGTGAATAAAAAATATTCTGATTCTGTTTCTGATTCTGAGATGCCTACTTCTCAAAACGTTCTTCGAGGTTTTATTTTTAATGTTATAATAAAAAATATCATAATATGTTGCCATTAAAAAATCACGATGCCACAGTAAAAATGCTACAACTTTTTGGAGTAAGGTAGG
Source organism: Pheosia tremula (assembly GCA_905333125.1). NCBI lineage: Eukaryota > Metazoa > Arthropoda > Insecta > Lepidoptera > Notodontidae > Pheosia > Pheosia tremula. Next base: position 8,812,464 of record HG995408.1, on the reverse strand, counting down.
TTACTTCAGCAGCCTTTATGACGGGTTTTATGACTAAGTAGAAGTAGAGAGAGTAGAAGAATAAGTAGGTAGAAGATACTTATGAAGTTAGAATTGAAGTACTTTGGGTTATTCTTTTAGTAATAGGTTGTTAGTAATATAGTATTAGGTTGTTCTTTTAGTACCTTAATTACGAAAAGGGCTGAGAACAAAAATGTTGCCAAGTATTTGCAACTTCCAATACTGAAAGAGAAACAGCTCTTCCAGAATTCTCAGCCATGAGTGTAGAGTCCTTCTACAGAATATCAAAAGCCACATCCAGTATACAACTTTAATCTGTGTGTCTACTACGATAGGGCACTTTTTTCATCCCCTTTTTTCCTTTTTTAGTCACGCCTCATGTATTAAAGTGTTTAATTTGTTTCCTACTATGGTCCCAAGATGAATGGCACGAAGGCCCGCTCGCCTCCTTGCTCTGTGGTGGATGGCACTTTTGGGGAAGACATTGAATGACATCTGTCGAGTGATGGTTGCCGTTTGAAAATAGATTATGTTTTATTGAATTTGATTTTTTTAAAGTGAGAGCGGCATTTTTTTTATATCGGTCTTCATGGGCTTAGCAGTCAATTAATAAAAAGTTAATCTCTGTTTCTAAATTTGAAAGAGGAGAACGTAAAAACGTTAGAATGGATTTGAATCAAACATAGTATATTGGAAGCAGTGATTGCTATGTTGGTAAACGTCTGGCTTGGTAACGAGGATCGCAGGTTCAAATCCCGGCTCACGCCTATGAGATTACTGGATTTCGTGTGCAAATCGAATTATTCAATCAAAAATTATTTTGCTTGGATTTTATTTGGTATTTTAAGCAAATGAATACTAATATTGCCAAACGAACTGAACAACTATACAACCCACACTAAGAAACACGTGTATTATGGGTACCGTACAATGGACTGGGGGCGAACTCAATATATAATACTTAAATAGAAATTAAACATCCACGACTCGGGTACAAACATTCATGCTAATTACTCAAACATTGGTCCCTACCAGAATTCGAACCTGGGACCCTCGGCGAGGAGGGCAGGCTCCCTACCAACTGAGCTAATCAGGTCCTCAAATTAAACTCCACAAAACATAGTACCTACATTATAAGATTGTATAGCTCTAATAATGATTCCGAGCACGTTCGCGGACATTATAAGCGTATTTCGTATAATATAAATACGGGAACATTAATTAAATAAAGCCATAAAATAAAGCGATAGCTTAAATCCCCTCGGCATATCCTGAAGCCATGTTGAAGCGCATTAAGCGCTTGCTATCACGTCCAGTTAGACCAACAGCATATCTCATTTCGTAAAAATTACCTCGAGTATTACCGCAAAGTAAATAATTTTCGTGTGGCAATATTGAATAAGCTAGAGAAATAAAAAAACTATTCAAGAAATAGTTACTGACCAGTCCTTACTTAAAAAAATTCTTCATTCAAACTTTGATCCCGCATTTGACCTTTGAGGTCGAATTTCTAATAATTCCTCCTTTGTGTAGTGCTAGGGTACTTAAGATTTATCCAACAAATTTCACATCTTAAGGTACACCAGGCGCCCAATTCCTCTAATTTAAATAAAATGACATACAATTGCCATTCCAGCAACAAACTATTGAGGTTCCATTACGAATAATGATAGATTGGCTATTCTGCTAAAACCTTAATGTCATCTCGATGGAGTCTTATTTCAATGTCAATGGTTGTGTGTCGACTGCTAGAAACGTCGGATAACGAGTTGAATACAATTACTTAGCTACTACTTACATAATATTCATACGCAACTGAAGTACAGACTACGACATAGTTCTATGGCAGTTGAATGGCTGGTCAGTGGTCAGTGGAAAGCAGTTTTTGGGGTCGAGTCACCTTCGTCCGTAGGAGAATTAAATACCCTCGAGATACCCTACACGTGACCCTGGGTGGTGCCAACTAGGTGACAACTCTACTGGTGGTAGGCTTCGGCCGTGGTTAGTCACCACCCACTCAACAAAGCCATGTCACCAAGCGGCCTAGCCGTGTTCTGGCATGATGTTCGGTGTTGCCATTCATGGATGGCGGGTCAGATCAGCTGCGCTGCATGTGCCTGGTGAATGTAGCGTCTCGATCTACTGCCGCCTTCCTACCTAGGCAAGTATGCTACATCGTAGATCTCATCGTCACTTACCATCAGGTGAGATCGAGATCAAATACTTGCCTATAATGTAATAAAAAAAAGCCGCTGGTCTTATAAAACTACTGGACTACCAAATATCTAAAATCATTCAATCAACACGCTATCGACACTCCACTGAAGCGTTTGTAAATTAGCAGAATTAAGCCCCTGTATGGCTGTGAGTTGTCTATCAGTTAGTCAATGTACTAACTAGACGATGGGTACCACATTGCAATTTTTCATGTATATTTTTCAGCTCTCAGGGTAGCGTCAGTTCGGTGTAAAAGTTTTAGTTTTCAGCGTGGGTTTTCCACGTTTTTTATCCACCTAAACGACATTGATGGATTGCTATTTCCCTCGTGTGGGGAAAGACGATGATTCTATTAAGTCATGTTTTTTTTTATATATCAATGTGCAACTGATACGGATAACTTTTTATTAAAAAAAATAAGATTTTAGCGTGCTGAATATACAGCCATGGATTTTAAGTGACATAATAATATTAACTGAAAAATAAAATAGTCTGAACTATTATTAATCTAATGTACTTTCAACGACCTGATTAGCGCAGTTTGTTCCCTGCTTTTTGCGCTGAGGGTTCCGGGTTCGAATCCTGGTAGCGGACAATCGTTGTGTGATGAGCACGAATGTTTGTACCCGAGTAATGGATGATTAATATATATATATATATATATAAGTATTATATACTGAGTTCGCCCTCAGTCTATTGTACGGAACCCATAATACAAGCGTTGCTTAGTGTGGGACCGTACGGTTGGTGTGTTCGCCTAATAAAATAAAAATAATAGGAATGGATTTTTCAAAATTTAAATACTTACCACACATTTTAGAAAGCAAGACAAATAAATATGAAAAAAATATACTTATGGAAATTTGTATTTTCTATACAACCTAAGATTGCTAGCCAAAGCATAGTTATTTATAACTAACACAAAATATACCAAATTCAATTCCACCTCGCCGTACCATTTTTCTACAGTGGCGGCCAGAAAAATGGTAGACCCGTTGCCTTGCGATAGCACGGTTCGTTTAGCAGCGATCGCAATTAATTAGCGACGGTCTTGTTCCGGGTCGAAACCTGGAATGTCGTGGCTTTCCGATAAAATATCTCGGAGGAAAATTCTTGTAGAACCCTTTTTTTTGCTCGGCAAACGGTCACGGTCAATTATTTTAGAGGTATTAGAAGGTTTTTTTGTAATGAGAATATTTTTTATTGCACATTATCCAGAGGAATTATTTATAACTGAGCCCTTAGTATGAAAACATCTTATAAGAAGGGAATGCTTTAGAAATCTGTATGAATTAGAGAAAAAAATGAGAATGAACTACATGAGTTAGATTTAATTCACTGACATGTCGTATTGTTTCACGAAGTTCCGTTGAAAAATAGATACGAGTACATTCTATGCCTCTGAAAACTATCAGCTCTCAAAATATATTATGAACCCGGAAAGGATTTATAAATGTATCATCTCCGTCGGGAATGGAACCCATAACCTCTATTAATATAATGTATGCGGTTGAACCTTCACATGAATTTAGGAGATTGAAATATATCTAAAAGCCTAGATTTTTTTTTATTACATTATAGGCAAGTATTTGATCTCGATCTCACCTGATGGTAAGTGACGATGAGATCTACGATGGAGCATACTTGCCTAGGTAGGAAGGCGGCAGTAGATCGAGACGCTACATTCACTAGGCACATGCAGCGCAGCTGATCTGACCCGCCATCCATGAATGGCAACACCGAACATCATGCCGGAATACGGCTAGGCCGCTTGGCGACATGGCTTACCGAATGGACATGGCTTATGGCCGAAGCCTACCACCAGTACACAGAAATATATTTTCTTTGAATTACAAGAAATTTATTTTCAGAACTTTTGTTACGTGCATGCACATTATTTATATGTATCAATGTAACATATTATATATAAATATTATTAAGTGTTAATATAAATAATATTTTATAAAACTCATGGTTATCATATTGATTTCTTATATTTACGCGAATATTACACATTGAAATAAAACTAATTTAACGGATTTTATCACGTTTATTTTTATGTTTTTTTCGTGTCCGGCGTTTCGGCAACTTTACAGCAACCATGATCACTTTGACGTTCTAAAGCAGCTAAAACTTCGGAAACGTTTTAATCGCCTCACGTATCATCCTTCGTCAGATTCAGTCTTCTTTTGCGAGGACCTATAGTGCAGATTGCGCACTTAAATAGATATATTATATTGTATATTGTCACCGTCAGTAACGTCAGTCACAGAAATACTGAGATAAGATGGTTTTCTAGGCCAAGATCCTACTGTTACGAATTATATAATCAACTCCGCGTATTCCATCTCCCTTGCGACCCCGCAGAGCCGCCCCAACAACCCGAGACAGATTTCAATTTAGAGTGTACATGTTTCCTACTTGGCCCTAATTTCCCGCACGATTGCACTCCAAACGGATCCTACTGCTTCGTGTTTTATATTTGAATATTATCAGGATACAGGAGAGACTGTCGCATTCAAATTGAATTATTACTTTAATAGAAAGATTGGCAATTAGAAATTAGACAATAGAAATTTGGAAAAATAAAAATCGTAAATTATTTAGCAGTAGCGGTTTGATCGGAATAGCTGATCGATTCAGAATTTCAATAGTCTCTAAATCGCCGCCTTAGACAGTCTTTCAGTGCCATTCTTATTCCAGATCGAAGATTCAATACGACTCAACCAATCGTTGTGTTTACAGATTAAATTACTACTATACAAGATACAAGACATGTCGTAAGGTTGCGAATCGCGTGGCAGTTTCACTCTTGTTTGGTCGTCTGTGAATCTTTTCCATACAATAAACTAAGCTTAAATTGCTGATTAATAAGGTCCGGTACAGACATCTGAGATATCTCTTCTACTATGATTATCTGGCTGTCAAGTACAGAACAATGACCTTTCACGACTTCAAAGGCCGAATAACTGCTATCTATATATCCAGGAACTGACAGAAAGGCTATAGTGACAGAAGTCAATGTATACCTAACCCCGAATTTATAGACTTACTATAACTTTATAAAACGTCATGCAGTACTGCGTTCTTTTGCCTCGCGTAGTTGGATAAATGAGAATTAGAGTAAACACACACCAATAACCTCATTTTATTTTTATTTTTTTAACCTTATTTTATTTGAAAATGTTTTGTCCAACCAACACTGATATGGAAACTCGCAATACAGGCCATCAGATATAGTGCGTGAGTCACAACTTCTGTTATTACTAATTTTATTTCACGAAATAAATCTTTTTTTTATGTCTATATTAAATTTTGGGCTATGAAACTAAAAAAAATGGCCTTGCAACAATTGCTTTTCAGTAGGCTACGTCACATTCCTAGTTGTCATCACAAAGACTTTTCCTAACAAGTATACTCTTTATCCTCCCTCAAATATAACAGGTCAACCTCGCATCCATGACTCAACAAACCCGAAAAAAATACTAAGTGCCACTCAAACCCAACTTTTCAAACTAGACACGTCACTCTCACTTATTTATTGTCACTTAGCCATCCTTACCGATGAGAAAGAAACATTAATAAATCAAAAATGTCCGTATTTGGGGAGTAGATGTGTCCCTACCATGTCAGCCTACATATCAGGAGGCATTATGAATAATAAAAAGGCCGAGGCGGAATACGATGGACCCTATTACGTGTTCCTATAGGAATAGCAATGATAGCCAAGTAGGTAGAACACAAGAAACACATATTTTGGAAATAAAACAAATTTAGCAACTTCACTGTTTAACTTTCCGCCGACAAAAAAACCGATGAATGGTAATCCCACTAATATTATAAATGTGAAAGTTTGGATGGATGGATGTTTGTTACTGAAACACGCCAGAACGGATAATCGGATCTGGATGAAATAAGGCACAGAGATAGATTATAGTCTGGAATAGCACATAGGCTACATTTATCCCGGTAAAATGTATGGTTCCTGTGGGATAGATTTGTTTTAATTTTTCATAGAGCAAAGGACCGACATTATTTTTGCATAGATAGTGGTAGTTTAGGGGTCAGAAAATGACATAGAGACAAACTTTTTAATCACGGGTAACACCGCGGTACGCATCATTTAAATCTATACATATAAATAAAATTGGAGTGTCTGTTTGTAATATTAAAATAACCGCTTTTTACTAAGTGCATTTGGATGTATAATCGTTACCTATACCGAAACAACATTTTTTAAACTTTTTTGTCTGTCTGTCTGTCTGTCTGTCTGTCTGTCCGTCTGTCTGTCCGTCTGTCTGTTTGTTCCGGCTAATCTCTGAAATGGCTGGACCGATTTTGACGGGACTTTCACTGGCAGATAGCTGATGTAACAAGGAGTAACTTAGGCTACTTTTATTTTAGAAAAAAAATAGGATCTCACGAAAAAAAATTAAAACCAATGTTGCAGCGCAGCGCCTGATTAAGTTTGATAGCAACAACCTGCAATGTGTCCCGCGGGCTCAGAATGGGCGAGCATGCTGTTGTCAACGGTTGTCTTTGTTAAATACCACGCGGAAGAAGTCGCGGGCAACAGCTAGTTAAATATATAATTGATAATTCTTTATTCGTGACTAGTTATTAATATTTTATACAAAAATGTTATGTAGTTGAATCGATGATCCATCGCAACCACTTCTTATCCAGTTGCCTATTCCCACCCATCATGTTGCGACTACTTGCCTTCATGACACATGTATAACCATTGTCAATAATTCAAACGCAGATAGTCCATTTTCTGTCAGATACCTTTGTCAAGTGTCGACTTGTCCCATTCAGTCGAAGTTTCTGGAGCTAGTACTTTTTTTTCCACGAAATTTGACGTGGTAAGCACTTGTTAGAGTTCTTGTATGTCAAAAGTGTCTGACGATTGGAATACCTCAGTGGGTAGAGACCCTGCTTTCTGTGCGGGTCACGAGTTCAAATTCTGGTAGGTATGAACATTGTGTGATGATCACAAATATTTGCTCCCGGGTCATGGATGTTTAATATCTATATAAGTATTATATACTGGGTTCGCCGACAGTCCATTGTACGGTACCAATAATACCAGCGTTACTTAGTATGGGACCGTATAGTAGGTGTTTTTATCTGGCGATATTACTAAAGTAAATCTTTTAGTCTTAACATAGATATACTACACTTACTATGATCTCGAAGCTTAGCATGTAGCAAACCATTTTTTGTGAAAAATAAATTGCCAATGTTAGCATTTTTTTCTACTTTTTTTCCACGTTCATAAATATTCTTACTAAAGTAGCGACATTCAACTTTCCCCACCAGTTTACCGTCATCAGCATACTAAATTACATAAAGGGTATATCAGATCATCATTGGATTCAATTAGGTTCTCTTTGCGCCAATTCTTCTTCGCTCTAAGAAGGTTCTCTTTGCGCCCTCTACCAATTCTTAATGCCCTAGTCTAAGCTTGTTATCTTTCGGAAGATGTTATAATATTTGAATAAAGAACTCTTGTTCAGACATCCTAACCCATCAATCATTATTATAAAAAAAAACATTAAAGATTAGAAAGAAAACATAAAATATAACTACTTACTTATGCTAATATAATGGCTATTTTATTTGTAAAAACAGGCTTATCGGATTTAAAACTAATTGAGAGCTTAATTTATTAAGATCACATAGATTCGAATGTAAAGGCCAAGACTCACAAGACAGCTTAGATAAAATAAACAAACCCATTTTTCATTCATTGGTTTTAACCAAAATAATTTTCTTTACACTTTAGCGCGTATATTTAGTTCTAAATAACGATATATAGTCTTTGAACATAAATTAAATGCTGTTAAAACAACTCTGAAAATCCTTCATGCTAATAATACTTACATAATTTCCAACACATCTCTCGTCAATTGTACATTTCCAACACGTCCAATTCGATGTTGTACCGTGGACATCGGCCTTTATTGCGACTACCATTAATATTCAAAGGGCGAGCCAATCAAGCGAGCCCCATTTAATTTCGACGAAGCAAATTATCGAAATATCTCATCGAGATAGATTTACAAGCAATTAGTTAGTCCTCACTGATAACAAGTTAAAGGTACAAATAAGGTAATGGTTTGGAATGTATGTTAGTTAAGTGATTGATTGTGTTTCGTTATGACACCCCACACAAACACACAAATGTTTAAAACTATGACACTAGGACGTCAAACACGTCAGACCTCCCATGACCATGGTCGCTGTAAAGCAGCCGAAACGTCGGGATCGTAAAATTATAAAATAAACGCGATAGAATCCGAAAAAATACTTTTATTGCAATGTGTAGTAATCGCGTAAATATAAGATCTCAATATTAATTTAACCTCTTTTTGGTGACATTTTTCTACTCTGATTTATTTCTATGTAAACTCCAGACGACAGAATGTTAAGACTCCAGCGATGCGAATAAAAAAATCAAAATTATTTTTTAGTGGGTAAGTGCCATAAGAACTTTAAGCACTTCGTCCGCCTTGTCAAATCCTATAAAAGGGTCATCACATACGGTCTTAACAATTTCATTAAACCATCTGTAGCACAAGTTTCCCTCACATGCTATTTCATAGACACCTATAACTTTAATAAAGTTAGTATCTCGCGTAACATTGTATCAATATGTTTACTAATCGAGCAAGCGGTTCACGTTTTCTATCTTAGGGAACGGAGTACAATTTTTCAGTCTATGCCCGAGTGATGTACATAAAGTTTGTACGTGGGTTCAGAGTTTATACTGGTGTGCACTTTTTTAAAATTATTGTAGATTTTAAATAAAATTAATTTTAAGGATTTTATCGCGTTTATATTATGATTTTTATGTTCCCGATGTTTCGGCTGCAGCAACCATGGTCACGGGAGGACTGAGGTGGTTGACGTCCTAGTGTCATAGTTTGACCGGGATACCCTCATTTTTAGTTGTTGCTTGTGGTCCGATTTACGCAGAAAGTGCTCAAAGAGTCTTGACGTCTTGCAATGGTGCGCTTGGTTCTGGATTTAATGATATTTATCTGGATCCCAAGTCGGTGGTAGCACCCAGCGTAGATTGCGTAGTTAGCAGATTGCCTCTTAAGTTGGAAACTTCTCTTTACGTTAGATTTTATCGCCCGATGCAATAAACAAATGAGGTTTTATCTCTTTAATAAGAGTTTCTTAATACATACAACCAACAAACCTGAATAGCGAACAGCGATGAGCATAAATAATTAACCTTAGGTAAATATAAATATTCATATTAAGAAATGTAATAAAATGTTTGTTTAGGAGGAAAAAAATAATTTAACAATCCGTTTAAAGTTAAACCATTCGGAAAGAAATAACCTTTCTTTCGTGTTTTCAAGAACTTTTACGCCTCTTCCCATTTCAGTTGGAAATTTCAATACTGAGTGTTATTAATATTTATAATTATTGTATTTTTCCTTTTATAAATTTATGTAAAATTCCCTGCAAATATACGTGTTGAATATTAAGCTCGATGAAAGGGAATAATTCATAAGAATCTTGGACGTACTCAGTGTATATATAAGAAGATTAAATTATACTACTTGCAAAATATTTATATAAGCCTTAAGTATTTTCTTTTAATTCCAGTGTACCCGTTTGTAAGTGAATTTTGGTTAACGATATGCTATACAGCTATTTCTAGGTTTCCTTCATAATCATTTATATCATCATTAGTCTTATCAGTATCTGCAAGTGTCATTGAACTTAATCTCTCAGATAAATTACCTCCCTCTTGTACTACGATTTTATTACTTTAGTAAGGATCCATAAGACAATAAAAAAAGAACTCCAGCTCTTGTCGCTAAAGATCCCTTAGAGTGGAAGGCGTAAAATAAAAATTTATGGTCGCTACGTTGAAATTTATCGCTTGATGTTCAGTTCTGCGTATGTAAATTGCAAAATAAGAGGTAAGTACGTAGGAATAAAGCAGTAATCGGTTAAAGCTTATTCTTATTGGTGTTATTTTTTTAACATTGAAATTAATTATATACCTACTTATATTAAATTAGATGAAATAAATTATTTCCCATCCTTCATTCTTCTCCTATTGATCTTGCGTTAATATAACTTATAGCTCGAGGAAAAAACTATCAATATGGCGTCCATCAAAATGAACTCTATAGCATCATCCTACTATCATACTAATATTTTAAATGTGAAAATTAGGGTGGATGGATGTTTGTTACTCAATCACGCCAGAACGGCTGAACGGATCTGGATGAAATTTGGCACGGATATAGATTATAGTCTGGAATAGCACATATGCTACTTTTTATAGGTTTGTAGGTAGGTTTATCGAGGTACCACGGGCGGAGTCGCTGGAAAACGCTAGTGTTGAAATATGTTACACTCGACTCTACACGACCTCTCGACTTTAAATCAGGCACTTAAGCCGCTAGTCAGCTCTATGCTTGCAAGTAGAGCTGGAAACTAAATCCTTTCTAAAAACTAGGTGAGTGGGGCGGCAGGACCTGACAGCTTAGATATAGTAAGTAACTGAGTAAAATATGGGGGCAATTAACTCAGTGGGGTTTTGTTATACATCTCTATAGAATCTCTAGAGAATCTCTAGCGAACACGGAATAAACCTCTATTATAGAAAATCTGGATTATTAGAGGGAATCGGTATCTTACATCTTTTTTTTGTATTTTCACTATACCGTTATAAGAATATGAAGGCTCTCATCGTGTTTCAGGTATCCTGAAACACTAAGTTAAAATGAAAATCATTGCCTATCTGTTCATGGCTGAATTTCTGAGATATGAATTTGTTTTATCTGAGTATTTCTGTCTCGCTTATTGAGATAGAGAACTTATAGGACCGCAGAGAATTAAGAAGTTTTAAATGTTTCCTTCTTTCTTGTAATCTTTTCAATTGAAGGGAGTACAAGAAAGAATATCATTAATGGATTCCATACGAATTTGAAGAGGGAAGATGATAGTCCATCTCATTCGACATGATACCTTCATAAGGAACATCATAGAGGGGAAGATCGAAGGAAAGCGTGGACGAGGAAGACCAAGAATAAGGTACAATGGTAGGGTCAGTTAAATGAAGGATCGCTGTCATTTCGTACAAGGAGGTGAAAGAAGCTGCTCTAGATGGAAAGAGATGGAAAGAGCTTCATCAGCTACACCGAAAAGGGTTTAAATTGGAAGAGAGTTTTTTTTTCCATCGTGATGCAAATTAAATAAAGACTCTAATAGACGAGAATAAAGCTAACAAGTTTATCAACTGTATAAAAGGTTTCTATTACAAATCATTTAGAATGCATCCCGAAACCGCGCAACTGGGGGCTACTACATGTCAAACCATCCAAAATCTACATTATTTATGGAATCGCAAACAGCTAGTAGACCCTCGTTAATAGTTTATGGGTTCTGCACTGACGGACGGACGACAAAGCGGTTTTATTAATCCCCGGTACTATGTAATTAGTATGACTAGGGGTTGAATTATTGATCATTAGCAAATCTAATTTTATACTATACTATTGATTAAGGGTTTATTTTTACGATGGCCTCAGAATGTTTCATAAAATATATATAACCTTTAAACCTGCGCTTCTTCAGCATATTTGTCATCACACTAAGCCAGAATTTCGACATGGTTTAAAAAATGCTCACATAAAATCACAATGGTCACTTTGGCGGGAACAAATTGTATTTACAACAAATGCCTTAACGAAGCGCATGTTCAATGGTTGGTATACCCTTTCTGAATCACTCCGTATAGAAAATAAATTATAAGGGAATCGTAGTAGCGTATGCTATATCGGGTTCATTCCTGCTTGGGCCTCTAGTCTGCAAACATAATTGACTCCCAATGAAATGGCATAGGCTTTGTAATTGTCACTATAAAAAGTGTCAATTATCCAGGAACCCTTCCACTTTCCAGAATGAAAATAGATTATGGTGTTCACCCTGTTTAAGTTATCCCCATGCCCGGTTACATTAAAAACCCCCTAGTAAATTATTAATAACACTCTTTAAACACTTTGTAACTATTTTATCGTATTGAATGCTAACAACCCAATTCTGTAGCTGATTTGAATAAAATATTCAAATGAGATAATTTAGAGATCGTTATTGAAATGATTAAACGAAAAGTGGACTGAAACACAATTGAGAAGAAATCATTATTATTTAATTTGATACGCAATTTTAATAACTTCGTGACACTCATTAAAATATTATTATCGTCAGAAAGCTCTACCTACTTATCTTTTACAAAATAACTAGCTAAATTGATAGACGATAAGTCTTAAAGCCAGAATTTTCCAGAAATATAATTTTATATTTCCCTTCCGTTCCCTGTAAACCTTATTCAGACTATTACGAACATTTGGCGGAAAAGGGTAGATCTTCTAGCCAGGCGGGTAGTATGCCGGGCGGGGCGGCCGCTAAGCCCCGACGGTTGTTGTCGGGATCTTGTATATATGGTACGTTCTCCGAAAACTCCCAGCGCGCTACAGGACTGTATGGAGAATGTATATTTGTTCTGAATGTCGTCTGCCACGCCATATGTGTATCTTGTGGCGAGATTGAAGAGGTCGCTACAAACATTAAAAAACAAATCATCAAATGGTTCAAGCCGATCTCAAATGAGAAGATAGATCCGTGAATCGTATTGCTTTAGAACTGTTGGTTACTAGTTTTACAATTAGCTGAACTAAATAATTTTAAAATTCAGCACATTTTACTACTGTGTGTCTGAAATAACACTAACATTTCAATTTGGAGAAATATGTAGAGAACTCTAGAATGCCTTATAAGGTCGAAGAGATAACCCTATAACATCATTTTGTAATTAGGTATAGGCAAAATACACTCTAAAGCTAAGTATATTCCAACACTAAGCTATAGTTAAAATTAACATATTCTTTTGTTTCATTTCATGTTTTATGCCAGCATCAAAATAACGAGAGTAAGCAACGTTTTTTCCGCCATGTTACCGATATTTTGTGAACACATTTTTATTCCGTTAACCGCGTTTTATGTATGTATTATTTATAGATAACAGCTAAGAACAGATTTATGGTAATGTAATCCGTAAAAGGGCATCGCTACCATGGAAGGAAAGCTTGTTATGAATAAAACAAATGTTGTAGTAATTTGTTTTTTTTTTAACATGGGCAGATTTGTAACATGTACATTATTGGTTAAGCAGTGATAGCCAAGGAAGTAGTGATAGCCAAGTTGGTAGAACCCTTGCCTCGGTAACGAGGATCGCCGGTTCAAACCCCCCGGCTCGCAGCTCTGGGATTTCTGGATTTCATTTGCGAATCTCATTTTCAACCACGATTATCATTTGCTAAACGGTGAATGAAAACATCGCGAGGAAACCTGCATGTCTGGGAGAAAGCCTTGAAAGATGTGTGAAGTCCGCCAACCCGCACTGGGAATAACTGTGTGGTTCCCTAACAAAGCAACGGTGTTATAATTATTAACCTAGTAAAATTGACAGTGGTTAATTTTAGTTTTACCCAGACTAGGCGACCAACTATACGGTCCCACATTAAGCAACGCTTGTATAATGGATACCGTATAATAGACTGAAGGCGAACCCAGTATATATTACTTATGTAGATATTAAACATCCATGTCTTGGGTACAAACATTCGTGCTCATCACACGAAGTTTGTCCCTACCAGGATTTGAACCTGCGACCCTCGGCACAGAAAGTAATGTCACTACCATCTGCACTAATCAGACCGTAAAATAACTAGTTAAGTTTAATAAGCAACGCTAAAACATTGTTATTATTTAAGCTCATATTCCAGTCACTAAAGAATAGTAAGTGTTTCTCACACATTATTGCTAGCGTTTTTTCGGTCATATCATTCCGAGGAATTTCATTAAAACGTCTGGCAAATTGGTTTTCTTTGCCGTATTTCTGAAGAAATACCTGCCTTTATTGCTTTGATTGCAATTACAGGAGTCGGTGAGAGAGAGCAAGCGTTTTCTTAATTGTGGTACTTTGACCATGTAAATATTGATCCACATTCTTCAAAGATGCGGAGGATACAGAATGAGAATATATTTTTATGAATGTGACCATTAAGTATCATACTTATGAATCCTCAAAATAGTTACAAAATGCTAAGCTATAACTTTACACACGTTTGGAATGCCGTTGCTATGGAGAAGAACGGGCAAGAAACTTCATGGTCACACTTTTTAAAAAGATCTTTTCAATTTTTGAGCAGTACATTGTTATGGGTATGTGGGTACTATGTAGGAACAACTAGGTAGGCTTGAGCAGCTGGTTAGCATAAGATGCTGTAAGATATACTCTTACATGCATACTGCAGGAAATTTAATTAAATGTATTTCATAAGACTTTTGTGTCATTGTCAATACAATGGTCAGTGGTCACGCCTGCAACCTACAGATATAATATTTTTTTTATTATATTTGCGTCTTATTGATGAAAAGATCGACGAAAAATTCGAACTCTATGGGGACCAGAATTCTGAGTTGAATTCATGTTATCAAATTTTGTTGCAAAGCCACAAACACCATGTATGTATATTAGTTTTTAAATTCCCATGTTAAAATCGGCTATGCGTATCATTCAGCAACTTAAAATATAAAATCCATTTCGTTTTTTATTTCTGAAAAACTACTATCAAGCAATTTAACTCCAACAATAACGAAATTGCCCAATTCTCCGAACGACCACTTTATTTCGTAACTCGTAAACACTCACAAAGTAGTATTCCCCAAGATCACGTATACACGTATCTCCTTGACCCTGCCTTTGAAACTCCTAAAGTACCGGCAACTTGCTTACGAAGTTCCTCAGTAGTACTTCGACAAGCTTTTGTTTATGTTTCGGCTCAAATATCTTGTGAAGTATTTTAAAGCTACCATCAGTGTTAAGTTTTGTTGATGAGATTGGCGACCTAAGTTGACTGTGATGTGGTTGGGAGAATTGATCGGTATGAAACTGAGGTAAGTATACGTATTGATGGTGGAAATAAATAATTACTTATAAGTATCAACGAGGATTTGAGAGTAGTGGTTTGAGAAATAATGATGCAATCAATTTTCATTAAATTATTGCTAGTGATTAAATTTGACGGCCACCCTGGATCAGTGGTGTGTCGTATGGCATTCAGTTCGTTCTTTTATATTGGTTACGAGTTCGATTTCAGTAGGCGAAAATTTTAGAGTTCATATTTTTTCCCGTAACTGTTTCTAGAATCGTCGTCAGTAACATTGTTGATTAGTTTGAAACTATAGAATGCATCTTGGGATGTTAATTAATAATTAAAAAAAACCAGTACACTCACTACCAAAATAATTCTTTATGTAAAGAATATCCAACTTAATAACAGCGTTAAAATCGGTCCCCGCGGTTGTGTGCTACGATGTCACGGACAGACACGCAGACAGACATAGGGACTCACACTTATAACACCACAACACACGTGTCATGGGTTAAAAATGCAAGCACGTGTCTCTGTAACACGGCATACAACATTACCTGTAAAGTAACCAAGCTTCTGTGTCACGCAAAACCCGCTGTTAGTCGCTGAACCTAAATTGGCCTCTGTGAAAAATGTCAACAGTACTGTGTGAGAGCAGATGAAAATAAAAAAACCTCGTGCTTTTGCAGACTCCGTATAACTTTGAAACATTATTTATTTGTTGCAAGATATTCTTTATTGTATTACACCCTAAGCTCCATTTTAAATTGTGTAAATTATATTAGAATAGAGTTACTTTTTGCTGTCCTTTCTCTCGTGTCTTTATAGTATTATTTATGTTAGTCGTTGATAGCCAAGTTAGTAGAACGCTTGCCTCGGTAAAGAGGATCGCAGGTTCAAACCTTTGGGATTGCTGGATTTCATGTGCGAATCTCATTTTCAACCATGATTATCACTTGCTAAACGGTGAAGGAAAACATCGCGAGGAAACCTGTATGTCTGAGAGAACCCCTCGAAAGACGTGTGAAGTCCCGCTCTGGGCCAGCGTGGTGCACTATGGCCTAATTCCCCTCGCATTGAGTGGAGGCTCGTGCCCAACAGTGGGCCATTAAAAGGGCTGGCGTTATTTATTATTATTATTTTAGTCATTACGCTAATTCCATTAACATTAATTTAGTACACGAGACCTTAATAATAATCAATTTTTAACCGCCAGTATAAGAACTAGCTTACTAGCTATGTCTTAATTATCAGTATTTCTACAACACTCTTTCGCGTCTGTACTTCAGTTAAATTTATATCATATTTTACTCTACTATCTCATCAATGGTATCAAAAAAAGTGTATTTAGCTAGCGGTCGTTCAGGGAAGCGTTTCGGTGTAGAACTCTGTTTGCTTCGCTTTACATCCGAGTGGTTTTTCCGCTTGATATGATAGAGAACTGCGGATACACCCCGGCCTGTGCGGTGTTAGTTTCATGTTGGCTAGCGGTTTTTATTATCTGCAGACTCCTGTATGGTGTTAAGTTATTTCATAGAGCATCGGCCCTATTCGAACATATTTGTGATTATTAATTTATTTTGGTTCATGGGTACCGATTTTATTCTTTTGAAATTCTCTATAGTTCAAGGAGCAAATAAGCAATTTTAAGTAAATCTTCAGACCAATAAGCCTGAACGTGGCATTGTAAAGCATACTCTTATGGCAAAACATATATACCTAATTACCCATAACCTGTATTTAAAACAACTTCACTGTCCATAGCTGCAATTTTGAATCCTTTTAACCCAACCCTCCCGTCCCTCAAAAACAGGCAGAAAAACTACAAAACAAATGCTGGCTGTAGATGTTTCTGTTTGTCAAATACTCAAAGACTTAATCCTATAATAACATTAAAAACATAACGTTCCAAAATCATTTTCAAATAAAAAAAAACAAAGAAAAAACATATAAGCACGCTTTTGTATTCATAAATTAAGGAGCGGTTTACGATCTTTTAAATAAAGAAAAGGAAAACAACCTTTTGAACCGACTCGAATCATCTCGTACAGTAGGCTGCATTCACGGAACCCTGTTGTTTGCCATTCAGTTGAACAATCAAATTAGGATCAAATACCGTATTAACCGCTTCGGAGGGATTGTCGTGTTATTTTTGTTAAGGTTCCGTAAGAAAATATGTGTAGAAACCTTATTATTTTTCTGCCTTTTATAATTACATATGCATTTAATTGTGTACCCACCTGAATGGCTTAGCAGATCCTGATCTCTGTGCTGAGACTGCCGGGGTCGAATCCTGGTATGGACAAACTTGGTGTGATGAGCACGATAATGTTTGAACACAAGTAATGGATTTATCTATGTAAGTACTACTAGTAGTACTGGGTACTGGGTTCGCCCACAGTCCATTGTACGGTGTACAATTATGAATGAGTAGTGACAGCATACTTGAAGTCCAGTCGTTTGCAGCGGGTGTACTCGTAGGTCAGTCACCCTTTGTAAAAAATCATCCGTGGCATTTGAAATGAATTAAAGTAATGAGTTATCTATCCATCTATAACGTGAATGACAGAAATGAGCAGCTAACTTCTGTCTTACTCTAATGTCAAATATTTCATTTATTTATTCCTAGTTACAGTCTTTTATTTATTTTTTAGTTTCTTTTTTTAATTTACAAACAATAAAAATGTACGGAATCCCTTACATTCGCATCAGCTTTGTATCCCATTCGCTGCTATTTCTATCACACACCCAGTCCCTTTGATTGCTTTGACGCATCAAATTAAATTACTAAAATCCAAACACAAAAGGAAATATATTTCTCTCCCGGGATTTCTCTCGGAATTCGTTCCTGTATGTTTATTTATGGATCGCCGGTTACATATTGAGGATTCATATCGTAAAATAAAATATATTTTCGTTTGCTAACGAGTTAGGAGTGTATTTGATATAATTATGCCTTTTTTTATTACGGAACGTTAACTTTAGTGTCTGCTACAGTACAATTTGCTATAATAATAATACCAGCCCTTTTTAATGTCCCACTGTTGGGCACGGGTCTACCCTCAATGCGAGGGGGATTAGGCCTTAGTCCACCACGCTGGCCCAGTGCGGGTTGGCGGACTTCTCACATCTTTCGAGGGGTTCACTCTGACATGCACGTTTTCTCACGATGTTTTCCTTCACCGTTTAGCAAGTGGTAATCGTGGTTGAAAAGAGATTCGCTCATGAAATCCAGAAATCCCAGAGGTGCGAGCCGGGGTTTGAACCTGCGATCCTCGTTTCACCAACTTGGCTATCACTTCTTTTTGCTATGACTTCACATATATACTTGACACTGGCAAAATACGCCATATTTTTTTAAAAGAAGAAAATTATTCCCTTTTTAATCTATGACAACCAGCACTGCCAGCTTCACGTGCCCTCCGAAACCGAGGGTCAGACGTTGTAATTCGGTAACCCATCCAAGAGTTCACTTAGGCACGCGCCAACTCATCGATAGTAATATACAGGTTGATTAAAAAGTGGTACCTTTGAACCTGCGCCTCTGTAATCCTGATGTTCCGTCAGAAATGTTTAAAAAATAAATATGCTGGCATATGACAATAGCAATTTTTGTGAGGAAAATTTAAAAAAAAAAATACATATCAGAATGTTGACTTTATATAATGACTACACATGCGTTAAAAGCGCAAATATGAATTGAACTTGTCCAGTTTCAAAAGTAAATTGTATTCCTTCAACGTGATAATTGTGGTTTTGTGAGCAATTTTTGTTTAATCGGCACATCCAAATTTTGATTTCACATAATGATTACCAAAGAAGCGTAGGTTCAAAGTATAGTATACCATTTCTGAATCACGCTGTAGTAGATATTTGAGACATGTCAAACATGATACCTGATTTAATTCGCTAATGCAAGTACAAGGTATGCCATCGTATGACAGAGAACCGCTAATAGCAATACGTGATTTAATTACTAAAACTACTAAATGTATAGCACATAACATTATAGCTAATGTATGCTAGTTAAGTACATTTCATTGCCATAACTAGAGTTACATTTATAGAGCAGTCCACCTAGAGCACCAATTTGAATATCACCAATGGAATTCCACTTAGAGCATCCGACGGGTGCTCTAGCATTAAAAAATAACAATATTTTTATTTTATTCCACTAAGCTTAGTTATAATGTATATAGAGATGAAATCTTTGGAATGAAATGGAAAACCTAACATTTTGTATACCTACTAGATTATTAAAAGAGTTGTTTTATGTTATGGAACTTTTATACATAGACAACATGATAGCCAATGTTTTGTTCTTTAAAGTAGTTTTTAACCTATAATACTATAGATCTATTTCAATTCCCTTTAAATTCAATGGAAGAAGTTTAATAGGAAGTGATAATCCAGATTGCAGAAGTCAATATATTTATAAATCTCGCTATGGATCAATCATCATACTATCTTCACACTAATTATACTTTAGAGATATGTACCACTTATGATGAAATCAATATCCTCAAAAACATTTTTTTTAATGAGAGAAAACATTTTTTTTCCTTATTCTAAAAGATAATAAACATTGAATTTTAAATTTCAAATTTACACCAGCATTCAATCTGCACTCTCGTTTGGTAGCGCTACGGATAAGCGAGAAATGTGTTGAGCTGAGCGAGGGATACAAAGCCAACAACATCCGAAAAGACAATTATTACATTGCTTCGCTGGGTCATGCAATAAAAATTCTACATCCAAGCGAAGCGGAGTGAACCCAAAAATGCCATGCCATGCTCTTTAGTAAAGCGAGGCGAAGCTTAAAATAGCACTCCCATGCAAAATGCCGTGATGCTAAAAAAATACAATTTGGGATTGTATTTTTTGTGCAAAGCAGTGTGAAGTCAAAAATGCTACACCCAAGCGTAGCGGTGTTACCTAAAATGCTACACCCAAGCGTAGCGGTGTTACCTAAAATGCTACACCCAAGCGTAGCGGTGTTAACCTAAAATGCTACACTCAAGCGTAGCGGTGTTAACCTAAAATGCTACACCCAAGCGTAGCGGTGTTAACCTAAAATGCTACACCCAAGCGTAGCGGTGTTAACCTAAAAATGCTACACCCAAGCGTAGCGGTGTTAATCTAAAATGCTACATCCATGCGGTGCGAGCAGTCAGAAATGGCACCGCACAAGCGCTTTGAAGCCACACCTTTACCGCACTTCTATCGTACGACGCTGAATCTATTACCATTTTTATGCATATTGGAAGACTCCCGAGCGGCGTGTTATCTATTTTTCTCTCACAAAATTAATGTTGGTGACTGCGTTTTAAAAAATTGCACTATGTAAGTTTATAGCGACGAAGGAAATATACGAGCTTTTTTACAGGCGTGAAGTGAAGTCACTTGAAGTTACAGCGCCATCAATTTATTTTTTTCATGTAGCCATAAATGGAATAAGCTTTGTTATAAGGTTAAGTTTTCCCTAATATGTATGTACTTTATTTTACACGAGTGTGAACGCACACTTAGCTGTGTGCTGTACGTGTTAACCGATCGTCCTTCAATAACTGGCAGAAAAGTCTGTACCAAAACTAGCTCTTATCCTATCGTTAGAATCAAAGTTTTGGAATTCAGTCAAAACCATTGGTAGCTTTAATTATAGATTAAAGTTATATTATAAAAGGCTCTCGAGTATTCAGCAGCCAATTTCCTTTCCAAGACGTTGAATTATCAAAATATATTAGCGTAAAACCAAAAACAAGGGGAAAATTTAAAGTATAAATACTAAGAAACAAAATCCAACGCGGCCAATCCACTTACGAATATTGTTCCTTCCCAGTAAACAGGTTTTTAATTTAACATCAAAAATAAATTACTGGCTCGAGATTAAATTGAAACGCCAGTAGGCTTATTCGTTCCTTCTTTCTTGCCAATGAATAAATTAGCATTTTATCTAAATGCGCTATCTCTTTAAAAAGCGCTTTCCGGACATTTCGGGGCGTAAAGGAAATTGTGCTGTGAACGGGGACGCTTTCAATATAACGTCTTGGGATATTTTCGGGATATAAATCAGTTCTTGCCAGGACTAGGCTCGAAATTGTTCGTTTTTAATTTGATCTTAGATAAAATTAAATATAACATTTTTGGTAACACGGCGTTGGGAGAAAGGAGGCAGCGATTTGTGTTTACAAATTGAGAAGTTGTTACCGTTTATCAATGGTCGGATAGGTTTTAATGCACTTACGGGTACAGCTATATGGGCTATGTGTCTGGCCTATTGGTTAGGTAAATACACAAAAAGATAAGCCGCCTGGAGAACTACGAGTAGCCCAGAACAGACGAGTTATCACACTAATATTATACTCGTAAATGTGAAAGTTGGGATGGATGGATGTTTGTTACTCAATCACGCCAGAACGGCTGAACGGATCTGGATTAAATTTGGCACAGAGATACATTATAATCTGGAATAGCACATAGGCTACTTTTTATCCCAGTAAAATGTACACTCTTAAATCGCGGGTAACACCGCGGGGCGCCAGTATATTAAATACGTGGGCCGCTTCTTTTTTGTCTATGTTCAAGAAACAAGATACGTTCGCCACTAGAGCAGGGCTACAAGAAATATTCCCATCAAAACAACTACATAGGGAAGCATTTTATCGACAGGAATATGAAACTAAGCACGTCACACAAAATAAATATCGATAGCGCAAAAAATCGAGAACCATCAAATGTCGTAATCTCGATTCCAATTTCGATTCGATTTACGACTCGTTCCGAGTGGTATCAGAAAGGGGCGTCTACTAAACGCCATCGTATCGAGTGATCGTATCCTTAACAGATTCTCGAAGCCGGCAGATTGCGGCTGCCGGCGTAGATAATGTGTGTGCCTGTGCTCTTGGTTTCGTGATGCATACGGATTTGATGTTTGTGCTACATATTATATAAGCGAGATATGCCAAGAAGAGAACCTAGATCTGTTCGTGAACCTAAGGTTGTGTTAAATAAGGTCCAATTTCATAAAAAGCACAAGGTGGACCGATGATATCACACGCGTAGCAGGAAGCCAATGGATGCGAGTGGCGGAGGACCGTGATGTGTGGAAGTCATTGGGGGGTGGCATATGTCCAGCAGTGGACGTCTTTCGGCTGATAGTACAGTATATATATTGTATTATAACCTTGGCTGCACATAGTGATTCCAGCCAGTAGCTTAAATACTTGCCCGTGTTACAAGTTGGTAAATACCATAATTATTACCGAGGTCTTTACCTATTTGAATTAAAATATTTACAAAAATAATTAAGTCAACTTGCACCCGACAGCTCACCCTAATAATATGATTTGAGCGCGCAAACACTATAATATCTCCTGCGCAGTTCCCTTGAGATTGGCCCCCGTGACCGAAATTCCGTCAGATGGCCTACTAAATACTGAGCTGATCAATCTTGCTAGACGCCTTATTTTTCCGTAAGTATAACACACAATCTTCGGGTCCAACGTTAATATTTGAATACCGCGCAAGGCGAATGCCGGCTGTCGGAAAATATATGCCGTAAGGGCGGTATTTGTGAAAGGAAATTTTTAAATCACGCCACCGTGTTTAATGTTGTGTACATACGTTCCGAGTGTGTAGGCACTCGTAGATAATGCTTATACATTACATAATGCTTGTTCAGACATGGGCTTGCTACTTCCGAAGGTTTTATTTCCCATGGGACATGTTCAGAAGAAAACATCGGGAATAGTAGAAAGACATTCAGATTTGCAGCGGGATATTTGTACATGCTTGATCGCACACACAAACTAACAAATAGGCAGAGACTCTGACACCGGATCACACAAGTAACGAATGCCTACAGAGACCAAGCTACATACAAACAGCCTGCTGTGAGTTCGCTCACATACGTGATCTATGTCAATAATACCAGAACTGCGCCTGCGTGGCGAACCTATACCCTACCTAACCTACCTACCCTACTCTACCTAACCTATAGTTTTTTTTTTTAATATTTTTATTACATTATAGGCAAGTATTTGATCTCGATCTCACCTGATGGTAAGTGACGACGAGATCTAAAAAAGCAGCCAAAACGAAAGCGATAAAATCCGATAAAATAGTTTATTTCAATGTGTAGTATTCGCGTAAATAAAAGAACTCAATTCTATATTAGGTACAAACTTTTAAGTATCTTATAATTTATTCGACAAATTATTATAGACAAATGTGTGTGATCTACCCCTTTGAAGAGTGTAAGGAGTTACATAAAAATTATACACAAAAATTACAAATACAATTCCCAACATGAGCAACACCTCAGTATGCTACAATAAGTCACCCGTCACTTTGAAGACAACTCATACGTATCTTGGCAGCAACAAATCACGTCACACAATCGCTACAAGATTGAAGTGGATATTTCGCAGATATATTTCCCCGTGAGCGACCGCGGGGTGGCGGTTGAAATAACAAAATAGTCTCCAGAATCCAGGACCCGTGGTGTAAGGCATAGACTTAATAGTGCAAATAAAAAGTATAAACTAGGTAAATGTGTATTAAGCAATTTTGCTCATCTCTGAATCCAAAACAAGTTTTTTAAAGTCGTTTTTCGTCTGTTTGTTCGAGCACCACGGATAACTTCTGGGCCAATTTCAGCGGAGTTATATACCATTGGATAACGTATGGCTTCACTTAAAAGACATTGTTATAACGTTACGACTGTTGGGGTTCAAGTTTCAGAGCAAGAACGATGGTTGCGCGGGTGGAACCGCAAGTAAGGCCTAGTTTAGAAAACATATCTCTTGGCTATAACTTTAAAAATACCAATCATCTTAGTTTATAAGGTCATAAAGTAGCTACGCTTATGGTTAAAAAAATATTGACATTTACTATCGATAAAATTGAATTCAAAGTCTAAGTCAAATCATTTATTTCGTATTGACGATTTGACATTGATGAAATATATTACGGTAAGCCCCTCCCCTCTCCTCCTTATATACAGTTTCTTGCCCTCCCTCTCCACTTACGCCCAAGTAACACGATATATTTTAAACACATCACTTTGATATATAGCAGGAACGTTGCAGATAACTAATATGCTATAATATAAAAACGCTACACGAACATACCCATGACTCGGGAACAACCATTCGTGCTCACCACACAAAATTTGTCCTTACTAGTAGTCGAACCCAGGACTGTTGTGTCACACACACAAAAAAAATCTAGTATTTTATATTCACGTATATTTGATCGTCTAGTTATATCAGCACACTAATAAAAATTGTGTTGCATTTTCAATTCAACAAACAGCCCATTTTCATCCGTTAGTTATAGCAGTAAATAGTAGATATACTCAGATTAATTCAAAAGCGCTTTAATGGGTATAGTTCATAATAATAGTACCTATAAGGCCATAGGCCATGCATTTTACTCAAAGTTACTTCATAAACAAGTTATTTATGGAATTTTAACTACACTCACAGGCAAGAACTTATGTAAACAACCAGTTTTGCATTAAACATCTGTAAACAACTTGTAAATTTGACGCAACAAAGACTTAGATATGGAAATTTAACATCAAAATCTGCTTATGAAAATGCCAACAGTTGGGTTGTGAAAAAAAAAACTTAATAGCCTAGGGATGCGGATGATATCGACGATTCAATCGATAGAATCGACTTAAAATCGTAGAGTCATATCAAAATATTCACAGAAGACTTCTTCTTTCTTTAGGAAATGAAATAAAATGGATTTATGAATATGGCCTCACCCGCAACTTTCTGGGTATTTTGCCAATGCCAAGTAATTAATAGCAATATTAAATTCAATAAATACACATTATAAATAAAATAATGGATGTGACATGTTATATGAGAATGGCGTATCCCACAGAAGACTTAAAAATGGTACTATTGTCGACGTTTGCAGTCAAAATAAGCAAGAAAAAATAAAATAGCAACAACTGGCCATATAAATATAAATTTGCATGTTAAACATACCTTATCGATAAACTATGATATGATATATATGTAAAATGCAATTATTGTGTTAAAAAACCCGCAATTCATGTAAATTTTCATGTCAATTCTGTCACATATAATTCGATTATTTATTAATGTTTATAATTTATTTGCTAAATATTCGTAATCCTATATAATAGTGACTTAGAAAATATATATTCATCGAAATAAATAATCGACTAAAATCATTTCCCATTCCTAGTTCGTTTGCATACTAAAATATTCAAACTCCAGTAACGACGTCTACAGCTTTATTAATGTTCGATTCTAGAACAGAATATTCTAAAGAGCGGGATTTTTGCGAGGACGGATAGAGGATGGGTACACGATAAGCTCCAGGATAGAGCCCAGGCCAAGTCCCGGATATGTGGGGGAAGCGTGACTTATTTGGCAGTGGTTTATGAAGACAGTTTAAGTAAGATGGGGATCCATTGGAACTAAAATCTCCTTAAAAGAATATGTAAAGTCGACCAAGAAACTCCTTTATCACCTTATTATATTTTTTTAAGGTTGAATATCATTTACACATCGTAGTGTCGCAAGGCCTATTTTTGACATTTGTTATTTATTTGAACTTAGAACGTATTCAATATGAACCTCGGTAGATTTTTTACTAACTAGGATTTTGTGTTTGAAACCACTTTGATGGTCGACCTTACATGGTTGCAAAGTGTCTTTTCTATATCGGATTTGGATATGATTTTTAATGAACCATTATATTATACCTATTACTGGGCAATACTGGCGCTGATTCTAATAAACAAATGACGAACGAATGAGGGTACCCCGGTCGAACTATGACACTAGGACGTCAACCACCTCAGTCCTCCCGTGACCATGGTTGTTGTAAAGCAGCCGAAACGTCGGGAACGTAAAAATATATATAATCGCGATGAAATTAGTTTTATTTTATTTTTATTAGTCAGTAAATTCATAACGAACAAATTTCGTCCGCTGTTATTTTTCATTCTCTCAATTATTATGGGCACCATAAAAAATATTTCATCGTTTTATTTCTACCTGTTTGTTCCGCGAGTTTCTGAATTATTTTTTCGTGTTGATTTAATTAAAAATGCCATCCCCGATGTTTGTGTTTTGTAAGTCATGACATAGCATGGAGAGGACTTCTTTACACTGTGGTATTAAACGATTTTTTTGTTACTTCTGTTCAATGTACGGAAAGATTTGAAAACTCATTCTAAGCCTACTCAAACTTATTCTAAGCCCCCTGTTCTAAGCTACTCGGCTCCTAAATCCAATGCCACGGGCTTGAATTCTGAACTAGGTCAATTATAGAATATGTTTCTTTATAAATATCTCGCCAAACCTATATCTGGTAAAAGCGTCGCTATAAGATAAGTGGCGTCTAGACAAAACTTGCTTGACTGAAAAATAAACCAATTTTCTAGAGACACGTGAACATTCCGAAATTGTGTATGCCACGCAAGGCCAGTGCTGTAGAGTCTGTCCTAGAGCTGAAAACGTTTCATAATATTAAGGTAAGTAATAGTGTTAGCAAAAGACGCAACGTCAGCCGTCAGACGCCATTCAAGATATATTCTTGAGAAAACTTTCTCAATAAAAAAGCATGATGAATGATAATAGTTGGGTATAGATTAATACCCGCGACAACACGCCATGACTGGCCATCCGTCTGACAAATTGATACACGAAAAATCGCCGGTCATTCGGACCGGGGCTTTGTTTCTGATGGCATTTATTATTTGTCATGGCGGACCCCTCTTGTTGATGTTCTTCACAAACGGATATTAATATTGGGACCTACAGCTCTCGCGATTGGCGAACTTGTTCATTAATTTTAAAACCCAAAGCACAAAATGTACCAATATGTGTGATTGTATGTTGATACAATAAATAAAAAAAAAACATGAAATTTGAATGTTGTGGCATTGAATTACATACTGGAAATTAGTGAAAAGTACAAATAATTGCAAAGTTCAGTTGGTAGACGTTGGCAAAAGGTTCTTGAATGTCCTTTCACGAAACGATGACCTCACGCACTACACAGACTCATAATCAGAATATGTTTTATTCACGTAGACCATTATGTACAGTGCTTATGAATCGTTGAAAGTTACAAAATATTATGCTCAGCATAATGGACAAGAAACTCCATGATGCTATTTAAAAAACATAGATTTGTATTCCAACATTCTCGGCCGTGTGTCACGGCGTTAAGCGTGTCGCTATTTATGTTTTCCTTTATTGTATCTCCCATTATGCGTTGAATTGACGGCGATTATAACAAAATATCATCCGCCTTCCGTTCATTACGGTTTCTCAGTACATAAAATTTGTTTTGTTCAATCTTTTCATGTCTCAGTACTGTAAGCTCTCATAACAATTTGTGATAATGTTTCTTTATTCTTTTATCTGAACAATAAGTGGTTAATTTATTTTCTCAATGCCACTGATATTATAAATGGGCAAGTTTGGATGGATGGATGTTTGTTTGTTACTCAATCACGCCAGAACGGATCTCGATGAAATTTGGCACGGAGATAGATTATAGTCTGGAATAGCACATAGGCCGGTAAAATGTACACTTTTTAATCACCGGTAACATCGCGGGGCGCAGCTAGTGTGACTATATATTAAGATAATAGTAATGTCTACTGTTCATGACTCAATAAAGCACAGAAAAAATATTAAACAGATTAAATATAAATTAAACAAAATCAATAGACATTGACACTATTCTGTGTTCTAAAAGCTACAAATAGGTACTACAAAGAAAATACAATAATACAAAGCAAGGCTGTGTAGTGTATTCTAAAGAACCAATCCCAAAATCAAGTTTAGTAAAGACCATTGAAATTAAATATATTATTTATATTATTCCAGCCCTTTTTTATGTCCCACTGCTGGGCACGGGCCTCCCCTCAATGCGAGGGGGGATTAGGCCATAGTCCACCACGCTGGCCCAGTGCGGATTGGCAGACTTCACACATCTTTCGAGGGGTTCTCTCAGACATGCAGGTTTCCTCACGATGTTTTCCTTCACCGTTTAGCAAGTGATAATCTTGGTTGAAAATGAGATTCGCACGTGAAAAATCCCAGAGGTGCGAGCCGGGGTTTGAACCTGCAATCCTCGTTACCGAGGCAAGCGTTCTACCAATTTGGCTATCACTGCTTTTGCTATTGAAATTAAAGAACATCCTAATTTCAATAGGGAAGCTGGCTGGGTGCTACCACCTACTTGCGATCCAGTAATAAATATAATTATATCCAAAACCTAGCGCACTATTGCAAGACCTTAAGACACTGTGAGCATTCTCTGCGTAGATCGGACCGCAAACAATAATTAAATCTGAGGGTACCCTAGTTCTAATTATGACACTAAGACGTCTAACACCTCTGTCTTCCCGTGACCATGGTTGCTATAAAGCAGCCGAAACGTCGGGAACGTAAAAACATAAAATAAACGTGATAAAATCCTTAAATTATATTACATTTCAAAATTACTCAATTCACAAATATACATTAAAAGGCCCAATGAGGGGGAACCATAGGGCGGTGGGTATCTACCTAATTCATCTCCCAGCATCCGTCGGGTCGGACATTAACATATCAATTTGCATACATTGTTATTGTCTCAAATTAACGTTCTATTGAGAGTAACGAGCTCTGAATGGAAGTTCCTGGATTTGGAAGCGTTAATTTGGGCGAGTTTTCGGAATAATACCCGTTATATCCATGTAACTGCCCTTCGGAGTGGGCTATAAATTTAGTTTGGAGTTAGCCAAGTTGTAACTTGGTCTCAGACTTGCAAAGATATTTCCTGGGTCCTAAACGTGACGGTGACCATACGAAGCAAAAAGATAGCGTTAAGTAGAAAATTCGTGAGTGAGTGAGTGAGTAATGAGTGTGTTTAAATCATCTGATACTTAAGTATTTCACATAATAATAAAATGAAAATGTGATGAGTGTTTTGTCATATTATTATCAACTGTTAAGCAGTGATAGCCAAGTTGTAAAATCCCTCGCCTTGCAAACAAGGTGTGCAGGTTCAAACTCCGGCTCGTACCGTTGTGTTTATTGGATTTTCATGTGCGAATCTCATTTTCAATAATAATTATCACTTGCTGGGTCGGTGATGGCAAATATGAAGAAACCTACACGGCTTGGTCGAAAGTCATGTGAAGTTCACTAAATCTCACCGAGCGAGCGTAGTGGACTAGGGGCAAAATTTCCTCATAATATGTTGGAACCAAATACTATAAGCCACTGGACTTAGTCCAGCTGTAAAAGTCTTGCTTCTGTGGAAATTTGTCTACCAGATCTTTTTTGTGTCCTGCTTTTAAATGGAGGGAAGTGGATAACGTTCCTCCTATTTTTATGTTTCGATTAAATTCGTGCGGGTTCCAAGACAATTAACTTTACCCCGAGACTCGCCGAGGGTCAAACATCGGTGTCATCATGGGACACCACTGTAGATCCTGGCTTACAGGAGTGGCAGTGTGGCGGGCCTAGTCCCATATAAAAAAAAATACTATGAGCAAAATGTGGGTGTACATCAGTGCACCTCTGTCAACCCTTCAGGCATCATAGGCGTGATGGTATCATTACCCAATGTACCGATTGTTTATCATTTCAATATACGGCATCGGTCTGCTCGCGTCGTAGCTCGTTTCGGAAGGAACAAATCGTCGAAACGACAAGTTTATTGTGGCAGTCGGGTCAACCCTAGATCGATGGCCTGCCACTGATAGATAGCGTGTAGGAAAGTTTATTGGTTTGTACGTAACGAAATATATTGCCTGGATTTGGATATTTTTTATATTACACGTACATATGTATTTTAAACTGTGAGTTACATAAATCTACCTATGTTTATCGACAGTGTGTGCTATCCCTAGTGCATAAACGAAAATGTGTGAAACTAATACCAAAATAATAATATATCCTGCAATAGTTCCTCCGCCTGCTGAGGTCAATTCGCTGTTTATGCTATCATTTTCAGCAATTGACCCCAACAGATGGCTAACTTAATATTTAAATTCTCAAAAAGGCCTCTACGTGTTGGACTTATATCCCCGCGCAAGCCTTCCAAAGATCCGGGTATAGCCCGTGTGGAGAGAGACAGTAATAAATAATAATAATATCGCCAGACAAACACTCAACTATACAGTCCCGCACTAAGCAACGCTTGTATTATGCGTACCGCACAATGGACTAAGGGCGATGTATATTTAGACTAGGTACATTAATAACATCATAATTACAACCGTTATTAACGACAAAACATAATACAGTCCCAAAAATAATTTAATTTAAGGGTCGTCTTGGATGGTTATTTGTTTTTTTTAATTTACAACTGTGTGGTTTTTTTAAGGCCTACCTTCCATCAAGGTAAGAGCTTTGATCCTATACAGATAAGGAGCAATAATTATCACGCGATTGTGGATCCCGTATCTGTAGTCAAATCGCGTGCGGTGACTGCCCTGAATCACGTTACGTGACCCGCTCATCAAAGTGATTCGTGGACGTCAAATTAAACACAGTAAAATACTGATAACGATAATGTTAGCATAGTTCTAATCAGCTGATGAATGTTAAACTTAGTATTAATTCTATCATCATCAATATGAGATTACGACTACGCACACACACCCACCCACTCACACGCACACACACTCACACATACACACATTGCAATTAATATATGTTAGTAAACCAACTGGCAGTCATATTGCGCTCGTTGGTCCAGTAGGACCAATAGCACAAATGCGTTCGTATTATCGAGACAGCTTATGACCGTTCGGAATTCGAAAAATGAATATCGTTCATAACTAAATAGACCGATGCACTTAAAAAGTTACATTTTTTGTTCAATATTTTTTTCATTGTAAAGATAGCTACGTAATAAGTTGAAGCGTTAATTAATATCCTAGCTATTGGAGGAGTCTCTTTCGTAACCGACAGGTTCGATCCCAAATCTCACCATTAACTATTGATGTGAAAAAGCAGTGATATCCAAGTTGATAGAACGCTTGCCTCGGTAACATGGATCGCAGGTGCACGCCCCAGCTCGCACCTTTGGGATTTATGGATTTAGTGTGGTTGTTTGATACATAATTTGTTTACAAACTGTTTTTTTTTACTTTAATCTATACTATCTATACTAATACTAATATTACAAATGTAAAAGTTTGGATGGATGGATAGATGGATGGATGGATGTTTGTTACTCTTTCACGCCCGAACGGCTGAACGGATCTGGATGAAATTAGGCACAGAGATAGATTATAGTCTGGAATAGCACATGGGCTACTTTTTATCCCGGTAAAATGTATGGTTCCCGTGGGATAGATGTTTTAATTTTTCATACTTTTTATCGCGGATAACACCGCCGGGCGCAGCTAATTATAAATAATTTTAATTTAAATATTTAATAATAATTAAGTCGTGTTTTCGAAAAGACCGATAATACATCACTCAATTGTGAATCTTATATCAACAGTCTCATCGCGTACTGTGACAGCCGTGAATCGTGTTACGTGACCCGCCAGTTAGAGCGATTCGGGCATGAATACGAACGTCAAATGATACGCGACGAAATACTATAGGTACTAATGATAGGGTTTGATGGCCGGTAATGTAGATATGAGGGGTGAGATTAGATAGGTTCTTGTTTTATTAGTGTAGTAATCACAGATAGTTTATAGTTGATGGTTGCAAAGGAGTAACAGGGGGTGTACTACCTACGATCTCTCATTTTCCGGCTGTATACTGGAATGTCTGGAAATTTTATACAGCAACTCCACTATACATTCTTATCGTAATGAAAATAGAATCAGAATCACAATATTTTTTATTCTTATAAGCGATTAAGTACAGTACTTATGAATCCTCAAAATAGTTACAAAATGCTAAGCTACAACTTTGCCACCTGTTCGGAATGCCGTTTCTATGTAGAAAAACGAGCAAGAAACTCCAAAGTTACTTTTAATGACAATTTGCAAGTGCCCCTGTAGGCATATACGACATAAATGATTTGACTTTGACTCATTTTAAGGCTGAGATTCCTATATCGACTGTGCGGTGACTCAAGCTAAATTCATCCGTTTGATAGCTATGATGCCAAACATAATCTATAAATTTCATAAGTTTCTATGTCATAACACCGTCATTTTGCGTTGTGGGTTGAAGATTGCATTTAAATGGGTAACATTTATACAAAATGAAACTGTGGTTTTCCGTGAACAATGTGAGTGACACCTCTAATACCTGAAACGGGCACCTTCCAGTCCTCGGATCACAAAGGATGGGTCACCTCTAATTGGGTATTGGTATCGGCTTGCCACTTGAAATTATTCTGTGATTAGTTTTTAAGCCTCACTTCGACGACCTGAAAGGGGACTCTGATGGGTAAAGGTGAGGTTCCATTGTGATTAGAAAGCGGAAAAATATATAATTAAAGAAGCATCAATTTACTGATAAATGCCTTCATTCTTTATGAAATAATATAATATGATATAATTGCATTTCCTCGCTCAGCGTAGCTTTGGCTATTTAGCGAGGAAATGCGGCCAGCGTCTTGGGTTAGCTACCCCATGGGCCAAATTTTTTACACCTTGTAAATTTGGAGTAGGTAAGCCTTTCATTGGTGCTTAATCAAACATAAAAAAACTGATATGTTAAGTTATTTTTGACCTAAATTACAAATATTATTTTGATAGCAGGTAATCAGATATACGGGATTCCTTCTACAACTTTATATGCCTAATGTTTTACATTTCTTTATCAATTTATATAATAGTCCTCTAGGCGTTGTAGACCTGATGCATTAACTCATGTAACCTGTTAGCAACAAACCCCCGAGGCCAGCAGTTATTTGCAAGACACGACTCAATTATTCACTCATCAAAAACTATCTCATCGTCCACTATGACTAATCTTTGGAAGAAGACTTTAGGACTAGTAAGTTCTTACGAGAAGAAAAATGAAGTCCCAGCAAAGACTTAATTTTTGGTCACGTAAGGTACTAGGGAGGGGCGAGGACTCATGGGATACTGTTAACCTTATGATCTCATTATTTTGGTCAGCTTAATTTCTAACCAAAAAAACGTGCAAGTTTAATTTTTGACCATACTGTATTGTGTTAGTTATAGCGGTATACTATGAAGAGTGTCATAGATAACACAGTAATAGACAAACTAAAGCTAATGGCACATATTGTCGGCCTTAATCCCGGGTCCTCCATGAAAATCAATCGTTCATGTTATTGTCTATTAGTTTATACAAAATAGTCGGATTTGTTTTCCCTTCCCTGATAGGTACCCGACTTGTTTGTAGACTCCGAAACAAATTGGGAGGGAAATTTTCGCAATTGACTTAATTAATTTTCCTTCAACAAAGACGATTTAAGCTTCTATAATAATATTAAGTTTATTTTGTGATACTTTCTTTAACGTTTAGATCCATTGTATAGATGTAATTAAGATACTTACTATCAATTCGTACTGGAAAAGTCGTAAAAAATATCTTCATTTCCACATTTTATTATAGCAAAAGTAAAAGCAGATACAATGTAATTTAAATCCGGCGATTGACTAACGGCTAAGTACTCAATCGATACTTAAATATTTATTTCTTACTTAGTCCTTAGTTTGATTGGAATTTCGTCTGTGTAATCGGTGGTTAAGCACACAACCTATTATAAATTAATACCATTAACATTATACTTGTGTATATTCATACCCTTTACATACTGACTACTACTTAATGTAAGAAGTTCATTAGAATCTATAAAAAATACAACCTCTTCAAAAATGTCACACAATACACAGATTTGTATCTTACTTCATTTATATTTAAGGTATATTATAATCAAGCACTCTTGCAGAATCACGTGATACATAGCAACCCAAAATGCTCCCAAACACTGTACAATCAAACATCCTATTGATATATATACTCTATAATAAAAATAAATAAAATTGGAGTGTCTGTTTGTAATATTAAAATAACCGCTTTTTACTAAGTGCATTTGGATGTATACACGGTACATATTCCAAAACATTTTTTTTTACAGTTTTTGTCTGTCTGTCTGTCTGTTTGTTCCGGCTAATCTCTGAAACAGCTGGACCGATTTTGACGGGACTTTCACTGGCAGATAGCTGAAGTAATAAGGAGTAACTTAGGCTACTTTTATTTCAAAAAAACTTTTTTGTTAAATACCACGCGGACGAAGTCGCGGGTAAATATATATATGGTATTTATTGTTTTTCTAATCTATATTAAATTTTGACTACATGAAATTACTAATGTGCTAAAAAATTCAAGCCTTTTCCGAATCATTTTTATATAAATACACTTAAACGTCAGCAGTTCAATTTTCTTTCGCTTCGTTTAAAATCAATCTACGTGGAAGGTTCGTTAGCTTTATCAGCTCAAGATAAATAGTGAGGCAAGTCGCCATTCTATCGAACCATTAATTCTATATTGACGATATCAATCAGCAATTACTTGAGACGAGACGATTTAAAGCGAAATCTTTGGCGGTTAGTGACCTTTAATTATCATTTAGCGGAAAAGGGAAAATCTTCCAGCCAGGCGGGTGGTATGCCTGGCGGGGCAGCCGCTGTGCCCGGACGGTTATTATCGGGATCTTGTATATATGTAACGTGCTCCGAAAATTCTTATAACGCGTTTCAGGATTGTATGGAGAATTGTTAATTGTTCTTGATGTCGTCTTCAGCGCCATCTGTGTAGCTTGTGGTGTTGTTTTTTTTTTTTTTTTTTTTTTATTACGTTATAGGCAAGTATTTGATCTCGATCTCACCTGATGGTAAGTGACGATGAGATCTACGGTGGAGCATACTTGCCTAGGTAGGAAGGCGGCAGTAGATAGAGACGCTACATTCACTAGGCACATGCAGCGCAACTGATCTGACCCGCCATCCATGAATGGCAGCACCGAACATCATGCCGGAACACGGCTAGGCCGCTTGGCGACATGGCTTTGTTCAGTGGGTGATGACTAGCCACGGCCGAAGCCTACCACCAGTAGAGTTGTCACCTGGTTGGCACCACCCAGGGTCACGTGTAGGGTATCTCGAGGGTACTTATTTCTCCTACGGACGAAGGTGACTCGACCCGAAAAAAGAGGAGAGGTCACTATGATAATATAATATAGTAAAGTAATGATAAGATAATAACTGTACGGTCCCAAATCAAGCAACGCTTGTATTATGGGTACCGTACAATAGACTGGAGGGGATCCCATCCCCGTATATAAATAATTGTATGTATTATAGATTTACTATTTATATATGTAGTTCCAATGTAGGCGACGTGGCTCAGTGCACAAGCGGGTTGCGAGTTCGATTCCCGTTGTAGCACATATCGGATATCGGGTCGAAATTTTTCGCACATCATATCATAATACAAACGTTGCTTAGTTTGGGACCATATAGTTTGTGTGTTTGTCTGGTAATATAAAAAGTCATTCTGCTCACGATTTTATTCACGTTGACTTTTTTTTACGATCCCGTAAGAATGTTTTATACTATGCCTTGAATTTCTCGGAATATATCCTTATACGTATACTTTATCGACTTCGATATAAAGTTTCAACAATCTACTATTCATATGCATCAATGACGTCACACAACAGTTCAATATTCAAATTTTGATTTTGGAAAATGAGCACACCTCACCATAATTTGGATGCGTCCAATCAAACATGCAAATGCTGGTGACGTCATCGACGTTGTGTTTGCCACGCGAACCCGGAATTAGGGATTACGGACCTAATATTGAAGAGGTTGGGTTGATTTTAAAATCAGTTTTAAAACTACATCTTATACTAATAATGAGTTGATGACATCATTGTAACCATAGCTAACAAATTAACAGGTGCTACCACAAAAGTTAATGCAAAATATATAAAAATAATCTCCTATAATAAGTATTTTCATTCTCAAACGTTTTAGGTAGTGCGAAAAAATATTACATATCATTTAAAAATTCATTTTACTCCGAAAATTACACCCAATAAAGCTAAATGGTGTATTCGAAAATTGAAAATTCAATTTAAAAAAAGAAACGTAAGCTTATCAATCTATTCGAAATTTAAAATAAGTTCTTCAGAACTAGTAATCGGCACTCAAATTTGAATACACCGCTGCACCTATAAGATAAAAAAATATAAAAGAATTCTTTGGAAAAGCCAGCAGTTTCATTATGGTAATGATTTGTCCAATCTTTGATATTGCCCCGATTATGAACGTTTAGGCGTTAAAAGAACTCATTTTTGGAACAACGGCGGACCTTTTAAGGTCTCGCTTGTATATTCTTTCTTTCTCGTAATGTTTTTATTAAGCGATAAAATATTATTTACAATGTGAAGGTTCTGGGGTCAGAGTGAGAACACTAAGCACGTTTTTTGTTTGGGACCATTTTGGGCTGCTTTGTATCACGTGATTCTGCAAGAATGCTTGATGATCATATACTTTAAATACAAATGAAGTGAGATAAAATTCTGTGTATTCTATGACATTTTTGAAGATGTCGTATTTTTTATAGATTCTTATGAACTTCATCTTAATTTAAGTAGTAGTTAGTATGTAAAGTGTATGAATATACGGAAGTTTAATGTTAATGGTATTAAGTTATTAAGTTAGGTTGTGTGCTTAAACACCGATTACTCAGACGAAATTCCAATCAAACTAAGGACTAAGTAAAAGCCAAGTGTGTTGCGGGTTCCAGTTTATTTTTATAGTATCCATCCATAGCCATAGTATATTATTTTTCTTGATTTCATAGACTTTTACCCAACTTAAATCTCTATGGTAAGTATGGCCTATGCATTGACGTTTATGCAATCGATTAGTATAAGGATCGCTATTCATTATTGTTGTCTCCAGTTTCAATTGTGAAATATACGGAGTACACTAGATGGGGCTAAC
Source organism: Pheosia tremula (assembly GCA_905333125.1). Lineage (NCBI taxonomy): Eukaryota > Metazoa > Arthropoda > Insecta > Lepidoptera > Notodontidae > Pheosia > Pheosia tremula. Next base: position 8,775,312 of record HG995408.1, on the reverse strand, counting down.
ACCATCGTTCCCCTTACCATGAACTATTAAGGTGGAAGCGCTAGGTCAGGGCGCGAAATTCAAAATGTCAAGGGTTATTTACGAAAAAATTGGACATCTCTACGATGTAATTTAGTTTTTTGCGATATTGGCATTCTGCATTGGATTTCTCGATGTATTAAGTTTGCTTAAAAAAAAACCTAAAGCGATACGACACTTCAAAGTTAGTAAAAGTAGCGGTTTTTTTCGTAAAAAAATAAAAACCATTGATATTTAATTTAAGCTTCTACCTTAATGCGACTCAAATTTGAACCTCATATTGATCTATTTTGTAAATTTGTGCCATCAGACTTGATTAATGCGACATAATATACCAATTGAGGTTTCGGTTTGATTGGCATTAACTCTTCTATACGACTCTGCAATTTGTATAAAGTGTGGTTTTGCCAAACCAAAATAAACTTTAAGATATATTGTAAACTAGTTATAACGCGATGGACGTTCACACAAATGCTGTATAATTCGTACATCTGTTCCAGCGGTTTGTAAATGATACATGCTAGCTTTGCTGTGTTCATTTGCGGACTTAAGGTATAAGGTTTGAGCTTTTAATTTAGTTACTAACCATCTTTTTTTCGTGAATTTATTGCAAAATATGGATGCTCTAGGTTAGCTAAGCATTATTACCGCCATTTTAAGATTGCAATTGCTCTATTCATGTTGATCTCTTCAGTTTACAAACGGATATCCTTGCTTCTGATTCTGTGGCTTAGTGAAACTAAGCAACTAAACATAGTCACTTACAAAAACCTCAATACACGAATAAAGAAAATGGTAGAGTCACCTAGCATATTACTCTATCAGTACCTAGTACTCTAGGTACTAGTTTTGGTAGAGTAACTTTCTACACTATTATTTATATTATGTTAGTAGAGTAATATAGAGTATGTTTCTTCAAAAAATATTCCATAAACTTTGCACGTCGATATAAATCTTATTGGAAACAAGTTTTACTATACTAACCGTAAATATGAGTCGAGTAGCCGGTAAAATAGAGTGGACGCCGGGAAGGTGAAGGCAAGTAGGCAAGTGAAGGCAAGTAGAAGGTGAACGCAAGAATAACTAAATTGTAATAAACTCTTCCAAATTTTACTACTCTACTCTCCTAATCCCTTCTACATAGGTATAGTTAGTTACATAGTCAGTACTCTATTGTGCTCTATGCCGCTCTACCTCTGTACGTTCAGCTTAACATTATTTTATTTGTTTTTACTGCTTGTTACTTAAACCAAACAAAGCTGTTGTTGTACCAACTATTAAAATATTCACTGGTTAAGTTATAAATCACTGCTTTAACCCCAACCTAACCGCAACAAGTGAACACTTTAAATCCACGCCAAGTATAATGTTACTTTGTTCGAATTAAAATGGTTTAATCTAAACTATACCCGATACATCGTAATTAATTTGAAACTTGAAGTACGTGACTTGATTTTATTTAATTTATGATGTAACTTGCTCCGCCCCGCGGTGTTACCCGCGATTCAAAATTATGTCCCCTAAACTACCACTACCTATGCAAAAAATCATGTCGATCCTTTGCTCTATGAAAAATTAAAACAAATCTATCCCACGGGAACCATACATTTTACCGGGATAAATAGTAGCCTATGTGCTATTCCAGATAGATACTCTATCTTTGCGTCAAATTTCATCCAGATCCGTTCAGTCGTTCTGGCGTGAATGAGTAACAAACATCCATCCATCCAAACTTTCACATTTATAATATTAGTGGGATTATAACATTAATTTATTTTGGGAATTATAAGCGCAAGAGTTCATGGGTGCGAGAGGTTTTTCTACGACTTTCTGCTTTATAACGAAAAATAATGGCCAATCCGTTTATGTACATCTATACTAATATTATAAATGTGAAAGTTTGGATGGATGGATGGATGGATGTTTGTTCCTCTTTCACGCCCGAACGGCTGAACGGATCTGGATGACATTTGGCACGGAGTTAGATTATAGTCTGGAATAGCACATAGGCTGCTTTTTATCCCGGTAAAATGTATGGTTCCCGTGGGATAGATGTTTTAATTTTTCATACGTTTTATCGCGGGTAACACCGCCGGGCGCAGCTAGTTATTTATATTAATGAAGTACCTAGGTTATTTTATTTTTAATACGGGCTACATTAAGCAACGCTTGTAATATGGGTACCGTACAATTGACTGGGGGTGAGCTCATTATATAATACTTTTAATACATGACTCGGATACAAACATATATGCTCATCACACAATGTTGTTGCTAACTTTTTAATGATATTTATACACTGTGCAACTATAGCGATGTCAAAGTCAAAGTCAAATCATTTATTTCGTATAGGCCTACGGGGGCACTTACAAATTGTCATTACATTTTTTCCTTAACTCTACGTGTCACATTTAATCCGTAAAAAAAAATGTAACTCCCAACAAACAAAGATCATTAACTAAGATTTTCTGAAACATCAACCTTAAACAACTTCAACATTAATATACATCAAAAGATTCTTTCACGAAACACGGGCCGACCTGTTAATGAACATTCCTGAACATATATAATGTAAATAACGCTGAAAGCGACCAGATTTCAAGTCTGATATATGATACTTTAAATACTGGGTTACACTATTTTTGTGATGATCACACTAATATTATAAATGTGAAAGTTTGGATGGATGGATGTTTGTTACTCAATCACGCCAGAACGGCTAAACGGATATGGATGAAATTTGGACAAAGATAGATTATAGTCTGGAATAGCACATAGGCTACTTTTTATCCAGGTAATAAGGACATACTTTTTAATTGCGGGTAACACCGCGGGGCGCAGCTAGTTAATGAATACAATTGTTTTGACCTTATCATTAATGGATGCAGAGAGAAAATTGAATCTAGGTTTATACGAGTGAGTATAAATGGAAAATGTATGTTGGAAATTTGTAAGTAATACAATCTTAAGTATTTCCAAATTTCAATCATTACTAAGAACAGCAAACAAGGTTTAAAAAAAAGTACCTTGAATGTAAATTTCGCCAAAAACTAACCCCCGAGTGTATAAACGTTATCAAACGTCACATAGTACTGCGCACAAGAGTGTTTTTTTTTTTAATTTGGCATCACCATAGGTATTTTGCCAGTGTCAAGTAATATAAATTATTTCTGTTTTTGAATATATGCACAAGCCCAAAGGCTAGGCCCAAGTAAAATACCCCCCCATCCCTCAATCAGTAAAGTGATGGATACTTCACCGAAAGATTTTTCATGGATTTTTTGTGAGAAACTGAAAAGCCATGTTTCGTCACTCTGTTTCAATTACCTACACTTGTGCACTTTACCGAACCCATAATGGTTAATAATCCACTTATATCACTCACTATTACTCGCAGGAATACGAGTTTTTAGAAATTAAAACAACTGACGCCATGACTTTTCAGTTTCCCGCCAAACCCCCACAAGAGTGTTTCTTTGCGTTGTACTATATGACGATTGATAAAGTTATAAAACGTCTATAAATTCGAGGGTAATATTTTAGTGAAGATATTTTTGCTTAGACTTAAGAAACCAATAAAACAGTTTTCTAACGTAATTTTAGAAGCTTATCAAGTTCCACCTCATAAAGAACTTTATAAATATACTAAAGAAGAATTCCAGTTGAAAGACGCAAACAGAATAAGTAGTCGGACGCGGAAGAAATATAGACCAAAGTTGATATCAATGAGAATGCTTTGAAAATAGTAAAGAACAATAAGATTAAAGAGCCTTCGCTTTCAAAGGACTACGCGAATATCTTCTTTTGTTTGTCATAATGCTGTTTACACCGTAGCGAATATTATCAACTAGCTGTTGCCCGCGACTTCGTCCGCGCGGTATTTAACAAAGATAACGTGTATACATCCAAATGCACTTAGTAAAAAGCGATTATTTTAATATTACAAACAGACACTCCAATTTTATTTATATGTATAGATTGGCTTGAAAATAATATTCCACGAACAAATTATTTTCTTTTTTTTTTTATAATTATCTCTCTTCGGTCGTTCCCTCATGACTGAGGATCGTGATCATCACGGCAGCGCTTTGGATAGGACGAACTGTCTCCATCGGCTCCGGTCTGTGGCCATCTTCACCGCGGCGTAGAAGCGGGACGTTGGTGTTTCTTTCAGTTGGTCAGACCACCTGGTCGGGGACCGGCCTCGTGAACGTTTCCCTTCCACGTTTCCCACCATAGTGACTTTTTCTAAGCTGCTCTCGCCACGTCTTGGTAATTATGGGCAACACCAAAACCACTATAATAATATTACATCAGTACAACATATTGATTTCTTATAATTACGCGAATACTACACATTAAAATAAAAATAATTTAAAGGATTTTATTTTATGTATTTTACGTTCCCGACATCCTCGCGTGACCATGGTTGCTGTAAAGCAGCCGAAATGTAGGGAACGTAAAAACATAAAATAAATGCTATAGGATTTGTACAATTTCTTTATTTTAATCAATGATAAAATAAACTTGACGTGAAGCTGACATGAATTTGTTTTATATATATAGATTAACTAGTATACATTACATAACTGTGTAACTGGCAGCCATGTTAAATGCAACGGACAAAGTTGAATCCATTTTAAAGTTAGTTCCGTCCGGGCTTTTAGCGCAATAAATGCCTTCCTTCCTCTACTTTCTTAAAAGTTTCCTATAAAATAAAAAGATTTCCTTCTTATCCAGAACAAACGGGCATCTTAAGCATCGCTGCTGTCTCAGCGCCGATTTTTCTACTTTTATCCCAATCTGAATCCAAATGAAAGATTTTATTTCGGTTTCAAATATAACTTGTGTTATTTCTTATTATTTTCGTAACCCTTTTCGTCGGGTCCGTTGAATAACATAATTTTGAGCCTTTCTATAAAGGTTATTATTTTCTAAGTGAAGTTCCTACGGTAGGTAGTACATAACTTTGTTTTTATCGTAGACACGAATGTATTTCTTGCAACATAATTTTCGTTTATTTGTTGGTAGTAAAATAACTTTGATACTTATAACAATAATTCCAGGCCTTTTTTAATGTCCCACTGCTGGGCACGGGCCTCCTCTCAATGCGAGGGAGATTAGGCCATAGACCATCACGCTAGCCCAGTGCGGGTTGGCGGACTTCACACATCCTTCGAGGGGTTCTCTCAGACATGCAGGTTACCTCACGATGTTTTCCTTCACCGTTTAGCAAGTGATAATCACGGTTGAAAATGAGGTTCGCACATGAAATCCCAGAGGTGCAAGCCGGGGTTTCAACCTGCGATCCTCGTTACCAAGACAAGCGTTCTACCAACTTGGCTATCAATGCTTTGTTACCTATTCCCGCTTTATTAAATAAGAAACATAACTTTATGTGTAAAGAACTAAACGAACCGTGTCCCGCCAGGTGGCGCCAGTTTATAGGGTCATGAGCGAGACGACACGCGACACATGGATATTATACCTAGTATACAACACGAAGCATTTTTATCCTTACTGCTAATGAAAATAGAGGCTTGACTGCTATATCGTATTTCTTGAAATTTTATAATAAGGTTCTTTTGTGTGTAAGTCTTCGTACCTGGTTTGGCTAAGCTACTTTGAGATTGTCTGTGTGTGGAAAACGGTCGTACCGTATTTTGAGGATTACTCAAAAGAGGAAATATATGAATACTAGCTGCGCCCCGCGGTGTTACCCGCGAGTAATGTAGTATGAGTAGCCCAAGTGCTATTCCAGATTTTATAATCTATCTCTGTGCCAAATTTCATCCAGATCCGTTTAGCCGTTCTGGCGTGATTGAGTAACAAACACCCATCCATCCATCCAAACTTTCACATTTATAATATTAGTGGGATTAGTGGAATAGATAGTAATTTTGTCGATAGCTAATATAGATAAATAATGTACACTACAAAGTGTAATGATTGAGTGAAATAAAACTTTTTTTTTAAGGACGTTATCGCGTTTATTTTTTTGTTTTTACGACCTGCAAGACCTCAAGACACAGTGAGCTCTTTCTGCGTAGATCGCACCGCAAGTAACAACTAAATATGAGCGTACCCCCGTCAAACTATGACACTAGGACGTAAACTACCTCAGTCCTTCCGTGACCATGGTACACACAAAAAATAAACACGATATAATTCTTTAAAAAATAGTTTTATTTCAATGTGTAGTGTTCGCGTAAATATAAGAAATCGATTATGAGTGAATCCGAAGAATAATCTTAAAGACACAAAAATATTTTTTTAACAAAGGGGTGGATATAAATAGTCCACAGGTGCGAGTGAGAGTTTAGTTCATACTTTCGTTATATTCATGGCAATAAAAATGAAGTGGTGAATTCCATCAAACTATTTCCACGTTAAAGCCAACTTATTTACCTCTGGTAAACATACTAGCCAATAATTAAGGCTTTCACCGACCAATATCAACCGATTAAAAATATGCGTGTTCAATTGACCGATTTATAGGTTTTACACATTCAAAATGATCACTATTTTAATAAGGGTAGGCTTTATTGCATGGATTCAAAATTGGCTTCAATTTAAAAACAAATTATTTTTAAAGTACACTCAAGCACAAAATCATTGAGCAAATTACATTCCACTCTAACAATAAGCACATACGGCCCAAAACCATTGCTTCCTACGATAAACTAAGTCATCTGTCAAAACGTCGAACACAACACACGTACCCATGTTACGCAGCTGTCAATAACATTTGGTTCGTACAATGCATTGATTGTCTTCGCAAAAAAGAACCCTATTCTATTCATTGTTCTGTTGAATTATGGACATTGGGGTCATGGTATTGGAATTAATGTTCGTTTACTGTATTACTTTTAAATCTAATAAATATTTGATTAAAAAAAAAAGATAAGCCGGCTGAGTTTCTCGCCGGATCTTCTCATTTGAGGTCGCATTCCGATCGGATTGTAGTTGAGAAAAAAAAAGTAAATGACAATTTGTAAGTGCCTCCGTAGGCCTATACGAAATAAATGATTTGACTTTGACTTATTTTAATAGTGATAAAAGTGTATGGTATCGACTTATTTAAAATACTGTAAAGACGAAGCCGTTTCTTATAAGAAAAACATTTGTAAATCTAGTGCTATGCCTGTAGCTTTACAAGCTTTCAGAGTAATGTAAAAAATTCGTAGCGATTGATGTGCGTTCTGCCACATTTTTTTAAATTATAATGATGTTTTGATTTTTTTACATTTACGCGAATACTACACATTGAAATAAAACTAATTTTAAGAATAACAACTAAATATGGGACCGTCCCGACCGACCCGTCAAACTATGGCACTAGGACGTCAACCACCTCAGTCCTCCCGTGACCATGGTTAAGCATGGTAAAGCAGTCGAAACGTCAGGAACGTAAAATCAAAAATAAACCGCGATATAATTCTTAAAATTAATTTTATTATAATGATGTGTTTTTTTATTTCTTTAACATACTAGAAGGTGCATTAGTAACTCTTAGATATGCAGGATTTCTTACCATTACCGTCACCGTTTTAACAAGGGATAATCATCACCTAATTCATGAAAAAATAATCTTGTGATCAGCGAAAAATTTTCCGAGATATATCAAGCCAAAATAAACCATCACGACGTTAAGATTTGGCTTGTATTCATTATGTGCTCTCAACTGTGACGGGGCATAAAATAAATCTCACTCATATTCTTTACAAAAGCCGGATTTTTTTTGGCTTCCCGACGTTTTAAGTGGCTCTTCCGCTTTTAAATTGAGAACACACTTGGTATATAACTGTTATTTATTAAATTAATGGTCTGTTTTTTTCTGGTAATAGAGTAAATAGATGATTTACATATTTGGAGAAACCTAGTACTTTATACAGTGTGTAAGTGGCGTGATAACGAAAACATTAGGTGAAGGTTACACTTAATGCTTATAATAAAATGAAATAAATCATTTTTGACGTAAGACATGGGTTACAAATGTTCTCATTTTTGACCACGCAATGTATCGTATACATAGCGATCACAACCCAACCTTCCGCGCTATACCTGACCCGTGTGCGTCACGACCGCGCTCAAGCGTAACGAGTTTTAATTTACATTGCAGTCCAAGTTAGTATTTTTTTTGTTTTAATTTATAATCATGTTCAGACTTGTATTACGATTTCATGCTAAAATTGATTTAAAAAGACCTGAAAAGGTGCGTAAAATTCATACAAAGATCGACGGAAAATTTCAAATCTGGGGTTTTAGAATCATCACTTGAATCCATTGTATACGTTTCGTTACGAAGCCACTTACACCTGTATTTTACTAATAAACAGATTTTGTCATTAGTCATAAGTATCGCCTAATTGAAATAATGTACATTAATTGAATAAATGTTCGTTAATATTCTAATTATTTTTATGTTGACTGTACCGCAAAAATAGGTTCATATTTTTACTCACTTTGTGACTATATATTTTATACAAAAATACTTAAGTAATTTAATTCGAATCCCTTAACTTAATTTGAATTTATTATAGATCGGTTTACATAACACTGAAAGAAATATAAGTAACCACGATCTCGCTGATTCTTTTTCCCAACCCCCGACTTCCCAAAACGGAATTACTCAAGACACAAGCAATTTCCTCGCGTACGAGACTACGGTCTTACATTTTTTCCCTTCCCCTGTCGGCCCTTATAAATCTCGCACGACAGACTACTCTGACGTCACGTCAGTCCTGAGCCGCGAATAAATCATAACTGAGTCTTTTCGGAGGCTCAACATGTAATGTTATGGTCCAGTATTTTTTTTTTCGTTGTCTTCCATCGCGTAAATACTTCACACACGGTATTTTTTTTGAGCGATTGTTGGAGACATAGAATACTATTTTTATAAAAAAAGCTTAGTAGCTATTTTATGGTTTGAGCTATGGTGTTTTTTAATACTCGCCATTTTCTCTGAAGTAATGCAGATCGTAAAAGGGAAAATCATATTCAGATCTTTACAGCGGTCTTAAGATTAGAATATTCATACAACCAAACATACTCTCACCGGTGACTCATACTATTTAGGGAACAGATTACTACAATGCGTTGTAATTTGGTCGTAAATTTGTTAAATTTTAATGAATCTACAAGCAAATGTTAATATGATTTAATATTTTCAATGTCCTCTTCATTTTAAAATCATCTCTGATTGCAATAGAAGGCCAGTTTCTAGTATAATTCCCTGGGTTGTTTAACTACCGATATTTTTGAGATGCTGAATTCTAGTTTAAGGGACTATGGTTCTGTATCTTATCTCAGGCGAATACGGGCTAAGGCTCCAAAGCATTTTGGACCTTTTGTGCTTGCCCTTTCAATGCTGGTTTTCCATTTACAGGGCGCAGCTTTAAAACATCTGAAGATGGTTTGGTTTTTTCCAGTGAATTGAAAAAATCTGGATACGACAGTATATAGCCCTACCAGTGCTGCACGAGTGGAATGGAGATTGTTGAAAAATTAATAAAAATTGAAAAACATGTATTTTCTACGAACAATCATATTTTTTTAAGTGGTAGCCACTTGTCTGGACGCAACAGTCGGCCGAATTGAGCGCTCATACGAGTGCCGTGTTCAGATAAAAATAACATGTTTCGCTTTTTTTTATAGCCATACGAACGAACCAACTATACGGTTCCACACTAAGCAACTCTTGTATTATGGGTACCGTACAATGGACTGCGGGTGAACCCAGTATTACTTATATAGGTATTAAACATCTATGACTTGGGTACAAAGATTCGTGCTCATCACACCAAGTTTGTCCCTACCAGTACTCGAACCCGGGACCCTCGGCGCAGAAAGCAGGGTCACTACCAACAGCGCTCAGGCGTACGTTTTACTTTTTTTAATGTCCCACTATTAGGCACCGGGCCCACCATCAATGCGAGGGATTAGGCCATAGTCCACCATGCTGACTTAATGCTGGTTAGTGACTATAAAACCATTAATGCAATTACAATAATAACATCTCCAAATCTCTTTAAATAACAGGCATTTTCAAACAAACAGGGAAACAGTACAATCTCAGCTCAACCGTCCAATTAAGCTGAGCTTCTAAAAAAACTCTGCTGTTGCTTTTTATTAGCAATTCTGGGTGCAAGGAAGATGTCGGGAGGTCTGCTTGCGCTGGCTTACAGTGATATTGCAGCAATGCTTAAACCTGGAGGACATACGGGAGTATATTTTGCTAAACAAATTATCGAAAACTAATCATAGTCTGTTCATATTTTCGTGTGACCAAGGACCGTGATGTGTATAAGTTCATGGAGGAGGCCCATGCTATCCAAGACATTGTTATCATGATCAACTTATATATAACGTTAAAACATAAGATAGTTGGTTCTCTGTAATATCTTTCAGTTACTAAAATCCTGTAAATATAGTAGTAGCAGTAAACTAAAGTGTAGTGTTGCTGATAATTACAACATTGTTATTATTTGATAAATCCTTGCCGGCCAAGTACTTACAAATTCAAAATTCGAAACAGAAGAATTCGGAGTCTTTTTCTTCCCAAGCTCTGTCACGATATTTGAAGTTGTCATTCAAAACGACATTCCGTGCATTCGTGAATGAATGAAGGACACGCCGTTTTCATATCATTATGTCACATCCATTATTTTATTTGTAATGTGTATTTATTGAATGTTTTATTGCTATTAATTACTTGACATTAGCAAAATACCCGCAAAGTTGTGGGTGAGGCCATTTGCATATCCATTTTATTTCATCGCATTTCATTTCGTATATAAAGAAGAAGAGGAAAACGAACCATTACATCGGACATATAGAGGTGAGTAGCGAGATATTTTAATTGAACATTTGAAAATGGAACAAAAAATAGAGTGATAATGCCATTTTTATACTACGTCTGAGCTTTTGTTCGTTAAAATTATTCCCCGTATATCACTCTTAGTGTTTCATTAATGTTAGTTTTAATCTGTGGACCTCGAGGCTCGCGCAATTATACCTCCTCCATACGAAACCAAGTCCCCAGGCTAAGCTGTTGTGCACAGAAATTGCCTTTGTTACATTACAATTTAAGCACTGTTTATTAGCTTTGTGTTTTAAACTTATGTGACTAATAACGAAACATTGTTTTAGAATGTATTCTTATTTGAATATAAGTGGTCTTTACGCCTGGTGTACAGGGATCAACTTGCCAAACAGAGTGAACCGGGCATATCTTAGTTATGACTGAATTTAAGGGATCTATTAATGCTGCCGTTTGTTTTTAGTGTTTCAATATGTAAGTATATATCAGCGTGAAGATATTGTTTGATCATATCGTGCGCAGCCGTGCAGATTTCTCTATGTCAAGTGCGTGATTATTCGTAAGCTAACTGTATAGTTTATAGTCTACAGTCTACTAGTACAAAATGTCTAAATACGGTAAACTATGAAGTATACAGTTAGCTTACGAATAATCTCGCACTTGACCTACTGATTTCTATTTCCCTACCAATGTTGTAATCGTTATAGTATAATAGGTTAACCTTGCTCTTTCAGAGATAGCTAGTTTACGCTTTTATTAGTTGGTTCCCTTATTTGAAGTCTAACAAATCTAAAAACAAGGACTCCTACTCTATACAAATGAATCTTCTAAATTTGCCTTGTAGATTTTTTTACAGGATTTTGTGTAGGAGGAGTCGGAACACAAAATATTAATAGTAGCAGAGAAAACATAGACAAATTATATTACGCACATATATTCTTTCATCGCAAAACAAATACGCGCACAGTAAAATATTTATTTAGTTGAGTACAATCAAAAGGATAAATGTTCTCGATATAGTTTTTTCTGTTCTATTTTATTTTGTGAGTCTACGATCCAGCTTACTCACGACCTTACTAATTAAGTTTCGGTTACTCATATGAGTAATAGAAAAAATCTTATAAAATAAAGGAGAGAATCATCGAAATTATAGTTACAACACTATATATAAGGTGTGACAATAACAGTATAAAATATTTTAACAACCAACAGTTGGTTATAAAGATAACGTTCTCAAAAAAAAAAAAAAAATTCTTTGGAAAAAATAGGTAGTTTTGAAATAAAACTCTTTTTACGGGTTTATCGCGTTTATATTATGTTTTGTCCTCCCGTGACCATGGTTGCTGTACAGTAGCCGAAATGTCGGGAACGTAAAAAACTTAATATAAACGCGATAAAATCCGAAAAAATAGTTTTATTTCAATGTGTAGGTAGTTTTGTTTAGTAATTCATGTAACAAATGCGTACATCATTTTTCTAAGCTATCGAGTTTCAAATCTATCTAATCAAGGTTCCAACAACAACAAAACAAAACACAATCGACAAAACAAAAGTTACATGATAAAAATAATAAAGACGAGTTCAGTCAATCTTAAAAATACCTCGCACTTCATAATTTTACGCATTATTACCGTTCTTTGAAGCTAAAAGGGTAAAATAAATATTTTCTTATCATCACCAAGCATTTTTTTCACAAAGCAACACTTTCTAATCTGTAGAGCAGCACGCTAAAAAGATATGAACAAATGGTATGGAAATTAAAATAACATTTTTGACAGTGACAAATGTGTTTCTTCGCCTGCCTACCCGTCCCCAGAGCTAAACATGAAGATAAATAAGCAAATAGAATAAATTAAATCTTCTAAGTATATAACAACATTTATTTCCCACAAGGGCTATAAAAAAATATTAGTTAAGATTAGGGCTGTTACGAGTTCGAAAATAACGTCGAATAGTGTACACGTGTCTCTTTGATGAAAGAGGTTTTAGGACACTAAGCACCTTTCAATTGGTATACTTACTACCTCGAACGATTTCCGAGAAAAATATATGTGACAACCACACGCTCGAGTGATCTTAATAAGGCTTCCTTTCCTTTTGAGATGCGGTACCTAAAATACAGCTACTCGCTTCAAGGAATTATACTGTTTGTACTCTGTACTATAATTGTATCACAATACGGCAGAGATTCTAATTTTACTAGCCCTGTACAATGAAAAATGCTATAGACAATGTAAATAATTTTGGTTTTTTTTCAGAGACCATAGTTGATGTTTTTAAAATAGAGAAGACAATAGAGCAACAGTCTTGCTACTTTTTTAAACTAAAAATGTAGCTCTTTGGATTTTAATATTAATTTATTTAAATATTAAGAATTGTATTTAATTATTCGTACTAAGCTTTACGATTTATGAATTTATATTTAAAAAATTAAAACATTTTTTATATTAATTGTATTGAACAGCCCTAATAAACTTCTAACAGCAAAAAAAGCTATAATATTCCATTTCCGTGCCATATGTGTTTACGAATCTAATAATATTTCTTAGATAGCAAAGTATACTTAGTTGTATTTCCTCATATTATTATTAATCTGTACACATTTCTTGTTTTTTTTTTCGAAAACAATCATAGAGTTAGCACCGCATTGCAATCGTAAATTCTTCCAGTATTCGAACCTACATGTATATTTATGACTAGAGATATAACTGTTAAAGCTGTATCTTTAATACAAGCCTCGTTTCGTAACGGTCGGTAAATCAGATAGTCGTGGGTAGGGGTCGGTAAATGGTCGGTAAAATAATTTATATTAAGTCTAGCACAAATAGTGTAATATATGTTAGGAGGTCAAGGTTGATTTGTAAAGATAAAATTAAAAATGCCAAAATTAAATGATTACTTTATTTTTCTGTAAGTGTTATTTATGACGAAAATCACATATAATTTATGCATATATTATAATTTTGTTTATCCATGTATTTTAAGGTGATCGGTATAACCAACTCGATACTATTTTCAGTGAGGTCTTATATGAATTTATAAAAAAAAAAAAAAACACTGATCTCTGATATCTTCGGAAACGTAGACAATGCAATATACAAAGTGCAAATGAATTAACGCAATAAACGAAATTAATTTTTTGATGCGTCGGAGTTTTGAGTTTTTGTGTATTTTCACTAACGCCTTCTGTGTTCATTCTCTACCAAACCTTGTAGAGAAATAACTACGAACGAGAGCTTTCAATGATGCACTTTCGGACAGATAGTTTGTCTTGTCATATCATAATTCATACCTTTAGCATAAATAATCCAATAAACCATTTTCGAAGGGTTCTAAATCTAGCCTCAAGTGTTTGTATTGTCATGGTTTAAAGATCCCCTTACTTTGGGAACAAGTTGGTTAAGTACAGTTAAGAGCACTATACTATTTGATAAGTGAGTAAAGGGTCCCAGTTTTGTTTGTTTTCAGTTCGCGAAGAGATTATTAGGGCCGTAGATGCTGCGTCTTTGGTAGCTAAACTATGTCATATGTTTAGACAGTATCGGTATGTCATATGTTTAGACAAGCTTGTGCCTAGACTTGGTATTCCAAGCTGGACTCCTCTGCCAAAGCATGATGGAAATTTGTTCATAGAGCGGTGGGTTCATTCATAGTTGGACAGAACTTTGATATGTTATAGATCAGCCCCTCATTTTACAATGCCACAACATTACAAAGCATTATTCTTCTGTAAAATGCTTTGTAAACTTCTATAACGCTATTCAGAAACGGTATAGGTACTTACTCGTGAATCTGCGCCTCTTAAGCGTATTTTTAATCTGTTTGTAAAGTTGGGATTTTGATATGTATATTTAGTGAAAAATAAAACAATTTGCTCACGAATAATCATAATTGTTATTTTGTTGGGAGCGAAATTTATTTTTTTAAATAATTATGTCGAAATTCTGACTTCACATAATAGCGAGGCTTTTTTAGCGCATTCGTAGCGCTAAAAGGAGCTGGTTCCAAATATTTTCTATACTTTTTCTGTAAAACCCTGTATAAATATAGGGGTAGATATTATAAAAATAAGATAGTGATCCTTCCTTGGCCTCAAAATTAAAATATAAGACACTCATTTAAAACGTAATGTGAGGCAATTCTTCTAATACGTGACCTGCTCTACAACTAGAGCTTTTTGATAGCTACTTGAACTTTGACCTACTTTCTCTGACTGTTGGTAGAGGTTACTTTGGCAACTTTTACTTCTAATTGTGTTTTGTTTTTTTCCATGTACGCTATCATAAAACGCGCTGATCCACGATATACTCTACGGTTTATTTGATATGTGATATTAAACAATGGAGCTTTGCGACACTCCATTGCCATCTAAAACTCGCATGAAACGTGACCCACTCTACAATTGTAGAGCTTTTCGATAGAGCGCAAACTTTTATTTTAAAACTACCCGCGTATAGGATTACGAGAGAAATAGTGGCTTCCCCTCTGTTGTTTGTTTCTTTTTTATATTTTAATTATTATTCTGATGGATAATCAGACCTCTTCTACATTTTTCTTTTATCTTCTTAATTTATTTCGGTATAGTAATGATAAGATCGTTGAACTAACACAGTTCCTTACAATTAAGTCACTTAATTAAATTAATAATCAGTTATTATACATGACATTATAAATAACTATTTTATTATTAGCGCGTTTATTTTATGTTTCCTTGTATCCTCCCGTCCGTTACTGGTTGCTGTAAAGCAGCCGAAACGCCGAGAACGTAAACACATAAAATAAACGCGATAAAATCCGTAAAATTAATTCTATTTAATGTAATGTAATACTCGCGTAAATATAAGAAATCAATAACATTACATTTGATTATAATACAATGTTATCACCTCCATGAAGCTATAAAATATCGAGGGCAACACATATCCCGCACAATATCTTAGGAAAATATCACAAGAACCAGAGGAGGTTTATTAGATTGTGTCTAGTTATCGCCTGCCTGCGAGATGGAATATAATTCTTATAACTAGTTACATTGAGTTATAAATATATTGGTAAAGTAGGTGTGTTATTGGAGAAGAATACTGCGAATACCGTGGACAGCCAAACGAACTAACGTCTCAATTCTGTCACAGCTGAAAATCAAGACCGATTGTCTACCTTATGTCATCGCCGTATACTGAGCTATTCTGGCCACATCGCCAGACGTGGCGACATCAGCTTATAAAAGCTCATTGTGGTGGGAAACGTGGAAGGGAA
Organism: Pheosia tremula; assembly: GCA_905333125.1. Classification (NCBI taxonomy): domain Eukaryota; kingdom Metazoa; phylum Arthropoda; class Insecta; order Lepidoptera; family Notodontidae; genus Pheosia; species Pheosia tremula. The sequence continues at coordinate 8,759,216 of HG995408.1, read as the reverse complement.
ACGTTCACGAGGCCGGTCCCCAACCAGGTCTGACCAACTTAAAGAAACACCAATGTCCCGCTTCTACGCTGCGCTGCCACAGACCGGAGCCGATGGAGACAGTTCGTCCGATCCAAAGAACTGCCGTGATGATCACGATCCTCAGCCATGAGGGAACGACCGAAGAGATAGGTGTGTTATTAAAAACACTAAGGAGACGAGGCCAGGCACGTGAGGGTCGACCGCTCGGGTACATGCCTCGCGCGGCCGTGTCAGCCTTGATCAGTCACGCAAAGTTGACATAAAGAGTGCGGGAAACAATAAATGATAGTGCTCGGACGAAGCAGCGGTTCTGCCTCGGGTGAACCATTGAGCGAGCAAGGCAACAAAGAAAAAAATTTACAACAGAAGAGAGCTTTACAAACAAGTCGAGATAAGGAATTTAATTTGATACAATGCTCTAGATTGTTATACAGGTTACCTGTTCTTACCAGCAAATTCACGTCACAAAGCAACGACCTATATAAGAAGATCTTATCAAACGAAATAGCCAAATTCTCGACATATTATTATATTCGCTGGCAAATATAGCTGGATTACATTGCAAAATTGTATGAGAAAATTCTAGATTAGATTCGGCGTCCTGATTTGGATATCTCCGATCGTGTAATAGGATTTAACATATGAAAGTAGGTGCCAATAAGGCCGAGCAGGATCGAGCAAAATAATTCCGTTGAAAGAAATATATAGTTTTTTTTTACCTACGTATCAGTGGTTCCGGCGTGACTGAGGCTGTATTTATTAATAAATTGCTGCGTCCCGTGATTAAAAAGTATGTCCTTTACCTCTGTCCTTTTTTCGGGAAAAAAAATTGCATTTTCTGATCCCTAAACTACCACTGCCTATGCAAAAAATCATGTCGATTCTTTGCTCTATGAAAGATTTAAACAAATCTCCACGGGAATAATACATTTTACCGAAAAAAAAAGGATTATTCCGTACTATAATCTATCTCTGTGCCAAATTTCATCGAGATCCGTTCAGCCATTCTGGCGTGATTGAGTAACAAACATCCATCCATCTATCCAAACTAGCTTTGAAGTATTATTTGTGTTTAGCTTTCGATAAGTTTTACACAGAACAGCGCCAATATTTAACAATAAATTAACACCTTTTGAAATCAATTTGGTTCAGTTGATCGTAAAATTAACTGAAGCAACCAGTCTAATAACTTAATTTCCATCAGAGTTGATTATGCCAGTGATTGATTATATTTGAGCAGCCATTTATGGGATGATAGATCGATTTTGGAACAAATTGCATTGAGGCGTTTAAAAGGTCTAAGGTTAAGTGAACAAATACATCGTGAATTAAATAAGATTGAACCAAGAAAAAAATACAACCGAGTTCAGAACCTCCTTTTTGTAAGACGAGTAAAAATAACTATATTGTATTGACATTATAGTATATCATCTCATATTATTATTAGCCCATATAAATAAAATGGGTATTTTAACGTGGGTTTTATACAGAAAGTTTTCCTCCCAAATTCAAGGAAATTGCACTCACTCAAATAGAGTTTGTAATTTAATTTTAACTGGCTGAAAAATGCCTATGAATTTGGTTTGTAATATGTCTTAGAAACATCCATTTAGTGATCAAAGTGACAGTACCGTTCATAATTAATATTACAATACCTAGTGCTGTTGACGGCCTGCATAGAAATACTCCGTCTCTCTCCCACCCCCTACCCCATATATCAAGCTACATCCTCCCTTTCTAGATAATGTTAATCATGTCCCGTATACCGTGGACACGAGAGAAATTGCTTCATTAATGTATTTTTTGTTCTATTTTTCTTCTCTTCTCAGATGTATTTCCTTTTACATGTATATTGAGAATGGTTGATGTTATTACTATTGCTTAGGCAAAGATACGTTTGTTTATAAAAAACTAGGCGTCCCAGCGAATTTCAAACACATATTCTTAAAAAAAAAAAATTATAAGGTAATATTAAATATTATATTGCTTAGTGTGGACCGTATAGTTGGTGTGTTCGTCTGGCGATATATATTACAATTCTCAAGACCTTAAAGTTCAGGTTGCAGCTTTATAGATATTTCATAAAACTATATAATTATATTTCTCCGCTAGTAAAAGCTCTCGAGTCCCAGTATACACTTAGAATAATAATTAACGCGGTATTTTCTGCAAAAATGTCTACGAACTGCTTATCCCTAGACCTTACGGCTTAGGCATCATTAAAATTCACTCGTCAACGAGACGGCCAGCGTGTTCGGTCAGCGTTTTAGTAATAAATATCTGTCAGCAAATATACAATCTGACGGAGTTTGTCTCGTTAATCTGGGTTTCAAAAACGTAGGTACTTATATTATTTTTTTGGCACACCGTTACAATTGCTTTGCTATTACGAACTCATTAGAATGTACATATTTTTTTTTAATGAAAAATGTGTCAGTAATTTTAATGATGTGTTACTTCACCCAAAATATAGAACTTTCAGCAACAAGCTACAGGGACACGCCATTTTCATGTCTTCATGTCACATCCATTATTTTATTTATAATGTTAATTTATTGAATTAAATATTGCTATTAATTACTTGACACTGGCCAAATACCCGCTAAGTTGCGGGTGAGGCCATATTCATATCCATTTTATTTCATCGCATCTCATTTCGTAAAAAAGAAGAAGAAAAACAAGCTACAGAAATAAAACTAATTATACGGATTTTATCGCGTTTATTTTTAGTTTTTTATGTTCGCGATGTTTCGGCTGCTTTGCAATAAGCAATATGTAGTATTCGCGTAAATATATGTCATTTATATTACTCCAGCCCTTTTTTATGTCCCACTGCTGGGCACGGGCCTCCCCTCAATGTGAGGGGGGATTAGGCCATAGTCCACCACGCTGGCCCAGTGCGGGTTGGCAGACTTCACACATCTTTCGAGGGGTTCTCTTAGACAGGCATGTTTCCTCACAATATTTTCCTTCACCGTTTAGCAAGTGATAATCTTGGTTGAAAATGAGATTCGCACGTGAAAAATCCCAGAGGTGCGAGCCGGGTTTGAACCTGCAATCCTCGTTACCGAGGCAAGCGTTCTACTAACTTGGCTATCACTGCATTCACGTAAATATAAGTAATCAATAAGAATACTTTTTCGAAATAAATTAACACAATAGTGGCTCGCCGCCATATGTTACACGGCGCCATAAGTTTGTTGTCATGGTGATATTCCCCAAATCTAGCGGCGGGATCGAGCTGACATTGCCTGTTTCACGTTTAATCCTAGCTGACGCTTCCAATGTGGCGTTAAGAGCGTTCCCCTGAAAGCTTAAATAATGCCGGCCTACGATGTTTTTGTTACGAGTTTCCTCACACGGAATTGTGATTCTTAGTTTGTGTTTTGTTGTATATTCGACCTTTACCACTGAGCTTTAAAATCGTACGTATATGTGACGTATGAATTTCTCAAGTAAATTACTTAGCGCTACGAGCTCTAGCTATGCAAAGCACTAAACAATTTATTTTAATTTTTGCAAAGAGTATTTAGCGGAACCAAACTTTTTAAGTTGGTGGTATATTCTGGTTCATAATCTTTTTTAAGTCATACCCAAATCGTTTATTTCGTATAGGGCTACTACTTACAAATTGTGATTTTTTTTCTTAACTCTTCACCTTCTTAACTCTTAACCGGTTCGGAACGCGACCTCATCTGAAAAGATCATGATTTTTACAAATAATATAAAAATAAGCTCCAGTGTGTTGCCATGCGAGGCGCACACACACTACACTTTGACATCATATATCATGATATTTGAATGTTTTTTTTTTGAGAACACTTACCAGCTTTGAAAATTATTTATTTCCATTTAGTCTGTACAACTGTTCAGTCGCGGGTGGTCTATACTATCTTTGGCTTAAGATTTGTAGCTATTTTAACAGTTTTTTTTGTAGTTATAAACGTTTTATACCAAGTAGGTACATTTTTGCTGAACTCTACCAAGTTCACTAGTATTAGAACATAATTCCATAGAGAATATACACTTAATGAGGATTATATCAAATTACTTGTCCCAAACGCCGATCTGAAATAGCTTAGTTCAAAGGCAATTAATTTTATACTAATTAACTTTGAGGAGCTCTACTTGAGGGAAGAAAGGGCATTCAATTATTAATCACCTTAAGAGTTTTTATTTTGATAATTATTGTGGTATGAAATAATAATTCAATCAATTTTAATTAAAACATCGTTATTGATTTCGTATATTTACGCGAATACTACACATTGAAATAAAACTATTTTTAAGGTATTTATCGCGTTTAAACAACGTACTGAGAGCTATGAAGAATGAATTTTAATTGATTTGATAAAATGTTTGTAATTGAATCTACGTAAGTATATCATAAAACTAGGTTCCAATTTAAGCAAAAGATGATTAAATGGAAAAGTATGATGTACATACTTACCCAAATATGTTGACGTAAAATATAGGCACCTACTAAGGTCAATAACCTCAATGTTGACGCGTTGCCAAACATCCCTTTGGTACGAAGCCCCAATCCTACTAAACCGTGACATTTAACGATGGTCAGCGAATTTCAAATGCATATAAACTGTTATTTTCCAAATTCGAATCTATTATTTTTTATAAAATCAAATACAATTTAAAATAACCACTATTTAATAGGGTTTTAATAAAAAAATACACATACTCAATAATGGATAATTAAGGCGACCAAAAATGAGATTAAGTAAATTGGAATAATAGCGTTCTTACCCTGGAAGGAAGGTAAACGTGGTCATTCCTTATCTACCAACTATAACAAAAAATAATACCAGCCCTTTTTAATGTCACACTGCTGGTCACGGGCCTCCCCTCAATTTGAGGGGCATTAGGCCATAGACTACCACGCTGGCCCAAAGCGAGATGGCTATCTACCAACAACCACATGAAAAATAAATTGTTGTTACTATCTACTAAAATGGTTTTGCTAATATAAAACATACGAAATCAACAACACTATACCTATATCAAACGAATTTAACAAAGTTTTAACACCAGCCAACAAGCTTGTAAAACAATGTAGTACTCTGATAAATGCAAATTGATACATACTGTCCATAGAAATAAGATTCATTTTTAGATGAATTCGAGCGTCGAGTTGTACTGTAGGTATAACCCGGCTGAGTTGGCGGTGCCGGTCGTTCGTGCTCCTCCTTCTGTCATAGCGAACTCCTTAATTAGGTCAAGAAATGTAAGGGGCACCACTGAGATATTGTTGGCCGTAGGGTTGACATTTTGTCTTCATAATGAAAGTGCAATACTTTTTAACGACGTTTTAATCCGTACAAGTTCGTGGAAAATCCTATGCCAAGCGATTTTATGTTCAACTAGTACTTAATTATGAGCTAAAACTGTTTTCTTGTTATTGGGTTCCGTAACTTAAAGATAAGTCTTACGAAATTATTACGACCGTCTGTCCTATTATCACAAAACATTTCAAATTGTTTATCACAGTAACATAAAATTTAGAATGATTACATAGAGACTTTGATATTTTTTTAAGAGTAACCTATCTACTAAACGACATTAATAACTAAGATATTCCATTCAAGTGACATTACCCCAATAAATAATGAAAAATTGTTTTATACAATAAAGGATAATACTAATTATAAAATTATTAGTCAGATTTAAATATTCTTAATTTTAAAGCTGGCAACCATAATTGCCGCCTCTACTTGATATTTGTCGACACTTCGCTCTGAGTTTTATTGCTGAATGAATGAACTGAAACTGCAGTAAAGGGTCGGCTTTATTGCGGTTTCCAGTTTGTCGCGTTTTAACTGAAAACTTTGAGAAGATTACTATTGTAAGGTTAAACAATTCTTGAGTGCAAATTCATTATACTTTTAAAGATTATTTTATACACTTTTTAACCAGTGCAGTAGTCACATCTAGAGATCAAAACGTTTCCAAGCCAGACTCGCAACGGCACGCGTTTAGTCAGTACACACCTAAACTATCCAGTTCTTCTTTGTTTACGAAATGAGATGCGATGAAATAAAAATGGATATGAATATAGCCTCAGCCACAACTTAGCGGGTATTTTGCCAATGTCAAGTAATTAATAGCAATAACACATTCAATAAATACACGTTATAAATAAAATAATGGATGTGACATGATGATATGAAGATGGCGTAACTATTCCAGTTATGGCATTTTAAAATCATATTTGACGTTCCAAAATCTGATAGTTCCCATTTCACGCGTCGAGTGACGTGCGTCGTGGCGCGATGCCAGCGCCGTATCCCGGATAACAGCCCCCGGATACTGCGCATTAGCAGACAATTCCTAATGTTCGGATACTCGGGCAACGTTTATTACCACTTTGTAGAGACTATTTGCCAGGCTATTTTGGTATCTCGGTCACTTTAATGTGACATTTTCCGAATAATAATACGCTTATGTATCGCAGAGATTCTTTCTTTATTTTTATTATGCATAGAGTATCTGGAAGTACCAATTTACACTGTGGTCATGAAGACTGCTGTTATTATTTTTTTGACACACAAAATTGCAATGAACAACGGCATATTCACATAATAAAGTTTACAGTATAAATATGAATTTTACACTATTTCTAAAGTATAATATACAAATTATACATTGTGTCAATTAGCGTAGATACAACCTTTTCCCGGGGGTTCCATAAATGTGTAATGGAGTTTAATTACCAAGCGTCTAACTTTAAGCAGTCTGCTTGTAAAAAAAAATTCTTAATATACACTTATGAGAAACAGTGATCTATGGCCATTCTATAAAAGTTACACCCAAACGCCTTCTTAAAAATATTTAGTTACATAGCACTTAATAAAGATTAACTATTGTACTAGAGAGTTCATGTATTTTCAATTTTATAATAAACTAGCTGTTGCCCGCGACTTCGGCCGCGTGGTATTTAACAAAGATAACCGTTGACAACAGCAGGCTCGCGCGGTCTGAGCCCGCGGGACGCATTGCAGGTTGTTGCTATCAAACTTAATCAGGCGCTGCGCTGCAACATTGGTTTTAATTTTTTTTCATGAGATCCTATTTTGTTTTTCTAAAATAAAAGTAGCCTAAGTTACTCTTTGTTACATCAGCTATCTGCCAGTGAAAGTCCTGTCAAAATCGGTCCAGCCATTTCAGAGATTAGCCGGAACAAACAGACAGACAGACTGACAGACAGACAGACAGATAGACAGACAGACGGACAGACAGACAAAAATTGAAAAAAATGTTGTTTCGGTATAGGTAACGTGTATACATCCAAATGCACTTACTAAAAAGCGGTTATTTTAATATTACAAACAGACACTCCAATTTTATTTATATGTATAGACTAGCTGTCCTGGCGAACTTCGAACCGCCTCGGAATCAAATGTATGAGAAAATAAAAGTACATGTTTTCTTTTGCTGATTTTTTTCTCATGTTTATTCTATTGTTCAGGATCGGCCCACCCGTTTTAGAGTTATAATTAGTGCAACTAACACGACTTTCACTTAGTTCACAAATATTTCCCATCCAGTATCGCCGATTAACAATTCCATCAGCAATCAGAAACAAACATAGAATATCTGGCAATATCTTACAGAAACCCAATATCGGATAACAATGAGCATAACTCACGTTTACGGGTGATGTCCTCAAAGGCTCAGAGCGTGGCTTTGATATGATTTATGGCCGGTCAGAAGATTGTGGCCGGCGAAATAAATCTTACGATATTAATACCATTCGTAGCAAACGATAGAGTTACAAAGAAGGTATGTCGTTAATTATATAATATCGCAAGACGAACACGCCAACTATACTGTCCCACAATAAGCAACGCTTGTATTATGGGTACCGTACAATGGGCTGAAGTTAAAGCCAGTATATAAAACTTATATAGATATGAAACATTCATGACTCAGGTACAAAAAATCATGATTATCACACAAAGTTTGTCCCTACCAGGATTTGAAGTCGGGATCCTCGGCACAGAATGCTGGGTCACTACCAACTGCGCTAATCATATCGGTATGTATCCGATTGCTTGCCAAAGTAGTACAGTCAATTTAATTAATGTTTCCGTTATTATCTGCTAATCTAGATTTAACTTTTTCAGACTATTTTAAAGAATTTACAAATTTCGTTGATAAGCTTTTTTTATTTTTTTTATTCTAATCATTGAATTTCGATTTGATTTTATAATTTGCAATCTATTTAAACTTTTTATCTTTTTTCATTTAATTCAGAACTAATAATGTTTCGTTTTAATTTCTTCTTGTCTTGCTTTTTTAACTATAAAGTAAACCAATAGGATACAGGTTTCCGTTTAGTTTGGAACCGCAACTTAATCTACCATGTCCAATGTCTAAACAGAAATTAAATTTACTTTACTTTACTTTTACTTTATAAAGCGTTTCTAAGTTTGTGTTTTTCTATAGTTATAATATATGTCTGATTCTGATACACAAGATTTGATGAAACCAATTTATCGATTCAGTCAGATTGAAACTCGTCGTAGTACAACATGGACGTCCAATGCAAATGGTGAAGCCATTAATTTATGAATGAAAGTCATGTCAAAAATATTGCAGCCACAACTTGCAAATAATTTGGTTTATAATCCCATTTGTATTTATGGTTAAACGAGTATTTAAGAGGAAATTTCAAGAGACTCAAATAAGCGGACATCCAAATACATAATCATTCAATAAATAATAATAGTGTAAATAAAACCGCCATAAATTCTATTAATTTTACGTACATTTACAATTGTTATCAGTAAGTTACACTAGTACAAAGACGTTGACTTATAAAAGGCTCTGCAAACCAATTGTAAGTTCATCAATACTTTTAAAAATATATACTGATATTTTCCATCAAGATCTTTCTCTTTTTAAGGACGAATAACTCAAGACATATTGCTCAAAGATATATCACGACCCTAACTCTATCAATTGGACCTAAAAAAGTAGAGTTCCCGACCTCATTAACCCTGCAACATGTGTGGGTAATGTTGGTCACAAAAAATAACTGAATTGACCGAATAACGGCGGGTTTCGTAAAAACATGGCATCTCTACATAGTCTGCAGTTGATAGTTCCATTGACTTTATAGGATCTGTATATTCATTTTGTTGACAGATTATTAAAATCCTACTAAAAACGTTCATATGAAACTGGGTCTAAGTTCGGTACAAAGAAGAAAAAGAAGGAACTCTACCAAAAAAATTAATTACGAAGTCCATGTTATCAAAGTGTTGCCAATTCCGAGTTTCTGGAGTCATTGATTGATTATAAATAAAACTTGCTAATTTCATAGCATAGACTTAGCACCTTAATCTATGATGCATGTCTTGTCATTCGTGAAGTTTTCGGTTCGATTCCCGAGTCATGGAAATATTTATTTGGATATTCTAAACATTGTATGTATCTGTAAGATATAACATTAATTATTACATCCAATATGGGTTAGTAATACCTCTACCCAACTCTTTCAGGAAATCCAAGTATGGTTGTAATGTATGAAAACTGAATAGTACTTACCTGAACTAGCTCTACAATACCCAGAATTAATTATTTCAAACTAATCAAAGACTAGAATTCTTTTTTAATAAAAGAATTAAGTCTTCATAAAGAAACCAGACTAAGCATGTTTAATATTAAATGCCTGAAAATGAAAAAAAGAAGCCCGCAAAAGTTGTGGTCCGACTTAATAATTCTGATTGTTGATTTAATTAAACATTTAAAACTCAGAAAGAGGTTGAATGTTTTAGTAAAAAAAACTATTTAGTGTTATACGTGAAATGTTAGGTTAATAGTGACTCGACTAAAAGTATTTTTTATATAAAAGAGTTTATATTTTTATTTAATAAATTATATACAATACTTATGTACATGGAAAAACAAAAAACTAAAAAATACTTATTAATAGGACATTTAAAAAAAAAAAAGAGTAGTTGATAAAGTACACATTTTTAGTACCTGTACATTGTTGAAATTAACTTAATTAAAACCCATACTAAACTTTTATATAATAACTATTCCAGAAATCAATCTGTAAAATCGTTTTAACTATAATCGCGTACCCAAAAGTCGATGCACTCTAAAGATTTCAACCCGAATGCAGACAGGATTCTACAAATAATTTTCATTAAATTACCTGATCTCGTAGCAGTCTCATCCGTAGCGTCCTACGACGTAGCGACGTAGCACGTATTGTAGCGATGTAGTCATATTGCTACATAATTTCTGATAAAGTCAACAATGCTACAGTATAAGCAAAAGCTAAGTATTGAAATAAAACTATTTTTAAGGATTCTATAGCGTTTATTTTTTGTTTTTACGTTCCCGATAGAATCCTTAAAAATAGTTTTTTTTTCAATGTGTAGTATTCGCGTAAATATAAGAAATCAATAAAAGCTAAGTAGTATGATTTTTGCCATATTTTGAATTTCAAAGTCAAACTGGTTCAAGTTAGATTGGAATCCGACCGCTGAGTTTTATTTGACAATTCGCAAACAACACCGTATTCCATATGAACGCATCTTATATCTGACCTACCATAAAATACCTTTTATACGTTACTTACTTAACGTTTCCATTGCGACTTAGTTAATAGCATTATACACGTAAATCTTCTTAATACCGCCGGCTGCCGCCATTAGCTTGATAGATCATTCTGTTTGTTACTTCTGTGGATTAATACGAGCGGCAACAGATGTGGAATGGCTATTCTCGTCATGATAAATAAGTAATTAGTAATGTGTACCACCCTTTAGTGGGTGTCTACGTCACTTCCTAGAATAACCTATTATTCATCAAATATTATTTGTACGGCTGTAATAACTATTTTTGTGTCTACATATTATGACTAATATTACGTTCTCGATGTTAAACCCAACGATGACAACAACAACACAACGATGTTAAAATAATTGAAATAAAACTATTTTTTAAGGATTTTATCGCGTTTATTTTTCGTTTTTTCCTTAAAAAATAGTTTTATTTCAATGTGTAGTATTCGCGTTAATATTAGAAATAAATAAATCATATTTGCTGTTAGACAAATTAGAGTACACAGAGAGAGTAGCCAAAAATAAAAATATGAATATACGATGATATTAAAAATCATTTGTAGGTGAAAAATGAAAGCCAGTTAATAATGGATGAAAATTATCTTTGTACCTGCCTAAATAAGTAACTACATAAAGAACAGCATATTCTATTCAGCAGCAACAACAAAATCACAATGAAATTGCGTTAAATTTACGTTCTGTTGAAAATAAACCGTTAACATTTAATAACGCTCTCCTTTCTCACAAAAAACACCATTTACTTTGGGGGAGTTACTGCAATTTACGTCTTAAACCACCTCCTCTGGCCCCAGATATACATCCCGGGGTGTAGACATCTACACAATTACGTTTCATGAAAGCATGAACCCTGTACTTTTGGTCGTGAAATATGACGTCATTTCCGGGCGCCGCACGCCCCCTATTTCCGCCAACAAGTGCAGAGTAGACACTGTTGACGCTGCACGCCGGCGGATTGTAGAAATTTACTGAAACGAACATTTTTAATGGAATGTTTTTATATACATGTACTGAACATGTAGACGTAACGGAGGCATATGTTTTTACTCACCTGTGACCCTTTTTTTTTATTACATTGTAGGCAAGTATTTGATCTCGATCTCACCTGATGGTAAGTGACGATGAGATCTACTATGGAGCATACTTGTCTAGGTAGGAAGGCGGCAGTAGATCGAGACTCTACATTCACTAGGCACATGCAGCGCAACTGATCTGACCCGCCATCCATGAATGGCAACACCGAACATCATGCCGGAACACGGCTAGGCCGCTTGGCGACATGGCTTTGTTCGGTGGGTGGTGACTAACCACGGCCGAAGCCTACCACCAGTAAAGCCCTTAACGCTGTGTATATGTGTGATGATTAAAGTACCATAATATTCTTAAGGATATGAGTATACACAATCAAAATCATTTCGACACAACGGCGACTCAAGCGCCGGTAATTTCTTCAACGAGTAACTGGCTAGTTAGCGAGAATGCGGCCAGTATCTTGGGTATGTTACAACACGGGCCGTTTTTTCAAACTTTTTGTAAATATTAGGTACTTAGGTAGTAAATATTTTATTTTTAATTTATAATTTATTTCTACATATTGTGTAAATAAATAATAATGAAATTATAATAATAGTTAAAACATTTGACGATAAGATATACACAAATGTCGATTCTATGTTTTGGTCTGTAAGGTTTATAAAGTACACAGAGTAGGACAACGGTCATTGATAAAATATGACTTAATTTCCGCATCCCACCCGGTTGCTGTTCCCGTTCACGAAGAGAGATCCACTGTGGAGATTTGTGCTGATCGAGGCCTTCAGTGATGCCATTTGAAGTAAATAATTAAACTAAAATAAATAGTTATAATAGGTAAAGTTACACTTATCGAAGCCAACTTCATACTCGTGGGTCCCAACTATTTGGCTATCTCGAAAGAATATTTCGATAGTCCGAAACATTAAATAAAATAATTGTTTAGTACGTGATCTGGGTATTCTTTTTTCTATTATATGAAATTGTAATTTAAAAAAAAAACAATAAAAATATGTAGTGTCTACAATAGACCTCAGTGTTTTGTCTATTTTTAGGGAATTCATCGATTATCCGAGTCACTGAGGAGATAATCCCTAACACCTTGCTCTGATTGTTTTTGTTTCTATGTGTTGATCTTCTATCGAAAAACAATTGTGTATAGAGTCTACAACCTTATCATATTATATGCTACAACTAGCTGTTACCCGCGACTTCGTTCGCGTGGTATTTAACAAAGACACAACCGTTGGCAACAGCCTGCTCGCGCGTTCTGAGCCCGCGGGACGCATTTCAGGTTGTTGCTATCAAACTTAATCAGGCGCAACGCTGCAACATTGGTTTTAATTTTTTTTCGTGAGATCCTATGTTTTTTTCTAAAATAAAAGTAACCTCAGTTACTCCTTGTTACATCAGCTATCTGCCAGTGAAAGTCCCGTCAAAATCGGTCCAGCCATTTCAGAGATTACCCGGAACAAACAGACAGACAGACAGACAGACAAAATTTTTAATAAATGTTGTTTTGGTATAGGTACCGTGTATACATCCAAATCCACTTAGTAAAAAGCGGTTATTTTAATATTACAAACAGACACTCCAATTTTATTTATATGTATAGACAACACACACAAACCGACATCATAAGTCGGCGGGAACTGACAGATATATCACACAAACACACAGATGTGACTGGCATTATGCCAAACAGCGGCGAGTGCCGACTGTGCAATATCAGCGGAACAAAATTGTGTCTCGTATGAGATGACATTACTGCGAACATTTTCGATGTTAAACGTGATGTTTAAGATCTGATCTCTCTCTCTCTCTCTTATTTAACCTGGGATAGTGATAGTTACTTATATAACGTTGCCTTGGAAGCAAGGAGTCAATTAATAAAAGTATTTTCCAAAATTCTTAAGTGTTTCGTTTATTATTGGGATTTGAATTGTTTTTGTTATAATTAATATTATAGAAGTACATGAATAAGTACTTGCGTACGCATAATTACAAATTATTTGTGCTGCGGTCCCAAACTAAGCGTAAGCTTGTATCTTGGGAACTTGGTGGTGACATAATATAAGAGACTAACAGAGGTTTTAGGTAATATATAACGTAACCCTAAAAATGAATACGAAATTAAGTTAAATGAGGTAGACAAAGGGGAAAAGTTGTTTTAAAATAAAATAAATTCCATAAATTTAACACTGACAAAAATCAAGGTGAAAATCTAATTTTGTCCGAGTACGTGTATGTGTTTGTTTGTGAGTGTGTACATATGTGTGTGTGGTTGTTGTGTGACGGTGAGTTTCTGCGCAGATAGGTACATACATGAAATTATCAGTAGTTGTGAGTAGTTTCGGGAAGAGTACTGTCGAGATATATTTAAAGGTAGTTTTTGCATGACAATACTTATCTCTTGCTTTAGCCTAATACCAGTAGAGTAAGCAGGAACTTATAATGTAATCGTAACGTCATCTAGAACTGCATAGTAAGAGAGGGATGGAAGGGAAGGATGGAAGAGAAGAGGGAAGGTATGGAAGGCGCTACGTTAACAAAATGTTATGCAAAAAGGATTGTGATTTGAGGTACATATACAGTACAAACATTAAAAAAAACAACTAGAAAGGAGCTAAAACTCCGGTAGCACCAAAATGAAAATAGGCACGGCAACAAATCAACTCATCAAAAAATACTCAAAAACAAAGTTATAAATCAGAGGGAGGCAGAATATCTAGCATGTGTCGATTTTCCACATTTTACGGTCGGCGTAATTTACTGGCGCGTCGCCAGAGGGTAGCGACGCAACTTTATATCCGAATTGGCGCAAGCTTATTGAGATCATAGCTCAAGTTGGTGACACCTTGTTACTTGGTCGGGCCGTAAGTTATTTTTTTTTCTACAATTGGAAACATAAAAAATCAATGTTTACCTGATGATTGTTTGAAAGTAATTTACGGATTTATGTGTAAACTTAAAGACATTTTGTAAATTAATAAATATATTTTTTTTCGCTAAAACGGATTACAAGTTTCACCATGCAAAGTTTCATCTAATTTATTCGTTTTCCCGAGATGCGCATAAATATTCCAAAAAAACAAATTTGACAGTTTAATCAATTTATAATGGTAGCACAAAGAAAATTGGACAGTTACATTGTGATATAATTACAAATGGTTGGAACCTCTCTATAAATTAGGGATAGGTTTTAAATAATTTTGATGAACACATTCTATCTGAGTAACTTTGGAATTCACAATATTTTTATAAATATTGCGAATTCTAAAGTTACTTATTATATTATATTATTATGAATATAATATCGCCAGACGAGCACACCAACTATATGGTCCCACACTAAGCAACGGTTGTATTAAGGGTACCGTAAAATGGACTGAGGGCGAACGAACATTCGCGCTCCCCCTTGTCCCCACCCGGACTCGTACGCGGGACCTTAGATACAAAAAGCAGTATCACTACTAACTAACTAATCTAATCGGGTTGCCAGATACCCCAACAATCTGTGTCACAAATTCACGAAATATTTGTAGTAACACAAACATAATTAAACTTGGCAAAACATAGTTACAAAACTTAAATTAATTAGCGTTACGTTTCACATCACTCGTTCCGACCCTCCCCGCACGGCGTTGATTCGTTAAGTAAGTCCGCCAACCCGCACTGGGCTAGCGGGGTAGACTGTGGCCTAATCCCCCTCGCATTGAGGGGAGGCCCGTGCCCAGCAGTGGGACATTAAAAAGGGCTGGGAAATGATTATAAACAATACCAAATAAAATTTTAATTAATCACTACTAACATGATTTGTGAAACAACATTGTTCGACCCGTTGCATGACACGTCCGATGTCATTCAACAAGTAATCACATTAAACCGCAGTTAAACTAAAATTCGGGTCAAACTGCGCAAACAGTTTCCACGGATTAACTTGGTTTAAACACGACAATACCCGCTATATGGTGTACGGTTAAATTGTAGCACTGAAACTGCTCTTAAATCGATATATTGTGTTGATCCTGTCATGTATACTTGCAGTGCAAGTTACACTTGGCAGCGTTCGGGAAATTGCATGATATCTTCTCGTCCAAATTACCTCAGTGTCTGAAAACAAAGGTTTACAACCAATGTGTGCTGCCAGTGATGACATATGGTGCCGAGACGTGGTCGCTGACTATGGGCCGCATAAGAAGGCTCAAGGTCGCTCAACGCGCAATGGAGAGAGCTATGCTCGGGGTTTCGCTACGCGATAGAATCAGAAATGAAGAGATCCGTAGACGAACCGACATAGCTCAAAGAATTGCCAAGTTGAAGTGGTAGTGGGCAGGGCACGTAGCTCGCAGAACCGATGGCCGTTGGGGCAGAAAGGTTCTAGAATGGCGACCACGAATCGGAAGACGAAGTGTAGGACGGATGACATCACACGCGTCGCAGAAAGCCGGTGGATGCGAGTGGCGGAGGACCGTGATGTGTGGAAGTCGTTGGAGGAGGCCTATGTCCAGCAGTGGACGCGTATATCGGCTGATAGATAGATTAGACTTGGCAATAAATAAAAAAAACATCTTATATTTTGTATATCGGTCGTTTTCTTCATCTCGCTTCCCCCTAGTGGAGGGAGGCGGGGAGACTGGTTCGGGATGAATTTCCTCTTTCCAGTGGATATCTACGCCGCCCACTACTTGTGGGCGGGTCATCGGGGTGTCATTATGTGACCTGGGGTTCATCATCGACGGGATCTGTGGTCTCGACGGTGATCAGTTCGCGTTGCAAGCTTCGGTGGTGATGGCGGATTTCCGGTGGGCGCGCGTGCAGCGGAGCTATACCCCTGATATGGGAGTGCAGCGACGCGTCGGCGCGCGCGAACATGTTGGTGGTTAGGCGCTTGACAAGCTCATCCAGTTGTTCGATCTTGAGATCCCTAGAGATAGTCGCGTTGCTCACGTAACGCGGGGCTTTTGTATATCTACAATTCTCAATCTCTGATTAGCTTAATTGGTTGTGACCATACCTTCTGCCCTGACGATCCGTGTCCGAATCCTGGTAAGGACCAATCTTTGTGTGATGAGAATGAATGCTTGTACTCGAGTCAGTAATGCTTAATCTTAATATATATAAATTACGTGTCACGGTTTTTGTCTGATATAGACTCCTAAACTACTAAACCGATTTTAACAAACTTTGCATACTGTGTGCAGTTTTATCCAACTTGAATGATAGGATACTTTATATCTCAATTTATTTTATATGGCAAAACAATGTTTGCCGGGGCAGCTAGTATATATAAGTATTATATACTGGGTTGACTCCCAGTACGGTACCCATAATACAAGCTTGCTTAGTGTAGGACCGTATATTTGATGTGTTTGTCTGGCGATATTATTATTATTATAAAAATAAACTTGACCTTATATATTAAACGAGCACTTTCAGAAATTTTCTTCAATACATACCGCGACAAGTGACCCAAGTACAAACTCGTTAGTCCGTTCATTAAAACTTGAAACTATTCATTGTTTGCTCAACACTTTTGCGTTGTAATCGTGATTCCGTGGCGTCGAGAAAATTAACTTGGCTCAACTATTTTGTCTTATTATCTAAGTCACGCGGGACTTTTGGAGTTGAATTTCGTTTTCATTTCGGCAACATTGATATAAAGTAAGGACCACTTAAAGTTTTGGCAATTATAAACAAAAATTTGAAACATCCTGAATAGGTAATTTCACCAGCTAATACCGAGAAAACATTGGCAATAACAATAATTATAATATTGCCAGTCGAACACAACAACTGTACGGTACCAAGTGGTAACGTTAAATGAACTTAGAGCGGTCCCAGTACACATCTATACCAGCTGTCCCGGCAAACTTCGTACCGCTTCAGAATCAAATGTGTGAGAAAATGAATTATCATTATTATTATTTATTTGTGAATTTTGTTTCCAATGTTTTAATAGTAATGATGTCATTCTAAAAATTCTTTCACTGCTAGAAAGCTACACTATCCCTTAAAATTAGCCTTATAACACAGACTATTTCCCATAGTAGCTAGTTTTCTTATAAATATATTCTACGTCTACAACATGATAACAGTTTAAAATCTATTTCTAACGTACCCACAAGTCTCAGCCGAAGAGAATAAAAAGAATCCATAGAACTTCATAAAACTCATTTTCAATTCAACAAAGTTCCTCAGCAATTCACCAGTCACTAAGCTTCAGCTATTTACTCTAGGTTTTCATTCGCAGATTATGAATTTTCAGGATCGGCAAGTTTAACAAACTTTGAAATTTTTTACTGGGCTTTTCATCTCGGTACTGAAAGTTTGCTACTGTTCAGTACTGAATTGTATTTTTGTTTCTTTTAGTAACACAAACTCTGAAGGCTCTCAGCTCGCTATGTTGTTGACGTGCTAATTAATTTGTATCTTTCGTTTATTTTGCGAAGTTACTTTGCGAATGCAGAAGTATGAGTTTTTTTAGTACGCGTTTGAACGCGAGTTCAAAAAAACTGATTCTGGATTTCTCAGGAGAGATTTTTTCATACAATACGGAAATTTGTATGAAAAAATCTCCATCTCTATAAACTTGTAAACTATAACTATACACTACCCAAAAGATGTCCACTGCTGGACATAGGCCTCCCCCAATGGTTCACACACATCACAGTCCTCCGCGACTCGCATCCACCTGCTGCCTAGAACGCGTGTGATATAATTGGTCCATCCTGTGGAGGCCTTCCTACACTACGTCTACCGGCTCGTGGTCGCAATTCTAGAAATTGTTAGCCCCAACGGCCATCGGTTCTTCGAGCTATGTGCCCCGCCTACTGCCACTTGAACTTTAAAATTATTTAAGCTACGTTGTTACTCTAGTTCGTCTACAGACTTGTATACAATTTATACTCATTATACTATAATATATATTTTTTTATGTCCCACTGCTGGGCACGGGCCTCCTCTCAATGCGAGGGAAATTAGGCCATAGTCCACCACGCTGGCCCAGTGCGGATCTGCGGACTTCACACATCTTTCGAGGGGCTATCTTAGACGTGCAGGTTGCCTCACGATGTTTTCCTTCACCGTCTAGCATGTGATAATCATGGTTGAAAATAAGATTCGCGCATGAAATCCCTGAGGCGCGAACCGTGGTTTGAACCTGTAATCCTCGTTACCGAGCAAGCATTCTACCAACATGGCTATCACTGCTGTTATAAAATATATATAACCTTTATATGTTATGGTTCAGCTATACTAACAAGGTACATTCATGTTACATAATAAATCAGATACTATGTTGCACATCACAACATATTGCTTTCAACATAATTCTCTATGTTGGTTCGCTTTAACGGTGCACGGGGCACACGCCAGCACGTTTCCTTCATAAATACGGGAACTCAGATTTAGTAGGCTTCCATCGTGGAATGTACGAGAAATCCAATAATAAATATTAGTGGGAGGCATCGTTGTGCTATATAAATTACTCTGGAAGCGCTGGTAGTTAGAGTAGCTGTGGTGTTTGAAATAATATATCCCGTGAGTACCTTCCAAAAAAATCCTTCACTTAATAACACCTATGTACCTATAAGTATTCTATCATCCCGTAAGTGTGAATTTTTATTTTTTGTGAGATAAGATAACAACTAATAAAATACTTATCAGAAATGCGGCTTCATATTATTCGTCTCGTAACACATCCTAAAAAACATGTACATGGATCACAAACTAAATTTCACGTAGGTAAGTAACTAGCACATCTAGGTTATTATGATCATACAATGATTTAAAAAAAAAACTTTATAACGAAGTCAATAAAAAAAGTATAACATCTATGACGTCTGTTGAGACAGTAAACACAGCAAGAATAATGCTCGATTTATACGAGGACAGTACACAAGTAACATTGAAATTATCCACAACCTAATTAACACAATTATTATTCGCATACTCTCTGTGACGGTTGCTGGTTCGAATCCTCGTAGGGGCAAACTTCGAGTGATGACAAATGTTTGTACCCGAGTCATGAATGTTTAATATCTATATACATATTATATACTGGGATCACCCCTAGTCCATTGTACGGTACCGATGATACAAACGTTGCTTCCTTTGGGACGTGCACTTGATATGTGCGTGTGGCGATATTATAATTATAATCTCAAAAACCATGCAACATCTACACCCTAAGCACAGCACGCGGCATCCAATATAACTTATAATCCTCCCAAATCCCATTTGGCCAAACAATGACCTACCGGGTTATTGCTTGTGCCAATTCCAGCCAGATTTGAGCCTCGTAGTCCACACTTATCAGCCCATATTCCTGTCACGCACGCCCCATCGTAATTGGAATTCCCTCAGGGATTCTGATCTTATGAGAGCTGAGAGGATCCCCGTCAAATAAATCACGCTTGGATCATTTCTAAGCTGTAACGACAGACACAGGTGATAAATGTAACATAAATCTTCCAGTGGGCGGACGAGTGGAAAATTATCTATTCATTTCAAATGTGGATACTTCTCCGAGTGTTATGGAAGTTTAAAAGTATTGGCAGTTGGTCGCTTGTCGATAACGAAACGATTATTTGAATATCGTGAGACTACTTACTTCAATTAAATATGCTTTGCCTAGAATAAAAACAACAAATTAAGTGAAGACCCACAGAACAAATTAAGTGTGTGATCTCCACAACTGATGATAGAAGGTCTGTGATTTGTTATCAATTGTCATCATCAATGTCATCAGCATTCAATGTCCATGATTTCAAATCGAGGTTTGAAGTAAGGACTTTGCTTTTAAATATTCGATTCTGTGCAATTGTAGAAATTTTCTGTTGACTTTTTCCTCGTTAAAAATATTTCATGAAATGTTTTACGAATTTCTATTATGTTATAGATTTTTCCCGTGTGGCGAGAGATATATTAGTCCGGTCAATTTAGACATTCGAGGTTGCATAAAGTCCCAACAAGCTGAATTTCTGTGAAATTGTTCAAAACATAATTATAAACAACGTCTAGAAGTTCCCCATCATTCCCCTGTAAGGAAAAAAAATTATTCAAGGTCAAAGGTCAAAAAAATGAGTTTTTCGCGATTTTCAGCAAAACGGTAAGTTTTATCATAAAGTACCTCCGACAAAAATTGTAGATCATAAAATTATCTATAAAAATGTATCAATACTTTTTTCTTACGAGCCACCGTTTCTGAGATATAACGATTCAAAAAGTTATATCTACAATTTTATGATAGAAATTCAGCTTGTTGGGACTTTATGCAACCTTACTCTCATTTTTTGATCTAAATTGACCGGACTATATACTAATGCTCGTAATAGTTATTTTTTTAAACGCCCCACGAGCCTCCGTTCAAAGAGAGGGAGATTATACCATAGTCCATTTTATTAACTTTTTAATACGGTAATATTGTTTATAAATGGACACTACGTATTGCGTTATTGGATTCTCATAGGATTCTCAAAGGCTTCCAAGCTACTTAACAACAATTTATTAAATGTACACCTTTAATAAAATCAAACCAACTTCGCGTTGAGGTGAATTATTCCTTCACGGTCCAACAGTTTGTATAAGTACTTACCATTGTTCTGTTTACAGGAAGACCGGGCATTTTTAATTTTTCATCTCTCCAGTTGACTGCTTTGAGAAGGTTTTAATAAAGAATATTAATAACACAGTGTACGGTATAATCTTGTTTATTAAATTATCCAAGGGTATATATAATCAGTTCCCTTTGAACTTACACAGTTTGATTAAACCAAAAATATCGTAAAATTACATTGAGATTGTAACTGAATTTATGTAGAAATTATATTTTAGAACACATTCTATCATTTACATTCAATTACCGATATTTCGCTATTAGAGACGATTATTTACATTTTAGGCCAACTATGTAAGAAACGCTATTATTTCAAATGCTAATTTAATTGAATATATCTCTTAGTATATTTATTTCGTTATATTTATTTCAATTAATATACAAACATAAACCTTTGATAATATCATTTACTTACACTTTTTTTTATTCTGAAGAAAGAATTCATATTACCAATATATAAAATGAAGTCGTGTTAGTTACACCATTTATAACTCAAGAACGACTTAGCCGATTTTAATGATATTTGGTTTTTTAAATTTGTCTCCTCCCGGGATATCAGAATAGCTATTCAAACATTGAAAAAAAATGAAGGTATTTCAGTTTCTGATACATTTGATTCTGAGGCGGTACTAAGTTCGACGGGACAAATAGTAAATAATATATATAAGTAATATGAGCATTTCTTAGAAACTAATTTCACATTTACTCTATACACTATTACAAATCTAATTTTATACAACATGTTATTGAGCTTACATTATTTATTGATTTTCTTTTACATCCGAATCCATTCTCTATCATATTTATTCTGTGATATCAAAAGTTGTGAACAAGTTGCGCACTCTATATTCAATGTATCGAAAGTAGCACACACTATAAAACATTGTTCAAACCCAGATTGATACTTCCAACACGGTATAGAAAACTTCCATTCCGAGTTGTGGTAATTTGTAGGCATGAGAAAGGTATACCTTGTACTACTTTATTTCAATCTTCAATCTCCAGTTACGTGTCGTGGGGGGTGACATAGGGTGTAGACACTCCCACCACCTGGCTGGAACATTGATTTTGAGCCTGTCCTGCTGTTGGTACAAGTACCAATTGCTCCAAATCTCCCTGCGATAGAATACAAGAGTGTTGAAAGTAATCTAAACAGTTTTCACAGACGGTACATCTTTAACTTAAGTTTCTCTTTATATATAAAACAACAGAATAGAAAGACATTATACTCGGACCAGAAGTCAACATCAAAGAAACAGGTGTCAATGCATTTGTAGTTTGACTGTATGAATGTATGAAGAATGAGACATGTTTTCTGTCATCCACGCAAGGAGTAGATCACACAATGTCTACTTAAATTCCAATCTGCTTCGTTCTTGACGAAATGAGATGCGATGAAATAAAATGGATATGAATATGGCCTCACTTAGACCTCACTTAGCGGGTATTTTGCCAATGTCAAGTAATTAATAGCAATAACACATTCAATAAATATTATATATAAAACAATGGATGTGACATGATGATATGAACTATGATTCTAAAATGCCAATCACAAAGCCATACTTATATTGGTTCAAAAGTGTCTGTCACCGGGAGCTATATATACTTTTTTAAATAGACATACATACACTTTAGATTCGTAGACACCCACCGAATAATTGAACGGCCTACCACAAAACAATGAATTGAATAATATAGGCTAAAATCTTGAAAACAAAAAATACAATCTCAGAAAAGTTTGGTTGCAAATTGTCGACAATCTTACGGCGTATACCATGTGTATGAGTACACCCTGGCTCCACCTGGATGCCGATACTCCCCCCCAGCGCCCTATCCACCACCACGCCGCCTTTACTCCGCTACAATCCACTCGGCTCTAATATTTCATAATTTCATTTCTCCGTGTCTATTTGTTTGTACGTTATTTTCTTACTAAGGTAGGGCACCCACACATAACTGCGAATTCGCATCGCATCGCAAATATCTGCGAGCTCGCACGAATGCACCACAAGAACTTCCGATCTGATTCGCATCGCGCATTCCTGCGATATCACATCACACTTGGCGACTACATTTTATTCCGCTCTGAAACAGCATATCTTCTTCTATTCTCAAACCAAAGTATTTTCGAGTAAAATAGTTCCCATCAGCGTTCATAATCGTAATAAATGGATAAACCCAAAAACTTCTTTTTTTTCTCTATCTTTTTAACAATAACAGCAGTGCAACAGTCCATGCGATCCATGTCACTATTCCTAAAAACACGTCCGATACGACTGACTACCGTTGAAGGTATGGTCACCTGAACTTTTGCCCTTCCGCACGAAATCGTGTCGCATCGCATCGCATCGCGGTTTTGTGTGAGAGCCCGTATATAATTTAATAGCATGTGTACTCACAGAAAATAGGTAGCCTATAATAAGATCGGCGTCCCTCGGAGTGTCGAGAGCGTCCTTCTCAAGGACATCAGTTCGTAGCCAGCGACAGTCCACGTAAGCCCGTACTGTGTTATCATCGTGGACACTAAACGCAAAAAGGTTGACATTAGTATTTCGTTGCTTGTTTATTTCTTTTTTTGGTTGTCTAAAATGCCTTTATCTGTGTTAGGTACTCTGGCCTTTATTATACAGGCTGGCCAGTTTACAAAATTATATATATTTTTATTCGGATTTGAAGCATCACAGTATGACGCTGGGTATCACGATATTAAACATAAATATTTTGTCAGTGTTTCCCATGTTTTAAATTAGTGCTCTAGACTACCTGTTATCAGAAGTAATTAATAGCAAAAAAAAGTAAAAAATTAACCTCATTACGACGTCGCCTAAATACACCTATTTAATATAGGTCAGTGTAATGCGTATAAACTTTTTTTATATTTGAGTTGTATTTCGTATTCATTTTTGACCTTTTTTATGTTTTATTTTGACGTAAATATAAACAAGATTTTTACGCCAATTTCAGTGATGTTTATCGAATTGATTTTGTTATCTGTGAAGATTCAGAGTTTGATATTTGGAGTCAAAACCTGAAATAATCATATGCCGTGACAATAAAAAAAATACTCCATAGAACCCTGACCTACAAATTTATAAACAGTTTTGCTGACTTGTCAATGATATGATAAGGATATTTTTTTAACTGATACTATGGTTTTTTTTTTATAAATAACTAATAATTATTTGATTTTGCGCATCAATACAAGAGCGAAATCACTGCACCCGAGACCTTTGGTACGACAAGCAAATCCTTTATCAACTGCCAATAGGTGTGTCATAATAACACAGCCTATTGCTTTTATTAGTAAGATCTTACAATTGTATCTTGTTACAAAGGCTTATGATACAGCATACAGAACTAAATAATTGGATTCGAACATCGGGGCTTATCGACCTATTCCTGTTCCCGACGTTACGTCTGATAGGGTTACGTTCCCCGTGGGACTGATAGCTGCCAACCCGATACCCTATTCGCGAGTTTCTGTTTATGGTATTATCTGGAGTGTGATTTCAACCCTCATCTAATATAAGTTCTCATAATATTAGTTTCTGATCTCTAAGTTTTATTACGAGATTTTAGTTAATTTATAAAATACCAGCTGCGCTCCGCGGTGTTACCCGCGTTTAAAAAATTTGGCCTTTTTACCGGAATAAAAAGTTGTCTATGTGCTATTCCAGACTATAATCTATATCTGTGCCAAATTTCATCCCGATCCGTTCTGCCGTTCTGGCGTGATTGAGTAATAAACATCCATCCATCCAAACTTTCACATTTATTATATTAGTGGGATAAAAACACCAGAATGTTTAATTAAATGTCTGGCATAGTTAATTTTACCTGAAATTTTCATTACGTTGCTTCTCAGTAAATTAAATTAATCTCATAGATGCGCGGTAATATGGAGATTAGATTTTCAAACTGGGACGATGAGTATTCACACAATGTTGTTATAAAATTGACACCGTGCTAATACTTGGTAATTATAACGACGATGAGCCTCCACAGACTCATATTTTATTCTGATCCTACTTCTGGGATTTTAATTAAACTTGGAAGTAATGTTGAAGACAGCCTCTAGCTTCCTTTATTAAAGTTCAGATACGAACAAAAAGGATAGCTTCGTAAACTGAATCAAGTCTCGAATGCATGGCTACTTACAAAATATAACGTGTGAAATATTGTAATATATTTTAATGAGGATGATATTAACAAAATTAAAATTTGAATTCTTAGATATTTCTTTAAAAATAATTAAAAAAAAAATACGTATAATATTTTACCTATTTAACGTAAATAATATTTACTATTAACATAAAAAAATATTAGATTTTGAATAAACAGTGCCTATAATAACGTAAAAATAATGCCAAGACTATAAAATACCTAATTCACTTTCTGACAAAATTTTGTAACTGCAACGAAAGATTAAATAAGAAAGTATCTGAAATTCACAGACCCAATTTTATTGAATTGGTTCAAAAAAATTATTCTATATTTCCTTTATCAGACTTTCGGTCTAAATTATAAAATGAAACGACCCCGTTTATGTGTATAACAAATATTATGATAACGAGCATGAAAGGAGATTATATTACAATTGACTTGAGAAAGGGACTTGTAAAGATCTCTTAAGTACCTGATAGCAATATGATGCCAGCGGAAGTCATACAGTGGAACCGCTAGATAGATGGACCGGGAGGCCCCGGCTCCGGCGTGGACAAGCCTTGCTACTCCTCGTCCAGCTAGCTCCAGGGAGAGGAACGAGCCAGTCCGCCGTCTGGACCGAAGGGAGAAGAGCGTCCCTTGCCCATAGCCACCACTCTGAGAACAGAGTATAAACTGAAATCTCTAAAACCTTGATCCAAAGTCAATCTCTGACAAGCTGAAGCATGTTAAACGTTAATAAATAAATATCGCCAGACGAACGCACCAATTGTACGGTCCTAATCTATGCAAGGCTTGTATTAGCGGTACCGTAAAATGGGCTGGGTGCAAGAACGATTTAGCCACATCATGGCTGGGGGTGACCCCAGTAATATTTATATAATGATATAGATACTGATCATCCATGACATGGGCGATTCGGGTTCATGACATGGGCTCATAAAATGATTCCACCGCTATTAGAAATATCCTTAACAGTTGAATTTCTATGGTTTGACATAATATTATGTCGAAAAAATTAGATATATTTAGCCTTCTACAACTTAAGCAAAAAAATTGTTATTTCATTCACTTTTTTCGTTACTATTTTATTTTAGTCGTATTATCCTTTTTTTTTTTATTACACGCAATGGATGTTAGCTAACTTTAGTCTTCTGAATCTGTATTAATAAATGTGGGTCCATCAAGAAGTCGGTTAACGTTTGTCTATTTTTCATTGTGCACCCTCTCAACCCTAATTCAGTCTAGATTACTTTTTTCTCACAAAATAAGTTATTATTCAAGCCAACCCCATCTGAATACTCACTGTGAAAACATAATTAGGCACAGCCCTGACAAATTGTTGAAGGTGAAGAATATTAACCCCTAATTTTCAAACTAAAGTCCAAGTAA
This sequence comes from Pheosia tremula, assembly GCA_905333125.1. Lineage (NCBI taxonomy): Eukaryota > Metazoa > Arthropoda > Insecta > Lepidoptera > Notodontidae > Pheosia > Pheosia tremula. The sequence continues at coordinate 8,732,372 of HG995408.1, read as the reverse complement.
TTATAATAATTCAATTTCGATATACCATGCACATAATATATAGACTTATGATTGATTAGTTCTGAAACTATGACCAAATTATTTAAACTCATACATATCTTAATCTTACTTTATATTTTATTGTTTTAGTGCACTAAAATAAATATTAAAAATGAACTATTACTCAAAATCAGATGAGCAAAATAAATAATAATAATGAGTAAGAAAAAAAATATATCTATCAAAAAACTCTTTTCCAAGTGGAATGTTGGTAAAACTGCTAGTTTTTGAGTGAGAAAAGAGCCAGCTATCCTGTCACCTGTGGAGCCAATTAATCTACGTGATAATTTTTTAATAGGATTTTGGGGCTATCACTCCAATATATATATATATATATATATATTTTAATTATTAAAATTATTCAACAGCACAGAGTAAATATAACTCACCTCAGGCCGTAACCTAAGCGAGATGAATAACGTAAACTGCCGCGGAAACGTCTTCCCCGAAGTGAAAAGTTCCGACGACGCGATCCAGATGTAAGAATTTGGCCTCAGGCTGAAGGCGTGCGGGCGGTCGGCGACAGGCCCCCACCTTGCTTGGGCAGGGTGAAAATTACGCCGCGCGCCCGGCGCTAGTGGGTTTATTGTTCCTGCGAAAGGTGAATTGAATTATAGTATAATGTACCGTATGGTAAATATATGAGCGTGTTGTTCTAAAACATGAATTTAATTAAACATGCCGTTTTTAGAATATATTATTATAGTATTTTGTGCATGAAGTAGATATTATTAAGAAATATTGATAATGTATATCTTTTAGTCTGCTTTCGTTGGAGCAGACTGTAGCAGATGAAGTTTTTGCCAGCTGTCTCTAGGTAGAGACAGATGACAAGAGCTGCATCTGCGACACAGACAAGGATCTGACCGTCAAATTATAAAAACAAATTGTGAGATTTTTGCAAACTGACTGATTTCGTAATACAAATTTAGTACAACAAAATTGATAATAGGTTTAAAAGTGTGTTAGATATCGTGAGTTTAAAAAATATAAATGCTTCGCTTCTCATTCAAATTTGATGACTATTAAGTTATGTAAGGTCATCAATAAGGTCTACAATGTACGTTACATCACTATTGCTTACATTAATCAGCCCAGCTAGTTTGTCAAAGTCTATCAAAACACTTCAAATTTAACAAGCTGTTAGTAAAATCGCTTCATCAAAATGTCACCAACATGCTTGATAGCTCGGATTCCGAAACTTCCAACCTATCGATTTCATGCTGTTGCGATGTCAGATTTAACAAGCTAGTCTGGAATTAATTTAAAATTCAAACTTCGTTTTCGTTTAGGTTCAAATTCGTTATGCACGACAGTTGGTTTTCTAACGAAATTGTTTAGGAGGTTTTTTTTTGCCAAATTACTTTGCTATTATAATATTTCCAATTTCAAAAAGGATTTAAATACATATTTCTACTACTTTTTATGTCTATTAAACAGATCCAAAAACGTACAAGGATAATCTGTGACACTCGACTCTTAAAGAATATAAAAATAATCTTCCGTATAGTCTTTACAATAATTTGTAGTACCTTTCCAGTCAGAAAATAAAGGTCATTTTGCATAAAAATCATCACTTGGCAATTCCAAACTACTATATAATAACAGACCAAACACGTTATACTCAGAATCAGAATCAGAATATTTTTTATTCATGTAAACCGATAAGTACAGTATATATGAATCGTCAAAAGTTACAAAATGCTAAGCTACTACTTTACCACCCGTTCGGAATGCCGTTCCCATGGAAAATAACGGGCAAGAAACTCTATGTTTGCTCTTTTTAAAATACATTTAGTATTTGAGTATGTATAATTTACAAGTATCTACCTTCACACAAGAAAGAGTTACAAGACCTCCCCTGCTCCCCGTACCCCTCGCAGGTGGACTTGGAGCAGTACCTCCTCCTCGTCTGTCTCCCACCTCCGCAGGTCTTGCTGCACGCCCCCCACTCCCCCCAACCCGCCCAACCTGCAACGTTGATAGATGAACTCTCTCTTCGGGGAATTATTGCAATAGTTTTATACAGTTCGCGGGATCTTTACAAACTAAGCAATGGATTTTAGTTTGCTTATGTATTTTACTGATAGGCTTGTTTATTTTAGTTTCATTTGCTTTCGAAAGTTGGTGATTATTTTTTAATTGAAATAACTTATTCAGTAGATGATGATTTAAATTACTAGTCGTAAATCTTTATTCAGTTACGTCAGATTTTTAATGTTAAGATTGTTTTTTATATTTATATGATCAGATGCATACTTGATCATTGTAAAGCTAATAATCAAATTTAGTGATTGTTACAACTTCTTTTTGTTTTGGGATCATTGTTATGAATAATCAATGAAATATTTTTTTGCTATCTTTTTCATAACAAATATTTCATCTACTAACAATATAGTATATCAATTATAATCAACATCATTTATAATCCTATTAAAATGCCATCGATTTAAGAATCTCCTCCCTTTTTTTAAGTTGGTTTAAAATACTAACCAACGGCATTCCATATAGCGATATCAACGCCCAAGCTCCAAGGCACAGCAGCCGAAGTCACTTCCAGCCACGGCCCGTTAGGGGGCGTCGTCTCCAGGTCTACTGCTGGATCGCTGATCCTCGCGAATACCACCAGCTCGCTCTGAGATGGCGTCATACTCCAATTGAAGCAGTCGCCTAGTTGTGGACTTATCTTCAAGTTAACCTGTCTGTGAAAAAAAATATTGGTTAATAGTTTCAGTTACACACCATATTGAATGGGTTTTATAATTAACAATTTAAAAAATATAACTTCAGATCTAAAAGTTTTGAGTAATCGATTAATCGAAAATTTATAACGATGTTATTAAAATAAACTCAAACTTGTGTGATATATCTACTAGTAAGTGTAAAAATTTAATGTTTCAGCTAAGTAATCGACTACAGACCTATGTCGTAGTACATGACGTTTAGTGCGAGATTACTCGTAATCTAACCGTATACTTCATGGTCTACGTACTTAGACACATTTCATGGAGAATGGAAACTTTTAGATACTGTCCGCTAGAGGCGTTCTTCAATTTGTCTTTATAAAATGTGTCTAAATACGTAAACTATAAAGTTAGCTTACGAATAATCTCGCACTTGACGTACAGAATGAAAAATATGACATGGTTCATTTTTAACTTCACAACGAAATCAAACTTCATAATTTAGTTTTATTTCACTTGGATATGTGAAGTAAATATTTGTAAGTAAAGAAAGTTGTATCTTAATAGCTTAAATGAAAGCTGTCTTCGTCTCGGGAGGCAGAACAAACTGCTAGAGCTAAAAAATTAGCTATAACATCCAAAGAAAGTGGAGCTTGCTTATTAGTGGACTACCTTTGCTACTAAACGTAACATAGGAAGTTACTGGGCGATATTATTTTTAAGTTTGACTTATTATTTATACACAAAATAACATAGTGTATTTAGTGAATCGACGTTGAACGAAATGAAGACCTTTTGTAAGTGGAAAATTATATAAATGTAGCTAATACAAAAGAATTGTATAATAAGTTCAACTGCTGATAAAGCAAATGATTCACATAAACGATTCTCAGTAGCATCATGTCTATTTGTTCTGTAATTATTGAACCGAAAACATGTATTGTTGGTACATTAAAATTCCTCTTTCAGATATGATTATACTTGTAAAGGACGCTCCCGGACGGCTTTGTACCGATACAATAATCATAAAAGAAGCGTATTATTTAAATGTTGTATCATATGAATGCTGAAAATAACTATGAGGGCTTATAATATTTGAATTAATTCAAATAATGGCATATTACAATGACTGTGGCAACAGTTGTGATAACTTTTATCTTCTTTATGGTTTGATATCGTTTTGAAATTCGAACACGATATACTAGAGCTGGTCTGTGCACGAAAATTTAATAACATCATCCACATAGAATTTGCTGCGTCACATGTGGATAATTCCGTAAAGATGCTGATGTAACAAAGAATAAGAAACTTCCACCGAATTCGGTATACCGAATACATTTACTCTGTTTTTTGTTTTCACCTTCCTTACACGTCATTACGTCACTATATAGGGAAAGTTGAGGTTATTCGCCTGCCGTATCCAAAGATGTGAGATAGTTGGCAAAAACTTTTTACGACCAGCTTACGTGACTTCTTTCCGTGATACGGGTACTAACATGCCCTAAATTGAGTGGGAATCCGCCTAAATGCCCTGTCAGAACGCAGCTTAGCTGTTAGGTTGTAGTAAATTGAATCTCCAGCCACTCTTCCTAGATGACTAGACCCGTCTTTGAGAAAATAAATAAGTACAATGTTGGTATTCTCAGCTGTATTTATTGAATAAACGTCTGTCTATTTGCTTGATGAATAAATGTGGAAATTTTCATTTGTTTGTTTTTTCGTGTTAGCATTTTATGTCTAGAAGAATTACGTTCATGCTTTGATAAATAATGTCACTTTAGTTTTATTGATTTGAGTAGTAAGCAAACAAGATGTTATTGTGTAATTTAATGAATATAATATAATATCGCTTATACGGTCCCACACTAAGCAACGCCTATATTTTGGGTACCGTACAATGGACTGAGGGCGAACCCGGTATACTAAACATTCATGACTCGGGTACAAACATTCGTGGTCATCACACAAAGTTTGTCAGGATCAGGATTTGAAAGCGGGACCCTCAGCGCAGAAGACTCGGTCACTACCAACTGAGCTAATCAGGCCGTCAATATATATAGATAAACAAATTGTTATCTTAACATCGATCTTTACTAATTTTAGCACACTATTATCGTTAAGAAATTAGCATTCATTAAACTCTCAAGAAAACTGTAGCAAATATTTTCATCAGAGTACCTTCTATATCACAGTGCTTTTGATTTGCTTTTTCATGAACAATTTAAAAGCGTCCGTCAACAAACTCCTTGGCTTTACTTTGTATCTTTCCAAGCTTGTTCCAATAAAGCTAAACGATAAATACGGACGCCTGCAACGGAAGCACATTCCGATCACGCAGCACTTGCTGAGAAAATTTAATTATACGGATCGCGATCTCTGGGTAACTTCGCCGGTTTAATTGAGTTCCTTACTAATCTTTAACTTGCTTCCTCCAAGTAACGCGGCGAGGCGCAAGACGTAAGCGATTGGCGCGTTTATCTGTATTTAAAGTTCCTCTGAAACTAATAAGTCTGCATCGCTTCGAAATTCCTTGTTTACGATAAAAGTTTGCTTCGAAGGACTAGATGCATATATAGAAAATCGACCGATATAGGGTCGATTTTGAAACTTATTCCTAGATATAGTTTCTTGACTAGATGTGCTTCACGTTGTCGGTTTATACAATTTAATCTAATCAAAGTTGAATTTGTTGTTTTTATTTGAAGACGAAAAGTAGCAATAGCATGCATTTTGATTCGCTTCGCTGATCGCTTTGTCTTAGTAATTATTTTGAATTCTATTTTTTGTATCTAATAGAGTTACCTAACCGCTTATAATGCTGATGTAAAACTTATTCCAGAATCTTCTTTAACATTTTCTTATACCTCAAAATTCTGCACAAACTTAACCCAAAGTGTAGTGTGTAATTCTTGTAAATGCGCTTTTCCTCTTAGCGCCGGTCCTTATTACTGCACCGCTGTACTTTCATTATTATGTAAAATATTTTAGAAACTTCCTCTACCTCAGTCTATAATTTAAGCCACACCATGAAAGTTGTGCGTGTTTGCTCCCGGTCTTCTCGGCCGAACTTCAGCACTTTCAATACCACGCCGGTGGCTTTCACTTAGTTTGTTTTGTTAACCGTTTTATTACGCTACACGTCGGAATTGAGGGTTGCTGGATTACCTACGTGGTTTCCCGCTAGCCCTTCTTAATTGTATGTAGTTGTAGCGAGATGATTTATAGAACTCGGGGTCGGCGGTTTCATAAGTTTCATGTTGGTTTAGGTAGGAAAACTTGGAACATTATGGCACGAGTTCTACGTGAGTAATTTTGCTTGCAGCTCTTTACGGCAATGAAATATGAAGCTTCTCCTTTAATTTGATAGGGATACAATCTAAAATCTTGTGTCGTTAATGCAGAGTGGTAAGTGACTCTTAAACTATACCTTTGAATGCATGTTTTATATCACATTAGCTGTCCCTGCTAACTTTTTACTCCCTCGGAATGAAATATATGAGAAAGTGAATTATATTTAATGTATTTTTTTTGTGAATGTTTCCCATGTTTAATAGTTATTCTGCTTAAGAAAACACATTCACACTTTTACATAGTGTTTTCTTAGCTTTGACAACTCCTAGCTAAAAAAATACTTTAAGCTGATCTTTGGAATGTTCTATATTACAAATTACAAAAATAAAACTTGCATTCTATGGTGTGGCAATAATAAAAGCGATAAAGTAATTTCTCGGCCGGCTTTCCACAAGTTTTGTTTCACTTATTATCACATTGTGTAAAGCTTCTAAAGTCACGTAATACGTGGAGCTCAACACTTCGGTACTGATAATTTTACGGTGATAATCCCCATTTCAGGGGAAATATTATCGCAGTCATATTACTCGGGCTCAGTAATAATATGGCATAATAGCGAAAATAACAATTACAGTGTCTATTGTAGGCAGTCAGAATCCCTTCATGGTAACGGTGAATATATGTTAATGAGGGAAATGTTATTATATAAAACGATATCCACGCATGAGTTCTTAATTTCTGGTAATATTTTTTTTTATTACATTATAGGCAAGTATTTGATCTCGATCTCACCTGATGGTAAGTGACGATGAGATCTACGATGGAGCATACTTGCCTAGGTAGGAAGGCGGCAGTAGATCGAGACGCTACATTCACGAGGCACATGCAGCGCAACTGATCTGACCCGCCATCCATGAATGGCAACACCGAACATCATGCCGGAACACAGCCAGGCCGCTTGGCGACATGGCTTTGTTCAGTGGGTGGTGACTAGCCACGGCCGAAGCCTACCACCAGTAGAGTTGTCACCTGGTTGGCACCACCCGGGGTCACGTGTAGGGTTCTCCTACGGACGAAGGTGATTCGACCCCAAATCACACAATCATATTCATATTTAGCGGAAAAGGGAAGATCTTCCAGGCGGGTGGTATGCCTGGCGGAGCGGCCGCTATGCCCCAACGGTGATTGTCGGGGTCTTGTATTTATGTTACGTGCTCCGAAAACTCTCATAGCGCGTTTCAGGCTTGTATGGAGCGTCGTCATTTGTTCTGTATGTCGTCTGCAGCGCCTTCTGTGAAGCTTGTGGCAAGGTTGATGAGGTCGCTACACATACAACTAATACTAGCCGCGTAACGAACTAACAATAGTTACTATCTTCTTTGTAAAATGAGCATCAGCATCAGCAAGTCCTCATCCATATGCCTATACTGATTTGATTATCTTAAATATATGTCCATTAAAAGGTTCATGATTATATTGAAATCATTGGCAATCATTTTAAAATATAATTTTAGACACGATTTACATTATATTACGACCATTAATAGGAGTTATATTTTAAAAAAATCTGGTCGGAAATAATTCGAGTGTTGTGTATTTGAAATTAAAAAAAATAATTGGTGCTACGGTTTCCTTTACTTATTAATGTTTTTTTTTTTACTTATTTACTTAACTTAGCACTCAATAATGTTAGCTCTATGTTATTTTCGTATTTATTTCAATGTTCCAAAGATATGTAGAGTCATGTAGAGAGTGTGTCAAACACAGGATCCTTAAAATTTAGTAAAACTGCAATTGTCGTAATTCTCTTTAGACATGTTATTTAACATGAATCAATGACTTTAGTGTTTAAGGACACAATTGTTCAAAACATGAATAAATATTTATCATAATTAAGTCATAGCTTATACATCTAAAATGGTCACAGCTAAAACCCATTTTACAGACTCGATCATCGGCTAACAGACGTTATATTGAAAAGGTTAATTGTAGAGCAGACTAATCTGACTTTGATTGACTGTTTGAGACAATCTTGTGGTTCACCGACGTCATATATTTTGTAAGTCTATTGAGTTTCAATGTTAAGTCAAGAATATATATTTTGTTATTCACAAAGAGACGAGTCTCCTAATGGAAAACACAGTTCGGAGAACTATTATTGAATTAGAGAGCGTTGAGCTCTGACTTTGACAAGATGGAAAATGACCACACTTAGAGACATAAATAAGTAGTTTCATAAACTAATAAGTAACATCTTATTCACTCTACTAGAAAACAATATTGACCAGAAATACTTAAGACTTTGCTTTATATGTTTACTAGCTGCGCCCCGCGGTGTTACCCGCGATTAAAAAGTTAAGTTCAAAAAATCACGGTTCCCGTATGTCATCCCATAGGAACCGTGCATTCTTCCGGAATAAAAAGTAGCTTACTATTCCAGAATATAATCTATCTCAGTGCCAGTTTTCATCCAGATCCGTTCAGCCGTTCTGGCGTTATTGAGTAACAAACATCCATCCATCCAAACTTTCACATTTATAATATTAGTGGGAAGTATATACTGTCAGCAAAAACACTTACCTATCCGTGGTATTGTAAGGTGAACCAGCATATTGGCTGATGGATGCTAGCTCTACGCCTCCTCTGTATATTGAAACTAGAGCCAAGTCTAGTGTTTTGCTCTGAAACAACATTATCCTTTATGATAAAAAATTGGTATGGCTCAGAAAACAAAGTAATATATTTCTACAACTATAGTTACCGGCAAAAATATAAATAAATGTCGCGAGAAGAACACACCAACTAAACGGTCCCACACTAAGCAACGCTTGTATTATCGGTATCATACAATGGAGTGAGAGCGAACTCGGGATATAATACTTATATTGTTATTAAAAATCCATGATTCAGGTACAAACATTCATGCTCATCACTAGCTTGTCTCTACCAGGATTCGAACCCGGGACCCTCGGCACAGAAAGCAGGGTCACTACCAACTGCGCTAACCAGGTCGTCGAAAATAGAGCAATATATCTCTGTAATTATAGTTGCGTCTAATATATAAATTGTAAGTTCCCTGGGACTAATAATTAACACTGATTATCTGGTACCGTTATGAGTACTTCAGGTCAGTACATGAAGTACTCATACACAAAAAAATTAAGGTTGTAAGATTCCTGGACTGTACCAGGAATCTTACCTACATTTAACAATCAAATAAAAACAATTTTAAGTTGTACCCGCCTATTAATAATATATAATAAATTGTATAATATTATTTAGATAATCATTATAAGCAAACACATAATACAACTACGTCATTAGCCATTACCAAGAAAAAGCTATTAACAAAGAGCTCTCAACACGCAAAATATTCACGAAGAAGGAGACCATTATTGTCCGCCCCGAAAGAGAACAATGGGGCCACATACATTTTGCCATCTCTAATTTAGTAAACCCCCTAATTACGCTTCAGTTAATCTAATAAAGAGTACCGCACTGTATACAGACCTTTATTAGGTGTTTAGAAGTAATTAAACAAAAGAAATTACGTAATCTATATACAGGCTGTAAGTGCCTTAGCAACTAAAACTGATACCACGAGTTCAGCTCAGATTCTGGAACTCTCAGAGTTGGAATGTTCCGTCAATCTGTTCATGAATATATGCATTTGTTTTCCGTATTTTTATTGTTTTTGCATGAAAATTATTAAAATAAAGCATAAAATATTAGCGTGATCTTAAATAAAAAATGCCATAATTATTAATTTAGACCTAAAACTGCAATGAAAATTAAAACTTGATACGCTCGAGCGCACTTGTCACTCGCAGCAGTCGAGTATCGCGCGGAGAGTTGTGTTGTAAACACGTGGTATACGATACATTGCGCGCTCAAAAATTACAATATTTGAAACCATTTTTACTGGTGGTAGGCTTCGGCCGTGGCTAGTCACCACCCACTGAACAAAGCCATGTCGCCAAGCGGCCTAGCCGTGTTCCGGCATGATGTTCGGTGTTGCCATTCATGGATGGCGGGTCAGATCAGTTGCGCTGCATGTGCCTAGTGAATGTAGCGTCTCGATCTACTGCCGCCTTCCTACCTAGACAAGTATGCTCCATCGTAGATCTCATCGTCACTTACCATCAGGAGAGATCGAGATCAAATACTTGCCTATAATGTAAAAAAAAAAAAAAAAAACCAATATTTTTATTATAGGCATAAAGTGTAAACTTAACCCATAGTTTTCGTTACTATGTCCTTACGCCCTGTATATAACACAAATTCTTATTAATAACACCATTTATAACTCAAGTACAAGGGAGGCAATTTGTATGATCTTGGTTTTTTTTAATTTTTCGCCGACCCGAATAGCAGAATAACTATTATAACTTCACTAACAAATAAAAGACTTATTTCTGAGATGGTAAGAAGTTCGCCGCGACAGCTACGAGTAAGTTAAATAATACGAGTTACTTGATGATCTTCACATATCATACTATAAGCAGAACTAAAGTAATAAGACGTGTCTGAGAATAAAACTTGGGCTGTTACCATGTTACGGTTATTGTAGGATATAAGATTTAATAAACATTTACTTAACAGAGTGTAATGTCAAATTATTTTTATCGAAAATCATAATTCATTTTAAAAACATGATCATGTTTTTATATTAATCAAATATTTATTTATTCATTAAAAGTCTTGCCATATTTTTTATATAATTTCATCAAATAAATATTGCTTAAGAACAGAATTTGTATGAATGAATCATGTAAATGTAATCAAATGTTAGGAGTCTCGAATAGCTAAAAAATAGAGTCTTATGTTTATTAGAATAAAAGAAATACATGTAAAAGAAATGATTACTTTCAAATAGGTCATCGGGCAACTAAAATAACATTATTGCCAAGTACCCACTGTGATTATTGTTGAAATAAAACTAATTTTACGGATTTTATCGCGTTTATTTTTTGTTTTTACGTTCCCGACGTTTCGGCTGCTTTACAGCAACCGTGGTTACGGGAGGGCTGAGGTGGTTGACGTCGCAACCATGGTCACAGGAGTGATGTGGTTGACGTCCTAGTGTCATTGTTTGAATATCTATATTCACGTAAATATAAGAAATCAATATGTGACCATTGTGGTTACTTTGCCGATTTTTCTTTTATGACATTAGCATTTTTTTTAATTGACTTTGATTTGATGCCTGTCTGCTTTTAAATGCGGTCGTATTAGTTAAATGGGCATTGTCCCTGGCGGACTACTTTAAAAAAAACCTTTTGCTTTGAATACCTGGACTAAACTACACATTGAAAACAAGAAAAAGGATTCTGTAAATTCCTTTTAAAGACGCAATAAATTTTACAATCTTTCAACAATCAAATATATTATAGATACTTCTGCTCGCCTATTCGACTAAACGGGATAACGAAACAAAATGCGGATTCGCCGAAATGACTGCGACATATCCATAAAACGTGGAGATAATCGCTCAAAGAGTAATAAAACTCTTTGCCATAGTAAATTCGATTTACGTCCAATGTAATAGAGCCCATGTTCCCTTGAGAATAATAAGCAGTACCGTAGGTACTCGTATCTGTCTTCGCTTGTGCGAGGGCTTGGTAATAATACCTTTTTTTGTTTCTGGAGTATTGTACCTTCTGATTTTTTTTCAGGAGAATCTGGGAATTATTACTCCTGAGTTACTCTTTAGATAATGTAGCAAAAGTCAATCTACAAGACGTTACAATCATAATCACTGATTTTAACTGATCACGCAAAGCAAACTTTAAACTAATTTACTCTCTGCTAAAACTTTTTAATAGTAAGTAAAAACCTTTTGTTAGTTAGACATGCGACCTCTTCTTAAATATACCTAAAGAAATAATATTTTTGATTGCACGTTTTAGTTAATCTTCTTCTTAGATTATTTAATGATGATAACATTATAGCAAAACCATCAGTTAATTAAATTGTCTATTAAATTTACTAAATGTTTAAAGGTCTAAACATAATCTTAATGAGAATTATGTCAGAAACACAGTTTATAAATTGTTGTGTTGGTACGATTTAATTAAGGTACTGTATATCCATAATAAAAATCTTTATAACAACATAAAAACCGTCTTCAAAAATCTAAAAAGCAAAAAATAATCTAATCTTGAAGTCTACCTTGTCTAAATAAATCAAATATTAAACGAACGTGTGGTCGGTGCCAAACAAACTTGAGTCATGGATGTTTAATATATATATAAGTATTATACTCTGGCATCGCCTTCAGTCCATTGTACCATATACCCATAATACCAGCGTTGCCTAGTGTGGGACCGTATAGTTGATGTGTTCGTCTGGCGATAATATTATAAGTATTATTCACGTGATCATTTACCAGACCAAATTTAAGTGCATAAAAGTTAGCACGTGATAGCCAATGTGATACGAAAGTTAGCAGTTTACCTTGAATTAAATACACCATGTATAGTGTTGGAAATAGGGCTGCCATCACTGCATTCTTATTTTATTAATAAGCACAATGTTTATATTATTAGGTACTACATACTTGTGTCGGAAAAGCAATTGATAAAAAAATAACTTTACATACCATAGCATTATAAAGCCATGTGTGAATGTTTGTAGAATGGAACTTAAGATGCAGGACATGGAACGGATTAGGAGTGAAAGGGATGGGTGGATAGGTGAGGGAGAGATAGAAGGGGAGAACGGAACACGACAAAACGACGGCAAGACGTACATAAGACGGTTAAGATTAAAAAAGTGTGAAAATAAGAAATAAAAGTAATTTAAATAAAACAAGACCAACGTTTTATTGCTACAGCCATGTTAATGTGAAAACTAAGGTATTTTTTATGTCCCAATTTTCCTACCACAAACATTTGATAATGCAATTTACTTCGGGAATATCTGATGCACCCGATACCTAGTACGGCAGTAAAATTTTAGGGCCATGCAATTTTCATAGCTGCCTCGCGTCTAGAAATCCGCAATACAACATTTTATTGCTCACTTTCCATATAACAGCATTATTAGAATCTATTATGCATCAATAACAGTACTGAAACCGAAATTGATCAATGGAAGTATAAATAAATAATTTTATATTTTCATTTGAACTAAGAATTACAAAGTTTTATGCATATATAGAATTTAATTATTGTAACTTACAATCATAAAATATTTCCGCCATCGCCAATGTAAAGTATTATTTCAAAAATAGAATACCAAAAAAGATTCAAATAAAACTAATATTACGGATTTTATCGCGTTTATTTAATGTTTTTACGTTCCCGAAAATCCGTAAGATTTATTCGCGTAAATCTAGGAAATCAATATAAAAAAAGGATATTGTCTTTGAACGTTACACAGCACCATTCCACATTTTGACATTCAAACTATTATTTAATGTAACATGTGCCAACCCTAATAGCTGAAGGCAATTTGCCAAAATTAAACAATAAAAACTTACTCTAGCATATTGCACTACTATCATACAATTTATTTTATAGCTTAGCTCTTTTATTAGTGATAATTTACGTAATATGTACGAGAGGTAACAAAGTTAGTTAGGTAGAGTATGTTTTATATTCTTCGGCTATTAAAAAGTATTAATATTTACTTCTAGTATTCATTACACATCGTGATTCTGAAAAGTTATACTACGATTTTAACCAGAGCTCATTTATCGCATCTGTACTTATTATGTCCAATCACAATTTTTTTAAAGTCTAAATTGTGACTTCGTGATTACAAATATACTAAAGAAGGTTCTTCCACGAATCGGGTACAATTATTTCTCAGATCTCCCAGCCAGGTGGGTAAGCCTGGTGGATCCGCCGCTATGCCCCAACGGTTATTGTCGGGATCTTGTATATATGTTACGTGCTCCGAAAATTCTCATAGCGCGTTTCAGGATTGTGTGGAGTCTAGTCCTTTGTTCTGAATGTCGTCTGCAGCGCCAACTGTATAGCTTGTGGCGAGGTTGAACAGGTTGCTAGATGCTCATCACGCAAAGTTATTCCCTACTAGGATTGAAACTAGCGACTCTCGGCACGGAAAGCAAGTTCATTAACAACTGAGTTGTTACAAATATAAAAACCTAGCCCTATTTATTAAAAGACCTATGCCATAGTTCAATGTCACTCTATCTTTATATCAACCCTTATATCTTTATGGCATCCGTCCTACAACTTTTCCCGTCCCTTTAAACATTTTATGTTTAATCCCTTCACATCAGACCTTTGGAATGACATGTGATTTAGGTCTACTTATCTGAGTAAAGCTGGTTTGCTTAGCAACTGTTACACTGGAATTTGGTGTTACTTAATTTATCTTATAAGTGATGGTAATGTGAAACTTTGTTACATGTAACATTGATGATAATGATTCATTTGAAATAATTGATAGAACTAGGCGATACTTGGATACTTGTTTGGTTTATAATTGGAAGAGGTGACAAGCCAAGGGTCAATGGTAGGTTCCTGTTCCCCCATTTGATTCATTTGAAATTAATAAAAAGTTTTTAATTTATTTAAATGATATCTTTTTATCGTAAAACATATCAACCACAGTCTATTGAAGCTGAATCAGCAATGACCAAGATCACCATCGAATATATAGTATAGAAAATGTCTCTACTATTTTTTAGCTCCATTGCAAAGCTATAATAATGGTTGTTATTGCACTGCGTAGATCGGACCGCAAACAACAACTAAATATGAGGGTAGCCCGGTTCAAATTATAACACTAGGACGTCAAACACCCCAGTCCTCCCGGGACCATGGTTGCTGCAAAGCAGCCGAATCATCGAGAAAGTTTTATTTCAATGGTTTAGTATTCGCGTAAATATAGAAATATATAAAAATTATTCAACTCTTAAAGTTACTATCTTGTTTGCCGTTATCTTTTAACGTCAGCATAAGATCATTACCATCCCACCCATCTGGCCGCAATCCTACAAATTAGGACAACATCGGCTTGGCAAAGATTGGTCCTTTGCGATGCCGGATCTCGGCTATAAAGTCCGGCCGTATCTCGCGCAAATGAAAAACAATAATGAGACAATTTGTCTGGCGGGGTCGCCGCTGTGGCTGTAATTAGGAGTTAATTTAAACTCGGGTTGGCTTTAGTTGGACGGTTAAGTTAGTAGTTTATACATTTATGTGGATAACATGTTTTTAAGATGCATAATCTTAATGCCTTTGAACCTTTAGAAGCTATTTACAAACGTGATATACTCGTACAATTTGAAGTAACTTTGTTTTGGTGATCAATCTACAACTGCTTTCCTATTTTCAACAAAGTGTTTAGCCAAAAATTTGGTGAGTTGGAGTGAAAACCAACTTTGGTACTAAGTTAATAAAATCGTTTTATCACAGCTTTTCTAAATTATATTATTATATTTATTAAACCAGTTAAGATTAATTGGAGATTAAGAGGCAACCGTGATAAAACTTCGGTATGTACCGTTCTTCATAAACTAGCCGGTTGTTTTTATAATATCAGCGAATGAAATCTACAGGCATCCATTATTAGTTTTACACTTATCAACCACTCTATTTATTCTTAATGTACTTTTGAAGTTAATCGGTTTATTTGTATAAAGTTTATGTTTTTTACGTATAAAAACCTTTGCCGAGCCAGCAGTGGATACATTAGAGGGATAGGCAGGAACTTCTAATGTAATCGTAGCTTCATCAAGAAAACGTGTTGTCACCTTCATATTTATTTATGAAATCTGTGGTGTGAGAGGGATGGACATTACGTTACGTCGGTACAGTGTAAAAAAAGTAATGTATTCGAAGGCGAGTTATATTTAAAAAAATAAGAATATTTTTTATTTGTTGTCTATGTAAGTGATGTTGATGCTACTCATATGTACAGTTTTTTTTATTAAAAAAACTTTATGGCCTACCATTTGGCCCAAAACTGGACATTCGCAAATAGCTAAACTAATAAAGCAAGTGTTGTTGTTTGCCGTTCCTGCAGCGTTCTCCGTAAACTTTGCCAGCAGTGTACCGATAGCATCAGTGAATTTATACCGCACTCGAACGTTTTGTTTTGACATTCTGACTGTTAGTTCTGCTAACTGTACTTTCATTAATTCAGCGATAGATGTTGCTGTCAGATTGTTTTATATGTAGCGAACTACGCTTAGTCCAAGATAACTAATTCAGTCGTTAATAGCGAATAGGTTATATTGTGTTTAAAAATAACAACTGGAATATTATTGTAAGGTTCTGCCTTAACCAATCTAAATGAAACTGTATCTAATGTATCTTAAACTCCATAGTTAATCACCTATATTAGAAAGATTATTTATTTTGCTAAAGTTACGTCTACTAAAATTCCCAAGACAGGTATCACAACATTTAGTAGTAAGACGTCCTGTAGCGACCTCTTGAACCTCGCGTTAAGATACACAGATGGCGCTGACGATTCTCCATACAATTCTGAAACACGCTATCAGAGTTTGCGGAGCACGTAACATATATACAAGACCCCGATATTACCCGTCGAGGCACAGCGGCCGCCCTCCCTTGAATAGTCCCCGCCTGGCAAGAAGATCTTCCCTTTCTTTAAATAATATATACTTACTGTATTAGAAACAGAAGTGCCTTTTTAAAAAAAACCTCTGCGCATAAACATTACAATAATATGAATTTAAGTTGCAAGGCATGCTCGAGGGCTTAATTAAATAAAGGGCCAATTAATAATCGTCCGAGCAAAACGTAATGCAATCAACTTTTATTTCTCCCGTTTTTTGAGTTTGGCCTTTACCTTTTGTTATTTGCGTTATAAGAAGGGCTTAGGGACTTAAGTTTTTTTTGGAAAATGTTAAGATATTTGTTGATTATTTATATAAACTTCTTTGTGTTAAACCTAACTTCTAGAAATGGTCAAAAATACATCGGCAGTGGGCGTAAATTTATGTATGAAAATCAATATGTTTTCACTACAAAATTCACCAAACGAACACACTAACTATACGGTCCCACACTGAGCAACGCTTGTATTATGGGTATGGGATGAACCCAGTATATAATACTGAAATATAGATATTGCTGCTAATTCGCTTGACACCAACTAGCCTAAACTAGACCAAATTATAGTTTACTCCTGTCAAACGGCGTTCGCTATTCTGTTAACAGCAGATTAGACTAATTTTAGTTTGACAGCTCCTAAAATTGGTTTAGTTACTCAACTTAGCTTAGTTGGTCATTTTTGTATTCTGTTGTACACACTTTACGTCAAATTGCGTCTAAAATTAGAAACGTCAAACTATAATCCGCCTTATTTGGTCGGCATCTAATTTGGTGCCACCTAAATTTAGTTCGTAGTTTTTCAGGTGTTTTTATTATTAAGATAAGTTGTGAAAAACTATTTTATCAAACACGATGGAGGAATATGTGGTTGCGGCTCTTGTGGATTCATCCGAAAGTGCTAATTTTACCAAAATAATAATAAAACAGAGCCTACTTCAAAGTACTTACTTTAAAAACAAAATTAAGGCAATTTGCTTTCTAGCCGTAGAAACTATGAAGAAAGAATACGCCTCAAAGGTTTAAGAGCACATTTGCAGCACTTCATACTGAATACTCTAGATGATCCGCTCTTAGTGGAGGGGCACATCCCAAAACATATAAAGGTTTGCGATTTAATATTTTATATAGATACATACCTACTTTTTACTTGTTTATAAATGTTTATAAATACATCAACATGACACTTTGCAGATTTGAACAGCACTGCAATTTTACGCTCATGGGAGCTATCAGGCTGCTGTAGGCCAAGCTAGTTTACCAGGAATGAGCCAACCAGCAGTGAGTAGATGTTTGGGAATAGTGTTGAACATAATTTTGCAACAATAATTGACACCCCAAAATATAAGGTTCCCTACAACACAGACGGAGAAAGAATCTGCAAAAACTGAGTAAGTTTCATTTCATATCCACTAAATTGGTTTAGTAATTTTTGAGCTCATACATTATAAACAAATAAATATCGCCATACGAATACATAACCAAATGGTCCCACTTTAAGCTTAACACTTGTGTTGTGGGTACTGTACAATGGACTGCGGGTGAACTCAGTTTATAATACTTATATACATATTAAACATCCATGACTTGGGTACAAACATTCGTGCTCATCACACAAAGCTTGTGTCCATACCAGGATTGAAACCCAGGACTCTCAGCGCAGAAAGCAGAGTCATTACCACTAGGTTAATCAGGCCGTCGAACCAATATATCTTTTGTCTTTATAATATTAGCATAAAAAAAAATCTTGACATCACGTTATAACATGTAAATGTTTCTACTTTTGCAGATACGGATGAGAATTATAGCATTGATTTAGATTATACTGATAAGCTATCTATGGTGGAAGAGTACATTGAAACAGATTTCCTTGCTGAAGCAAGACACATTTGGCAAGTGTTAATAAACACTATTTTACTCAAAATTAATAAAAGTATGGCAAATCATAAACAAGACTTTAATTTCTGAATTATTATAATAAAGCTTTTTACTTATTACTATGTTATCAATAATCAATAATAAACATCAACATTAAAAATAATTAACAATCAAAATAATAAACAAATTTGTAAGTAATAGAATTTGAAAGGCTTAAACAACAAGCTTCTGCACATGGGGGCCATTTGTTGCCCACACTCAATGAAAATGGCACTACCGAAGATAACAACTATGGAATAAATGCTTAGTATTACTAACTTATTACATAATATTATGGTACACTTCCAGGCGGCAAAATCCATCCACATAGGCATGCCCAACAATATCCAAAATGTTGGATTCTATGTCTGTCGGGGCTCCTCCTGCCGGACCGCCACCTGTGGCGCTTATTGAAGTTCGCACCTTGCGAGCCTTGGTCTATAACTTCGCCACCCACACACTCCAAACCTGTTGATAAAAAAAACATATAAAAACCATTTAGACGAAAAAAATGCATAATATTCAAAACACAAAACTTACATGCTCTCACTGCTGTGCAGTTCTTCTGCAGCCGAGTTGGTTGAGCTCGTCGTGGTTGGTAGGGCCCCCTAAAAATCTACCTCGCCAGAATCTGCTTGGTTTCCTGAAAATATAATTGATTTTTAGATAGATGTCCTCGCGCGTCGATGTAACTATAACCATTGATTGATTTTAAGTAAAACAAAACTTTCAATCCTTTAAAATGCTTACCCCTCGCTATTTTGATGTTGTTGCGGAGTCGCTCCACAAGCAACTCCTGTTGTCTCTTATTAGACCGTTTCCTATCGTTTTCCATATTAGATTCAAGCCACTAGATAACTTATTACAACAATTACAATGTAGCACACCCGTCTGATCTGAAAACGGTGTTTTGTTTACCTACTGTCAACAGATACAAAATAGAATTCACCACAGAACAATAGATATGGAACACTTAACCACAGACGATATAGAACCACTTTCTATAATTTATAATTGTAAATATCATAAAAAAATTACAATAAAAATATTTAGACGCCGACATATATTTTAAATTAAACTTTTATATATTTTAAGGTTATTTTAAAATAATTTAATCATGTTATTTCGATTTTCTTTTCCATTCACCTTATTTTCATTCATTCTTCAGATATATTTTTTGAATACTGGCAACATACCTCAATTCAATTTAGGTGCTGTCAAAATCAAATTAGTCCTGTCAATTACGATATTTAAATTAAGTTCGATGTGACAACAGAATTGATTTTAATGATTTCTAAACTATACTTAAAATTTTAGCTAGTTAAGTTAAGTTTAGAGAGTGTGCAAGCGAATTAGCACCATTATACATCTACGACATATTGAACATTTCTCTCAAATATCATAATAATTTTAAAAACATTTCGTGGAACTAGTAAATCTAAATAGGTTTCAACTAAAAATGTGATCGTATCACTACTCCTCATAAAACTATAGAAGCATTTTGAACTCTATTCTCTAGCGTAATTGTACTCATTATTTTGCGATTTAATTGAGTATCGTGAAAATTATTACGCTCCAAATAACTCATTCCACATACGAGTATGAAGTATCATTAGATATGTCTAGAAAGGTCGAACACGAAGGTTAATTAATTAAGGTGGAAGCTCAGGGTCAGGGCGCGAAATTCAAAATGTCAGTGGTTTTTATTTTTTTAGAAAAAATTTGGACATCTTTACGATGTAATAAATTACATCGAAAAGATGTCCAAATTTTGAATTGCTAATAACGCAATGCTAATGCTAATTCTGCATTGGATGTCTCGATGTATTAAGTTTGATTAAAAAAATACCTAAAGCGATACAACACCATAAAGTTAGTAAAAGTAGCGGTTTTTACAAACCTTATGGTATTGTATCGGATTAGGTACTTTTTCAAGCAAACCCATTGACATTTTGAATTTCGCGCCCTGACCCTGAGCTTCCACCTTAATTATGAGTACTATATCATGTACCAGAATAAATCATGTACTCTTACTTGTTATATGCCTTAACGGCATATTTGAAGAGCAAAGTATAATTAATTTATTTTAAGGCAGACTACAAAATAATTAAAATTATTGATACTAGACATTAAAATTTGTTAAGAGCGAGACCTACGTATTGTAGAATGAATGGAATCGTCATACACTCGCTGTCACATGGTGGTGACGTCACGGCCCTATAGTTTTGTACTATTATAGTTTTATTACATAGGTAACATTAAGGATATAATATTTTTGTTAAGTGAAGTTATTCAGTACACCTGTGCCTCTAATTTTGAGGAATATACGCGTAATGATATACTTAATATCGAATGATTAATCGCAATATTTTCAATACCATGAATTTCAATAGTTAGTTGGAAATATTTCACGGCGGACCAACCGTCACTCGTTGATTACATTTGCATTTAATTAAGCAATTCAATAATGTTTGTTTTCACACTGCAATGATTTTCAATGATTACTGATTTATTATGGGAATTATAATCGATAAAAATATTTTAGTTTAATTATAATCTTTACGAGATTAATGTAGAACATTTGTTGAAAAAACATTTATTTTCATACCAGTAGCCAGTAGCTAGAAGTAGTAGTATAGGCGTACGCCTATGCTACTGTTAAGCTACTCGTACTCTATCAGTATAAAACTATACTGATAGAGTTAGGGGTTATAGCGAAATGCCTAATGCTAAAAAGTGCTTGAAACGTTAAATTATAATAGATACTTGACACTAGCATAATACCTAAGATGGTGAAGTCATATTTAACAAGAACAAGAATCTCAAAAATCTTGCAAATACTTGCTCTACGTAAAATTTACTTTTGCGATACTTACTCAATGGTAACTTGAAAATATCTCTCATGCAACATAATATTTTTTTTTTTTATTAAATTATAGGCAAGTATTTGATCTCGATCTCACCTGATGGTAAGTGACGATGAGATCTACGATGGAGCATACTGGCCTAGGTAGGAAGGCGGCAGTAGATCGAGACGCTACATTCACTAGGCACATGCAGCGCAACTGATCTGACCCGCCATCCATGAATGGCAACACCGAACATCATGCCGGAACACGGCTAGGCCGCTTGGCGACATCGCTTTGTTCAGTGGGTGGTGTCTAGCCACGGCCGAAGCCTACCACCAGTAAAATTTTTTAACAACATTTCATGAAACTAGTAACTCTGAATACTCTCTCACCTGAAAATGTGTTTGTACCACCACTCCCCTGAAAACTATGGACGCGTCTTGAACTCTAGTCTCTAGCGGCTTTTCAGCGAACTTCGGACACTGGCTGTCACAAACTATTGTCCTACACAGGAACAAAAGTACCACAAGTAGGTCCCTGTTCGTGAACCTACCCATCGCTGGTAAGTATACTTGCAGAAACATTGTAAACTTTAACATTTGAATGTCAGATCACATTTTTGAATGGCACGTCCATTGCACAACACATATCTTCTTGGCTCTCCTTTTCCTTTGGCGTTTTCTGTTTTCCATTTTTTATCTGAAACAAAATGAGTATAGTTAGTTTAATATATTTTACCACCAACGCGCCGGTGATGCGGGTGTTATAAGTTTTAGCCCTTGTTTGTCTGTCAGTTTGTGCGTCTGTCCGTGACGTATCATCCCAAACGCATGAACCGATGTTAACGCAGTTTTCTTTATTCAAAAGCTAGTTAAATCTGAATAGACTATAAGTATGTTTGGTGGTTTTTGTAAGTGCTCTCGTAAGCCTATACGAAATGAGTGATTGGACTTTCACATTGAAAATTTATAGGGTTTTTACATACAAATAGTGTTTTTTTTCAAATTATACTCGCCCGACCGACTTTAAAATCTTCATAGGCTATAAATTGGATGACACTGCAATCATTATCAATAACTTAACATTTATAGCAACATATACACATTTTATTGGGATTTCGTAAGAAAACACAGTAAGGTTATACTTATAGATTGAAATAAATTCATTTACGTTACCTTACACGAAGTAGTCAAATTAGCAGAATGGATAAAAAAATCCAATACTGCTTATGAAGAAATGATAATATAAGTTTATTTTTCTATCATGTTTTGTCTAAGATGTTATCTAAAAAAGCTTTTTGGTAAAATTGGAAAGCTTTTTCTAAATTAGGGTTTGCAAAAATATTGAATTCTAATCTTATTAAGTTATTATTTATATAAACACTAAATATTACTCGCAGAGAAAGGTGTCTATTGAAATTTCACCTACACGATACCTAGCTAGGTACTTTTTGCTTTTGAGTGCAGTCTAAATATTTATTTTTCTGTAATAAGTAAATATCAAATATACAACAAGAAAGTCAATGCCACTGATTTAAAATTAGTTATTACTATATTTATTTCTTATATTTACGCGAATACTACACATTGAAATAAAACTAATTTTAAGAATTTTATCGCGGTTTATTTTTGATTTTACGTTTCCGACGTTTCGGCTGCTTTACAAGCCATTGCAAGACCTCAAGACACAGTGAGCTCTTTCTGCGTAGATCGGACCGCAAGTAACAACTAAATATGAGGGTACCCCCGTCAAACTATGACACTAGGACGTCAACCACCTCAGTCCTCCCGTGACCATGGTTGCTGTAAAGCAGCCGAAACGTCGGGAACGTAAAATCAAAAATAAACCGCGATAAAATTCTTAAAATTAGTTTTATTTCAATAGTTATTGCTATAATTATTTTTCACATTAGTGATTTGAATTTTGTTGAAAGACTATATTTCACCGTCAAACTGTGTATCGTAGTAGAAGAACTGTATCAAATATACAACAAAAAAGATTAGGAATATAAGCCTTATGTTAGCGAAGGCAGTAACCGAGTTGGTTGTAAATCCGGATATATCCGACGAATTCATACGACTTTCTATCCGCCTATGAGATTAATTAAACCTTTCTCTGTCACATGATTAATTAATTGAATAACTTAACTTGTATTAACTTGTACATAACACAATGTAACAGCCCTTCGCATCACCATTCCCAATTTAAGCAACCATAATTTCCTTTTGTATCTGATTTTGGGTTGCAGATCCACTGTGGGTCAACATATACTGGATAAACTCGGCCCTATAAGTGTGTGGTATCTTAACAATTAATGTTCTATTAAGCGCAAGCCCTGTTATAATGGATCCTTGACAATATTAAGGTTCACGATCATCACATGTGTATAATTACTGCCCTTTTATGTGCGTTTTTAATATGCCGTTTAATTAACACAGTTTATGCGGTTATAAAATTTGTATTCGAAATGAAAGGGTGGGCAGATTGTAATGAGTATTCTTTTTTTTATTTGTCTCCGTCCGGAATAGCAGAATAACTATTAATACATAGGAAAAAACACTAAAAGAATAACATTTGATTCTGAGGTGGTACGCAGTTTGCCAAAAGAGCTAGTTTAATAATACAATTAAAAAAATAGAGGTGCCCAGGCTACCCGTGGAGACTCGGGTACAAACTGAGACAAAGCAAAAGAGGCAAAAGGCAAACACTGGCGCTGCTCCACCCCAGCTCAGGTAATTGACTTTGCTATCAGTCCACACGCGGTATGCCAGCCAGTGTTGTGAGTCCGCCCGGTGTTCTGAACACTGTCACAATAACCAGCAATTAACTCTATTCCAACATTTGGCTTAGTTGGAGGGGCTAGCGGGACTTTCGCGAGTTTGATACGACCATAGAAGTCCCGGTCATATGTAAAATACAATCCCACTAACATTATAAATGTGAAAATTTGGATGGATGTATGGATGGATGGATGTTTGTTACTCTATCACGCCAGAACGGCTGAACGAATCCGGATGAAATTTGGCACAGCGATAGATTATAGTCTGGAATAGCACATAGGCTACTTTTTATACCGGTAAAAGGTATGGTTCCTGTGGGTACTTTTTAATCGTGGGTAACACCGCGGGGCGCAGCTAGTATACACACATTTATTTATTCTTCAATGTAAACCGTACATTTGCCAATTGCAATAACTACTTTTGTCTAAGTTAAATATTTAATCTTAAAATTTAAATATACACCATGACTGCCTTTAACCATGTTTGTAAGAATGACAACCAGGGCCGACTATATCATACTAAATCGAGAAGTATATTTGACAATATATCTAAGTTAAGACCAGCAATCGTGCCGGCCCATCGCTGAGCAACCTGGCTGCGACCTCCTACTTTTACTGGTGGTAGGCTTCGGCCGTGGCTAGTCACCACCCGCTGAACAAAGCCATGTCGCCAAGCGGCCTAGCCGTGTTCCGGCATGATGTTCGGTGTTGCCATTCATGGATGGCGGGTCAGATCAGTTGCGCTGCATGTGCCTAGTGAATGTAGCGTCTCGATCTACTGCCGCCTTCCTACCTAGGCAAGTATGCTCCATCGTAGATCTCATCGTCACTTACCATCAGGTGAGATCGAGATCAAATACTTGCCTATAATGTAACAAAAAAAAAAAAAAAAAAAACTAAATAACATGGATAATACTATACGACTACTCCAATGAATACTAAATGGCTGCGAGACGTTCTTTTAATCTCGAAACTTTCCAAATGGATTGCGGATTATAGAAGTCTGGACTAGAAGTTCGAATGGAAAAGCTTATTTGAATATTGAATCAGATGTTTGCTTTAATCGTTTTAAATACCGAATTCAATTTGTAATAAAAAAAAGTGAATTGATTTAATTATTGTAAAGCATTACTATTTTCGCACGCGTTCACATTTGGAATAAATGTAATTACATAATATTCCTTCTGCTTGTTCAACCATCGTAACATGTACAGTGATCAATTCTGAACGTGTCTTTCTTTGTTTTTATTTTTTTTTATTTCATTATAGTCAAGTATTTGATCTCGATCTCACCTGATGATAAGTGATGATGAGATCTACGATGGAGCATACTTGCCTAGGTAGGAAGGCGGCAGTAGATCGAGACGCTACATTCACTAGGCACATGCAGCGCAGCTGATCTGACCCGCCATCCATGAATGGCAACACCGAACATCATGCCGGAACACGGCTAGGCCGCTTGGCGACATGGCTTTGTTCAGTGGGTGGTGACTAGCCACGGCCGAAGCCTACCACCAGTGCTCTTAATTCTGATCTTAATTTAAGGAAAGTTGACTTCGCACACCTATCGACAGTTGATCAGCTATTCTAAGAGATGTAAGTTTACGCGTACCAGTAACTTTAGTTTATTTATATCGTTTTCTTTATTCAATTTCCGTCTTTACTGATCTAAAGATACCAATTACCATTTATTTTGTAATTAAAATAAACAGTAACTTCAATTTCAATTTGAAATGAAGGTAAGCTATGCGTATTACCAAATCAATCCAGCCTTTACTGTGAGTGATACAGTTAATTATTTTATGTTCCACATGTTAAAAGCCTTAGGCTCTTTGAGGGTTGTTGGGATGATGGCAACATTTAATAAACTAATTCTTAACCTGATAATCCTGGGTAGATGTAAAAGAAATTAAGTATATAAAATTTCACTGTTTGGAATGCTATTCCTATGAAAAATTATGAGCAAGCAACTCCACACTATATATAATGTATCTCTATTTGAAAAGCTAACATGAGTAGAAATATTTATTAAATAACTCCCACTTCACTTTCTCAGAATAAATTAAATTAGTACACAGAAAAGGATTGCAATAAAAATACTTAACATTTGGGACACATCAAAGCTGTCATCGGCTTGAAAAGGGTGAGCTTTGTATATTTTGTAAATGACGATATTATAATTAAAAACCTGGTTAATAACATTTTTTTTCGCTTTGATACCAACGAATGAAAACATACAGACCTATCAATTTAAACAAAATATTTTTTTATCGTAATTTTATTTGGTTAGAAAATACAAATTGATTACTATTTTTTTTTATTATAATTTTATATAATCTCATCCGGCCGCTGTGTGCATCTGTAACCTTGTTTCAGAGATCAGAGACCCTAACATAAATCTATTACTACTTCTAATCAATGCCTGTAATATCAATATTGTAGTTACAACTTTGATTTAAAGTTTCAACTATATTAATTCTTACTTGCAATTAATTTAAACTTATGCGGTCTTATTACAAAAAAATGATTTGGGCATGGTTTAAACCTGAACTAAAAGATCCATGGTTTAAAGTTGAAAGCAGAGAAAAACCATGCCTTATTACAAATCGAAGACCAATCGAGGATCAGATAAGTCAAACTTCGTCCACGGTCTAAATAATATCTACAGATTATAAACGAAAAATGGTAAACATTCGTTCGTTCATACAGGGTTCATTCAGTGCAACGTTCCGTTTCTCGACATGTTTATATTATATTCACATTTCAAGTACTTAAATAATGATTTATTAATATAAACATATATCATAAATTGTTGTTTGTTTAAGATTTAATATATTGAACAATCAGAACTAATAATTTGACGCGCTTTTTTAATCAATTTATTTTATTTCTTTGCCAGCTTTAGCGTGAAACGGAGAATGCGCGCGCCGTGACATTTGACATTTGTTGTGTTTATGTTATGTTTATGTCACCTCTTTAATAACACTAAATTGTTCTGGCTTGTTGTTTTATACGGAAAATTGGGAATAAAAATAAAACAACAAAAGAAAAGAAGGGCGAAAATTTGATTTCAGAAGAAAAAGTTGGTGAAACATGCAAATTATTTATTACAATATGATAACAGTGCAGTGTATTGTATCATACTTATTTGGGTAGTTGTATAAATGCTAATGTGATTGATTTTCGGTTCGAGTCACACTCCAGGTATATTTCTTCACTTTTAGTACTTTTATTACTCTTATACAAATTTTTTACATATTCGAAATATAATAACTTTGGTACATTATTCTATTTGGTTTTACAGAAGTGAAGAAATGCACCGGTCAATCGTGGATAGCAATACATATTTAATAAAAGACAGCTTGAAATTATGGAAGTGAAGCACAAATACAACATTAAAATTGCAAATAAAGAAACTGGAATTAGAAAAAGCATTGTCAGAAAGTCAAAAGACAAGTAATGAAGGATAAAATGTTTTCAGATATTTTATTCAATAAACACATCTTTCATTGTTATAAAACATATAATTTCACTTCTCATGCCTATTTTTTTTATTACATTAACTTTAAATAATTGCCTTTCTGTTGTCTATATAGCCAAATAAACATTAAAAACCAGAAAGGGGTGAGCATTACTAACAAAAAATCATAATATACACTTATGATTAGGCAGTATGAGGTCTCCAACCTGAGCCTAATGTTTCATGTAGAAGGATAAAAAAATGCAGTTGCGAAGCCTTGATTTTTAGTCTATATTCTCTGAATATTCTGAAGTCATGTACACTTCTTCGCCAGCTGGTAACAATGACCATAATTTTGAATTCAGCATCACAAACCACCTGAAAAGTTTATAAAAATTTAACATTAACCCGGTGTGTGTTGTAACTGCAATACCACAGAAACCAACTACAAACAGAGAAACAGTAATTTTTATATTATATAGATTGAGCCAAACAAACTAACCAATATTTGGGATTGCAACTAGCATTTTGGGATGTGTGTTACATAAAAAGTAATTAGGTACTCACCTACAAACATATTAGACAACTTAAAATTAAAATATTACTATAAAAATTACCTGTAGATTGATCAAGGAAATCCTTTTCTATTCATAAATAACTGACCCCCATCAGCATTTACTCTTCTAACTCTTATATGAGTACAGTCAATTGTGGAATTTTCTCATACTGTCCTCCTGTTAGTTTCAAGTAGTAGGCATTTTTAGGAATCTTTGGGTCATCCGTGACCAAGTTTCTGCTACTTTTTTACATGTTTTGCTCACAACCGGTTGAGACACACCATATAAATCAGCTGTATTGTCTTGAATCTATGAATAAAACATGTACCTGTATTAGTATATTTTTTGATTTTTCTGCATTGACTAAGGTTATAGTTGTAAATAACACTTACTTCATAGCGAGCCCAGTTGCGTAATGCGCAAACCACTTGAAGCTCCGGACTCAGTCTGCATCCTCGAGGGTCATGTTCCAAATCGTCAAGTAGCACATCCACAATATTTTTTCCGAATAGTTTTGTGAACCTAATATTTGTATCGGAAATCCTCGTCACTCAAATCAAAAGGATTCACACGATGACGATGTCTATTTAATTTCCGGCGCGTCTCCAGCGTGCCCAAATCTTCCAAATCCATTAAATCAATCAAGTCAATATTCATATTTATTAGATTACTAGGTATTTGACACACGAAATGAACTTCAACCTAACCTCAAATAATTTGGTACCGAAGATAAACTAGGGGTCTCGGCGGTTTTTCTTTAGTACCAAAGATAAACCATGGTTTGGTGATAAACTTCGTTTTATAATAACGTTTTCTTTAGTTCATGGTTTAAACCTTGTACCAATCCCAGTACTTTATTTAGATCCTGTTTTGGAATAAGACGGTTTAACTCTATACATTTTACTATCGATCAACCCGATCTAATGTATCGAGAGCGCTAAATCACATCAACCAAGCCTCTCAAACGGTAATTGCAACTCTAAGTCGTTACCATCAAAGGCTAATATAATTAACTCCAAGTATATACTACGTTTACATGTCATAGGTATTTCAAGTTAATGATAGCTAAACTCCATCTGCAAAGCGTTTTTAATCCCGCAAACAGCCTATTTAGTACGTATAGCTGGATATTATATGATCATGTAAGTTGCGAGTGAAGAGGCTTGTAATATCAAAATTTTCATTATGTGCTTAAATTAATACTCCCAAATTCATAGAAACTTAAATCTATTACAAATATTTTTAGAGAAAAGAATTTCGTGTTGTAAATGAGGAGGTCCGTAGACAAACTAAAGTAACCGACTTAGCTCAACGAATTTTAAAGTTGAAGTGGCAGTGGGCGGCACATAGCTCACAGAACCGATGGCCGTTGAGGCAGATAGGTTCTAGAACGGCGACCACGAACCGGAAGACGTAGTGTAGGACGGCCCCCACAAGGTGGACCAATGATATCACACGCGTCACAAGAAGCCGGTGCATGCGAGTAGCGGAGGACCGTGATGTCCAAGCGCACCATTGCAAGACCTCAAGACACTGTGAGCATTTTCTGCGTAGATTGGACCGGAAACAAGAACTAAATATGAGGGTACCCCAGTTCAAACTATGACAATAGGACGTCAAACACCACAGTCCTCCCGTGACCATGTTTGCTGTAAAGCAGCCGAAACGTTCGGAACGTAAACAATATAAAA
The DNA here is from genome assembly GCA_905333125.1 of Pheosia tremula. NCBI lineage: Eukaryota > Metazoa > Arthropoda > Insecta > Lepidoptera > Notodontidae > Pheosia > Pheosia tremula. The sequence continues at coordinate 8,702,549 of HG995408.1, read as the reverse complement.
TAAACGCGTGAAATCCGCATTTTTATTTTTATATCAATGTGTAATATTCGCGTTAATATAAGAAATCAATATACTAAAATAGATTTCCGAAATCATCTCACCTCAGCCTCATGAATGAGGACACACAGATTAATAATGCTCCACTTTTATCCTGCGAGTAGCCTCCGCTAAATCAACGTCATATCAAAAGGAGATGGGACAGCGTTCAATATATCAGCATTATTACTTTAACAAAAGGCTTGAAGACCCTTCGTCATTTACCGATTCTGTTTCAGTAGAGATGGGAAATTGATTTATCATGATAGAGTACCTACCTTGCGGCGTAGTCGGGAGAGTTCTGTGAGATTTTTTTTTAATGCTAGCGTTACATTGTTGAAATGAATACGTGTCTATGAGGTACCTATATTAATTTGGTACTTGAAATGGAACGAAACAAGTTTCGTCACTACGCGAGATAGCTTGATGACATAATAAGATAGGCACTAATAAACAAGTAGATTCAGAAAAGGTATACTATGCCGGGAATGTGGGCTTCTTCAGCCCATATGTTAACCCTATGTGAAATTCCCAACAAACTGACAAATGTATTTTTATTGACATATTCAAATCCTGACTTTATTAGTGTTTACAAGTGCGCTGAAGTAACCAAGGTTCAAGTCTTGGTATATCCTTTCTGAATAATCCAGAACTATTTCGCGTAACACTGCAATAGAAATAAAAAAAATCACTCAACGTGAATTTATAAGAAGTAGCAATAAAATAAATACATTATCTTGCAAACATTTACAAGAAAAACATGACGTAATGAGATGAACCCGCATGCATGATTGAAATGGGTTCTTTCCTCGTTACAAAGCATATTTCCCGGTATATTAACCCCTTGAGTTATGTCCAAACAAATGGTCTGCACCATGTACTATGGGGGGGTAATTAAAGGTACATTTCTCAACATTAACGTATGGTTGGCGGTGCATTAGGAAGGAATTTTTCGGACGTATATCATATTTAGTGAGACTAAACCCTTGTCAGTGAATAAAAAGGGTTAAAGCAGATTATGAAAGATATGGTACCAAACCAACAAGTATTTATATGGGGGAGTAGATGCATGAGACAAGTTGGTACCATATATAACCTATAGCATTTAAGGAAGAGCGAGTAAGAAAGATCAGTGATAGCCAAGTTGGTAGAACGCTTGCCTCGGCAACGAGGATCGCAGGTTCAAACCCCGGCTCACACCTCCGGGATTTCTGGATTTCATGTGTGGATCTCATTTTCAACCGCGATTATCACTTGCTAAACGGTACAGAAAAACATCGTGAGGAAACCTGCATGTCTGAGATAACCCCTCGAAAGACGTGTGAAGTCCGGCAACCAGCACTGGGCCAGCATGGTGGAGTATGGTCTAATCCCCCTTCGCATTGAGGAGAGGCCCGTGCCCAGCAGTGGGGCATTAAAAAGGGCTGGTATTATTATATATTATATTTAAGTAAGTGTTATTTTAGTAGTACGGTATGTAAATTTTTAGGTTAAAAACAAATATTGACCTATTTCTCAATTCAAATAAATCCTCCTTATTCTCTGGAAGGTTACTGTACTCGACCAAGCACGCCATTATAATTCAACGATAACAGACATGTACAGTTAGGACTCGTGAGAAGGGTCTCGTGCTGGCAGTTTTCGCACGAAATTCTGTGTTTTTGCGAAAAAAAAACAGCCAGTAAATTAGCCGAAATTACTGGCAAGAGTAATTTTCGCAGTGAATAGAATGTAAGTAGATTTTATCTCGGTAATTCTGGACATGGATTAACATGATCTCTTGGACTGTCGCGTTTGGAAGGTCACGTAGATGTATTAGATTAGTTCATGTTATTATTATGGGGATTATAGACGGTGTCTTTCATAAGGACTTAATATGACACGTAAGAAGGCTTTACTTATATAAATAGGCACGTAAAATGGACGTGTCCGTTCTTAAGCCAGATATATTTGATAATGATAAATATTAACAATGATTTAAAGGTGAAAAATAATATATTGATTTCTTATATTTACGCGACTACTACACATTGAGACAAAACTAATTAGCATACGTTAAACACCATATAATCCGTAAGATTAGTTTTATTTCAACACTATGTGCACTTTCTGCGCAGATCGGACCGCAAGCAACAACTAAATATCAGGGTACCCCAGTTCAAACTATTACACTAGGACAACATCCACCTCAGTCCTTCTGTAACCATGGTTGCTGTAAGCGTCGGGAACATAAAAAACATAATACAAACGCGATTAGATCCGTAATAATAGTTTTATTTAACTATCTATCTATCTATCAGCCGATATACACGTCCACTGCTGGATATAGGCCTCCCCCAACGACTTCCACACATCACGGTCCTCCGCCACTCGCATCCACCGGCTTCCTGCGACGCGTGTGATGTCATCAGTCCATCTTGTGGGGGGCCGTCCTTACACTCCGTCTTATTTAAATGTACGATAATTTGTTATGCCTTTGTTCATAACCTGAAAACTTTTTATCAAATTAATATCTAAAGCAGATTATAACTAGTCCATTAATATTTATCTGGAGTATATGCTAATTAATCCACACGCGATAGATTTAGTCGCTGATCAATGATTCGTGATCGGATAAGCACTCAGCGATTAGTGCGAGAACCTGCTCAGATTACATTAATTATGGAAGCTACTAGAATACCGACGAGATGCGAGGGTGGGAGATGACATGAATACCGTTGCGGAAGAACCTTGGAAGGAGGTAACCCAAGACAGATCCGTATAGAGAAGTCAAGGGCTTCCCTTACGATTTAAATATCCCAGGAGTGGAATAATGAAATGGCAACAATTGAACCAAAACAAATTTTAAGGATTTTATCGCGCTTATTTACGTTTTTTACGTTCCCCACGTTTTGGCTGCTTTACAGCAACTATGGTCACGGGAGGACTGAGGTAGATGACCTCCAAGAGTCATAGTCTGAACTGTGGTGTCCTCATATTTAGTTGTTGCTTGCGGTCCGATCTACGCAGAAAGTGTTCACAGTGTCTTGAGATCTTGCAATGGTGCAAATAAAAAACGTAATATAAAAGTGATAGAATCCTTAAAACTAGTTTTATTACAGTGAGTAGTATTCGTGTAAATATAAAAAATCTATATGGGAACAGTTGGTTAAAAATAATGATTAGAGTGGTATCATGTTTAATGAATTCTAGACCGTAACACTAGCGCGAAGATGTAAGATTTTGGATGAAGCGACAGTGGTACACCAGGATCGTAGCATGGTAACCAGTGGTCTCCTGTATCCGATGATAGGTAGAAATATATATAGGTATATATAGGAGATATAGATAGGTAGAGATAGATATGTATGTTTGTCTGAATAAATGAAATTTGAAAACTAATTTATAACAAGTTCCGTTCGTCTTTTTTGAATGCGTCTTTTGCTTTGTTCAGCTTAAATATTTAACTATCGATCAACTTGGTTGGTTTATAATTGGAAAATTTGACAAGCTGAGGGTCAGTGGTGGGTTTCTCTTCCACCATTTCTTTAAATATTTTGTTAAAATATGCATTAGATTAAAATATATCTTATGCGACACACATGGCGGTCGCGGCTCAGGATTTACAAGGCGTCTTTGTTTGTATTCAATTTGTGCGAAACATTGACTTTTTCGCGAGCACGTCGCCCGCCCATAGGGATAACCCTCGACTGTGGGATATTTCTTTTATTTCAGCTACATTTTCATACGACTATTTGCGGCTTTTCCGGGTTTTTCGTCTTAAGAAGAAGCATCTCTCGATGGGTTACGGGAATCATTTTTCTGGTTATATTATATTTATTCAACGCAGTAGTTCTTGTGTTAAGTTTTTGCTATTGTAAGAGATATTATCGTGAAAGTAATAAATCTGAACTAGAACTTTCAATTACCAACTTAAATGATGAAGGTTTGTTTTTTCTGTTATCTGTTATTGGAAAATCATTGCTTTCCTATCATTAATAAATTTCATGTTTCTAATAACTGGAGCGGAAAATATTCTACTTGGATTACCGTTAATCAAATTGTTTTAGTTTAGGTAACTAGTAATACTATACCTAATTATAAATTAGTTCTCCAATCCCTGGAGCGTTTTAGTTTATTGTTTAACGTAACTGAAAAAATATATTATTTATACTTATAATAAGCCTTTGTACGTATAGTATGTACTTATTGTTGCTATTTTTTATATTGTATAACATTAGTTGGATATAAAATATCGACAATTTAGTATATATAGTGCCTTTATTATACCGCATGATCTCTAAGTAAATAATCTACAAAACTTAGTAGTAGTCTTTTTTCGATTGCTTTAAGCAAGTTTTTCATTGAGTTGATGTTTGGAAGCATTAGATCACTCGGTCGGTTGGCATTTAAATACGCACAAAGCTTACACTGAGGGCACAAAAGAAGGAAAGAAAAACGTCTATCGTTTTTTGATCATTCACAACACGTCCGAAATTATAATTTATATCATAAAGCTTTTCATGAATAAATATCTCGTACAAAAGCCCTTTCAGCGCTTTCAATAACTTTTTCAATTATTATCAAACATCGCCGTTTCTACTTTCACAATGAGTGCGTACTCGGTCGACGAATAAAGCGCTTTGGATTGCTTATAAAGCGAGCTCACGATCAGTTTTGTTTTGCAAATGACGCTGTATTGTAGAAGAGTCGGAACGTTGGTTATTATAATGATTAAGGGCGAAATGACTCAAAATGGCAACGGGACTTATCAAAAACTATGTTGGGTTTATAAAAGATTAATGATTTTGTTTATTTTATATGTGAATTCATAAATAAAGCAGGTTGATAGATAAAAATCCATAAAATGTTTAAATTTTCAATATTTCATTACCGGTTTTGTAAATTATCTCCCCAGAAAAAAAAACTAAGAAATCTGTAACAGGTTTAACTTTCTATTGCATGCTATTGCTAACACTTCCTTATAAATTCTTTCTATAATCCCCCTGAGATCCGTACGTCCAGTGTGAAATTATTCCTGATCTAACCGTATACTTTATAGTGTACGTATTCAGACATTTTGTATCGAGAATTGAAAAACGCCTCTACTGGATGGTATTAAAACTTTCGATTTTCCATTGCTGCCACACTGCGCATTGAAATTAAAAAAAAAAACGGGCTTGTTGTAAAGCAGCCAAAACGTCGGGAACGTAAAAACATAAAATAAACGCGATAAAATCCGAAAAAAAAAATGTTTTATTTTAAATAATCTATACTAATATTATAAATGTGAAAGTTTGGATGGATGGATGGATAGATGGATGGTTGTTGTTACTCTTTCACGCCCGAACGGCAGAACGGATCTGTATGAAATTTGGCAGAGAGATAGATTATAGTCTGTAATAGCACATAGGCTACTTTTTATCCCGGTAAAATGTATGGTTCCCGTGGGATAGATGTTTTAATTGTTCATACTTTTTTATCGCGGGTAATACCGCCGGGCGCAGCTAGTCTATAATAATTAAATAAAAAGCTTTGTGCTCCATGATAAGCTCCATGTTTTTAGTATAATAAGTACTGGATCGTAATAGAAAAAAGGTTGTTGAAAGGCGGAACACAGTTACTTGCGCTTCTAGGAATCTCGTAAATAAGTTTTTTTTTGGAGTTTCCGCATTGAAGGTTCATCCCTTCCATGTCTAACAAGACATACCAACATTGGGTCAAAAGATTGACGTTTCAATAAGTAAGTGAATGGCATAACGGAAATAAGTTAAAGACATCTGTTGAAAACAACTTAGACTGGACAGTTTTCCACTTCTGTTTGTCTTTATAAAAATACACCATTCAGTTTTAATGCGTACACCTGGAAAAAAACCGTACCGTATACCATACCGTACCCGTACCGTAAGCGTACCGTACCCGTACCGTTGATAAATCCAACCAACAAAACCTGAACTTGTTTTTTTTGCGCTACATTGTGATACATTTTGGTTTTTTCGACTTCTGCATACCAAATATTAATTGACGACCCGATCGGCTCAATAGGTGCAGAGCCTGCTTTCTGTACCAAGGATACCGGGTTCGTATCTCGTGGCTATCTTTGTGCGATAAGGACGTGAGGTCGTGAGGTCTTGAGGAGGTTTTGAGCTACTTGCCCTCATGCCCGTCTCATTGGAGTGCTATTAAGCTCGCCCTCTTGTTTTATAAACCCGTATAAGCCGATTGCGGCTAACTGCATCCCACTAATATCATAAATGTGAAAGTTTGGATGGATGGATGTTTGTTACAATCACGCCAAAACGGCTGAACGAATCTGGATGAAATTTTGCACAGATATAGATTTTAGTCCGGAATAGCACATAGGATACTTTGTATCCCGGTAAAATGTACACTTTTAATCGCGGGTAACACCGCGGGGCGCAGCTAGTATGTATATAAAAAGCACCCTGAAAGTATTTTTATAGTAAAACTTTTCTCTGCGTATAAGTGAGCCACACATACACAGGTATATACATATAGGTACAAGCCAATCTCAGCCTTCAATAATAGCCTGCTAGGTTATAAACTCGTTCGCGACAATCCAAAAGTGTTGGCGATTTCCGACCCGCACACATTTACGAACTTTCAATATTACAGTTATTGCGTTTCGAAATTCTCTCGATCTGTTCTTTTAGTATATAAACTTCGGAAAAGGTGCTGCAATAAAAAAAAATCATAAAACCCTTTCCGTTAAGTTGGTGGATTACGGTTCGCGGTACTAAAGTTCGCGCTGGGATAACACGAACGCCGTAATCAGTTTTCGGAAAAGAATTTCTGATTTCACCAGCATTGTTTATTTACTCAGCCCATTCGATTTTATTTATAGATATCATAAATAAGATTGAAGAAATATTTTTATGTCAGAATTTAAAACAATCTATTCTTTTTATTTTTTTTTTATTACATTATAGGCAAGTATTTGATCTCGATCTCACCTGATGGTATGTGACGATGAGATCTACGATGGAGCATACTTGTCTAGGTAGGAAGGCGGCAGTAGATCGAGACGCTACATTCACTAGGCAAATGCAGCGCAACTGATCCGACCCGCCATCCATGAATGGCAACACCGAACATCATGGCGGAACACGGCTAGGCCGCTTGGCGACATGGCTTTGTTCAGTGGGTGGTGAGCAGCCACGGCCGAAGCCTACCACCAGTAACCTATTGATTCAATGGGACGAAAACGTTACAATCGTTTTTTGTTTTTCATTTGTCTATGTTTTCTAGATAACTAGTTCAGTAGAAAAGGTAATAAGCAAACAGACAGAAAAAAAAATGTGTCACTTAATAATATATTGAAAACAAATCCTACTCCATTCACAATAGAGCACATTATAAAGAGAACGTTATTGTTCTCTATGCTCTACTATAAATCATCTCTCATCTCCTAACCAATTATATTAACTCTGAAATAAAGCAAACACAGAAACAACTGAGGCCGTAGACGTTCCGCGACAGATTAATGAATTAGACGTTTCAGACAATAGAGGGGGCAATTCTAACATCGCCAATGAAAGTTATTATTGTTCACGATTCAGTAGTCCAATTTATTATAACAGGACCACTCAAGCATTGTCTTCGAGCTGCGAGGTTGAATAGGAACAATACTCTGGTTTCTGTGGAATCTTTGGTGAATAACTTTAGCGTTTGGATGTTAAGAAACCATTTAAATTGAATTCGTTTTGAGGATATGACATTCGGCACTTTGGTCACCACAGCATAGAGAATACTTGGATCTCACCAACCAATGTAACCCAAAAGAGCACCACAACAAAGCCCACATCTTTATATTCGTGCTCTAATAGATATATTAATATCTTTATATCTATTATATATAATTACGTCTCTAAAAGAGAGATAACATAGCAAGAAAATAACAACATTTAATTGATTTTTTTAGGATTTTATCGCGTTTATTTTATGTTTCAAAGTTTAGTTTTAAATTAGTTTTATTTCAATGTGTAGTATTAGTGTAAATATAACAAATCAACTTTCAAATTATAAATTGAATTTACTTTATTAATTTTAGTTACAATGCAATTTTTATCACACAATTGTCCGAAATGCTATTGTTAATAAACGAAAAGTTTCTATAAACTTAACAATTCCAGCCCTTTTTTATGTCCCACTGCTGGGCACGGGCCTCCCCTCAATACGAGGGGGGTTTAGGCCATAGTCCACCACGCTGGCCCAGTGCGGCTTGGCAGCCTACACACATCTTTCGAGGGGTTCTCTCAGACATTCAGGCTTCCTCACGATGTTTTCCTTCACCGTTTAGCAAGTGATAATCTTGGTTGAAAATGAGATTCGCACATGAAAAATCCCAGAGGTGCGAGCCGGGGTTTGAACCTGCTATCCTCGTTATTGAGGCAGACGTTCTACCAACTTGGCTATCACTGCTTCATTATAAACTTAATTGCTTATTATTGATATTCTAAAGATCATGTGTATATGTTAAAATTGTCTCGTACATCAATTCGACTGCAGTTTTATAAAAATATACATAAATTATGTTGTTATGTATTAATTCTCCGATTCCAATGTTGAACCCACGAATGATTTATTCTCTTATTTCAATTTTGAGTCCACATTTAAATAGTGGATCCCAATCGCATCCTTCTTAAAGTCGAAATTCCTGTAAATTGTCCAATCTGTAAACTCCAATTAGCCTTTCCAATATATTCAAACAATCAGCAAAACCGAACGATGCTAATAGCTCTAATGCCTTCGACCGCTTCGGGAGAGCTTATTTCGAAATGCCAATTTCGAAATGCCAATTTCGAAATGGGATTTCTATTAAAATAATACTGAGTGAAGCTTTGTTTTTCGATAAACGGCTTAAGCATTCTTCTTCTTTTTTTTTCGAAGTTGCCAATCAGCTACAAAATTGTGCCTTTTTTGTAGCAGTGTCCATATGTACCCCTGATGATAATTTTGATGACGATGATGATGATGAAATGAATCCCCTACCCCTTTCAGTGAAGCTGAGGATACTTTACTGAAAATTTACCGGACATCTTGGGAGAACATGAAAAGTCAAGTTATACAATTTTATTTCCATTTCTTTCACTCGTGTACGTTTATGAACACACAATGGTTAATATCCCACTAATATTACATATTATTTATCAAAAAAAACTCAATGTTTGAAAATAAAACAAAATTGACAACTTCACGGTTCAACCTCCCGCCAAAAAGTCCGGGGTACCCATTGTCTAGGCATTGTCTAGGCATTAGGCTGAACAAATACAGTGACTTCTACATTAGTCGAATGAATGAGGTTCCTACCTAAATAAACAAAGCGAAAGTCAAAGACAATAAAAAAACAACAACAATATAATTAGAGCTAGCAATGTAAATAAACGAAGCCCGCCGAATATATAAAAGGACATTTCAAAACATTAACTTTTTTAATTAGTATCCCTGTCTAACTCGTAAACAAAAGTCACCATTAAAAGTATTGTCAATAAATTAAGTTTACGTTTTGTTATACGTGAAAATAGCTACAACAAAACAAAAACAATAAACAAAATGTGCCCTAAAGTCTTCAGTCTTTTAGGTTAAGTTATTTGTAAAAAACTTTTTAAAACAGATTTTATTATGTTGCCCTTAAGTTTTTAAAGGGCCGTCTTAAGTAGAACCTTAGTTTTAAACAATCAATAATCTATACTCGTATTATTAAGAGGTACAGTTTTGAAAATTCATTCACTAATAACAAGAAGCTACATTATTCCTTAGTGCTAGACTTTGACCATGAATATATCAAGGTACCACGGTCGGAGTCGCAGGCAGAGGCAAGTCTATTATAAAATTAAATTATAATCTTATAACTTAGTAGTAAAAATGGACCGACCGTCTTGCCCATACTTCTCCCTCGAAATAGCATTTGCAACTGGTGATAGAATCATGTCTCTACGTCATTTTGGGACATCCTATTCGTAAGTACTTACTGTAGTGGATTAGGTGAACAAACGAATAGGCATTCTGTTTATGATAGTAAAAGATACAATTTCAAAGAAATGAACTAGTAGAATGTCCATTCACATATTGATTTCTTATATTTGCGTGAATACTATTGAATATTGAAATAAGACTTATTTTACAGATTTTATCGCGCTTATTTTACATTTTTACGTTCCTGACGCTTCAGCTGCTTCACAGCAACCATAGTCACGGGAGGATTGAGGTGTTTGACGTCCTGGTGTCATAGTTAAACTGGTTATAATCCAGTTTCAAAATGTCCATTCGTTTAAAAATATCCACCGTAGCAGGTTCATGCTAAAAGAGGCTTAAAATCCGATCTAACAACTGCTGCAGACCTACGTTGGAAGTCGACTAACTAATTACAACAATACCTGGTCGCGGCACATAGTTCGTTAATTAAATTGCCATGTGAAAATGCAGGCGGCGTTTAACGAGAATAACTTTATAAAACTCCTCCATAAGGTGGTTTTTGCTTTAAATGTTCATATTCCAGTGTAGCATGCATCCGACCTTCACATGTTTAAGCTGGCGAACCCAGTTGTTTTAACATAAATGTCACGGTGAGTCCGAATAAAACTGTCACTGATGGCGCGAGCAAGGAGAAGCAGGGGCCAGGGAAAGATGGTAGGATTAATGTAGACATTAATCAATTTCTTAATTTCATACATAAAACGTTGCTTATGTTAGCGTCCTACACTATCATGGCGCCAAAATGACGCTACCTTCGATTTGAAACACCATAGTATACAGATATTGCTTTAAAATTATATTTGTAATGTTTCAAGATTATATAAAACTATTCGCAAATCTGTCGTAAAACAATAGTTTGTATTTGTGTGTAACGGTGAACAACCGTATCCAGAAAAAAAAACTGAAGGAGGAACACGTCATTACCAAAAAATTACTTTAGTGTTATAAGTCTTTTGGTAGTAAATAGCTAGTTCAGCTTATTAGGTGCCCGCATTTTTTTTTTACTTAGGAGGTGTGTGAGTGGAGGTTAATTACAGTACAAATTTACGCATAAGCGCGCAAAACAGCAATAATTCATGATTGCTTAACGAGGCAGCCAACATCTACGAAATTTGTTTGCTTTTTGGTATCAGCCTATTACCATAGCAATAAAATAACTTACCTACCTATGCTGGTTCTATCTTCCAGCTAATCATTTAGTTTTTTTATACATACAGTTAGCTTCTATAGCTTTTACGCCCTTTGCTGTCTCGTAAATTAAAAACATATTCTTCTTATTTCTAATTGTAGGAAATGACAACTGCGTAGAACCGTATAGAAACATAAAATGTTTCCAAATAAACTAAAAAAAATAGCAGCTTAACATTTTTTTAAATATTAATTTTTCGGGTTTTATTATAAATAATTATTTCAGTTGGTATAATTTTATTTCTATTATAAATAATTATAATTTATACAATTAAGCAACTAATTAAAACCGTCCAAAAAAAAAACTTACGTCCTTTGCAAACCGAGAGAATCCTTCTTTTTCAAACACAATATCACAAAAAGTATCAGACCACCACTACGTCACGGTAACGTTAACGTTTAACGTAACCGCCCCAAACGAACGTCCGTTCGACGCAAACGACGCCCGACGACTGAGCTCGGGATCTCCTCGATACGAAAGGGTGAGAAGTAACGTTCTATCAACCCCTACGTTATAAGGGCATTAGCGACTCTGATCACTGATCAGTTAATTATCTTAAATTTTATAGTTCGTGTAATGGTGATTGCTAGATGAGTTATAAATATTTTACTTAAAATCTAGGTATATATTTAATCCTTCATCCTACATTTAAACGAACAACGAACTCCTCTAAGATGATAGTCGAGAAACTACTTATCACGAATTTTGGGGCCCAAATAAAATGCAACTCTCCGCGAAACGAAACGAATTTAAAAAAGTATTCGACTCGTGTTTCGCCTCTAAAACGAGGCATCCTCAGGACGGCTAGGCTATGAATGAGAAACTTGACTTACACTCGTGATGGATAGTTTTTCAACTAACATTTTAGAGGATTTCGGTGCTGCCGGCTTCTTTAATTATCGATCACATTGTTTGGTTTATAATTGGAAAAGTTGACCAGCCGAGGGTCTGTGGTGGGTTCCTTTGCCCCCATTTGTTTAAATATCGCCCAAGTATCGCCTAGTTCTATCAATCATATTTTGTACTAGCTGTTGCCCGCGACTTCGTCCGCGTGGTATTTAACAACGTCTCAACCGTTGGCAACAGCCTGCTCGCGTTCTGATCCCGCGGGACGCATTGCAGATTGTTGCTATCAAACTTTAAGCAGGCGCAGCGCTGCAACATTGGTTTTAATTTTTTTTCGAGAGATCCATTTTTTTTTTCTAAAATAAAAGTAGCCTAAGTTACTCCTTGTTACATCAGCTATCTGCCAGTGAAATTCCCGTCAAAATCGGTCCAGCCATTTCAGAGATTACCCGGAACAAACAGACAGACAGACAGACAGACAGACAGACAGACAGACGGACAGACAGACAGACGGACAGACAGACAGACAGACAGACAAAAATTGTAAAAAATGTTGTTTCGGTATAGGTAACGTGTATACATCCAAATGCACTTAGTAAAAAGCGGTTATTTTAATATTACAAACAGACACTCCAATTTTATTTATATGTATAGATAACCTCACTGTCAAACTTATAAGTCTATCACGTGGAGCAATGTACCTATAACAGTTTAACGTACATGTAAAAAGGACGGGTAGTATAGTCCTCACAAGGTGGACCGGACCTGGATGCGAGTTGTGGATAACCGGGATGTGTAGAAGTCATTAACCTATGGCCAGCAGTGGACGTCTTTCAGTCTATCCAGCTGGATAGAAGAGGCAGGTTGAAAAGTGTATGAAGGTAAATATACATTGGATACGACTCTAAGCATGTGGCAACTACTCGTATTCTTAAGTCTACGTTTTATTCTACTCGACATGCATATATGTCGCGGTTACGCATTTCATATTTGGCATTAACGTTTTTCCTTGTACACTCACATTTTCCTGTTATCAATTTCTATCTTTTTTTTGCACATACGCCCTTTGTATGGAAGTTCGTGTGGCTGGAAAAATGTTATGATAAGAAATTCTTTGCGAATATTGTTTACAAATTAATGGAGAGGGGAATGAGTGTGATGAACCCGTACTTATTAGATGTTCTGAATTATATGAGTAGGTGTTGGTGTTGCAAAGAATTAGGCGACAGATTCGTGGAATGAACATGTTTATGCAAGGAACCCTTTTTGTGAAGGCATATAAATTCCGACGCTGAGCGGCTCACTGGGCACCAATCACTGAGTGAAGATAGATGGGCTCTGACCTGATATGGTCTATAAGGACCTGGACATTATACCTCTTATTTCAATGGCTCGTTAAAAATATTTCATATCAATACAATAATGGAGCTAAAAATAATTTATATTTAAGAAACGAACAGTTTAATTTAGTATTTTTGTTATCTTATATATAACTTACTTTTCTTTTTTTAATCTATATATGTTTAACAAAATACTGTGACATACTTTATGATATATCTATACTAAATGTTATAAAGAGTTAAAACATGTTAGTTCGTGAGTTTGGATGTTGGGGGTAATAAGCGGAACTACTGATTCGAATTATTATTCGATAATATTTTATTAAGTATACCGCCGGTGGGGCCGCAGGCAGAAGCTAGGCTAAATATTTCTTAAGTTAATAATTAAAGTTTAGTAAAATTATGTAGTCGAGAGGGAGAGAGCTCGTACTCATGATCTTTCTCTGTCGCACATGCTCTGACTTACGGCATCAATGTATGACCACACGATCACGACTTTCTGACTAAGTACGAGATAAATCCTGTTACGTATGCCTACATGTCACTTACTGAACTCAGGTGAAATATTATTAAAATAAATGACAAATACAACGGTCCAAAACGGAACAAACCTTCTCGTACCCAGCTCGGTGCGATCAATCACTTGACAAGTTGGGATAAAGACGGAACGCTTGATTGCGGTATAATGACGTACCGGGGATCCCTAAAAATTAATTCACGTGGTGTAAACTTTATGTTGCACATGATTAAGTCTAAAGTCCAAGAACCGATGATGATGAGCCCGAATGTTTGTACGCGAATCATGGATGCTTAATATCTATATAAGTATACTGGCTTCTGCCTGCGGCCTCATCCGCGGTACATGGATAAGACATAGCCTATAGCACTCAAGAATAATGTACCTTTAAGTGAAAGAATTTTGAGATTCTTATCAGTAGATCCGGAGATTATACCTACATCCAATCACACAAACTAACAAATTTTAAGTCTGTATAGTATTAGTATAGATATGTAAGGTTTAACAAAAATGGTGTAAAATATTTTAACTGAAGAATCAGTAAGTTATATGGATCACGTTGAAGTATAAAATAATTGTGCCAATGATGTTTTTTTTTAATCAAGTTTAATATCTAATTATTTGATTTATTTATTTAGGAATGTTATATATTAAAATATTTTACAGCATGTTTTGTTAAACCTTATGTACCCGGATCATCCCCAGACCATGTTATGTTACTCATAAAACCATTGCTTAGTTTAGTACCTACTCAACATTTTGGTGTGTTCACATGGCCATATATATCATTAATAATATACATAATTTAAGAAGTTTGAAACACATCACAAAAATAATAATCTACATTTTTCCTAATAAACATAAAGAAAAAATATTAATTGAAAAAATATATTTCCTTACAATAACCAGACATAAATGATCCAATCCAAACGTTTTCCCATTTAATAACAGTATCAATGAAATGCGTTTTATTTTCGATCCTAACTCAGTTCCGTTACATTGTTCAGTCGTGAACCGTACTGACACCCACACGAGTTATCCTATTTGCGTATTGTTTACAGAAGCTTCTGAGTGGGTGGCAACATGTTCGGTTCAACTGTAGTTGGGTATTTCAACTACTGAATTTAAACAGTACTAAGCAGTTTAAGGAACATAGTAAAAATAATACTTAATGTATATTAATATATTTTTGGATATTTTTGTTCGCGGTTTTTACCGGTTTTCTGTATTATTATTATATTAAATGTAGCTATATGTGCCATGCTTAAAAATGCTGACAGTATTCTATTACTTCGTACATTTTGATTGAAGTGTTGTAAGCATTGATAAAGAAATATGTATTCGAAACTTTTTATCAAAAGATCGATAGCATTTGTTTTTTTGCCATTGTAAAAAATAGTGTTATTTTAACCAGACACCACTTTCAATTACGTTAAGATCTAGATTATAACATACAAGATTAGATTAGATTATAAGCTACATGTTTATCAAGTAAACTTTTTGAACTGTCGTATAACTCTGAAACATAATTAAACTTGTACGTTTATCTGGCCATCGTAGGCTATTAATATGGTCATAGAAACCCACATAAATTGCACGTCAAAGATGTAATTAATCATAGTATACTTAACCACCTACGTAAGTTTATAGTTATAGTTCCAGCCCTTTAATGTCCCACTGCTGGGCACGGGCTTCCCCTCAATGCGAGGGGGATTAGGCCATAGTCCACCACGCTGGCCAAGTGCAAATTGGCGGACTTCACACATCTTTCGAGGGGTTCTCTCAGACATGGAGGTTTCATCACGATGTTTTCCTTCACCGTTTAGCAAGTGATAATCATGGTTGAAAATGAGATTCGCACATGAAAAATCCCAGAGGTGCGAGCCGGGGTTCAAAACTGCAATCTTCGATACTGAGGCAAGCGTTCTACCAACTAGGCTATCACTACTGATCACGTATGTTTATGTCTATCAATCTTTGTCCTTCATAGACCACAGAATATTGAATATGGAATGGTCACTATCCTACAAATATTATAAATGTGAAAGTTTGGACGGATGGATGAATGGATGGAAGTTTGTAATTCAATCACGCCAGAACAGCAGAACGGATCTGGATGAAATTTGGCACAGAGATAGATTATAGTCTGGAATATCACATAGGCTACTTTTTATCCCGGTAAAATGTATGGTTCCCGTGGGATAGATTTGTATTAATTTTTCATAGAGCAAAGGATCGACATTATTTTTTGCATAAGTAGTGGTAGTTTAGGGGAAAGGACTTAGAGGAAAAGGACATACTTTTTAATCGCGGGTAACACCGTGGGGCGCAGCTAGTAGGACCATAAGGCGATTACTGTACTCCCACACAGCTTGGGATTATTCCAACATTTGCAGAATGATTTTTTTTGTACACCCAACTCGATGACGTAAGGACCTTAAAACAGAGTTTGAAATTCAAAGTGCAACACTCGTCATAGAATACTCATTTGATTTGATTTTTTCTCGTAACGCAGATAATATTTTTTAGACCCATTCTTAATAACCGAAACTATGATTCGATACGACTACGCAAACGCACCGTTGCACTCGTGTTTACAGAGTCGATTTCATAAAGCAAGTTGTAATTAATATTGATAATGATACATGACTTATGTCACGTGATATAAGGTTGTGAATCGTGGAGCAGATAGTATTGAATGTAACATCAAATACACGTCACGTCGCTGTTGATTACACGCGGAAGTAATCACGCTATCTCTTTCCCGCTGCTTAGTATAGTCGGCCCTTTAAGATGAGGATCCCTATCAATACTCAAATAAATCATTCTATGCCCTAAGATGGATGGGGCAATATCTAATTGTCCCAGCAAGTGATCTAATCAATCACTTATAAAAACAAAAGAGAGTTTTTGCGAGGCCCATCGTGAGATTGAGCAAAGATTGTGAATATTAAAATGGGCTTAGATGATCGAAGATTAATTTTTGGCCCATATGGTGTGATGGCATTTTGATGCCGTAATATGTGGTAATCATTGGGGGTGGCTAATGTCCAACAGTGGACGTCTTTCGGTTGATAGATAGATATATAGGTACCATTTTAAGAGCACTGAAAGGATGACACCTCTATAGAAACGATATCTTTTTTTAAATAACGTCAATATGGTTCGAGGAATCTTGCAGAAAGAGTAAATGGGATAAAACTCTATATAGACATAGAGTGAATAGATGAAATGACTAAGTCCGTTCTCCAAGAATTTAGAATCAACAAACCTTCCATGATCTGCTGGATAAAAATCCTCGGCGTGTTTGGCCACATACACATAGGTTTATCAACTATTATATCCTTTTAATATCTGTTATATGTTGAGATAGAGACGTCTCTACGGAAAAAAAAATATTCATAAAGTTTCAGATAACCGTACCCAGTAAAACTGGTAGCATTTCGAAATCCCATTAAGCCAAATAAAAAAAATGCCATAATATCCCCTCGGCGGCATAAGTCACGGGACGGTACGGTACAATGCATAGAGAGTAGGCCCGCCATAACCGTAGCGGCATAAATTCCGATCTCCTGACACTCGCTAAAATGGCATTGTCACCTCTACATTTTATTAGGCCGCGTCGGTTGGCAAAATTTTATGGCTTTATTTAAATGATGTTACATTACAGCCATGATAGCTTATCACCATTATCCAGTTATATATTTTGAAAAAACATTTGCAGTTTGTCATAAAAAAGGAAGGATGGATCGATGTTTGTTACTCACTCACGCCAGAATGGCTGAACGGATCTGGATGAAATTTGGCACAGAGATAGATTATAGTCTGAAATAGCACATAGGGTACTTTTTATCCCGGTAAAATGTATGGTTCCCGTGGGATAGATTTGTTTTAATATTTCATAGAGCAAAGGATCGACATGATTTTTTGCATAGGTAGTGGTAGTTTAGGGGTCAGAAAATGGCATACGCTGATTTTTATCCCGGAAAAATGCATGGTTCCTATGGGATAGCGTACAGGAACCGTGCATTTGCAAAACGACATAGAGGTAAAGGAAATACTTTTTAATCGCGGGTGCAACTAGTAATTTAATATACCAAATTTAGTTATAATTGTTCCACTTACTAACACCAACCTTATAAATCACATTTATTTTAACACTCAAGTTTTTGAAAAAAAAAACAATAGCCATTCAATTTACAGAATAAATTCCAAATCGCAATCAACATGGGGCTCGTAGAAGGTCGTATATTCCGATGTGCCGTTTATCTGCTCTGCACCCCACAAACGAGATCACTTAAAGTAATATATTTAAAAGATAATATGACGTTGAATATTTTATAATGCTAACCTTTTTTATCGTCTATACATATAAATAAAATTGGAGTGTCTGTTTGTAATAGTGAAATAACGGCTTTTTACTAAGTGCATTTGGATGTATACACGGTACCTATACCAAAACAACATTTTTTAAAATTTTTGTCTGTCTGTCTGTCTGTCTGTCTGTTTGTTCCGGGTAATCTCTGAAATGGCTGGACCGATTTTGACGGGAATTTCACTGGCAGATAGCTGATGTAACAAGGAGTAACTTAGGCTACTTTTATTTTAGAAAAAAAAATAGGATCTCTCGAAAAAAAATTAAAACCGTGTTGCAGCG
Organism: Pheosia tremula; assembly: GCA_905333125.1. Taxonomy (NCBI): domain Eukaryota; kingdom Metazoa; phylum Arthropoda; class Insecta; order Lepidoptera; family Notodontidae; genus Pheosia; species Pheosia tremula. Next base: position 8,683,989 of record HG995408.1, on the reverse strand, counting down.
CTGCGCCTGATTAAGTTTGATAGCAACAATCTGCAATGCGTCCCGCGGGATCATAACGTGCGAGCAGGCTGTTGCCAACGGTTGAGTCTTTGTTAAATACCACGCGGACGAAGTCGCGGGCAACAGCTAGTTGATAATAAAATTAAGCCGCTTTGGTGTGTTACATGGAGTACTTTTGAGGAGTGAACCATTTATACGAGCCGCTATTTTTATTTTATTCGAGTAATTATTAAATTGTTTCGGTTTTCGAAGCTCACGTTAGTTGACTCTATCTGAAGAAAGATGTGCATTGAAGAAGATTGTTAGTTTTATTATATTTACGCGAATACTACACAATGAAATAAAACTACTTTTAGGGATTTTATCGCGTCAATTGTACGTTTTTCAGTCCTCCCGTGGCCATGGTTCCTGTAAAGCAGCCGAAACTTCGGGAACGTAGGAAACGTAAAAAACTTAGATTTAACGCGATAAAATCCATAAGAGTAAATTTATTTCAAAGATTGTTAGTTTTATAAATTACTAGCTGTTGCCCGCGACTTCGTCCGCGCGGTATTTAACAAAGATAACCGTTGACAACAGCCTGCTCGCCCATTCTGAGCCCGCGGGACGCATTGCAGGTTGTTGCTATCAAAATTTAATCAGGCGCTGCGCTGCAACATTGGTTTAAATTTTTTTTCTAGAGAGCCTATTTATTTTTCTAAAATAAAAGTAGCCTAAGTTACTCCTTGTTACATCAGCTATCTGCCAGTGAAAGTCCCGTCAAAATCGGTCCAGCCATTACAGAGATTAGCCGGAACAAACAGACAGACAGACAGACAGACAGACAGACAGACAGACAGACAGACAGACAGACAGACAGACAGACAGACAGACAGACAGACAGATAGACAGACAGACAGACAGACAGACAGACGGACAGACAGACAGACAGACAAAAATTGTAAAAAATGTTGTTTCGGTATAGGTAACGTGTATACATCCAAATGCACTTAGTAAAAAGCGGTTATTTTAATATTACAAACAGACACTCCAATTTTATTTATATGTATAGATGTACCTACTATTATAAATACGTATATTTTTATGGCCTGTCTATTTTAAATGTGCTCTTATAAACCAAGTTTAAATAAGTCATTTTGTTAAAAATGTAAATAGAATAAACAAACAATTTGAAACGGTACCACTTAAAACGTAAACGCTTTTAAAAATCCGATAAAAACACAAAAACGCAAAGCCATTATAAGCTGACAGTAAACAGAAAAATAGCGTTAAAATGTTAGTAGTCTTACAATATTCACTTTTACGTGACTTCTGTACAAATTGTATCTATAATGTAATACTTTTGCTTTTTAGGGATTGTAAAGGTACCACTTAATGTTTGAAGTAGATACTCAGTGGTTACTGACTAGCTTGTACAATAAAATAATATGGATTTAATATATTTTGAGGTCTACATAAATATAATGTAGATTGCATTAATATAAATAAATATCGCCAGACGAACACACCAACTATACGGTGCTACACTCAGCATATTATGGGTACCATACAATGGACTGAGGATGAACTCAGTATATAATAATTATATAGATATTAAACATCCATGACTTGTGTACACACATTCGTGCTCATCACACAAATATTATCCCTACCAGGATTCAAACCCAGGACCCTCAGGGTAGAAGGCAGCGTCACTACTAACTGAGCTATTCAGGTCGTCTATCAGCATTCATTATTAAATAATTAATATTGGTACGTACTGACTACACAATGAATACCATAATATTATGCTGATAAGTCACTTATTTGCATATGGTTAAGTACCTGAATTACATGCTTGGATTATTTGGATGATAAAGCAGCCTGCGACTGATCGCTCAAAATATCAATATTTATAATGTTGTGATGTGTAGCGTGTGTGCGCCTCGCATGGCAACACACTGGAGCTTATTTTTTTTTTTTTTGTAAAAATAATAGACTTAAAAAAAAAAAGACCCGCTGAGTTTCTCGCCGGATCTTCTCAGTTGAGGTAGCGTTCCGATCCGGTTGTAGAGTCAAAAAAAAATGTAATGACAATTTGTAACTCCCCCGTAGGCCTATACGAAATAAACGATTAGACTTTGACTTAGGTTAAGAATATAAAACCTAGAATCTAATCAATATCAGGTTACCTTCAGTTTCCACTAAAATATGTTATAATCATTCTTATATCAAAACCACTAAAACAGGTTTGAAGAATACATAAATTCAGTTCACTTTAGCCTTAAAACTTTTTACTGCGATATATAACAGAGACCTAAAATATCATTTCACAGAGTTCATCTTATCTTTCACAAATTATTCCTCCGTACCGTCGCTCCACTTTCCGAAACAACTTCGAGATTAAAAGTCTGCGTTGGCCCCAGCCGTGGTTTCAGACAAAGCCATACCCCTTGCCTTTTTAATCAAGGCTTCAGGGAAGCTGGGATGATGGAAGGTGGTGACATTCCATTAGGTCTGAGATTCGATAGTTTTTATTTTTGATATCGATAAAAAAAACTGCCGTTCATCGTGGTCAATTCATCAAAAACTCATTACAGGTTTATCTTAAACTAGCTGACATAGAATCAAATGTATGACATAATGAAATATATTTATTGTTATTTTTTCGTGTTTTTTTCCCATGTTAAAATAGTTATTCTGCTTCTCAGGGCGGAGACAAATTAAAAAAATCAAAGATCATAAATATCGGCTCACCCGTTCTTGAGTTATATATTGTTAACTAACACGACTTTGGGTAAAGGATACACTTCATATACTACTATAATAAAATAATAGAAATCATTTAAATGAAAATTAAAATTCATGGGCTACAAATGTTTGAATTTTTGAGCGCGCGATGTATCGTAAACAACGAGATCACAACACAACGCTTCGCGCGATTCCCGAATCGTGCAAGTGACGAGCTCGCGAAAGAGTATCGAGTTTTAATGTTCATTGCAGTTTTTTGTCTAAATTAGTAATTATGGTGTTTTTATTTTATAATCACGTTGAGATAGACTTTTATTTCAGATTTAATGCTAAAATAATGAGTAGAATACATGAAAAGATGGACGGACAATTCAAACTCTGGTGGGTTCAGATCATGAGTTGTATCCAAGGTATCAGTTTTCCTCGTAATTTAAGGTTTCTTAAAGTACGAAGGCCGTTTTCTGGCAGCTATAAGACTTCTTCATTGAAATTCTTCATTGAAATTGAATATATTTTTCCGCGAATCCATTACACTCATTTATTTCATAACACGCAAACAGAATTCTACTTAAACAAAATATCCCAAAAATACTGTAAGTCGGTCGAGTATATTATGTTAAATATTAAAAAAAAACCATATAATTGGTGCTTAATTATTTTTGAAATGATCGTCCGTCCGTCTATTTGCTGGTCGGATTTAATAAAACTTGGCATGGCGATAGCTTCTAACAATATTATCAACATCTAGAATAATTTCTATCATTATAAACGGATGGTTTCCTTAGAGTTGCCAAAAACTAAAGTCCATTGTCTATGCAGTTATTATGCGTAGTCAGACATTCGCTACGTCAAATAAAAATATAATTTATTTTTTATAAAATGGCAAGTGTGATTTTTGTAAGATTTTTTTTTATAAATTGGCCTATCAAAACTCCGACGTCACAATATCATGATTAAATAAATAAAATCACAAAAGAAGCGCTGGTTCTAAGATTAGTATATCCTTTCTTTATGACCCCTGTATAATAGTCATAAAATGTAATAACAGTAACTACCGAATATCCGAATTGATATCGATAGTTTTTTCCCATCACTATAAACTGGTTGCCACTGGAAGGCTCTAAGTTCTAAATTAAATTCCCAGTAAAAGGCTGTTTGAGTACACTAGGTTTTGAACTTTCGGAGAGTTTCAGGCTTTTATTTAAACTATTACGCAGACTTAAAGTGGCTGCAGGCTTTAGTAAAATCTTAATAATGGTGATAATTGAAATCGTCTTTTAAATGTAATCAAAACCATATATTTATTTAATTATTAAGCCTTAATTCACAATTGTATGGGATTCGTGGTAAAGAAATTTGGTCTTACAGAAATTGTTGGCAACTTGAAGTAATGAAGTATACCTACTTGTTTTAAATGCCAACATACTCGCCTTCAAGATATTAATTCTAAAGTACTAAACAGCGTTGCCCCTCAATAATTGGTACCTCGAAATACCTTTGAATAAGTTCAAATCAATTTGGAAAATAACTTCCTAGCATTATTAAGAACAGTCATAGCCAAGTTGGTAGAACGTTTGTCTTGGAAAAATTGAACTTTTAGATTTCATGTGCGAATATCGTTGTCAACCATGATTATAATATGCTAAACGGTGAAGGAAGAGAAAACCTAGTTCTCAAAAGGCATGCGAAGTTCTATAAACCAGCGTAGTGGACTATGACCTATATCCCTCCCATTGATGGAAAGCCTGTACCCACCAGTGGCACATTAAAATGGCCTACTTATTACTCAGAAGAAAACAACTTTGTGGAGGCATTGTAAGTGGGCGAAAACTAACTACTATATCGAGAGGTAACTCTTTAAATTTAAATACCAAATGCTCCAAGATCTTCAACAATCAGCAACAAGACCTGCCTGGTTTCAATTACTTGTAACCGCTATAATCCATTCTCATGCGTCCGCAGTCCCCAACAAGTAATTGATGTTATGGAATCCTTTAATTAATCCAACGAAACCAAGCAGGTACGCAAACTTGGTGTAACTTTACCAAGACGAAGTTATTAGTCGTTGCGTGACTCTCAAGGCCAGTATAATATAATCTAGACGATGTTTACTACATCCAAATCGTAATAAGGAGACGATTTAGCCAGATTTACTTATCGAATTTGGAGTTGAATTAGGCGGTGCACAGAATGAATGACCGTTGGAGCAGAATTGTTCTAAAGTGGAGACTACGAGTCGAAAGACGTAGTGTAGGATGACGCCCCCAAGGTGGACTGGACTGATGATGCCGGTGGATGCGAGAGGCGGAAGACCGGAACCTAGTATGATGAGTTAAAATATTTTTTATTTTTTTATTACATTATATGCAAGTATTTGATCTCGATCTCACCTGATGGTAAGTGACGATGAGATCTACGATGGAGCATACTTGCCTAGAAGGTACCTGTTCCCTCTCGATTTGAAAACACCCAGATTGAAGTCAACGGGGAACAAAGACGCCGATAGCGTGTTCTATTCTTGGCAATTCTTGAGAATCCAACAACTTGGAGTACATTTTGAGTATTCGGCGGAGACATAAAAAAAATATTTACCAGAGTTCCTTTAACTCCGATTCAAAGAATCTAAAGTCCCCAACATTACTTCTTGATCCTATTAAGCGTCATTGAATTTAATATTGCAAATCTCATCTGTGAGGATCGTAAAACAAAATAAAGATAACCGGAGGAAGAGGATTCTGGGAAGCGGTGATGAAATTCAACTCGTAAAATGAATACACTTGCGGCTTTATGATATCGTAAAGCCGAGATCCTGTGACCACTCATCTTCAAGTGCCGGGTTTTAGTAGACAAACAATCTCAGTTGCATTCTAAAATTATGGACAAGGAGACATTTCAGTTCACAATGAATAAGCCACAAGAGTTGATTTAATTTTTTCCTCTTTAAAAGTATTGTGGACAGCACATAAAATGTATGTAAGTTATGTACCTAACCCATAAAAGTGTAAGTAAAGGTTACCTGACCCATTGACCGATTTGACCACTTTGAAGAAATATTTTTTAATTGTAAAATTGATGCTATTATCATTTATAAAGGGTCAATCAGCCCACGGGTCTGGTATAGATATTTCTTATGCGTGGGTCGAAATACTACAAAAATCCATTTTTCCGTGAGGCTATTGTATTATTATTGTCGTTATTATACCGACTAAAATCATCTTAATGCGAGATGAATTCGCGGAATTCACCACGCAGCTGGCTCCTTGCAGGTTTTGGTGATGTTAGGTGGCTTTCGAAAAACGTACCAACTTCTTCACTTCTTTGCCGTACACCGTACATCGTGCAACAGAATACTTTGTAATTTAATGCTTACACTAGCCAATGTAGCCCATACTAGCATCACCACTTCAATGTCGTGTAATTTCACTGGGTCTTACGCCACTTTACTGGCAATATCTTCTAAATCGCTGTACTGTCTGTAATGAAAAAATACTAGCAACAAAATTAACTTTTTTTCTATAAAACCTTGCTTTTATAGCCGATTACATAGTTCAGTGACTACTGCAACTTTACTGAACAGGCATCACAATCCTCTAAAGTTATTCAAATGAACCGAAGCCGCAGAGTTACGAATAAATGCATATTGAATTTGTTTACGTACGCCGAAAACGGAATAGAGACCATATATACTTCTCTATTTAAATTCCATTCTACAATTTACATATTATTGGCCAGTGAGCTCTGATTCCTCGGTATAGTAATTTAAATATATTTATTCGTTTTATTTCTTACCAGCCAGGTACTTGGACTTTGCGTTGTAATGCCAGTACCCGGTATGCAATCCAACCCTAAAGAAACCTTTTCGGTGTCGCGGGATTGTGACGGTAGACGAGTATACTAAAAAAAAATACAACCGAATTGAGAACCTGCTCCTTTTTGAAGTCGGATAAAAACAGCAGCACGTCGTTATAGTCTACTAGACTATAAAGTATACGGTTAGCTTACAAATAATCTCGCACTTGACGTATTGATCAGATTTCGGTAAAATATGGCACCGTAGTATTTTGTACTCTGACGTACGTGTGTGGAGCCGTGGGTAAAGCTAGTTAAAATTCAATCCATCAATAATGCATTTCGTTTGTATTTTGCGATTAACACTATTTATATGGTCCACAGTTCCCCCCCCCCCTTATCGTATAGTAACCCCGTAATCGTTTACCAGCTCTCTTAATTACTAAAATATACACTTGATTCACTAAGAGCCGACCCACATAGCCTAAACATACAATCAGATAATGGAAAATCATTAACATAACACGTCTATTTTCTTCTTTTGTTACTCATTCAATATTTATTTGGGCAATATTATTTCTATTCAGTGCGTATGTGTGTTCATAAAAATTATTATTCAAACGTAAAGCAATACTAAGTAACTATACCTAAACGCTAACAAAGGTTGTGTACTCAAAATAATTACTACCAAGTAATAAAACGACGGTGTTCTATAAAAACATTAAAAAAAAAATACAACCGACTTGAGAACCTCCTAGTTTTTGAAGTCATTTAAAAAGGTCGAGATTGACAATCGAATTTCGCCAATAGATTAGATCCTATTTTATAAGAAAGCTGTTATATTGCGGTATTCATAAACTGGTATACCTACACATGTTTAAAACGGTCGCGTACTATGTAGGTAGGTTATATCCAAGCATTTTTTTTAAATATGGCTTGTAATTTTTTTTTTTTTTTATACATTATAGGCAAGTATTGGATCTCGATCTCACCTGATGGTAAGTGAAGATGAGATCTACGATGGAGCATACTTGCCTAGGTAGGAAGGCGGCAGTAGATCGAGACGCTACATTCACGAGGCACATGCAGCGCAACTGATCTGACCCGCCATCCATGAATGGCAGCACCGAACATCATGCCGGAACACGGCTAGGCCGCTTGTCGACATGGCTTTGTTCAGTGGGTGGTGACTAGCCACGGCCGAAGCCTACCACTAGTAGAGTTGTCACCTGGTTGGCACCACCCAGGGTCACGTGTAGGGTATCTCGAGGGTACATCATTCTCCTACGGACGAAGGTGACTCGACCCCTAGGGTATTACGATAATGAGATTTCATTCAATTCAAGGGGGTTTTTCAGACCCTTTCCGTTTCCCTTCACCGTTCAGCAAGTGATAATCATGGTTGAAAATGTGATTCACACATCAATTCAGAAAATCTCAGAGGTGTGAGCCGGGGTTGAACGTGTGTTCAACCCCGGCCTCGGTAGCGTGGATCGTATGATCCACGCTACCGAGGCAAACGTTCTACCAACTTGTCTATTACTGCTTTATCTATATTACATGTTATATAATTCCAATTTGTATTGAACCCTTAATATTACAATAAACAAAGCCATTAATTTTTCGTATTAGTTCCAATTTTAGCCACCCGAAAATGTAGGTTCGCAGCGCCATCTGATGATCGTAGGGAACAATTACCGGGATCCGGTCTAGTTTATGGCATGGTGTATTCATTGTGCGTGATTAAGAAAGTAAATGTTGGCGCAATTAGGCACGTTAGGGGATTTGTCTTCGCCCACCGTGGTAGGTTGTGGTGCAAGATGTAGCGGTACAATTAAGCGTGTAGTTTTGCGACACGAAGAACGACCCTTGGAGCCAATAATAAAAATCAAAAGTGCAGATTTTTTTTTTCTATTTTTTTTGTGTTACAAATCTTGTTCGTCGCAGATAACCTTTACAGCTTCACCGGACTAGAGGGCGAGCGCTAAAGGCGCTCCAGCCAGAAGGGTAGGGGGGCAATTAGTTCAAGGGTGCCCCCGGAGACACGACCTCAGCTTTGGCTGTTGCCAGTGCGGGGTTGACGACGAAAGACTGCTTCTAGGTGCGAAAATACACCTGTGGGCAGAAGATGTGTTTCGTCAACCTCGCCGGCGAAGTAGTTATCTGTTTCTGCTAGGTGTGGTCTGGTCACTCAAAGTTCAGAAGCGCGGAAAAATCGTCGGAGGGACGAAATTTGGGTTATAATATTCCTATAGCACATATGCACTGACAGTAACAAATTATGACTCGTGCGACGGCAATTGGATAAAATCAGTCCTGTTAGCCCCCTATGGTTTGCAAGATCAACTCACGATTCTTCCAATTTGGATATTTGACTATTTTTTAATTTAGTAGATATAATTGTTCTGTTAAATCATAAGTACACAAACACGATTAATGGTGTATTTTTTTTTCGAAATATCTTATCATCATGAGATATTAATGATTGAAGATTGAGAAAAAGTGCGGAGTCGGATTGCATTTTCATACGTATATGATTTTTGAATGTCCTGATTGTAAATACCACATCGTTTTTTATTACCCAGAAAAATATACCTACTGTTAATTGACTTTAAAGACTAAAATCGCTGTTAGTGAGACCAAACATTCTACCACCTTAATGGGTGTTTACATAGCTCGGAACCATTCAATAAGATATATTATGTACCTACTCTACTGCTATCTCTTGCTTTTATATTATCTCCATCCTTTTCTGGCTATGATGGCTGGATGCTTTCAGTATGAAATTCTTGGTAAACCTTTAGTTGTGCGAATTAACTTGATGCTATTTGTTTATAATATGTACTTTTTAACTTTTGCCCGGTACTTCACTTGCATGAACATAGCGCCCTCCATATTTTTTTTTGTATGTGCTTACATTTTTATTAGGCACTTTATCTCGTCTTTAAGAGAAAGCCTTAAATCTATACTAATTACTAATTACTAATTACTAATATTATAAATGTGAAAGTTTGGATGGATGGATAGATGGATGGATGTTTGTTACTCTTTCACGCCCGAACGGCTGAACGGATCTGGATGAAATTTGGCACAGATATAGATTATAGTCTGGAATAGCACATGGGCTACTTTTTATCCCGGTAAAATGTATGGTTCCCGTGGGATAGATGTTTTAATTTTTCATACTTTTTATCGCGGGTAACACCGCCGGGCGCAGCTAGTAGTTCAATAATTTATAATAATTAAAGAATATATAAATAAACCAAGAACAAACTTTGAAAGTAAATAATTTATGAGTGGAATCTACTTATATTTTATAACTTAGAGATATAATTATTATATTTTGTAGATAAGTTTTCACTTGGGAATTAATTTTCTTTGTTTTTAATATTGAATTTCAAAATGTTTATTTCAACGGCTATGAAATCTGATAATTTCACTTGCGTGCGAATAACCTATTATAATTGAATTTCATCTAGGCTTAGATTTGTGTCTTTTATTAATTTCTACGTAGAATTTTGCTTTGAGTAATCAGTGAATAGGAGATATCTTTGAAATTAATGAATATTTAAATGAAAAATAACAAATCTGTAGTTCTTGTTTATTGTATGTAAGTAAATTCTGATCATCTAGTTAACATAATTGACAAATAAGAAAAAGAAAGAGCTTTTCTTGAATAATAAGTCCATTGGAATACCTTGAGGGCTTGTGTTCATTAATTTATACTCGAATGGTATCTGATTTTCGTTTTTTTATTCTAGCGTTTCCTCATTTTTTTTTTTGGATTAGGGTCTTCAACCTGAGTACATCAATTTGGCTAGTTACCGATATATACAAGGAAAGGAACCATTGCTATCCCTCCGAGGCCTAACTAGTCGGACTTCCGGTACCCTTAGGGTAAAGCCATGTATAGGTATTTGTCAGACTTCCGAAACAATCGCGAACGATCTTACAATAGCAACGGGGATCGCTAGTAGAATGTGTCCTGCGAAGCACGGAGTAAGTCAAATTATTGAATTCGGTCACCCATCCAAATTTTAGCTGAGATACGCGCCAATCGAAGGGGCAAATTAATAATGTGCCGTTTATAAAAGACATGAAAATTTATTCAAAATTACATAAAAAAGAGACACTATAGTCCTTTTACATGAAGTCAGAAACCTCCTTAATATTGACAATTAGGTTTAGTCAGAAGAGGGAACAATTACGACGATTATCACTTGCTAAACGGTGAAGGAAAACATCATGAGGAAACCTGCATGTCTGGGAGAAACCCTCGAAAGATGTGTGAAGACCGCCAGCACGCACTGGGCCAGCGTGGTGGACTAAGGCCTAATCCCCCTCGCATTGAGGGCAGGCCCGTGCCCAGCAGTGGGTAATTAATAAGGGCTGGTATTATTATTATAGAAGAGGGAAACGTGTGATTTTTTTTTATTTTTTTATTACTTTATAGGCAAGCATTTGATCTCGATCTCACCTGATGGTAAGTGACGATGAGATCTACGATGGAACATACTTGCCTAGGTAGGAAGGCGGCAGTAGATCGAGACGCTACATTCACTAGGCACATGCAGCGCAGCTGATCTGACCCGCCATCCATGATGTGCATGTTGTGTTTGTTATGGAACTGAAGTGTGTGTTTGATTGTGTATATGTCAGCGTGTGTGTAATAAGTACATCAGTAAGTACGTCACCAATATAGGAGAGTGTATAAACTTACTCGTAGGTAGTCTTTCTGCATAGGTTTCGAACTACATAACAACAATTCCGTATCACGTCTAGTTAGCGTCGAAACTATTCTACAGTTGAACGCCAACAAACGGGTACGGCCAGGTATTTTTGCTCTTTGTACAATCAGCCGAGTTGTCCGCAATACTGTTTGCAGCTCATGAACTCTGAATTTGTAATTTACATTCATTCGATTAAAAACAATATACTAACAAATTTGTTTCACAATTATTTTCTGTAAAGCAACGGCCATTTAAAAATGATAAATATCTATACTTACTAATGTTATAAATGTGAAAGTTTGGATGGATGGATGTTTCTTACTCTTTCACGACAGAACGGCTGAACGGATCTGAAGGAAATTTGGCACAGAGATAGATTATAGTATAAAATAGCACATGGGCTACTCTTTATCCCGGTAAAATGTATGGTTCCCGTGGGATATATTAGTTTTAATTTTGCATAGGTAGTGGTAGTTTAGGGGCAGAAAATTACATAGGCTAATATTTATCTCGGAAAAAATTATGGTTCCTATGGGATAGCATACAGGAACCGTGTTTTGTAAACTTAGCTTTTTAATCGCGGGTAACACCGCGCGGCGCAGCTAGTTAGAATATAATGTAAAGAAAGAAAACAAATAACTAAATATAAATGAATAAATATCGCCAGGCAAACATGCCAACTATACGATCCCACACTAAGCGACGCTTGTATTATTTACCGCAATTTATATAGACATTTTACAACTTTATAAACCGTCATATAGTACTGCGCGAAGTACAACTCCTGTGAGCAGTAGAATATGACGTTTGATAAATTTACAAAACGTCTATAAATTTGGGGGTAAAACTACATTAAAATCTACTTAACGTGGGCAAAACATTTTGAATTGAAGATTATATTAACCGCACAAAACAAATAGGTAATATTTCTTCTTTTCTGTTCCAAATCAATTCCGGTCGGGCTCCCATCCCTTTTATCTTCAATATTTCCAGCTTCGACGTATTAGTGCTGTACCAATTAGTGTTGTGCCGTTAGCGAGTAATTTACTGTCACAATCAGGCAGCGACGGGTACCGGGTTTGTACCTCGGTAGGAACGTACTACGTGTAAGAAATAGTTGACCAAAATAATTATACAATATCGCCAGACGAACAAACCAACTGTACGGTCTCAAACTAAGCATAGCTTGTATTAAAAGTACCTAAAATGTACTGGAAACGTATATAATATCCCAGTATATAAAACGTATATAGAAATAAAATATTCATGAATTGGGTACAAACATTCGCGCTCATCTCACAAAGCTTGCATCATCCAGGATTCGAACTCGAGACCATCGGCACGGAAAGCAGGGTCACTACTAACTGAGCTAACCTTATACTAAAGTTATACTAAGCCTGGAACCTGGGCTTATGTAGTGCATTTGTTACCTCTATGTGTAGCCAGAATTACGAAGACGATTTAAAAATAATAATTAATTTCTCGATTTATTTTTAAAACATATTTTTTTACATAGTCAACGATTTTCTGACATCATATAGTGTTTATAATTGCGTTAAAGAAGCCTAGGTGCAAAGCTTAGTGTAGCCTTTCTGAAACACCCTATATAATACAGATATTGATTAGACAAGTTATTATTTCTATCACGTACTTCGTGATACCAGTCTACAGACAACAAGGTGCAAAGGTGAAATCAATAAACGCGGTAACGAATAATAAGTTTGTAGTTGGCAACATTTTTTGGAAGAAATACTAATAACATTATATTTATCTATTTACTCAACGAAAGATTGTTTAATCTTAGTGAAAGTCGACGTCTGTCAATTGCTAATAGATTACACTTTATAATACATGGGAAAGGGAGTCTATTGCTATCACCACACGTAATTCAACCACAAGTGGCGCTAAGACTCGCGAGCTGGTGATTAAAGATCACACTCCGCTCCAGTTGTTTTCTTAGGCCCTTCACACACGGAGTTAGTTGTACAAGAGTAAACTGATTATCAAACAATTTGATCAACTAGTTAGTAATCAAATCACTATAATCACTGGCTGATAAATTAGCTAGAGCCTGAAAAAAAAGAATTTTGTTTGTTAATATTTTATTGGTTTCGTAAGTAACTGAAATACAACTCATATTACGGATTTTATCGCGTTTGTCTTGTTTTTATGTTCCCGACGTTTCGGTGCTTTGCAGCAACATGGTCACGGGAGAACTGAGGTGTTTGATCTCGTATAATAATAGTTAAAACCGGGTTAAGTACCATCATATTTAGTTGTTGTTTGCGGTCCGATCTACGCAGAAAGTGCTCAGTGTCTTGAGATCGCGATAAAATACATAAAATACGTTTTATTTCAATGTCTAGTATTCGCGTCAATATAAGAAATCAATTCGTGAGTAGCTACAGGCCTGTACCGATATAAGCGATATTCGCTACCACTGTACGTATCGAAAAATACCTCGCAGTATTACGCTGAACATGTATATTGTATGCATGAACTTTCGCGGCCATTGGGAAAACCAGAACACGCGCCGCAACCTACTAGAAATTTACTTGAAATTAATTAATCACGCCTTACTGACCGATTAGTAACAGGTAGGATTGTGTGCAAACCGCCTTTGAAAAACTATTAAAAAAACAAGCTAGCAACTGGTAATTGAGCCAGTTACTGGTATAGTTCAAAGAAGGCCTTAAAAATGGGACTTGTTCTACACGGCGTATTTCTTTAAAGAATGCTCTAAATCTGTATTAGCAACGAAGAAATAGTGTTTTAGTGCAGAATTTATTATTTAACTGCATTAGTGTGAAAGGCTGCACTCTAATGCTACGGGTAATTGGAAACATAGAAGTCTTGGTCGCGCGGTCACAAGAAGTTATGGATCTATTCGCAGGTAGCTCTAGAAAAATTTATTAAATACGTCACAAAAAAAAAATATCACCAGGCGAACACACTAATTGTAAAATCCTAAACTAAGCAACGCTTGTATTTTGAGTGCCGTACATTTAACTAGGATGAAACTAGTATTTATACTTATGTAGATATTAAACAACCATGAATCGGGTACAAACATTTGTTCTCACCACACAAAGTTGGCCCTTACCAGGATTCGTACCCGGTACCCTCAGCGCAGAAGGCAGACTATCTACTGACAGCTACTCAGGTAGTGACTTCTAAAACTTAGTGCAACAAATCTTAAACTGTTCAGTAACATTCAAGTTTCATGGTTAAACAAGTCTATATCCAAAGGCAATAACTCCTTAAATGGGGCTCAATTCTGCTAATTTACAAGCACTTCAGTGGAGTGTCGATAGCGTCTCGATTGAATGATTTTAGACATTTGGTAGTCTACTAGTATTTTAAAACCAGTGGCTTTCCACTGACCATCCACTCAACTGCCATTGAACTATTTTGTATTGTGTACTTCAGTCGTGTATCAATATAATGTAGCTATGTAATATCTGACGTTTCTAGCAGTCGATACACAACCAATGACACTCCATCAAGACGACATTAAAGTTTTAGCAGAATAGCCACTCTGTCACAGTCGTAATAGAACCTCAATAGTGTGTCACTGGAGTGGCAATTGTATCATATATATATATTTTTTTATTACATTACAGGCAAGTATTTGATCTCGATCTCACTTGATGGTAAGTGACGATGAGATCTACGATGGAGCATACTTGCCTTGGTAGGAAGGCGGCAGTAGATCGAGACGCTACATTCGCTAGGCACATGCAGCGCAGTTGATCTGACCCGCCATCCATGAATGGCAACACCGAACATCATGCCGGAACACGGCTAGGCCGCTTGACGACATGGCTTTGTTCAGTGGGTGGTGACTAGCCACGGCCGAAGCCTACCACCAGTAATTATCACACAACAAATCATATTATTTAAATAAGCAGAATTGGGTGCCTATACTATTATACTACTTATACTGTTTGGAGGAGAAAATATCACACAAGATCCATACGCTGTCCGGCCAAAACTCAATTATAACCAAAGCAAACACAATCCCCAAACATTGAAGTCTCCAAACCAGGCTGCCTCATCCAACTACGAGTCCAGATGTTTATGCAGTGAGTGCACTGGCGGATGAATAATTCCGACAAAATACCAGATTATGTTAATAGAAGGAATCAGTGCGAGTAGTTTGTGCCGGTTCGCGACGCATTTACTGTACTGAACAATGCTGTCGAGTTAGGTGATAGTGATGAGGCATGTGTATATCGATAAGAAATTTCGATAATTTTGCGTACATTGAATTTGACCATTAAAGCATGTCTAAGCATAAGTCAAATAAAAAACGTCGCTTTGAGTTTACGTATGAAGTGTAATATTCGGTCACAACATCTTATAAATAATTTTGGATTTGGAAGCGTGGCGGCGCGGGACGAGACGAGACGCGTTCTACGAGTGCGGCGGGCGACACCCGGCGATTCGTGGCGGCTCGGGTATCATCGGCACAGTTCGGCGTTTAGGCGCGAACGAAGCATGATCTATTGGTCTAAACGTAAATTCATGTCACATCCATTATTTTATTTATAATGTGTATTTATTGAATTTAATATTGCTATTAATTACTTGACACTGGCAAAATACCCGCTAAGTTGCGGGTGAGGCCATATTCATATCCATTTTGTTTCATCGCATTTCATTTCGTAAAGAAAGAAGAAGAAGTAAATAGCGTAACACATTAGATAAATTAGTGGTCGCAATTTTCATTCCCATTTAACACGTTGACTGCGTTAGGAGGTCTAAAAGAACTCTAACGTGACTTTCAGCTGGTGCGGCGCCGAAAATCGTGTTCTCCACCTCTGTGCGGGAGGTCGTAACTTCTTTATTTCTATGTGTTTGACAGAGACAAATATACATACCTACTTCCCGCTGCGAGTTTGATTCAATAATGTAATAAAAAAAATAGGAGATGGATGAGGTCTCTAACGCACTGAGTTGTAATAATATACATCTGTTGCGTGAAGAGATCTTTCGGACCTCCTAAAACACAGGCGTTATAGACGCAAGGAGCGGAGCGCGGGCGGCGCGGGCGCCGTTAGCTCGCGCTCAGTGTTGTTCAAATGTCGATAATGTGTACCTGCGCACTCCATGTAAAAAAATACGCTCTTATATTTTGTCAGCGTGGTAGCAAAAAAAGTCGTTGCACAGGCTGTCACAGTAAATTACGGCTTACATTTAGTAGCACAGATGCATCCAAAACAGCCAAACGAATAAATATGTGTATGTGTGTGTGTGTGTATGTACAACTATGTGTGCAATGCGATCAAAAAATGTGTTTACCATGCTTCAATGAGGAACATTTTTCTTAAATATATTTTAGGTCACTATGTTTATTGAAATAAAACTAATTTTATGGATTATCATAATTCATCATTCACGGAAGGACAGTCACCATGGTCAGTCCTCCCGTGACCATGGTTGCTGTAAAACAGCCGAAACGACGGGAACGTAAAAAACAAATAATAAACACGATAAAATCCATAAGATTAGTTTTATTTCAATGTGTAGTATTCGCGTAAATATAAGAAATCAATATTACTATGTTTAAATGATTACTTCATAAAAAGTTTAGCTATCGATAACTGGGGTTTTATTTTAATCCCATTACTAGTCACAACCCAAACGGATCTATCTTTAGTTGCGATGCGAGATTCAATGGATACCTAATTTTTTTTTCGTTATATCTCATAACCCACTTTTCATATCCCCATGCGTAGCAAACTTGAGATAGAACAGTTAATTCTCTATTATTTACAGAAAGAACATAGATTGTATCTTATTTTTTGATAAAGATATGAGTTTTTTTAAAATACCTTATTTTAGGAGATGGATTAGGTCTCATACGCACTACAGTGAAGCTCGGTTATGAGGTCGAATAGGTCTCTACCGCACTGGCTGAAAGTCCTCTGAAAATGGCACCGCACTCAACGTGTTAAGTAAAACACAAAAACGTACTTTAGTATTGTTTTTACTGGGGCTAACTTTCTCTCCAATGATTGCTGCTCATAATATACAAGCGTCGCTTAGTTTGAAACCTTAAAATTGGTGTGTTGATTATAATTGTAACACAAGGATGCCCATTCTAGGGATTAATCGATCCAATATACATCCAGATTGATGAACTCTATCAATACAGTTCGGTTCCATTAATCGGTAGACTGGCCATGTGGGTGCCAATATTAGGTTTCTGACAATAGGCCACTATTTGTACTTAATCAATGCTATTGTTATTCTCATACCATTAGTCGTCTATATCAATATTATAATAATAATACCAGCCCTTTTCATACCCCACCGTTTGACATGGGCCTCGCATCAATGCAAGGGGGATTAGGCCTTAGTCCGTCACACTGGCCCAGTTTGCGGACTTCACATGCCTGTCGAGGGGTTTCTTAGACATGCAGGTTTCCTCACGAGGAACTGGCCCAGTTGGTGGACTTCACACGCATGTCGAGGGGTTTCTTAGATATGCAGGCTTCCTTCACCGTTTAGCAAGTTATAATTATGATTGAAAATGAGATTTGCACGTGAAATCCAGAACCTGTGATCCTCGTTACCGAGGCAAGTGTTCCACGAACTTGGCTATCACTGCGTTTACATAAATAAGTAATTAAATTATCTTTCTGTTCAAAACTATAAACACGAAGAGATAATTAGTGGCGCTAACTTAAGAACCGAGGGCGAAAGATAGTTGATAATTTAAAAATCATATCTACTTTTTGTCGCATGTATTTTTTTTTAACAAAAAATATCGATGATTTTTATTTTACTTTCCTTCCCTATGCTATTGAAAATCGAGTTTAATACGGCACTATGAAGTCGGAAAGACCACCCTATCGCTGCTGTTGAAAATGTGCTGTTACCGTCAATTCGCACGGATATCTTATTTATATGGCGACGTAGGTACTCCTTAAAAATAATAACATAACACTGCTTTTGTTTAGCCAAGTCACGAAGAAATAAATAATTTTCTGAAACTAGTTTCGATTATAATATGAGGTACTTGCCTACGCACGACTTAACTATTCCACGAAATAAACCTATAAATGGATAGACATTTTATCTAAATGAGATCATAGACAAGCTCGAGGGCTGTTATAATAATAGCGTTACCTATTTCTAAGAGTAATGACATATTATCATAAATATATGGCATAGACCTAGGATCATATATGCAATCCGAGAATCAATGTAGTTTGACATTTGAAAAATGTTGTTGACAGTTTTATTTTTAAAAACATGGGTTTCTGCGAATTACAATGTGTACTAAGTATTTATTATTCATAATGTGCACGAGTGTGGGAAAATGTATCAATAGTAGTAAAAGTTCAGAAATTTTAATTAAAGTGACCATGCCTTTACTAATAGGATTCGTTCAGAAGCAATGCTTTGAAATAGAAATACCTTCCACTTGGTTTTAACGAAATACTTACAGTCGATGACGCAACAAAAACAACTGAAAATAATTCCAAATTCAATTTAAAAAATGCACTAAATTCGTATTTTCTCAGTATAAAACGTGTCACAAACTCGACACAGTTTACGAACGGACGTGACGTAATGCCAGCTGACTGCGAGACCGCAGCGCGCGTAACGGAATGTATGCAAGGAATTCAACGTTGCATCGCATATTAAGTAGGATAGATCACATTTGGCCAATTTATTTTGACCTGGGGGCTTACCATGAACAATAAATGAGACTCAATCAAGACCTCATTTGATCTAAATTGCGTGGTAACGAACTGTCATATTATTCCAAATTTGAATCGCATTATTAGTAAATAAGCTGTTTTAGTATTTTTTTTTTCACTTTGCAATATGGCCAGAGTATATTAGGCAACATTATGAAGGTATTCACGAGAATAAATTGTGATAATCATTAGCGATATAACATGGAATTTATTGTTAGATTATATCATAGAAGAGACGCAAAAAATACTATCCATTGTAATATTTTATTTCTAAAGTTGTATGGATATTTTCCAAGTGAGCAAGCAAAGTAAAACCTGGGCTTTCTCTAAGGTCTAATTAACAATTAAACATGATAGTGTAGGTCCAGATGCGACAAACACAGCACCAGCTGTATGGCTTAGCATAACTTATTCAATGAAAAAGACACACTATTTTGAGTCATATTGAGTTGAATATTATCTAAACTGTGCTGCATAATAATGTCTTAAGTATTAGAAGTAATAATCTAGTACCTACTAATTAAGTAAGGCCATTGACCTCTGTGACATCGTAAAATAAAAAAAAACTGATCATAAGTATCATTACCCAAATACAAGGACAATTAACTGCGATTAAAAAGGTACACGCCTCCGAATTTGTCTTTAATTTCGCCAACTAAATACTCAACCAAAGTTTCCGTTAAGTTGCTCCGACAAAGATAAATGGCCCGGGAAGGTTTGCATCCAGATAGTGTTATAAACTTTGTCCATGATGCTACTTTCACGGAGTTCCTTGGAGTTTTCTTTGAGTACAGATAGTTACACAAATCCTAAATCTTTATATTTTTCACGGAATTTGTCTCAAACGTAATAACAAGTATTTGATAGTCTCTAAGAATTATTTATTTATTTTTGTGTGGAACGCAGGATATGTCGGTCTTAAGCAATGCCCCCCCAACAGATAAATCAGGCAAGTTGAACGTGGCATAACCTTTCACTTGTAGCTGTTCAGGTTATTTAGCTATATTTTGTTTTTGTTTTTTTTTGTATACGAGATCTTTTTATTACAAATTGTTCATTGGTACTTATGTATTTTTTTATTGTTTCTAGTGCCAATCGTACCTCATAATATAATGTTAGTTTTGGCTTATCCTTCAGATATTTGCATTGAACTGGCGAAGAAACTTTCTATGAATTTGGTGGTTTAATATACTAATAGTTTAGAAAACCAAAATGTATGGTTGATATACTAATCAAGGATATAGTTATAGTGTACCTGCTCTCAGAGAACGCTACCTTGGTTAGCGAGACTCAATTAATAATTTTACATTACCTAATATGAACTTACACTAAATTCGACTGCCATGTAACCTACAATTACAACCACAAACCAAGCTTTGCTGAATAACGCCACAAATGTTATTTTCTCTCTCTTTAACGACCAAACTTAAAGTCGAACGACAGAGAAAAAGATAATAATGTAATTGCCGAAACTTCTAAGTTGGTTCAGGTGCTTCTAGTACGGGCTTAAGGTTTTTATTCTTCTGGGTAGACGAGAAATAAAACACCTATAATGATATGTGACAATAATATTGGAGAATATTTTAACAGAACCAACAGTACGTTATAAAGATAACATTCTTAGTGCAATAGATTGATGGGGTCGAGTCACCTTCGTCCGTAGGAGAATTAAGTACCCTCGAGATACCCTACACGTGACCCTGGGTGGTGCCAACCAGGTGACAACTCTACTGGTGGTAGGCTTCGGCCGTGGCTAGTCACCACCCACTGAACAAAGCCATGTCGCCAAGCGGCCTAGCCGTGTTCCGGCATGATGTTCGGTGTTGCCATTCATGGATGGTGGGTCGGATCAGTTGCGCTGCTTGTGCCTAGTGAATGTAGCGTCTCTATCTACTGCCGCCTTCCTACCTAGGCAAGTGTGCTCCATCGTGGATCTCATCGTCACTTACCATCAGGTGAGATCGAGATCAAATACTTGCCTATAAAGTAATAAAAAAAGAATCTAATTAATAGACATTTAAAAATGACACCGTGTATTGAGCGCACGGCCAAACGCTCGTGTTTGCCTGGTTTAAAAAATCAAACACCATTTAGACAATTATTATATACATCAACGTGATCCATATAACTTGCCGATTCTTCGGTTAAAATATTTTACACTACTTTTGTTATACCTGAGATATATGCATAACCGTTTTCTTTCTCGCTCTATAACTCTTTCTACTTATCGTAATATAAGATGAAGTTGTTCGGGTATCGCGCGGAGCGTTGTGTCGTGATCGCGTTGTTCACGGTACATTGCGCGCTCAAAAATGACAATAAATGTTGTCATTTTTGAGCGCGCAATGTCTTTTGACATAAATTATTTCTATATTCTTTTTTAGGTATTAAGTGTAACCTTTACCCAAAGTTTTCTTTATCATGCCCGTTTACAGGGTGTATGTGTTACCAAATATTTTTCACTAGCTGCGCCCCGCGGTGTTACCCGCGATTGAAAAGTATGTCCTTTTCTGTAAATCATGCCGATCCTTTGCTCTATGAAAAATTAAAACAAATCTATCGCACTGGAACCATGCATTTTACCTATGTGCTATTCCAGACCATAATCTATCTCTGTGCCAAATTTCATCCAGATCCGTTCAGCCGTTCTGGCGTGATTGAGTAACAAACATCCATCCAAACTTTCACATTTATAATATACTAGCTGCGCCCGGCGGTGTTACCCGCGATAAAAAGTATGAAAAATTAAAACATCTATCCCACGGGGACCATACATTTTACCGGGATAAAAAGTAGCCTATGTGCTATTCCAGACTATAATCTATCTCTGTGCCAAATTTCATCCAGATACGTTTCGCCGTTCGGGCGTGAAAGAGTAACAAACATCCATCCATCCATCCATCTATCCATCCATCCAAACTTTCACATTTATAATCTATATATATATAAATCTCGTGTCACAATGTTTGTCCTCAATGGACTCCTAAACCACTTAACCGATTATAATAAAATTCGCACAACATGTGCAGTTCGATCCAACTTGAGAGATAGGATAGTTTAAATCTCAAATTATAGTCGCAATTTTAATTTATTGCTAATTATTTGTCTGTTATTATTTGACAGTCACAATTATCTGTTAACTCCAAATGATTCTAACAGATATCGATACCTTTCGACTGGGTTGAGTAAGTAATCAATAGATGGCGCTGCTATGGTAAATCTACGAACGTGTCATATAAGCTACATTTTAACAGCATAATTACCACGTGTTGTTGACGCTATAAAATTAATTAAATTTATTTTGTAGTGAACGAAATACCGTATAATTCAATTATTTCCACTTTTTAAATTTTTGGTGTTAGCCACAGCAACGCGTGGCCGGGTCAGCTAGTATTAGTATAGATTTCAGGACTATTGAAAAACAAGCATGATCACTAAACATTCTATCGCAAGTATTTGTTTGGCGGGGCGATACGTGTGCACTAAGCCTAATAGGGAAAGTTGGGAATTGCTAAAGTTTAATGGTTTCTTCAGCTATTGTGACAGTTTACAAGCGAGACAAGTTGTTTAAGCACTTTTATTGCAATTACCCGATGTTCTAGGCTAGTATGTACAGTATCAAGATCGTCGTTTTAGCTTCATTTTTATTTATCTTTTATCACGCTCAAAAAAAAAACTAACAAGCCTACGGCTGGTCTATGAAGATTTATTTTTATTTTTATAGTGTAATGTCACATAACCTGGTTAATTACAAATCATAAGCTACAAATGTCTATTTTATTAAATCTATATAATTATATATACGAGTATATATATATTATAGTCGTATTATTTATGACTCAAGAACGGGTGGGTTAATTTTTTTGATCTTTGATTTTGAATTTGTCTCCGGCCCGAGTAGCAGAATAACTATTAAAACATGGGATATTTTTAGATTTTTCAGCATTGGTGATAATAAATAAGTTGTTAGTGACTGCCTTCTACGCTTAGGGTCCCGAGTTATAATCCAGGTAGGAGCAATCTTTGTACGTTGAGCACGAATATTTGTACCCGAGTCATGGATTTTTAATATGTATATAAGTATTATATACTGAGTTCACCCTCCAGTCCATTGTACGGTACTCATAATACAAGCGTTGCTTCGTGTGGGACCGTATAGTTGGTGTGTTAGTCTGGCAATATTTATATTTATTATTATTTATATAATTTTTTTTCCAAATTAAGCAGTTCACATGGTAGCCAAACAATAAACTAGGGGTAATTCCAGTAATACTGCATAGTCAATATCTACAACTTCAAATTCCCGTATTTGCTCATCCACATCTTAAGGTTTAATAAACAATATTATATTTTAACTCGATTTATTCCATTATTGAATTCCTCCTCTGAGAATTCCAGTGAGTAATAAGGACATTCCTTGGCGCTTCGCCATTCCGGCCCAGACTGCGATAGTCGAGACACTGCCGATCGAGGATTTATTTTTTTATTTTTTTAAACTATCGGCATCTTCTGGTAAACGTGGCCAGTGTTGAATATTATGAACTTGGTATTTTATTTATTTTTTATTTAATCTATATATAAAACAAGGTCGTGTTAGTTACACCATTTTTACCTCAATAACTTTTAATACGTGGGAAAACATAGATTTTCTCAGACATTTCATGGATGGCGGGTCAGATCAGTTGCGCTGCATGTGCCTAGTGAATGTAGCGTCTCGATCTACTGCCACCTTCCTACCTAGGCAAGTATGCTCCATCGTAGATCTCATCGTCACTTACCATCAGGTGAGATCGAGATCAAATACTTGCCTATAATGTAATTAAAAAAAAAAATTGATTCTGAGGAGGTACGAAGTTTTCCGGCACAATTAGTCCCATTATAAATTAGTGTCATACTTACGTACTGAAAGATAAGGTGTTCCACTAACCATTGGACATGTTTATTATGTATGCTAATAAACCTTAAAAAGTACATTATTTATTAAATCTACATTAAATTGTTTTGGTGGAATGTTTTTTTTTTAATATCAATCATGGGAGATTCTATGCAGGCCTGATCCGGAGACCAGGCCTTATAAACATTTGTATCGCCTCCGATATATGAGAAAATCTTCTTTTTTACGTTTTTTATTATTATTCTGCTATTTACAGTAGAGGCAAATTAAAAAAAAACACAAAAATCATAAAAATCGGCCCACCGAGTTATAAAATATATAACTAACACGACTTTGTTTTATACGTATAGATACGGAATGTACAGCCGAGGCCCGTAATTATTATGTAGGTACAGATGACTGCAGCATCACCTCTTAAGGATTCAACATCAATATGCCGTATTACGTCACACGCCGACAACGCGACAAGCCGATCCTATTTGCATAATTAAATTGAATTTACATCAACACTCCATTCAGAGCGACGGGGGCGACACCTACTTGTGTGAGAGGCAATTACCGGCTTTTAACATAAGATGAGGCTGTAATGCCACCTGGGCCCCAAGTCTACTAATATAATAATTCCAGCCCTTTTTTAATGTCCCACTGCTGGGCACGGGCCTCCCCTCAATGCGAGGGGGATTAGGCCATAATCCACCACACTGGCCCAGTGCTGGTTGGCGGACTTCACACATCTTTCGAGGGGTTCTCTCAGACATGCAGGTTTCCTCACGATGTTTTTCCTTCACCGTAAGTGATAATCATGGTTGAAAATGAGATTCGCACATGAAATCATAGATGTGCGTGCCGGGGTTTGCACCTGCGATCCTCGTTACCGAGGCAAGCGTTCTACCAACTTGGCTATCACTGCTAATAAGAATGATTTGTAATGGAATGAAAATAGTGTCAACATTGACACTTGCGATCACTTTTAGTCGCAATAGCATGAAAATGGCTTCATAATTGTAATTTTTACCGACTTCAAAAAAGAGAAGTCGGTGCCAAATAAACATTTGTGCTAAGTGACAATTACAATGCCATCACATTTCAATTGTGATAGTAGACTTGACCCGAAATTTGTGAAGGCTACTGTTTTGGTTTCAACTTTAGTGTTAAATAAACTGTATCCGTTGGACTAGTATACAGAAATATTTTAACAAACATTTAAATCTATACTAATATTATAAATGTGAAAGTTTGGATGGATGGATGGATGGATGGATGTTTGTTCCTCTTTCACGCCCGAACGGCTGAACGGATCTGGATGAAATTTGGCACAGAGTTAGATTATAGTCTGGAATCACACATAGCCTACTTTTTATCCCGGTAAAATGTATGGTTCCCGTGGGATAGATGTTTTAATTTTTCATACTTTTTATCGCAGGTAACACCGCCGGGCGCAGCTAGTGTGTAATATTCGCGTAAATACAAGAAATCATTATTTTTTTTTATTACATTATAGGCAAGTATTTGATCTCGATCTCACCTGATGGTAAGTGACGATGAGATCCACGATGGAGCATACTTGCCTAGGTAGGAAGGCGGCAATATTTCACAAATCGAAGCCAAAGAAACTAAACGTTGCCAAAACAAATGCTGTCTTGATCTCGGGTCGCATGTCTTTCGGTGCCAATTATTTATGCGCCGGCCGCGGCCTACGTTTAGCACCCAATAAATTCATCCGACGTCAAATAAAGCCAATAGTAAGATTTATACGGGGCGGTAACGTTACTATTCACTAAACGCTTACAAACGCTTTTCTGGCTACTGGGGGCTTTGCAAATGTAATATCTTGGTTAAATTAATCACATAGAGAAAATGGTATTGCGAAGCACTATGTTTATTGAACAGAATGATTCAGCAAGGGTACACTTAGCCTGGGAACCCTGGGCTTCTTGGAGCATTTGTTATCACAATTTCGATCAATCGATTTGAAAAAATTTTTTTTTTCCAACAACTGTGATTAAAACTTTTTTTAAATTTGTATTTTTAAATTATTCTGACTTCACATAATGATAACAAATGCGGTAAAGAAGCGCAGATTCAAAGTAATTAGTATACCCTTTCTGAATAACCCTGTACAGGTTTAGATATGTTATGTTTTGCCAAAGACAGTGATAGCCAGTTGATAGAACTCTTGCCTTGGTAACGAAGATCGCACACCCCGGCTCGCACCTCTGGGATTTCTGAATTTAACGTGTGATTCTTATTTTCAACCATGATTATCACTTGCTAATCCGTGAGGGAAAACATCGTGAGGAAACTTGCATGTCTGAAAAAACAGGCTCCAAATACGTGTGAAGACCGCCAACCCGGAATGGGGCAGCGTGGAGGGCTATGATACCCCTCCCATTGATGGGGGGCCCGTGCCCAACAGCGAGACATAGAAAATGAAAAATGTATTATACCTTAATAATATAAGTTCTACTGCTAACTCTATAAATGTGTATTGACAGTTAAATCTATTGTTTAGTATTTTAATAGGTACTCGTGTAATCGCGTTTCGATTAATTATTGTAAAATTCGAATAGACTGATCACAAGCTCAATTCATACATTTAATGACAATCAAATGAATCTCAATTCTTACAGCCTCTAGTTAGTATTCAGTATCTCATTAGCACCTATTGTAGGAACGAACGACCGAAGGATTGCACCAGTAATTTTGTGTTGTGCGGTGTAGATACAACATACCGGTACCTAGCTGCTTACCTACACGCTGTGGCTTCCTGGGTTACATATACTTGCGTATGCAAATCACATGTGTGAACTATGTACATGTTACTTAATTATATACTTAAAGTTAGTACTTTTTCTTGACCAGCTGCTAAAGTCTGCCTAGCCGTTTCCACATTGTTCTCACATACCTAGAAGAATGTACTGCTCAAAAATGTAAAATATCTTTTTAAAAAGAGCTAACATGGAGTTTCTTGCCCTTCTTCTCCATAGGAACCGCATTCCGAACGGGAGGTAAAGTAGTAGCTTAGCATTTAGTAACTTTTTTGACGATTCATAAGTACGGTACTCAATGGTTTCTTGAATAAAAAATATGCTGATTCTGAGTCTGTTGACTAGATGCGTAGATTTCGCATGTTACCTAATTGTGACTTCTGGCTGCAGATATACTTAGCCTGAAAGTCGTAAAAGATTCATTTTATTTACAATGGTAGGTACATATCTACACACACACTTTTTTTTAATCCCCGGACGACCACGCAAACTATACGGTCCCACAATAAGCAACGCTTGTATAATGGGTACCGTACAATGGACTGTGGGCGAACCCAGTATATAATACTTATATAAATATCAAATATCCATGACTCGGGTACAAGTATTCGTGCTCATCACACAAAGTTTTTATGTTGTACCAGGGATCGAACCCGGGAGCCTCGGCACAGACAGCAAGGTCACTACCAACTAATCGCGTTGGTCTTACCGATTTGAAATGTCTGGTAAATAACATAACATATATAATAATATACATCAAAACATATCCAAAATCAGTATTAAAATTAACGTTGAACTGTGGATAAATGAGTTTGTTATTCAGAACACGGGCTACAGGATTTAGAGCCAATTCCCTTTTTGATCTCTCCTGCGCAAACAACAGAAGTCTGTCACGGCGGTAGACAGGCCCGTCTTTGCATAAAATATTAGGTAGGACTGCTGCCTTCTGAAACATACGGGTTGTATTAGTGTTGGACGGAAAAGGGAAGATCTTCCAGCAAGGCGGATAGTATGCCTCGACGGTTAATGTCAGGATCTTGTATATATGTTACGTGCTCTGAAAACTCTCATAGCGCGTTTCAGGACTGTATGGGGAATTGTTAATTGTTCTCAATACGTCTGCAGCGCCATCTGTGTAGCTTGTTAATGTTCACTTTTAGAATTACTGGTGGTAGGCTTCGGCCGTGGCTAGTCACCACCCACTGAACAAAGCCATGTCGCCAAGCGGCCTAGCCGTGTTCCGGTATGATGTTCGGTGCTGCCATTCTTGGATGGCGGGTCAGATCAGTTGCGCTGCATGTGCCTAGTGAATGTAGCGTCTCGATCTACTGCCGCCTTCCTACCTAGGCAAGTATGCTCCATCGTAGATCTCATCGTCACTTACCATCAGGTGAGATCGAGATCAAATACTTGCCTATAATGTAATAAAAAAAAAAAATACTCGAACTAAAGAAAACCTCAGGCCTCATCTATAGTTTTAATGTGCGCTCTTCTTATTGCTTTTATTTGGAGACCTGCCTTGGTTAGGACACGATAGAGCTGCGTGATATTTATAAATAGTATATATAGTATGAGAGCGAATTGATGTACTATGGTATTATAAACTGATTATTTGTCATTACTTGTGGTAAATTAAACAGCGCCTCTAGCGGCCGGTATCTATCACTTAAAGGTGACCATAAAGTATGAGGTTAGCTTAGAAATAAACATTCACTCTACGCGGCTCTACATATTATTTTTGCGAAATTGACATGAGTCAACTAATTATGCAGTGCGCTGTTAACTGTGATATATCAAAATGACGGGCTGATATTAGAATCACTTCAAAAGCAGTACAGACATACCTACGCGTAATTGTGGTCACCTATTTAAAAAAAAGCTAACCCAATCGCGATGCCGTCACAAAAACCCACACCTATGTTTCCAAGTTTGCAAATGCCATCGTCCACTTTAGACAGGTCCGTCCTCTCCCTTGATTCCTTAATGCACAAACATCAAAAGGCTTAATCCTTCAAATGTTGGCGGCTCTACGTATACTGGCCGATTTAGCAAAGCTAATAATACATGTAAAAATTTCAAGATTTGAACAGGTTTCTTTTGAAGCAAAATGTGCAAACATGTTGTTTGTGTGCACACCAAAAACACACTGGCTTTCATGGGATTTATAGAAAAAATATAATCGGTTGCTTTTAAGGATCTTGAACTTTTTTTATTATTGGTTATAATACCAGCCTTTTTAATGTCCCACTGCTGGGCACGGGCCTCCCCTTAATGCGAGGGAGGGGGGGGGGGGATTATTTTTGTTTATCATGTTTAAATTCTATAGTGAAATCACGAAGAGGATCTTCTTTCTTTCGTGCGACTTGACGAGAAACCTTCTAGAGCTTATTTTATTAATTTTTTACCTTGATTACAAAAAAAAATTGCTGTGTTTTCTTATAGATAGAAATTAAACTATTATATAGATGTTAGTTTTAGACAATGTGTAGTATTCGCGTAATTATAAGAACTCAATATGTGCTTTCTTAGCCAATCGCTGTAAGAAGACTCACACACCCAATATTCTCGACTTAAAGACATTCAAAGTTATATCAGCCTATTGTAATTAAATCTGTAACAGTAGGCAAGTTATTAAATTATCTTGTTTTAAAACTCCAGACGGTGTGGTTATTTTGCATTCTCTTACAACATTTTATGAATTAAATCATATTATACTATGCATATTCATTACAAAAGTTGCTAAGCAAAGTTCGCGGTTATTTAATTTAATTATAATCACTGATTATTGTGCATTAAAAGTGTATTTTTTTTTCGCACAGTAACTTGGACTTTATGGTGTATATTTAAGAACGATAATATATACTACCAAGATAAATTGACTGCACACGACCGACCCTGGACCTGTTAAGTTAGTATATCCGTGTCAATAATACTCCGAATAGACCAAATACAAGCAATTTTCAACTCAAACGAAATTAAACGAGCGTGTTTCATAGGATTTAATTAAAACTTCACTGTTTCAGCGACCTTTGTCACTGCATTATGTTTGTTAGAATACCGGCTATTGCTCACTACTTCATGCACCAGAAGCTTTTAATATATTTAAAAGGTGATTAAACCTATATATATTAATTATTTAGAATGTAACAAAATAAGCATGGTAATTTTGAATTCATCGAAATTTCATATTTTGTTACATGAAGCTTAATGCCCTTAATGTTGCTACACTTAAGTAACATTCAAATGTGAACTATTAATTTTATCACACAAACATATTGGGGTTGGCAAAATAAAACCAAATAAACTAAGTTTAAAACAAATATGCAATTAAATAAAAGCTTTTCAATACAACTGTACTTTGAATATGGGGAGTTTAGCTTTGTCAACTGCTTGGGAACATCGCCTTTGTGGAGATGAGACTGCGAGATTGCGATACGACGCCAAACGTTCCAAAATGGTTGCATAGCTTTTGATATTAAATTAGAATGTACGAAGAATGTTACTATGTATTAAGGAATTTGATACAAATATATTTGAGAAATATCAGTATAGGTATGTTTATTGCTGGATATTATTCATCATCATAAATATCTTAACAATAAAACTTATCATCAAATTTAAGTCATGGACTTTTTACACAAAAATACCAATTAAGTCTTCCGAGGTGTATTTATAATACTTTAGTTCTCTTAACAGCTATTTCCATAAAAAACATAACCTAATTTATAGAAAAGTTTTGTTCGCTTACTATGGGATCACAGAATATTTCTGTCTCTGAAAAATATTATGATTTTTAAATTATTTATTTATTAACCTAAAACATCCTAATTATAATAGGGAACATGGCTGGGTGCTACCACCGATTTGGGATCCAGTAATTAATATAATTAAATCCAAAATTAAGCGCACCATTGCAAGACCTCAAGTCAAGTCACAGTAAGCACTTTCTGCATAGATCGGACCGCAAACAGCAACTAAATGTTAGGGTGCCCCAATTCAAACATTGACACTAGGACGTTAAACACTTCAGTCCTCCCGTGACCATGGTTGCTGTAAAGCAGCAGAAACGTCGGGAACGTACAAAACTTACAATAAACGCGATAAAATCCGTAATATGTAGTTTTACTCTAGCGTTTAAATTAGACTTGCCTATTAACAATATTGAACCGCTTTTCCAACAATGCGGACTCGAATTAATTTGGAATGGATTTAATTGACCATATTTCGTAGTGTCGTTCGGTAGCTATAAGCTTTTAATTTGATCAGTGGCGGTTTGCGACGCGGCTGTTATGGAGTTTGCCGCATCGATGAACGTCACTCGCTGTGCAATGCGATTGGATACAATATAATAACATATTTAATATTCAGGCCGTGTACTTTTATGTTTTCTATCATTACATTTATAATTAGTTTATCGCACTAACACGTGTATTTTGTATTTTTTTTTGTATGTTTAATGGAAATTAGCGCTCGATCAACTGGATAATCGTAGATCAGTAACCGAACCTTATTTATTTTATTTTTTTATCCTTTCCATTTGTCGTTGGCAGAATCATCGGTAAGCGCTGGAGTCATATGTTCAATTGGAATTGAAATAACATGTTCATACTATTGCAGTTAACTCAGTCAAGTTAACAGGACATTCGTTCTTGTTAGTATTTAATTAATTTAATACACCAATCATTGCAATATGGTCTCATTTCCTATTTTTTTTTCTCCTATGACACGTATAATGCAATAAGGTCATATATTATCTGTATATCGTCATATCTGAGAGCAGCTGCCCCTATACTAATATCATTTAAAATAATAGCTCTTCAGGTATACGATTGCTGTATGATATTGAACCTATAATGAGTCCCAAATTAAAGTTTGCGACTGGGAATAAATATTAACAAATAAATATAAAAAAAACTACCGAATTGAGAAAGAAATAACATTTATTGTTAAAATAATCATAATCAATAAAAGTAGTGGAGACTAATAGATCTGCAAAAAACAATTAAAACAAAGTATAAATCAAATAAAAATACCTAAAATCAAAATAAAATCTTTATTAAAAAAAATCTCCCACTTGTATAGAAATTCACCAATGACTCTTATACTATATAATTTAAATTGTCGTATTTTCCATTGCATTTAATACAGTAATTTCAATGCAGGTATGTTTTCAGTTAAGCCTTTATAATAAATTTGGAACGCGCAGGTGCGGCCAGCTTGAATCGGCCCACAAATTTCATAGGGCTGTATTACGTGGGCGCGGTGCTATTATGTTTATATATGATAGATAAATAAATAGCATCAGAATAGTGAATACAATTTTAATAGAGCTATCCAAGTTAATAAACCGATAAGTTTATTAAGCCATGGAAATAATCATCTCGTAGTTCATCATTTAATTTACAGAATAGAAAGTATTTATTTCCGTCTATCGCCACGCACAACATAACTGAAGATCCAAATCTGTACAAGTATAATCCCAATATAAACATGGGAATGTATGTGCAATGGAACATAAGATGGATGATATGACACAAAAAAAAAAAAAACAACCGAATTGCGAACCTCCTCCTTTTTGAAGTCGGTTAAAAAAGAGACACGAAGAAATGCCTAAATTAAAAAAAAATATTAAAAATCATTAAATCTAAAATAAGATATACTTACTAATGCATACCTGATAGGTACCCAAAATATTATTCTCCATCTAAAAAGTGGAAGGGGTGGGCTTGGCTAGACCGAAAATGGCTCCCATCTCAGTATGTGCTGTGCCTGATAGGCTACAGCACTGGTTTTCTAATGGTAC
Organism: Pheosia tremula; assembly: GCA_905333125.1. Classification (NCBI taxonomy): domain Eukaryota; kingdom Metazoa; phylum Arthropoda; class Insecta; order Lepidoptera; family Notodontidae; genus Pheosia; species Pheosia tremula. The sequence continues at coordinate 8,651,560 of HG995408.1, read as the reverse complement.
CATTCTGTAATATCCTACTATGTTTATAGTGTTCTAAATATATTCCGTTTTTTTTTTACAATACGTGTTTAGAAGTTCGATGATGAGTCATACAAACTCACGCAGTTTGAATACACGTTTTTGTAGCGGTGATTATGAAGATTTCATAAAATTATATTATGCTAAATTCAGCCTTATAATCTTAAAACTTTTGATGCTAAATCGCGGTGATGAATATACAGACAGACGAGACTAATAATTTATAAGGCTTCCTAGTTTGACTACGCAACTCTAAAACAGGTATAGTTTACCTGTATATACCGGTATCAAAACGCAAGATTTCTATATTGAGCAACATAGTATGGTCGGTTTATCATCACACTAAATCTTCTTAAAAACTCACGTAGAGTTGATTAAAATCTTATCAACAAAAACAATTGTTTCCAATCGACATAAACCATCAATTTATTATTACGTTAAACGATTAGATGAAAATCTAATTTGTCGGTAATGGTTTGGTCGATAATTAATTTGCGAGAGATTATGAAAATCTATATAAGGCATGGAGTGATACAAGTGAGCTATGCCTTGTGATTTAATTAACGAAAATGGTAACCCAGTTTTTTGCGTTGTGCATCATTGCCGCGGCAGTGACTCAAGGTGAGTTGAAATCCATAGAATCAGAATCAGAATCAGAATATTTTTTATTCACGTAAAACATTAAGTTCAGTACGTATGAATCATCAAAAGATACAAAATGCTTAGCTACTACTTTACCACCCGTTCGGAATGCCGTTCCTATGGAGGAGAATGGGCAAGAAACTCCATGGTTGCTCTTTTTAAACAGATCATTTACCTTTTTGAGCACTACGTTGTGATAGGTATGTGAGAACAATGTAGAAACGGCTAAGCAGACTTTAGCAGCTGGTAAAAAAAGAGTAGTAACTAAGTAACAAATTAAAAGTGAAGGGCTACATGGTTCCCACATTTAAAAATTACTTTTGTAAATAAACATAAGGAGGAATAAGAAAAAAACAAAATCTCAATTATTAATAATCCAATACTATTTTGTACCTTAACTACCTATGGTTAAAAGATCTTTTCTTGTTTTACACTAAGTATTTCATATTAATGGATTCATTGGCAATCATAATGTCCTATCACCGATTGAGTAGAACATGGGCATGCGCATAGTACTTCCTACATTTGCACATAGCGTTCAAATTGCACCTGAATTTGTCTTCAAATGTTAAGTGGTTATGACGTAGTAACATGTTAATAGTGAGTGAAATTTATATATATATATATATATCGCCAAATGAATAGACTAACTGTACGGTCCCAAACTAAGCAAAGCTTGTAGTATGTGTACCGGTAATCGACAGTCGATCTTAATACAATAAAAGTATACAAGATGTATCTAAAGTCTAAATACTCGGTTACAAATATTTGTGTACATCAAACAAAATTTTCCCCAATGGGATTCGAAGCCGAAGATTGATACAGAAAGAAGAATCACTGCCGACTATGCCTCCATTTAACACACAAAATCGTTTATTTCAGGTCATGCGCTAACACAACACAACCTGGATGACGTATCTTACACTTTCATTACGAACGAGCTGATCGGCAAAACTTTGACGATCCCGAAACTGTTCATGGACAAACTAGAATCATGTCAGGTGGTCTTTCCCAACGGAGCCATGTATGAAGCATTCCCCAATAACCGACTTCCAGTCAACGGCCACATCTTCTTTTTGGAGTCGACCCAGCCTTTTGTCAGCTGTGGCATTGGTTTCAGAAGCGCCCCACTATCCGCCAGTGGCACCTATGAACTTCTCTCTTTGGTCGAACACAAATTGGATAACTCTCGCAGTCTGACTAGGCAGAGATTCCATCTGAACCTAATACCGTCTTCCTCTTAAATATTCGTAGTAGCTTGAATTGTTTGTTTGATCGTGATCTGTGTACATAACCATTGTTTTGCTTATTGCAATAAATATTGATTATACAAGTTGTTTTCTTTTGTGGTATTCTAATTCTGTCGACTCTATGCTATTGTATTGCAGCTCGTTCTTAAAAGGTTGTAGCGTAATGATAATTTATATGGTTTAAATACTTAATTAATTTACTCAGTATTTATGACAACATTAACGAGCTAAACTGCGTTATAATCGGTCGAAGCATATGGATGCTACAATGATATATACATAGGCGTCAAACTGATTATAGGATTCACGACGCGTGCGTCAAGGGTCAAAAATAAATCAAAAATCTTCAGATAACTGGTTCATAATTCAACCGAACCCTGCCAACAACATTGTTTGACGGGGGATAATTGACAGATCAAATTAATACAAAGTTGGGCACTCCCAAGGCAACTGTGACAGTTGGCGAACTGGTCAGGATATGGCAGGCAGCTGTTTAATGCTATTAAGTAACTCGGGAGTCTGTCAGGGAGTTCGTAATTCATTGATACGTGCCGCTGATAAGGCTTGAAGTTCGTGGTGGTTGATGTATACTTTGGAGTTTTTTTGTGCTGTGGTTCTAACTATACATAGAGTCTGCTTCATAACAGCCTAAGGACTAACCTTATTCACAATTTATTTCGCAGAATGTTAATTAGTATAGAGGTTTTGATGAAACTAGCAAGGTGATAGCTAATTATTATTCGGGGAAATGGATGGATTGCCTCGGGATAAGTAATAAACTAAAGTCCACGCGTACAAAGTCGCAAGCACTGCTACAGTAAGGTCTTGTGCATAAATCGAAATAAAATTCAACAATATTACCCGCTTCAATTGTAACACAATTTGCTTATTCTGTTTATTTTTCTCCTTCCAGTTTTATCCATTTGATTAAATCGCTGAGTGCTGTAGAATTAAGAGTAGTGCTTCTCTTAGCTACCTCTAAGAAACTTGTATTTTTAATGTTCTTTGTCTCCGTGTTGTGGAAGTGGAAAGTTCACAACGCAATACGATGTAAATAGCTTTCATATTGAAGTTGGAGATGACTTTCCAAGTTGTTTTTAGATGGCAACGACATTTTATATTATTTTTAAGTGTGATGGATATAATGTACTTAAATGTGTATGACACCTTTCTACGCATAAGTGAAATAAAACTCCTCTTGAAGTAGATACGTTCAATGGTGTATAATATTCTCTCTTATAATATTTATATTATAAGTAATTTGCGAAGACGACCGTCCGAATGCGACTCTGTGATGCGACTAGTGTGTGGCCCGGGGGGGAGGAGGCACGGGCGGCGATGCGTGGGGGCTCGGGTGTCCTCGGCACTGTTCGCCGTTTACGCGCGAACAACACCTTAGTTAAAATCTTGTGTTTCCAATCGGGTTTTGTTTTCTAATATGACTAGGGATAGTATCATATTATAATTTACATTAGGTTAAACAAAATATTTATATTTATAATTTTGTTATGACTTTATAATATCACCTGCCGAACACATCACACTATACCGTCCCGAATTAAACAACGCTTTTATTATTGGTACCGTATAATTATTTTACATAATTATTTATCTAGATAACAAAAGTCTATGACTGGGGTGCAAACATTCGTGCTCCTCGCACAAAGTTTTCCCCATAACGTAATTCGAACCCCGGACCTTCGGATCAGCCAGCAGGGTCACCACCAACTGTACAGCCGGGTAGTTATAATAGAATATGTGGATAGATTACTTATAATTGTTCCTTGATAAAAAAAACTACAAAAACGTGTATTTTTTTTGCTTTTGTACTAAAGACCTATAAGCTCATCCTATTTCCTAGGAAATTCCTACATAATTTAAACATACATACGGTCTGTTTAATCTAAGTAAAGGATCCCCATTACACAAATTAGGAAAAACTGAAAACAAACTGTTTAAACATTAGCGCTAACAAACTCACCAACTAAAAACCCGAAACCACTGAACCCCGGCGGGTATTGTTCAATGTTGTTAAAACCGTCTGACGAAACTAGTCCCGGATCCCCGGATGTTTTATATCCGGATTTGCCGGAGAGCAACTCGCGGTGATACGTCAAAAGAGAATTCTTTGAGTGGCTGCTTTTTGGGAATTTTGTGGACATTTTGTATTTCGTGTTTTGTGTGAAATTTGACTCATTACCAAATCTATCACTATGAATAATCCAACATTCTGTAGCAAGCTTTTAAACAACTTAATTTAACAAATGTTTTAATTGAAATAAAACTAATTTTACGGATTTTATCGCGTATATATTTTTTTTTTACGTTCCCGACGCAACGACTAACGGTTGCTGTAAAGCAGCCGAAAAGTCAGGAACGTAAAAAACATAATATTAAACGCGATAAAATCCGTAACATTAGTTTTAATTCAATGTCTAGTAGTCGCGTAAATATAAAAAAAATCAATAAATGTTTTCATTTTATTTAATACGCACATATACTTAGATGTCTTTAGAAAGTTAGTTGAAAAGGCGTATCATGTATAGCCGCGTTAATGATTTATTCTGTGAAGACGAGGCCACATATCCATGTTATCCTACCAAATAAATAATCCATTTGAAATCTCCAGCAGCCACAGGATAAGTAGCCATTTCAATAAAGAGGGTAAACATCAGCTCGTAGCGCCGCGGTTGCGGGACCGTCTTTTCCAACAATATACGACCGTCCCTACTCACTATTAGGACGTATGACCATATTTTGTATAGGATTACGCCAAGATCAAATGTCTGAGTTAATTGTTTCAGGATTATACGGGGTTCGCTATTAAGGTTCATTGTGCTGAGATTTTAGTTTGAAATTTAGTGGGGTTATCGCTGTTCGATCAACACGGCAACAATAGTGTTATAGAGATGTGATAATGCCCTCTTATTGGATACGCAAGTTTTGTTTAAGGTTTCTGAATTTTGAATAGACTTTTGGGAATTTATTAATCAACACAATTTTCTCCTTCAACATTAATTATTTTATTAATGTCTGAATTACGTCTAATTTTATTAATACTAAATTTGTTGATTAATCATTATTTTCAATTCTTTAGGTCCTAGCTTTTAGATGACACTATTTTTAACGAATGATTTTACGACTCATTGGTGCGAATCTTTTTTCATTACTTCCCCATACAGTAGTGAATCATAATATAACCCACGAATATAAAATAGTTACTGATTTTTTATTCCGTTTATGGATCCCAAAAATATTACAACTACAATTACCAACGTGATTGGAGAATGCTCTGGAAAAATATAAACGAGTTTGGCAACAGTTAAAATTGGACAAATATTTCCTGGAAACTGCGCTTACGTTTGAGTTTGAACAAAATATGAAACAATTGGCAATCATGGTTTATAAGCCGGACTAGCAATTTGCCGACAGTTAATTTAGTAGCCTGCATTTCTCAATACAGGGTATAGTTACCATAGTAACAAAAACTTTGTGTAAACGTAAAGGTTACACTGAATGCTTATATATTATAGAAATGATTTATGTCGAAAATCATGGCTTACAAATGTTGTAACGTTTGAGCGCGCAATGTATCGTAAGCAACGCGATCACAACAAAACGCTCCGCGCGATACCCGACTCTAGCGAGTGACGAACGCGCTTGAACGTATCAAGTTTTGATATACATTGCAGTTTTAGGTTTAAATTAGTTATTATGTTTTTTTATTTAAAATCATGTTTGGATAAAATTCAATACTGATTTCATACTAAAATCAATTTAAAAATACTGAAAAGAATGCGTATATTACTCTGGGTCCATCCTGGGTTTATTTCAAGTCCCGAATCATGGCCTGAATGCATGGTTTCAGTTTAACACTGAGACAGTTTTTCAATACAACGTTATAGGTACTTGATTGCTTTCGTTTAATCACAAATTTATTAAGATTATTTTCTTTGATATTACCAGATCCTCCTCCATACCTCTGCATACTTCCATATACTGACTTTTAGACCTAACAATTCGTCATCCTTTTCAATATTAAAAAAAAAATAACCAAATTAATTCCATCTCGATGTTGTAAGAAAAGAAAAGGATAAAGAAGAATACTATCACCAGACAAATAATAAAAAAACACGCCACCTGTACGGTCCCATACCAAGCAATTTATTATCGATACCGTTCAATGGACAGGCGGCAATTCCATAATAATTACTTATGAAACATAATGCCAGAATAACAAGAAAATTAGACTAAAATTTAGTGGCTATCACGTACAACCATTATAAATGTACTTACAAGAGAAAGTTCTAAACTTCTAGGTATTTACCTATTGTACAAGTAATTGTTTAAGCCTCCTGCTAGTTTACAACAGTGCCATAGAAACGAATAGCTCTATATATGAAGTACAAGAAGCTAGTTAGCTGAATAACATGGTAGTAACTACCTAATGTTGAACAACAATAGGCTTTGTAATATGAGAGCTAAATTGTGGTCTAAGAATTACGAGGTATTTATCCATTATCCTTTATAATGATTACTGGTAAGTAGAATATTTCGAGTTTGTTTGTTATTTTGAAAAACTATTATTATTTATGTTTCCTAAGTTATAATCCATTTCTTTTTGAACTTAAATTAAAAACGGCCAAATGCCTCATAAACGTCGGGAACGTAAAAACATAAAATAGACGCGATAAAATCTGTTAAAATTAGTTTTATGTCAATGGTAAATCAACTTTTTTTTTATAATTTACACGTACGTTACGTAAATTTCAAGATCCACTTGAAAGTAAGCAAAACAATTTAAAACAACCCAAAACTCATGCCAAGCGAACATACATTTTTCTTTAGCCAATTTAGCAGTTCTATGCCGGCGCTATTTTCTTCACAACGAAGCCAAGCGTAATGTAGCTCGTAATGAACTATTCACATTTTTATACATTGCGCTTTTTTAAAGGTGACATTAAATGTCGAGTTTGGTGATGCACAATGGACGCTGACGAGGGCATATTAGCATATCAGTTGCGTCGTTAGAACTCGCTCCAACGCCCTCGGTACAAAATGAAACAAACGTTGAAAGGAAAAAGTTTTCAGAGATAATAAAGATGCCTAGATGAGTTAGAGCTTTCACGATTAAGATATAACATTTATGATTTTGTAATGTTATGTTTGTTCTTGTGAAGTTAAGCTTCTCTTATCTTTTTAACCGGCTTCAAAAAGGAGGAGGTTCTCAATTCGGTTGTATTTTTTTTTATTATATTTATACACTAGCTGTCCCGAACTTTGTAACGCCTCAGAATCAAACGTATGCGATTATTAATGGTCTTTATTATTATTATTTTAGTGATGTTTTCGTAGTTATTCTGCTAGTCGGGGTTGAGACAAATAAGAAAAAAAACAAAGAACATAATAATTGGCCCTCTGGCACTCGTTTTTAAGTTATAAATGATGTAACTAACAGGCCTTTGTTTTATATATTTATATAGATACCTCGTGCACACCAATGTATAAATATTACAAATTTTTTTAAACGCACTGTATATGACATGCTGAACTACTGTTTAGTGCAATGCCAAGATTGATTCATGATTTATCAATATTTCCTTGTTTATGAATATTTTGTATTTTGAAAAAAATCTAGTATTATGTGGTACATTAGAACATAAAAATAATTAAAAAATATATATATTTTGTTTCGTCGAAATCGTTATGCTCTGCGTTGCTATGTTTTCACCAAATAAATGTTATATCTTTCTTTCCTTTCTAAACGGAAAATTCGTTACGTTTTATTTTGTTTGCAAAAATATTTGTAGACGGAAATGTATACACCGCTATAAAAGTAAACTGATATTTATGGACTCGTGCGAGTAACAAAAAACTAGGTAAAGAGAGAGAGAGAGGCAAATTTTGGTTAGAACATGAAATTTGAGCTGGCAGGAATATAAACCATGCTATATATTCTGCGTGCTCTGAAAAAAGAAAATATAAATTCAACATGAACAGTACTGCAACTGTGTTGACATCTAATTTAAGATAGGACCCATGTGACTTTTTTGTGGTATCCCAGTCATTCAGAATCAGAATATTGTTTATTAAAGTAATATATTAAGTACAGTAAGCTACAAAGCTAAATGCCGTTCCTATGGAGAAGAACTTGGCTTCTCTACTACCTTCCCTTATATATACTTTCTTCTTATTTACTGTTACTCTCTACTTTTCTGCTGTAACAATCTCTCCTCTAATATGTTCCCGTCTCTTTTTATCATATTCCACGTCGCACACCTATACGAACCTATCACTGAGACATTATGTGTTTATGAAGCATAATCTTTACTAGTTGGATGAGCTAAAAGGACTACTAGTAATGGGTTTAACGCATATTCCTAGTAATCAGAATAAAAATGGCGGTATCGTATTTATTTTAACCCGGCCCTCATACCATATAAACAGACATTATCTCCGATTTCCCGGTGACCCGATAACTTTTATTATAATTGCCGCAGCAGTCCGTCCAATTTAAAACTCGCTTCGTTTTACGACGATCGGATTTATTGGTGTATTCGATACGAATGAGATTCCTAATAAAATTTGCGTAAGTATTTGGTAAAACATTTTTGTGTTTTTGGTAGTTCAGAAGAATATACAGGCTGTATGGGGCTTTATAACGAAAACATTGGTGGCTATTATACAATCATAGAAATAATTTATGACGATAATCATGAGTTACAAATGTTGTAATTTTTGAGCGCGCAATGTATAATGTACAACACGTTCACAACAAAACGCTCCGCGCGATACACGACGCGTGCGGGTGACGACCGCGCTCAAGCGTATCAAGTTTTAATTTACATTGCAGTTTTAGGACGACATTGGTAATAATGTTATTTTTCTATTTAATAACTCGTTGAGATATACTTATATAAGGATTTCATACTAAATGATGATTACGAAGTCAGGTTAATTCGCTAGTCTACTCTCAGACATGCAGGTTTAGTCGCGATGTTTTCCTTCACCGTTTAGCAAGTGATAATCATGGTTGAAACTGAGATACGCACATGAAATCCAGAAATCACAGAGGTGCGAGCCGTGGTTTGAACCTGCGAGCTTCGTTACCGAGGCAAGCATTCTACCAACGTGGCTATCACTGCTTTATACATAAACGTGATCGTTATCACCTTCTCGTTAACACCTTTATATATTTTACACTATTTTTGTAAAACCTTATATTTGAACTGTCAGTCGACTTGTTTAATTTTTGTGTCAACTGCGCCGGCATTGACTGGTGACGTGATGCGATGTGGATCCTGAGTTAAGGTCAATGTAACACGGCAGCAGTCATAAACAAAAGGTTAACAGCTGTTGTGCAAATTATAAAATTGGTCGTCGAATGTGTGTTGGCGACAAGACTTTTTATAGCTTAATTTAGTGTTCGACCACATTTAACGAGATTCGGTAAATAAAATGACTGTTTTACTATCCTTCTAAGGTTCGTGCCCATAGGTCGTGAGCCCGAGTAGCTATTTATATTTTCAATTTATAATGCTGAACTGGATGTAGATATTGTTCATAATATTCAACAGATGAATCTGTATGTCATTCAATACATATTCATTTTCTTTGACGGTATATTAATTGGTGTAGTAATTTTTATGCAGAAAACAACAAAACAAAATACTGCGATTTATTAAAGAATTGTAGTTTTTGAAGTGATTAAATGGAATTAAACTACTCAGGTACCTCTTTTAGATAATATCCTCAAATAATACAAGTACTACACATTGATATAAAACTAATCTTACGGATTTTATCGCGTTTATTCCAGTCCTCCCGTGACCATGGTTGCTGTAAAGCAGCTGAAACGTCGAGAACGTAAAAAACGTAGAATAAACGCGATAAAATCCGTAAGATTAGTTTGATTTCAATGTTGAACATAAACTTTTTAATTTATTAGCCGCGTAGTAAATAGCGTACAAAGTGGAAATAAACAGTCGGACTTGCTACAAGGCGGTTGAGTAAGGCATCCGTGAGCAGTTGCCTCAGGCGAGCTACCTACTTACTTAACGAGGCAAAAAAACCCTTGCGAAGCTGCTCAGGCAGTACCTAGCTTTTTACTAACATTCTCCTTGAATTCTCACGTATAATCTTGCCTAACCGAACTTTATAGATGAGACCTATATAAACAAGCGGTTGCGCCCGCCTTTTTCATTTATTGCTGAGGCCTTGAAGGGGTTAGCGCTAAGTCTACGACCGGGCTTAAAATTGATTATACGATTCGGTGAAAAATCCCAACGATTCCTTGAAACTGCGAGCGGGAGCCATCAGTATCGACACGTGAATTTATTGGGCAATAAGTCGTCAATATATATTATTTAAAACCGATTGCTTCATAAATAACTTGACGGAAGCAATTTACTGCAGTGTGAAGTCATTTTGTACGATATTTTTCAAAATCAGTGTGGATTTTTTGGAGTTTGCAGTGAAAATAAAAGTCTCATAGCTAAAAGCGTATATTTAGTAAAAAAAATATAGGATTTTCGGTTCAAATTGTATTCAAATTAAACCAAAGTCTAAGGAGAAAGAATTATCTGAGCGCAAACGACTCGAGATTTCCCTTTAGGAAATTATTTAGCCATTAAGCCACTCCATCAAAGACATACACTTGTACATCAGAGAGCATGTATACTTCAAACCAGTTCCATCCGACACCTATCCTATAGCACAAATATTCGTGTTCAATACAAGATGGGGTGTCACAGTAAATTGGTCTCTCATATCGTGTATTGTATTCTCAACGTAGAGTCGGATAAGGGTCGTGGAAATTGTTTTACGTGACACATTATGTAACGAACGAGACGGTTCTCTTAGCACGCGTTTTGAATTGTGAAAGTTTTCAAACGATTTCTTGAGAGTGATTTTAATTTGAGAGGGTTTTGTTTGATGAAGACATATACTTGATAGAATTCTTTACACTGACTGAATGACAAACAACCCACAGCTCAAATCCGTGGGCCTACAGATTAGCTATTTGATGTATTCTTGCAGTACTTGAGGTCCATTGAGGAGAGATTTTAAGAAAATAGACCCCTTGTGGAGTTAAATGAGGGTCAAAGTTTGTATCTACTTCATAAAATATGTAACACTGACTGACTAACAGAAAAAGCACAGTCTATAACCTAGAGATGTGAAATTTGGAGGGTGTATTCCTTCAGTACTCTAGAGGTCCACTAAAGAGAATATTGGAAAATCGACCCTTAATGGGGTTAAATGGAGGGGTTCAAGTTTGTATGAAGAATCTTTTTTTTTAAGTTAAGATCGGGCATATATCTATTACGCTATAAATCTTTAATGTTTTTTTACTGATGGTAAAGTAGTTTAGCCCTTTACGTGACGGGATTGAAGCTATGTATGTGTACAATACTACTTCAATGTGTTTAGAGTAGTTAGCATTGCCTAAACGTTTTCTTATTTATCTCTCAGAATATATGGGTATGTTGCAGAGCGATACACAGCATCCTCGGTCTTAAATGTACTTATCGAGAACAGAAAACCATCCTGCGTTTGAAGACTCGTATGGCAGCTGTGGGTGCAAAGATGGCCTCACTCAAGTGAAGCTGGGCGGGTCAGCTAACCCAAATGATTTATCTTAATTTTTTTATATGAAAACTCGAATGTAAGTACTATGTCGTGTGTCTCCAATCTCCATACATGTACTTTTATGCTAGTCAGATATCGTATCCACGATCGATGAGAGAATTTAGAACACAGAAACATTAATTTACTTAGATCAATCCACAGAACAAAGAAAATAGGAAATCTTTTATTGTTTTTGGTAAAAACAGGTGTTGTTTTTACTGACCTATTGTGGCCTAATGCTGAGCAAAGGTCTCCCCAAATCCATCCATCAAGTCATCGCTCGCTACCGCTTTCTAAGTCTGCCTAGGTTCCTGCGTCTGTGGTCTGGTAGCCATGATGATTGTTCATATTTATACATAACCATATAATGTACACCACATATAGATGATAACTTTGAATAAGTATACAAACATAACAAATATCCAGGGGCCCAAGCCTGCTAACACAATCGATTCATAATCGAACAGAAACGACATAGTAACTATCACTTTTGACAGATATCCCATACAGTATCTGTCAAAAGTGACATTTGCTATGCCGTTGCTGTTCGATTATGAAACGATTGTGTTAGCAGACTGGGGGCCCTGTTCACGTGATTTTAAAAAGTTTTTTATTACCCATAAGTACCGCAACAACAGCGTCCTCAAGTTTCATACCTATTTGTTTATGAAGGTAATAGAAACCCATTACATAACACGAAACTTAAACAACAACAACAAACATTAACTTAGTAGTTCAAATATCGACGTGGCCGTGGAAACATACGGACTGCAATGTTGACCGGGCCCGTTACAAAAAAAAACATCCTAATTTCAATTGGGAAGATGGCTGGGTGCTACCACTGACTTGGGATCCAGTAGTAAACATCATAAAATCCAAAACCAAGACACAGTGAGCTCTTTCTGCGTAAATCGGACCGCAAGTAACAACTAAATATAAGGGTACCCCGTCAAACTATGACACTAGGACGTCAACCACCTCAGTCCTCCCGTGACCATGGTTACTGTAAAGCAGCCGAAACGTCGGGAACGTAAAAACAAAAAATAAACGCGATAGAATCCTTAAAAATAGTTTTATTTCAATATTGTTGAATTTAGAAAATAGTGGAAAATATACCAATCGAATCGCTTCGTGACTACGTTAAGATTGAAAAAGTCAAAGCACAGACCTCCCTTGAAGTAGGTACCTCATTTAAATTGGTGACACAATCTGCACCTGTTAAAATCCATAAACAAGTAACATTTGTCTCTGTTGCAATGGTGTCATTCCCTTGTACCAATGAAAGCCGTGTATCTAGATTGCCAAACTAATAAAGACCTTAAGGTGTATGAATAATATGACCGAAGAAAATCTCATGGGTTTTGTATCACAACCAACGGTCTCAACCAATTGAACTATTTAAGGTATAATAATAATATCGCCAGACGAACACACACAATGTTTGGTCCCATAATTGGCAACATTATTGTGGGTACCGTACAATGGACTGGTTGTGATCCCGGTATATTATACTTATATAGATGATTGGGGTACATTCGTGCTCATCACACAATAATTTCCCCTATCAGGATTCGTACCCGGGCGAGGGTCCCGGAAAGCAGGGTAACTACCAACTGAGCTATCGGGTCGTATACTTTACTATGGTTGCTTTATTAAAATGGTCTTGAACAGAATTTTGGTGGTTGGTCCAAAACTCTAGTAGCGACCTCTTGAAAATCTCGCTACAAGTAACATGTTTTCCGCGCTATTACACAGATGGCGCTGCATATACAATCCTGAATCGCGTTATGAGAGTTTTCGGAGCACGTAACATATTATATTAAATACAAGACCCAGCCAGACAAACGCTCTTCGACGTGTGTGCTCCAAAACTCAGTACCGTTTATCATAAACACTCAAATTATTGCACTATACATCAGACTGGAGTAGTTCTTACCACGCACCAAGTTTGGGCACTAAAGACAAAGCCGCCCGGGTTGAGCCGGCTGACAGTATGATCGATGGCCGCTTCAACGGTATCTAATCAGGGTAAGTAGAGATGCTTCAGTTTTTGTGACCATATGTGCCCGGATTTGGGATACCCAGGATAGATTGTATGATTTTAATGGACGTGCGAAGTATTTAAGGAATGGGGTCTTTGGGTCGTCGTCACTCGATTTATCATTGCAAGCGCTTAGAGGAGGGATTTGATGTGAGGAGATAGTATGGATTAAGAGCTCTTTCACATTTAGGCGTTTTTGTCGCGCGCCTGTAGCGACTGTATCCATATATATTTAAGTATCGCAGCTGCAGCGCGGCAGCCGCGCGATGGTCGCGCGTCAGAAGTACGACTGCAGCGCTCTGAGCTTGCGGTGCCATGAATGTGAATCGCGGCCGTCGCTAGCACCGGTGTCCCGACTTAGCCGCGCTACAGCCGCTGTAATGTGAAGGGTTTCGCTGTGCAGCGCTACAGTCACGCGACAAAACGCCTATATGTGAAAGTGCTCTAAAGGTCGTTTCGCACGAGGTCGTTTATTCGTGCAGTCAACCCGCGTCAACAGCCCACTAAGCAGTATTATAGCATAGTAAATATAATGGATAAAAAAAAAGACAAGCCCGCTGAGTTTCTTGCCGGATCTTCTCAGTTGAGGTCGCGTTCCGATCCGGTTGTAGTATTAAGGAAAAAATGTAATGACAATTTGTAAGTGCCCCCGTAGGCCTATACGAAATAAATGATTTGACTTTGACATAGTGATTCTATCACGTTCGCATGTGTAAGACGTGCTTAAGCTGCGAGTGAAAAAGTCATCGTGAGGGAAAGCTCTTCATAATAATGTATTATACAATGTCGTTCAGAAAGCCTATACTTACTTTTAAACCTGCGCTTCTTTAACACATTTGTAATTATTATTTCAAGGCAGAATTCCGATATATCGATTTTCAAATAACAAATTTTGTGTCCGACAAAATTACAAATATTATTCCTTGCAACTTTTTCTAAATTGACATATCGAAATTTTTTGTTAGTATACGCTTTCTGAATCTGCCTGTATAGTATAGTTTAGTTAGATTTCTCATGAAATTAGAATCAGAATCAGAATATTTTTTATTCGTGTAAACCATTAATTACAGTACTTATGAATCGTCAAAATCGTCACAAAGCTACAACTTTACCACCCGTTCGGAATGCCGTTCAACGGGCAAGAACCTCCATGATTGCTCTTTTTTGGCTGTATTTAAATAGACTTGAACCAATAGTATAATATTATAGCATTAATAGTATCAATATCTGTATTCTTTATATTCAGTCCTCTGAATGCATTTCATTTAAACACAAATGAATACATTGGTGAGTTAACTATTGCTCATGTAAACTAATAGTTAAGTATAGTCTTCTTATACTATTGGGGTTAAGGCATGATGACTGATTTTGAAAAACTGTTCTATAATATTCTAAGGTATCTACTATTTCCAAAAAAATATATTATTTCGGCAGGAAACTAATTTTTATTAGAAAAAAACGCTATTTAAATTGTAATTTTAAAATTCGCTCCAAAACGATCGCCGGTGTCATGGCGTCTGCTTGTGACGTCACTATTATGCAAACTGACCGTGAACACAACAAATCAGTAATTTACGTATATAAATATTGTAAAGAGTATGGAGTTTATCTTATTACTCTTTGCTGATAATGTTGCGGTTGCTTAGCAACAGGTTTTATATTGTTTGTGTCAAAAATGGTAAATCCTTGTTCCATGTTTTGAGAACACTTTATAAACGCAGGTAAAAATAATTACTAAGTGCAGAGATCGCCGAAGTTCGTACGAAACTTAGCGATGTTTACAATGTGTACATGCTCGTGACGTAGTTCACTCTGATTGGTGTTCAACTTATCATGGCGGACTGCTGAATTTTGTAGTTTTATTTTATTAAATAAATTATCAATCTTGCCCTAAATCTGTAAATAAATACATTTTTCAGAACCTATTAATCCTATCTCATTAGATAAACACATTATTTTAGTGATTCTTAGTTACTGTCATCATGCCTATTATCACGTTCACTATGATTGGATTACAAAAAAAAAATCTGCACCCTTGCCTTCAGCTAAACGTACATACTTTTAACACAATAGTATAAGTACTCTGAAAAGTTTAACTACAGCAGTCTCAAGATCTCTCCCTGCTCTAAAGGTGAGAAAAATGTAAGTATACTTGCAACGCAGTGCTATGCTCAGTGGAAATATAAGATCGCATTAAAATTAATTGCAGCGGCGTCACTACTTCCGGAAAACTTGACGTAGTTCCTGTAATTTGTAACTTGAAAATGTCCGAATGAATTTTCGAATTTGTTTTGTGGGATAAGTAATATAGATTATGGTTATGGGGAAAATCACAATTCTTATTTATACGAGTATATATAAATCAAAGTCGTGTTAGTTACACCATTTTGGACTCAAGAACGGTTGCGCCGATTTTGATGAACTTAGATTTGTTGAATAACTATTCAAACATGGGAAAAATCCCAAAGAAAATAATAATAAAGATAATTAATTTTCTCATACATTTCATTTTGAGGCGGTACGAAGTTAGTCGGGACAGATTCATTACCAGCTACCGTATTTCATTTTGTACCGTACCCATAATACAAGCAATGCTTAGTGCGTTATATGTACAGTGTGTGTTTGTCTGGCGTTAATCTATACATATAAATAAAATTGGAGTGTCTGTTTGTAATATTAAAATAACAGCTTTTTACTAATTGCATTTGGATGTATACACGTTACCTATACCGAAACCACATTTTTTACAATTTTTGTCTGTCTGTCTGTCTGTCCGTCTGTCTGTCTGTCTGTCTGTCTGTCTGTCTGTCTGTCTGTTTGTTCCGGCTAATCTCTGAAATGGCTGGACCGATTTTGACGGGACTTTCACTGGCAGATAGCTGATATAACAAGGAGTAACTTAGGCTACTTTTATTTAGAAAAAAAAATAGGATCTCACGAAAAAAAATTAAAACCAATGTTGCAGCGCAGCGCCTGATTAAGTTTGATTAGCAATAACCTGCAATGCGTCCCGCGGGCTCAGAATTGGCGAGCAGGCTGTTGTCAACGGTTGTCTTTATTAAATACCACGCGGACGAAGTCGCGGGCAACAGCTAGTGTTATCATAAAAGGCGTGCCGGTTGCGTTTATCGAATTGTCATTATACTTCTCTGATTTGGTTAAAATCTGTACAAAACCTTTAATAATTTTTATTATTAACTAGCTGTTGCCCGCGACTTCGTCCGCGTGGTGTTTAACAAAGACAACCGTTGACAACAGCCTGCTCGCCCATTCTGAGCCCCCGGAACGCATTGCAGGTTGTTGCTATCAAATTTAATCAGGCGCTGCGCTGCAACATTGGTTTTAATATTTTTTTTGTGAGATCCTATTTTTTTTCTAAAATAAAAGTAGGCTAAGTTACTCCTCGTTATATCAGCTATCTGCCAGTGAAAGTCCCGTTTAAATCGGTCCAGCCATTTCAGAGATTACCCGGAACAAACAGACAGACAGACAGACAGACAGACTGACAAAAAATGTAAAAAATGTTGTTTCGGTATAGGTAACGTGTATACATCCAAATGCACTCAGTAAAAAGCGGTTATTTTAATATTACAAACAGACACTCCAATTTTATTTATATGTATAGATTAGTCATCGAGATGTAGGTACCTATTTTAAATATATACTATCCATCCATCAGCCAAACGATGTCACCTGCTGGACAGAGGCTTAATGTCTAGGCCTTTGAGGAAGTCATTGGTCTAGGCCCTAAACCAATGACTTCCTTAAAGTCCTTTGTGGACAACACAAATTTCAATTTCAAAGCTGCTCACAGCTTTTAGCGTCGGGCTGTCCTATAACACCCGTTGTGTGCTAGTTACACATTCCCTCTTGCACGTGGGGGAGTGTGATTAAGTGATACTTAGTGAGAGGAATGTTAACGTGTCTGTCTGCACTATGTTTTGTTTAAGGAATCTCTTAGTGGGTGTATTCTGGAATTGTATACCGTTTCATAGTATATTATGATTTCGAAATGGTAGGTATACGTGGTGGTTCAAGAAAAGTATATTTACGGTTAAACCTGGAGCATTTCTAAACATTATTTGATGTCAGAAATTCCATATCAATTTTAAAAAATAATCACATTGTATTTTTTTTTGGGAACAAAATTTAATCGACATTTTGGAATTCTGACTTGACATAATGATTACAAATATCCTAAAGAAGAGCAGGTTTAAAGGTTAGTATACATTTTCTGAATCAACCTGTATATAGTTTACGTTTACTGAGCCTTCACTATAACTAATTTCGTTAGAATTTACCAACGGTACGTCGTCGACGGCTGTTATTGGCCGGTAATACGCGGGAGTAGTCAGAAACAATGAAACAGGAATATAACATTACAGATCCCAGTTCGGTGAAGGTTAACTAGGTCCAAATAGACTAAAATAAAATGATGATGGGTTTGTCACGTGAAACTAAAATGCTAATCTGCATATACCGCCTGTCCACAATTTGTTAGCAGCGCATTTTGTCATACTTCGGCCATGTAGTACGGAGAGGAGATGAGAACCTCGAAAAGCTGATCGTAGTTGGGAACACCGAGGGTAAGAGAGCTCGAGGACGGTCCCCAACCAGATGGACCGATCAAGTAAAGGACTCACCTTCAACTAAATTCAGCTCGGTGGTCAGAAGTGGACAGAGACCGATGGAGGCTAATCGTTCGATCTAACTGTGGAATATCCAACGATGATCGCGATCCTCAGACATGAGGGACCGACCATAGAGAGAGAGAGAGAGATATACTAGACATTTACTACGATCATACTATGATCATATATTTAATATGATAATACTAGTGACACATCAAAAATAGGTACTCATCAATCAGAAGTAAATGTTAAAATAAATGTATTTATAAAATGTGTACATACTACCCGCAGTATATGAAACTCACCGCACAAACAAAATACATAAATTACAGCAAAATTCTACTCAAAACACTGTCGGAGCTTTGCATGCTTCCAGCACGTATTGCAATTGCCAGCGTCAAAAATTCAACGTCTCCGCTGTATTCAAGTGGCTCTGAATTTTATTTAAATAGAGATGTAAAAATGCAGAGTTGACACGTGACAATTTTACTATACAGTGTTTAGCACTATAGTGTTCTTAGAATTATGTGTTCAATTCCTTGCTTACTTATGGATCACCAATTGTGATAGTATCTATGTAGTCCTTTCTATTAGGTATACAAGCTACGTAACTTTTTTTTTCATTATAAGCAAGTATTTGATCTCGATCTCACCTGATGGTAAGTGACGATGAGATCTACGATGGAGCATACTTACCTAGAAGGTACCTGTTCACTCTCGACATGAAAACCCACAGATTGAAGTCAACGGGGAACAAAGACGCCGGTAGCGTGTTGCATTCCTTGGCAGTTCGCACAATGAAAGTAAAAGCAAACTTACATACTAGGTAAGTTAGTACTTGCAGAATCTGCAGGTATGTTATTCTTATCTTTAAGTATTTTCAACACCAACATGTTCCTGAAAGTATTTTGTGTTTATTTCTCCAATCAGATATAGAAGTGTTTAAAACAGCAAGCCTGTTTTCACTGATAACATTACAATTATACTTTAATTACAAATCAAATCTGTTTAAATACGTTATATTAAGTATGAATCTTTACAGGCAAGTAAATGTTTTTGTAGGTAACGTTGAACCTAAAACAGCCACAGGTAAAATTAACTCAAACAATACTAACCGAAAACAAATCTAAATTCATGTTTAACATCCTTGCGGTTGCTTCTCTCGAGGCAAGGTAAATATCTCACTTAAAGATAAAGGTACAATGCCTCTAATGAGTAAATACGGAGGCGTAATCACACATAAAGTTCTGTGCAAGTACGCTTTAACGAGACCAAAGGATATACTTTCTTATTTCCTTCAAGAGGTTCATATGTCGTCGCGAATTCTTAAAATTTCTCACACGGAATTACGAAGCGTGAAAGGGGGAATAAGCCACCATTCAATTTGCGGTCCCAAAAACAATTGCCATACGATTATGACAAATATTTTCAAAGTGATAAAGGCTATGATAGATTCCGTGGTTGGGTATAAACTGTATGTGTGAATTGGACCGGAAAATTAATGTTGTCATCCCAAAGCCTACTTTCGATTCAAGCAACAATTTTCAAGTAAAATTGTAACAGAATCTTGGTGGAGACAAATTATTCATATGTGCAAATCAATCATCATATTTATGTCAAGTTATATATGATGATTGTAATTTTAACGATACCCATCCAAATATATTTAAGTCGATTTGGTGGGATGTTTTTATTCATAAGACAACAAATACTTAACTGTATGCAAATATAGACGAAAAAGGTACCAATAAAAAAATACCGAAAGAAAATATTGATAGCAGCATTATCCAAGACTCTACTAAAGCTTTTCAGTAAACTGATGAAAGTTACATCATGTTATCCTGCATTGTATAGAAAATGGCGTGATAGTCCAAACTGTCGCTAGCATATGATGCAGCCTTCCACGACCAATGCGAGCAAGCTCACTTGTCTGCTCACTTCCACAAACTCGTGCTCACTATACTTGAAACAAAGTTTCTTTGGAGTTCCGACCCGTTCATCCTGTAATTAGTAGTGTTAGTATAGTTCCGCTTAGTAATTGCCGTCAGAAACTATCCGTTTAAAAATTCATTACCCACTTCGCCCGTTGTTCTATGAATTTGTAATATCTATTCTTGTTTGTGTGTATTTTATTCTACATACAACTTTCTGTTGTCTGTGATAATTGTTACTACTGAGCCAATCATAATCCTTCGTCGATGGTAAATTGATTTTTCACATCGACACGATAAGATGTGCTTACGGGCTAGTGATAGACTAATATTTAATTTTTTCAATGTTACTAAAGTTCCATTCAACATTGTTACATATTATAAGTACCACGTCACATAAACGTCGAATATTTTGTAAGTATCGGAAACTTTAGCACTGAAATATTGCCTGCTGCCGAACGTTCAGTTCGAGAATTAATTAAGGAAGTACATGTGCTCAAAGTCGCTTGGGCTCTTGTTTCTTTCACGTGTGTTACTCGAAGACTTGTAATATTGCCTTGTTGGGTAAATTCGCCTAGAATTGGGAATCTATTGGGACTCGCTTTTTATAATAATTCACTCACAGTCGCGTCTCTCCTCGCTTCTCTTCTATCCTTGTATTGGACACACAGAAAAAAGTAGTACTCGGAGGAAGATTGGGAAATTATTATTTATCTTTGTAGGTACTGAAATAAATTATTATTGTTACATAAACAAGAAGAGATTAATTAGAGAAAAAATGCTATTATATTTTTTATGTATCTACTTACTCAGCTTCCATCCGCGGTTTTGTTAGAAGTACCTCGGTTAAACAAACATGGAATACATCTGTAGAACTCAGGGATGTGGCCTCCTATTGGTGAAACAATTTTTAGAATTGGATCTGATTCAAAATCACAAACTAACAAATCTACCTTTTTCTAATATTAGTATAGATTAATAGATTATGGCACACCGATTTCACCAATAACAAATGATAACACTGTAGTCGACGCTCTCAGACAACCCTTGAATGGATCATCCATCCTTCTCAGATAAGTCTTTGTAGAAATACATAAGTACCTGATCGTTAATAAAGCTTATTAATTTTCTTCCAAAAAAGATTAAGAACAAATAATTATTTTATTGGATCTCAAGATTGCACATTGGATTAGATCTGGGATCTTTTATTTTCACATCTTCAATCTTATTTTGAAATACATGACCCTTTTTCCTCTGTCATCTTGAATTTTAGTTACAGATATAATATATTATTATTTTTAAAAATCTATGTTCTTATTGTTTTATTTCTATCAATTGATATTGGCACTTAACTGAGGTTCAATTATATTTTAGCATGGTTGCAAATTAAATTAATTAGAGTTCAACAAACTATCAAAATAATTTTGCTATTGCAATACTGGCTACAATTTCGTCATGAGTCACGACGAACCAAACAAAGCTAGTAAGATTAAGTTTATGGTCACAAACCTATACGTATAATAAAACATTTCTCGGAACGCGTCGGCATTTTCAAATTCCAGTTCTGGCAAGTTGAACCGTGCCAATGCTTCGAACTTGGCGAAGTTTTTACGAACGCTCACGGTAATTTCGTTTGAAGCGGCCTCGTGTGCTAATGAATTTCTGAAGGCTTACTCCAATCAAACTTTTCTCGTTTACTATGATGTATACCGCCATCTCACGGAGTTACGTTTTGACAAATCCTCGGTCGGGAATGTTTTAGTTGCTGGTGACGAGAATGATTTGTTTCTCAAGTGGTGGTGCTATTGGGAAATGATTTATCTTAGTGGGTGAGCAGGGCTCATAATCGCATGCTCATCTCTGTTCTTAGTCTAGAAAATAACCTGGAAATAGTAGATAATGCCTTCGATAATTAGGCTAAGAGCAACCACAATAATGTTACATGGTAGGAATTATAATAAGAGAGGTAATCTATGATTAACTGATTACTCTAATGCAGGCACGCCTGCGAGGAATATATTAGTTTAAATGTAGGACATAATAAGGAAAGTGAGAAGCAGGAAGCTGAGAAGAGATGAGAAGAAGGTGTGAAGAATATGGACGGTAATAAAGCGAGAGGAAGAGCCAATTAGGATGGATGTATTTTGGACATAAGTCTGATAAAAAAACGGGGTATAACAAAGAAAAATGATCTCAGAAAAAACATACTACACCAAACCCAAATAATGGTAAAAAGTAAAGCAGATGATGACATTTCATGAGACAAGATTGTACAAATTGACCATATTTCGTTAAGACAATAACACAAACATAGTCGTACAATAACAATTATCTAACCCGTGACCCCTCAAAACAAACTTAAAATAACAGAACTCATAAAACAGACATGAATCCTAACCAAAACGTAACTCAATCAATGCAAGCCTCGTTCAGCTGACAGACAAACTGAAAAGTAAATATTTGCTCTAATCAACAGCAAAAAGTTTTCGACAACTCACCGAGCTACGTGAAACAAACAACACGTTTTACAGGGGCTTTTAAAACATAACTTTTTATGGCAAAAGCACAACACGCAGTGAGGTGTTTCATATAGCATAGACGTTAAACTCTAAAAAAATCTTGGATGTATTTTCAACTGTCATAAAAAAAATCTAGGGATACTTCTATTCTTCTCTATACCTACCTACTTTTTATTGTTTGCCTACTTTTTTTCTTTTAATTATATTCTAGCCGAATGACGCTATTAAAAAAATACTTTGACAGTAATGTGTTTTACTATTTCGCTGCGTGTTGTCACCAATGAGCTTAAGTTGTAACGCGTTAGAAAGGGTCCATTCATTTTCTATGTATGCACATTTTTTGTGGTGTAGCACGCGCCTTAGTATACCTACATACCAAAAGTATGGTCACCACAATACAGTAATGTGTTACTAGAATGATGGGAGACCGTTCTTTGCAATGTATGGGCACTATGTGCCCGCGAAAAAAACACAATTTAAGATCAAGACCGCTCTTCATAGTCAAAAAAAAACATCGCCAATGTGTCTTGGTTTTTATCATGAACCACACTAATACCATTACCAAACCATTACGCTAAGAACACCCGCTTCACCGCTATTGTGCTGAAACCTCATTTTCGCGTCCTAAATTATAAAGCCTAAACAAATGAGACTAAAAAAAATCGTCGCAACGGCAAACAATGCGAGCAAAGCTTGAAAAATACTTTTTTAAATGCGACCCCCGCGTTCAATTCACCCTAAAAACATCTGGAGTATTATAAAACTTTTATTTCTTCATAACACCGAGGCTTCGAGCTCCCCGACACGTTTTACGATAATAACCGTTGCATACTTTCGCCTCCATCCATTTAAAAAAGGAACTTGTCCGCCATATTCCTCTGCATGTTGGCTTTCGGGACTTAATAAAATAAAATAGGATGTTATTAGCATACTGTACATATGAAGGGTCTTAAAAGGTTCATGGTGTTAATTGTTAATCACATTTTGATTGCAGAAAAACTGGGTATATCATCTGACATCTGTAGTGCTATTCTGTAATGACAATGTCATATCTTACGCGTGAGTCCGAAAGTGAATTGTAAAATTTCAATTCAAATTTTACATTTCACCGTCAGAGTCACGCGTGAGATTAAATGACATGAATCCGATATTTCACGCGTGAATCGCGTAAAATGTAAGATATGTCTTGAAATTCACTTTCGGACTCACGCGTGAGATATGAGATAGTCGTTACAGAATATGACTACTGATATTTTAGAATCAGTGATCAGATTCTCAAGGTGATATAAATGTGAAGGTAGTCAGTTGGACATTAAAGGCTTGGATTCAGGTCGAGTAACATTTCCTAAGCAATATTAGATGAGTGAAGCAGTGATAGCCAAGTTGGTAGAACGCTTGCCTCGGTAATGAGGATCGCAGGTTCAAACCCCGGCTCGCACCTCTGGGATTTCGTGTGCAAATATCATTTTCAACCACGATTATCACTTGCTAAATGGTGAAGGAAAACATCGTGAGTAAACCTACATGTCTGAGAGAATCCTTCGAAAGATGTGTGAAGTCCGCCAAACCGCACTGGGACAGCGTGGTGGACTATGGCCTAATCCCCCTCGCATTGAGGGGAGGCCCGTGCCCAGCAGTGGGACATTATAAAGGGCTGGTATTATTAAATATTATCGGACTCGGTTATACCGGTTATACCGGATATACCGGTTTGAGGTCAAAGAAAACTAAGTATCACTAAACAATGTGTCGTTCTTTTGAAACTTAAAAAAAAATGATTACAGATATTAATCAGCGTCCTTTTGATATTTTAAACATTGCCCTCCCGAAAATATCCTTTCTCCAAGTGTTGATGAAAAAAGTTTGCGTCCAGTAAGATTAAGCTGTTGCTCCCAAAGCGAATTTCGCAAATTATCTCCGAATGACTTTGTCAGTGAGTACTTGTCGCGGTTTCAACGCTACAAACTTGTGGCTTGTGTGTCTTAATGATAAATTGGTTGTTTTAGTAATAATGGAATTTTATATGTAACGCTTGAAATTAGAAGTTGGATTTTAAGCTAGTATTTATAATGCATTATCATATTAATAGAACGTCTTAGATCTATCTCATAGACAATACATAAGTAATGTAAAATCCACCTTATTAAAAGGTGTGGTTTCTTAAACATAGTGTAAACAAGAATATAATAAATGAATCGATAACCATACTAGTGATTCGCCTTGTCAAAATGACATAAGTCGCGATAGCGCTGAATTCGCTTCACTAGAGATGCTGAAGGTCAAATGCGAGATTATTCGTAAGCTAAGTCGGGAAACAAATAACTGAGACATTTTTTTTTTTAGTCTACTCCGCTTTTCCTGAAGCTATTTATGACAATGTTGATAACGTCTTGACTATTTTTTTATTTTGTAATAAAATTGGCTATTCAAAAAAATATTTTGTAAAAAAAGACAAGCCCGCTGAGTTTCTTGCCGGATCTCCTCAGTTGAAGTCGCGTTGCGATTCCGGTGTAGAGTTGAACATATTTAAAAAAATATTAGTGATCTATATTTATACAGGCAGGGTTGTATATGTATCATATGTACATGACAAGATGTAAATGTGTAAAGTATTTATAGATGTAAATATTCTATCCAGTATTATGTTAGTAACTACCTGATTTATGTATAATTATACTATGAAATATTACACAATTAAGTTAATTAATTACTCAGCAAATCCCCACCACCATCGGTCGGGAGGTTGCCCAAAACGTGTACGTGTAAACATGTATGTTTGTATATACACGAACTGTCTTCAAGCGACCTTGATTCCCGACATCTCAACATTTAATAGTACCATCTTCCCAGTGTCTGTAGCGAAACAGTTTTTTATCAATGTCATGAATGGCTCGTTATTCATTCCCTTT
Source organism: Pheosia tremula (assembly GCA_905333125.1). Taxonomy (NCBI): domain Eukaryota; kingdom Metazoa; phylum Arthropoda; class Insecta; order Lepidoptera; family Notodontidae; genus Pheosia; species Pheosia tremula. The sequence goes on along the minus strand of HG995408.1, from coordinate 8,625,989 downwards.
CGAGATCCATTCTCATTTCTTTTCGTCGGGTGAGTGATTGCGCGACTTACTGCCGTAGTTTTTCGACATAGGTGCTTATTTTTGTTATGCACCTTTTGAGGACGAGTGTATGTGTCTTTTGAGGCATAGATAAAAATATTGTCACGCTATAGACTTTACGAGAGATGCGATGGTTATGAATATTTTTTTTTAACGTCTAGTGATTTGGTTATGGTTTGAAATAAAAAAAATACTATGTCCATAGTGTAAATAGGTTTTTTAGTATTCTCTATACAATTTTATAAGTGTCAATGTAAAGGTTATACTATAAATACTAAGCTGCTAAAATTGTTACGTCTTTTGTTTGGCAATGTTCGTGTTCTTATTTCAAAAAATAATTACCTCCTTCCTAAAAAAAAACATTTTCAAATTAAAATTTCTTAAACATACAAGTTAAGTTAAAACAAATAGCAATCGGAAAATTTCGGAGGATTCATATATTTTTTTTAAACAAACCTCTTTGCCGCTATTCACGTTTTAGTCCATAATAATGATATAGTGGCGAATCCAAAGAGGTGGGCCATCAGAAAAGTCTATTTCGAAGTACGTGTAATCTATTCTACCTTTCATAAAAGATGTCTGAAAGCTATTTGATATTTCTCGAAAAAAATATTCGAATGAAACCACTCGCCGAGAGCAATTTCCTCTTTTGGAGTAAAATGGTAGCCTGTTACACCGTAGTGGGATAAAAAGTTTGTTGTTTATTGTAGCACGTACTTGGAACTGTTTGAATCTTTGTAGTTCAATTTTGTCCAGTGTGTCAATTGCGAGATTATTCGTTAGCTAGCCGTATACTTTATTGTCTGCGTACATTATGTATGGAATGGAGAATGAAAAAAATTTAAATACTATCCGCTAGAGGCGATTAATCTGGCACTTGACATGCTGGTCGTTTTATGTCCAGTGCATCATTCCCTCATACGTACCCACGCACACACACCACACCCCAACACGTCATACACACACACACATACCTATAATCAATTATGCAACAGCTCTATATAAATTATGAGAGTTGACTCGCAATATCATGGGCATTGACATTTTTCAATTTTAGTATGGTCATCCATTATCATTAATGTCAGGTGGTAATAATTGTTCAGTTGCAGTTTTTTTTTTTTTTTTTTTTTTTTTATTACATTATAGGCAAGTATTTGATCTCGATCTCACCTGATCGTAAATGACGATGAGATCTACGATGGAGCATACTTGCCTAGGTAGGAAGGCGGCAGTAGATCGAGACGCTACATTCACTAGGCACATGCAGCGCAACTGATCTGACCCGCCATCCATGAATGGCAACACCGAACATCATGCCGGAACACGGCTAGGCCGCTTGGCGACATGGCTTTGTTCGGTGGGTGGTGACTAGCCACGGCCGAAGCCTACCACCAGTGACTTAATTGTGCTAGCATACTTGGGGCTCTAATTTTAAACTATTCAATGCAAGAAACTGCATTACATAAACTTATTTATAGGAATGACAAAGGGTTACCAACGGATATATACTAGTAAAAAGTAAAAAAATAAAATTATAATGTCTTATTTATTTCTTGAAAATTGCTTTATAAAGTTATCGAAATTCGACAGTTAGATTGTAGACATACGCCCTTGTGATTGAGGAAATCTTTTAAATATAGCCATTACCGTTGCCTGTAAAAATAGGCATTTGCCGTCAATGTAAAAGGAACGCTGGAAAGGTAACATTCGGTGAATGGGGTACCCGTGCGGAATATTTAAGTCTAATGCGGTTTCCGCGCGGAATATTTAAGTTCGCGACTATGATATGTGACGTGGTACTTAGCGAGGTTAAACTTATTTTTTGGGAGCACAGATTTGTACATACTGTGAATTTTAATCAGATATAATATGTGGGTGTTATTTATTACCAGCAGGTTTATTTAGAACTTTTCAATAAGTAACCGAATCGATTCATTTTTTCGTATATATATTTTTAAACCTTTTTAACACCGGATCGAAGATTAGATACGACTACGCAACCGAACAGTTCGCTCCGACCACTTGTTGTGTGTTTTTATTAACGACCGAATCGGACGAAAAAAACTAGTATTGGGGTTGTGAATTAGGCAGCCGGATAGCTCAATCTATTGTCTCTTACTACACGACTTTGTTATAGCAACAATATTTCAAAAATACATTTTTGATGTGACGTGACTGGACATCGCTTGTAAAAAAAAACTAAAATATATTTATTCAGTAACACTGGCTTCTTTATTTACAATTGTATTGCAGGAGTCTCCTTTTAAGCATGTAAGATGTTTGTGCCAGGAGATTCCGCTCCACCATTTCTTATTTGTGTGTTACGATCTATAATCGAGACGTTTTGAGTGATTTATATTTAATTTAATTTAAAGTAGTGTGTGTATTTGCGTGTGTGTATCAGAGCTCTTGTGTGTGTGGTGTAGTGTGTAAGAGAGATTGTTTCAGCATGTTCACTTTTTAGAAATTACTTCGTTCGTTATTTCTGATAGTTGTCATAGCACATGGATTATAGAAGTATGAAATAACATTTTCGCAGTATATAAACGACGAATAAGATTGAATTTAAAATTATTAAGTAGAGTAGGTATGCTCTTTGATGTCCAGTACTGCTCAAATTTCATCCTTACTAAGTAGAGCCAAGCAATTAGGGCTGTCTCGTCGTCTTTGTAGCCGAGATAAAGCCATTTACCGTTGAATTTGGCAAAAGACTTTTCGATAAGAATTTTTCGCTCGCAAACTTTCTTCACAATTTTGTACAAGGTTATGGAGTTTTAAAGTGTTTTGGTCCTTTGTATTTTAAAGTAAGTTACTATGTGGAACTTTACTGCGTGGTCACTTTTAAGGTTATTTTCGCATGGCAATATTTATAGCTAGCGCTGTGGCTTGGCTGATCGTTTGCAGGTAAAATTGGGGCAATGTATCTCATAATATACTGTTAGCCGCTGCTACCCGCGTTGGTTGGTGTACCGCTTTCTGTACTGTGGGTCCCGGGTTTTAATTCTGGTAGACCACAAGCTTTGTGTGATCAGCACAAATTTTTGCACCCAACTCATGGATGCTTTGTATCTATATAAGTATTATATACTGAGTTCACCCTCAGTCTACTATACGGTGTCATAGTGTACATAGTACAAGCGTGAAGACAATATCAGTCCACTACCACCAACCACCAACCATAATCCAAGAGTTGCTTTATTTGGGACCGTATAGTTGGTGTGTTCATCTGGCCATATAATTATATTATCGAACGACTTAATATATGAGGTCGGTTAATTTCGTTTTCTACCGACCTCTATATATTTTGCAACATAAAATAGAAACTACATATCGTCATAGATGGCGCTGAGCACAAAATACAATTTTTGACGTTAACCTGAAACGTGCTTAAAAAAATACCATCAAATTCTACATCAGCGTTCTAATAAAAAATATTCTGAATGGCCAGCATTGCCTTCAGATGGAATATTTCTTCTTTGCCTTTAAAATTCAAATGACAGGACATTATGCATGTTTGATCAGTTCTTTTCCTTATAGTAACTACTGTTCAGTTTTATCCAATTACTCGCCAATTTTCCGGTAGTATGGTATTTTTCACAGATAATCTAGAGGCGGTGAAGGCGATTTGGAACTACTATAATTTTACACATTAATTTCTTATACTTACGCGAATACTACACATTGATATAAAACATTTTTTTCAGATTTCATCGCGTTTATTTTATATTTTTACGTTCCTGACATTTCGGCTGCTTAACAGCAACTATGGCCACGGAAAGACTGAAGTATTTGACATCCTAGTGTAAAAATAAATAAATGTGAGGGTACCCCAGTTCAACACGTCATAAAAACCGATTTTTTTTTTATTTCAGTACTATTTTACAGTCAAGCAGTCGTAAAATAATTACACACAAACCCATTTGAGTATATTAAGGGCGTCTCAACATTTGCTGATAAATATGAAAAAAAATATAAATTTTTCACGTGACTCTACTTTAATTTTAATCTTTAGTAATTATCCGGATATACTTGGACAGGATTGGTTGTCAATATAGAAACATAGAAACCACTACCACTAGAAATAGAATGAACCTCTACCGTCGAGGTCCGAATGAGATCACAATGGGAGAGATATAGTTGGCGCGAATGAAAGGAGGCTTACAACCGGCAGTAAGTAGCAACAATATATGAATGATGATTTTTCATTTTCGTGAAGCATATCATACAAAATCAACATAATGATATCGTAAAAATGTTAGAGGGGAGATAAAAAAATCCTTATCTATTATCATAAATGCGTGATATGAGGAACACGACCATATACGATGTAAAACGTATATACGATGATACTGTTAACAATATCCAACACACAATTCCAACAACATATAATTCCGTAAAGTAAAACTGTAATATGTTTACCAATGGATTTTTTCTAGGCTTACCAAGTATTGTTAGTTGTGTTCCGTAAGTCCCTACAACTGTACTAAAGTAGTAAAGCTAAGCTAATGGACAAAAAAAGCTATATAACGACTAAGAATTAAGCTACAGTACAATCTACAACTAACCTAAAGTACAACCTACAACTAACCTAAAGTACAACCTACAACTAAGCTAAAGTACATCGAAGGTTACATTAATCCCACAAATATTATAAATGTGAAAGTTTGGTTGGATGGACGTTTGTTAATCAATAACGCCAGAACGGCTGAACGGAGCTGGTTTAAATTTGGCACAGAGATAGATTATAGTCTGGAATAGCACATAGGTTTTATCCTACTACTTTTTATCCCGGTAAAATGCATGGTTCCTATGGGAAAGACATACTTTTTAATCGCGGATAACACCGCGCGGCGCAACTAGTTATAACTAAGCTAAAGTCCAACCTACAACTAAGAAAAATGCATTCGCTATCTAGCTAGGGCTGCTTGTTATTTGATAAAGTGACTTTGTATCCAATTACGCCCTAATGCACCATTTTTTTTTTTAATTATCTCAGTGGTTCTAAAACAATCGCCGTTCTAATAATTACTATAATTATCGGAATCGTTCACGGTGTGGTACGGCTACAGATTACATCCGTCTATTACCCTTCCAATGTCAATGTTGGAACTAATCGGTTGGTTGCAGCTTGTAGGTCAGCTCGGTACAGTCCGTGGGAATAAAGAAAATTAATAAAACGTATAAAAAAAACTTCGCGTAGCAGGAAGCCGGTGGATGCGAGTGGCGGAGGACCGTGATGTGTGGAAGTCATTAGGGGAGGCCTATGTCCAGCAGTGGACGTCTTTCGGCTGATAGCATAGCATATAAAAAAAACAAATATATATATGATATATCAAAAACGCAGTAATAGCCAAGTTGGTAGAGCGCTTGCCTCGGTATCGAGGATCACAGGTTCAAACTCTGGCTCGCACCTATGGGATTTCTGGATTTCGTGTGTGAATCTCATTTTGTCGACCTGATTAGCTCAGTGGGTAGTGACCCCGCTGTCTGTGCTGCGGGTCCCTGGTTCGAATCCTGTTAGGGACAAACTTAATTAGCAGGAGCGTTTGTACTCGAGCCATGGATGTTGATTATCGATATAAGAATTATATATTGAGCTCGTCCTTAGTTAATTGTACGGTTGCTTAGTATGGGACCGTATAGTTGGTGTGTTCGTCTGGCGATAGTTATATTTATTTTACAAAGATAGGTATCCAATATACAGGTTGTAAGCGTGGGTAACGAAAACTTTGGACAAAAAACTTAATGCATGTATAGTGAAATTATAGAAATTATTTTTGTCAAAGTCATGGGTTAAATACGTTGTATTTTTACAAACCACGCTTAAAACAAGGCGCAACGCTCCGAGCGATAACCGACGCGTGCGACTGAGAAGTGCACTTTAGCGTACTTGTTTTTATATACATTGCAGTGTTAGGTCTAAATTAGTAATCATGTGTTTTTATTTAAATCACGTTAAGATATAGTTCTATAATGATCTCATGCTTTAATCAATTTCAAAATATTGGTAAAAATGCGTATTCTATCTATACATCTATTCATCTATACAAATAAATAAAATTGGAGTGTCTGTTTGTAATATCATATACGGTACATATACCAAAACAATTTTTTTTAACAATTTTTGCTGTCTGTCTACTGACTAATCTCTGAAATGGCTGGACCAACTTTGACGGGACTTTCACTGGCAGATAGCTGATGTAACAAGGAGTAACTTAAGCTACTTTTATTATAGAAATACTTTTTTGGTAAACCACGCGGACGAAGTCGCGGGAAACAGCTATTTATGAATATAGGGACGGAAAATTTCAACTATAGGGGGTGCAGAATCATGAGCTGAATCCATGGTATCAGTTTTCGGTACGAGGCCACTCACACCCTTACCTACCTGTATATAGATATACAACAGTCGGTAACGCAATATTGAGGTAGGTACCACCATAAATTATTGCGGAGGCCTTGATCCGGACCGGTTGGTTATCGATCTGTTCCGATAACTGATAACATGTTTTCAGGGCCTATTACGTACTTTTGTTCGGGACATGTTGTGATGACGGTATTTTCCGATATATTGTGTTATGGGCAACGATTGCGGGTATATTGATCATGTCATTACATCTATGTTTCCTGGAAATATTGTACACATAACATGCAACAGAAGTATGTGGAAAATAATATATTCGGTGGAGAAAAATGTATCAGAATCGGAATATTTTTTTATTCACGTAGACCGTTAAGTACAGTATGTTATGAATCGTCAAAAGATACAAAATGCTAAGCTACAACTTTACCTCCCGTTCGGAATGCCGTTCCTATGGAGAAGAACGGGCATGAAACTTATTGGTTGCTTTGTTTTTTTTTTCTAATAATACCTAATCGTAAATGATCAATAATTATTTTCTGTGAAAATTAGTCAAAGTGATATTATTAGTTTGATAAAGCCAATAGCCTAGAGTAGCACTTATGAAATTTTATTTAACATTTTTATCTTAACTCTACAACCGGATCGGAACGAGATCTCTAATGAGAAGATCTGTCAAGAAACTCAGGTTGCTTGATTTTTTTTACAGTATTTTTTTCTAATTGCCCATTGATCTCATGCAAGTTGCAAAAGTTTAAATATTATTTTTAGCTCGAGTGTGTTGCCTTTTGAGGCACACACACGCTTCACTTTGACATTTATAAATATAACGCTTATATAATATAAATATATATATTTATTAATATTTATAATTATTAGTATACAACACATAATTAATATTGGAATAAAACTATTTTTATGGATTCTATCGCGTTTATTTATTGTTTTTACGTTCCCGACAACTAAATATGAGGGTACCCCCGTTAAACTATGACACTAGGACGTTAACCACCTCAGTCCTCCCGTGACCATGGTTGCTGTGAAGCAGCCGAAACGTCGGGAACGTAAAAACAAAAAATAAACGCGATAGAATTCTTAAAAACATAGTTTTATTCCAATGTGTAGTATTCGCGTAAATATAAGAAATCAATACATAATAAATAGTTCAAATTTCATGAGTCAGCAATCCAACTGCTAATTAACAAAAATACTGAGACCTAGTTCAATAACAGAATGACACTTAAGTATTAATGACGGGATACTTAATCTAAAAATCAAATATCAGTATATAGTAATTAATATCAAGGCCGCGGCCAGCAGACGGCGGTCGATAACGTGTGTGCTGTGCGTTTCCATTGCTTCGTTTAATTAATTGAAAGCAACAGTGTATACATTAAAAAGTCAAATATTATTCTTATGCCCAACTTAAACGAATGTTTTTGCGTGTTTTTAGTATTGACAAAATAAATTTAAAATTATCGTTATTTTTAATATATTTTCATTTATATGAAAAAAAATCAATCAAAGACTTAGCACTAATAGTGTAAAATATTTTAACATATGAATCAGTATGTTATATGGATCACTGGGGTGGGATATTTAAAATTTAAAAAATAACACTTCGATCTAAATGCTGATGAAACAGTACTGGCTCTTAATATACAAACTTGGTGTTGGAGTCATGGTGGTATAATATCTATATAAGTATTACACACTGGAATCTCACCTGTACGGTACCCATAAAACAAGCGTTGCTTAGTTTGGGACCGTACAGTTAATGTGTTCGTCTTACGACATTCATTATTATTATTTATAATAAGTTAAATTTGCCACAGGATAATGAATGTTAAATACACTAAAGTAAGTGGCACCTTCTACTTATTTAATCTATACTATCGTACGACTGCAAAAGTTTAAATTTTAACAATAACAGCTCATTCCTACTTTTAAAAGAAAGTTCTTTGAAATTAAAATTATATTTTAGTACAATTTAATCCATCTACCAAAGGACGTCCCCTCCCGTTCCCCGACGTTCCCCCAATGACTTCCACACATCACGGTCCTCCGTCACTCGCATCCATCAGCTTCCTACGACGCTTATAATATCATTGGTCCACCTTGAGGGCCGCCCTGCACTACGTCCTCCGGCTACGGCCATAATATTAAGTAACATCACAAAAAACTACACAAGTCTGTTCTAACCTGATCGATCAGGATCACAAAAGGTGAACAACCCTTAAAATAGGGGTGAACCGGCTATTTATCGGCTGAGAAATCTTAAATGGCACACGAGGGAGCTATTATGAGGTAACGAACTAGAATAGACAATTTATTTGCAGTTCATTTCTAAATTGTCTAATCTTCTTGGCGATTGGTAATGACTGTTCATTACAATTGAAAGGTTGTGAGCTCTTTCTGCGTAGATCGGACCGCAAGTAACAACTAAATATGAGGGTACCCCCGTCAAACTATGACACTAGGACGTCAACCACCTCAGTCACTTCAGTTGCTGTACAGCAGCCGAAACGTCGGGAACGTAAAAACAAAAAATAAACGCGATAGAATCCTTAAAAATAGTTTTATTTCAATGTGTAGTATTCGCGTAAATATAAGAAATCAATATGAAAGGTTGTGATTTTAGGAACATAATTTGATAAATAGATTTTTGGTTGATTTTATACAAGCCATTTTTGTAGGTTATGGTACTTATCGTAATTCATTATTTTTGTGGACTCGATATTTTTTTTTAAATTAACTCTAAGTTATGTTAACATAAGCAGCATGAAGTTTGGTAATGTGTTCGGTAAATACTTTTACAATTTACCAACACATAATATGAAGGCTATTATATTAATAGAATAGTACTTAAAAAAAAAACCGTCAATATCCCATTGAAATATTATGGAAACAGATATCAGAGAACGTCGGTTTATATTTACACGCAGCATGACGCAAGCGCAGTAGTGTAACCGACGAGGTTATGGACGCACGTGTTCCATTTTCAAACCTGTTCTAACATTATTGTGAATAACTTTTATAACAGAAATATTTAAATATCGAATATGAATACGCCAGTGAACTTATTGGATTTGAAAAAGGAAGACTTTCAAAAGTTTCTGGACTCGTTCGATCATGTGTTCTCGGATTGTGACGGTGAGTTGCATAAAAAAATATTCGATTTGTCGTGCGTGAATCGATTTAATTGGCATAATTTATTTCAATGCTAATATTGTTTATTTGTTTTTTTATATATATAAATTGGGGCAGACTTAACGATAAATGTTGTGATACGTACATACATCCTAAAATTTGTTTTCATTTTAACAGACATGATTTTAGTTTTCCGTGTACGCGGCTGCACAGCCAAAGACTATCTGGAGTATTTTCTAGGCAAAAAAAACTTTATAAATTATTTTACATTTTAGGTGTAGTGTGGTTGAACACAGCATTACCAGGTGTTGGGGATTTCTTCAGACTGATGAAAAAACACGGGAAAACTGTCAATTTTGTATCAAACAACAGTTTAAGGACCAAAGAGAATTATGAAGGCCGATTCCAAGATGCAGGCATTGAAAATGGTTTTGTAAGTACAAACAGACAATTGATATTCTTTACTCTATTTTCTGTATTATCTATGGTAGTCTAACTTTACTCATATACTCATAAAATACATGCCCTGTAATATGTAGGGAGAAGAATGGTATTGTTCAGTATTGCAGTACATTATTATGGATATGTGAGGACAATGTTTCTGCCTACCCGTAGGAACGCCTAGGCAGGCTTGAGTAGCTAGTTAAAAGAGTACGAACCCTAAGTATAGATCATATATTTTTTTTTTACTACAGAAGGAACATATTTTTTCTTTTATTGTTTTCTTAAATTTTATTTCAATAATCTTTCTTCCTGAAAAATGGCCTCACCCACAACAGTAGGTATTTTGCGAATTTCAAGTAGTAAATAAGTCAATACAATACGAATTGGGAGATTCTATGCAAACCTAATCAGTAAACTAGGCCTAATAACTCCCCTGACCCTATCAGTAAAGTGGCGGATACTGTACTGACAAATTACCGAACTTCTTCAGAACGGAGAACTTGAAGAGTCATGTATCAACATGTTTTTATTTTTCTACACTCGTGCACGTTTATGAACACATAACGGTTAATAATCCACCAAAATTAGACATTATATTTGAAAGAAACATATTTTTCGCAAAAAAAACGAAATAGATTTTTTAATTGCATTATAGGCAAGTAAGTATTTGATCTCGATCTCACCTGATGGTAAGTGACGGTGAGATCTACGATGGAGCATAACCATTCTTTCAGACTACCCCCGAAAAGTCAATATAATATTTATCTATCTATACTAATATTATAAATGTGAAAGTTTGGATCTATACTAATATATATACTAATATTATAAATGTGAAAGTTTGGATGGATGGATAGATGGATGGATGTTTGTTACTCTTTCACGCCCGAATGGCTGAACGGATCTGGATGAAATTTGGCACAGAGATAGATTATAGTTTGAAATAGCACATAGGCTACTTTTTATCCCGGTAAAATGTATGGTTCCTGTGGGATAGATGGTTTTAATTTTTCATACTTTTTATCGTGGGTAACACCGCCGGGCGCAGCTAGTAAAACAATATAGGGTCCATCTTAATAGGTCGTACTTGTAGGAAATTGACAACGTGGGTGTACGCCGACCTTTGCTAACAGACAAAAGGATATAGGTACCTATATTTGATTAGTGTACGAGTACAAGCGTATAGGCGTTGCCCGTCGGCTATCTCTTTATTATATTCAGTATAAAGTAAACCCTTTGATGGTTTTTATAGATCGAAAGTCTGAATTTCCTAGATTCCCTTTGATGTTTTTTTTAGGTCTAAGGTTTATAAAGAGCAACAACGGAGTTTCTTTCCTGTTCTTCTCAATAGGAACGGCATTCCGAACGCGTGGTAAAGTTGTAGCTTTGCATTTTGTAACAATTTGGTGACGATTCATAAGTAATGTGTTTACATGAATAAAAAATACTCTGATTCTGATTTTGAAATTCAAACGAAAAAATTAAAAGTCCGTTTATCACAGCATTCATTTATTTGACTTTTTGGTGGGAAACTGAAAAGTCATGGCGTCAGTTGTGTTTTAATTTCTAAAACTAGTGTTCCTGCGCGTTATAGTGAGTTATTTAAGTGGAATATTAACCATTATGGGTTCGGTAAAGTGCACAAGTGTAGGTAATTGAAACAGAGTGACGAAACATGACTTTTCAGTTTCTCACAAAAAATCCATGAAAAATCATTCGGTAAAGTATTAACTTGAGCCTAGCCTTTAGGCCTGTGCATATGCTCAAAAACAGAAAAAAAATATATTACTTGACACTGGCAAAATACCTATGGTGATGCCAAATAAAAAAATAATAATAAATAATTAATTTGTTTTGTGAAATATTGGGTATACTGCTTTGCGTCCATTTTTAAACTATTTTACACATAATTTTTATTGTCAAACTGAAATTGTTTACTAATAGAGAAAATCCGTAAGATTAGTTTTATTTAAATGTGTAGTATTCGCGTAAATATAATAAATCAATAATAGATAAAATCAAATTGAAATAGAATAGAATATTTATAAAAAGTATAAATATTTAAATAAAAACTAATTTTACGGATTTTAATTTAAATGTGTAATATTCGCGTAAATATAAGAAATGTAAAATATTGTATGGTATATACTAGGTATAAGTACTCAGTAACTACATACAATAGTAGTGCTACAGATACAAAAATATGTATAAATGTAGTAGTAGGTTTTGTTTTCCTATGTATTGTTTTCCGTGTCCGTGTTCCGTGTATCAGCTTGCTACTTGATTATATTATAATATTGTTATTTTTCCTGGATGACACTAGTATTTAGAATGTACTATATGATCGTATTACAAACAAGTAGCAACATTTTCTTATATTGATACAGTCGCAGAATGTAATTTGGGACTCATTTAAGGTTGAATATCGTTCAGCAAACGTATACTATAGGAAATACCTACTATTTTGACTGACGTTACTAGGAGCAACTGTACGTCAAGTCGGAGATTATTCGTAAGCTACCTTTATACTTTATAGTCTACGTATATAGACACTTTGTATGGAGAATTGGATGTTTTTAAATACTGTCCGCTAGAGGCGCCGTTGAATCTGCCATACGAAGTGTCTATGTACATTGTACGTAAACTATACAGTTAGCTTACGAATAATCTAGCACTTGACATTTTGCTCTCAGAGTTGACGATATACGACCTCATTACGTTATAAGTATCATTGAAAATATATGGGAAATGTTATATTAATGTTCGCGACCAGGGCCTCTTTAGACACATGGCCCCTACAAAACCTGTCAAATTAGTTGGATCTAGGATTATCAGCACATACAGACCCATAGTCTAATAAACCTTATATTTTTCAGGAAAATTTAATCATACCATCAGTGGCCATATCAGAGTATTTAAAATCTATTGATTTCAAGAAAACGGTTTACTGTGTGTCATGTTCAGAGACCACGAGGATGATCAGATCATACGGATTTAAGTGTAAAGTAGAGGTAAGATTTAACTTTTGTATGTTATTAGCCACGTACAGACTGGGTGAGCGGGCTCCCGATGCTTTGCCTCGGTCAGTCAGGATGTCGTTGTCCCTAAGCAACCGCTCGCTCTATCCCGCTCGAGCACTGCCATCTGTAAATCTTTGCTCGTCCGTTTACGTCAACTTTCGTAGCGTCACGATGCTCATGCTAACGTAAGCGTCTTCCATCCCACTCAAACTACAGCTTTTGTAGCTTGGAATGACAGTGACAGCAAGCTTTCTTGACGACGCTACAATTACATTTGAAGTTCCTGTTTACCCTACTATTGCTGGGGTCACTACCAAGGCTTTTGCAAATTACATGTAACCAAGCAAGTTAATATTCGGGTAATGGAACATCGTAACTACCTAAGAGACACACTCCGTTAAATGGAAAATCTTCAGTATTATTTTTATCATATTACCAGACTAACCAATGGGTTCAACACTATAACTATAGTCCCAAACTAAGCAACCCATCGTAAAATGGACTGTGGAGGCGATCCCAATATAAATAAATGAATAGCGCCAGACGAACACACCAACTATACGGTCCCACACTAAGCAACGCTTGTATTATGGATACCTTACAATGGACTGAGGTATATAGATAATAAACAACCATGACTCAGGTACATTCGTGCTCATCACGCAAAGCTTGTGCCTAATATGATTTGAACCAGGAACCCTCAGCGCAGAAGGCAGGGTCACTACCAACTGAGCTAATCTGTATATTCTTCCAATATATTTTCAATGATACACATACTAATAACTCATCATTCAATCTTCTCTTTAGCCAAATGAAATGATAGACGGCTATGAAAACTACATTCAATGTTTGAATGATGATGAAGAAATCGGTGCGCTGGTATTCGACAGTGACATTCACATCAATCTGCCAAAGATACACAAATCTATTATCTATTTGAAGAGGCCCGAAGTGCTGTTTTTGGCTGGCGCCACGGACAAAGAGTTTCATTATAAACATGGATCAGATTACAATTCTATGTTGGGTAAGTTTTAGTTACTAATATGTTACATTCCCCAATTTTTATTGAGAATTACAATCACAGTATTTTTTATTCATGTAAACCATTAAGTACAGTACTTATGAATCGTCAAAATAGTTACAAAATGCTAAACTATAACTTTACCACCCGTTCGGAATGTCGTTCCTATGGAGAAGAACCGGCAAGAAACTCCATGGTTGCTCTTTTTAAAAAGATCCGTTATATTTTTGAGCAGTACATTGTTATAGGCACAGATCATGATAGATATGCCGTGCGGTTCAAAATGTATGGGAACTCGCTGTCTCCGTTTTATTCCCCACCACTCGCGGCAAAACACTTGCAATTCCATAAAACCAACCAATACGAAGTCTCCTCGGTGCGTGCTGCGTCGTCGCCGTATACAGCGGTCGTACTACGCGACGCACCAGTTTATTCAAAGTATCGTTAGACTATCTGTCCATTGCCTCGTACATTCACTCAGTAGCGAACATAGGTGGTACTTAAAGAGCCATGTATTTTGTACAAAAATTAAAAAGTCGTTGTGCTACATAAAAACTAAAATAACATAATAAAGGCATCAAATATTTTTTGATTTGTTGTTTTTAATGATTTTAAAGACGAATAAATAAAATACTTAATACTGGCTGGTGTAATAAGATTCCATCTTTCGCGTAGTTTATTTTGTTGCTAGTATTTTTGCACACAACCACGGAATAACACGACCTTTTAAAAAAAAGCTAGAGCTCCGATACCGACGTGCAGTTGCAGTCGACTGACGGCGAAAACTAAATGTTAGCCTAATATTGGCCAATTGTGTGCGCAAGCCCAACGCTTTCATTACATATCTCCTCTCATATATCTGTGGTTATAGGTATGTGAGAACTATGTAGGAATGACTAGGCAGACTTTACTAACTCAAAGTATATAATTACAAGTTAATGGTAATTTTCATGACACATATATACAAATTGCAATTTATTACAAAGGTCCTGTTTATACTAAGTAAGATATGTAATAAGTTGTGTTACAATTGATCAGTACATTATGTAATACACCCTAAAACAGGCTGATTGTGGAAATCTGTGGCTCAAGCAGCACCTTTATACCCATAGCGTAACAGTAATATAAGCGTCTACCGTCCTGCTTAGACCACTGGCGTTATAAATGAGAATGACAGTGAAAGCATGCTTTCTCGATGACGTCACCATAACATTAGGAGTCTCTTATTCTACATTCCCTACTGAATGGTTCTTTTTATCTTATTTCTCTGTCTTTATTTACTTCGCTGTTAGCCAAATTGCTCGTATCGAACTGAGGCAGCCTTGCGAGGCTACGCGACCAGTCGGTACCTACTCAGTAAGACTGCAATTATTGTATTACCTTTCAGGTACTGGAGTATTTACAGACATAGTAGCTAAAGAATCGAATCGGGAGCCTGTCTTACTGGGAAAGCCTGGTAGGATGTTTGGCGAATTCGCCATGAAGAAGGCAGGAGTCACAAAACCAAGTCGAGTTCTATTTATTGGAGACATGTAAGATTTGTTTAGGTTAATTTTACGTAACTATCAGCAATAATAAAAGCGACAACTTGATTAAATGTTACAATATGATGATATAAATCAGTTATATCAAATGTCATAGGCTACCAATGTTATAATTTTGGAGCGCGCAATGTACCGTTAATCGTGCGATCATAACACAACGCTTCGCGCGATGCCCGACTGGCTGATATGCGAGCGCGATCGAGCGTATAGAGTTTGCATCTACATTGCAGTTTTATGTCTCAATTAGTAATCATTATTTATTAATTGTAGAACACGTTGACATCAATTATATTTTATAATCATGTCCTGCTAAATTAATTTTAAATATACTGTAAAAAACAGGTGTCATTCATGAAAAGAACGATGAAAAATTCCAACCGCAGAGTTGGAATTTCCGAAACACGAGTTGAATCCATGGTACCTATCAGTACTCATTACGAAGCCATTATCACCGTGTATACTTAAAAAATAATTTGTTCTTGACGTGTTCTCTATTAATTTGTTAACAGATCATTTAATCATTTAAGTAAGTGACAGCAATAAAACCCTGGCCTTCACGATGGACGCTTGGACCCAGAAAAAAAAATCGGAATGTGAATTAATATTGTTTTTTTTATTCACAGGATTGCACAAGACGTAGGGTTAGGAAAAGCGACAGGCTTCATTACGTTGTTGTTACTAACACATGTGACAAAAGAAAAAATGTTAGCACAAGACAAACTTAGACCTGACTTCTACGCCGCGTCACTCGAGAGTTTAGTGCCATTATTACAAAATAATCTTTAGATAATTATTAGCTAATCAATTGAGCTTTGGACCGTGAATGAGTTCCTATTTGATTTGTACGCATTCCATTTTATGGCGTTAGCTTAGCAACATTATAAATAAAAAATTATATACATTTTAAAAATATTTGTTTTATTCATGACTTCTATTTGCTTGGTTATTTAAATATTATATGTTACCCTTTTCACCTTTACTTCGCCCGCAAACCAACATCTAAATGTATATAAAGTTTTCGTACATTTATAATTACATTACATAAAACTGAACGAAAATAATTGACAAAGATTTAACAAAAATATACCATTGTTAAAGATTATCCCACATATTTATAGACGTTTTATATCTTTATCAAACTTCATATACCTATTACTGCTCAAAGAAACACTCCTGTGTGCAGTACTATATGACGTTTAATAAAATTATAAAACTGCTATAAATTCGGGGGTATGATTACATTCCCCAGAGCAAAAACATTAAATTATACATTCCTTTACATTTAAAGCAATAGACATGAAAGTTTTTTATTGTAATAAAAAAGTAAATGGAACCGTATTTTCTTTTTTTATACATTTTCATAGCTTATTCCAAAAAGGTGGGAGCAGCCAAGTGTTAGATTTACACAACGGTATACTTTACACGCTTGTCTAGACAAGGCCTTACTTGTATTTATCTCTCGTTCTCATTCGATAAGTTATTAGCCCTATGAAGGTACAACTAGCTTTTCCCCGTGACTATGTGTGAGTGGTAGCACCTACTTTACTGACTATACAGCACTTGATGCTATGCGATGCACTGCGAGCACTTTCTACGTATATCGGACCGCGAACAACTAAATATGAGGGTACCCCAGTTGAAACTATGACGCTAGGACGTCAAACAACTCAGTCTTCCCATAACCATGGTTGTATTAAAGCAGCCGAAACGTCGGCAATCTAAAAACATAAAATAAACGCTATAAAATCCGCAAAATTAGTTTTATTTCAATGTGTAATATTGGCGTATATATAAGAAATCAATATACCTACTATAAGCTATGATGAATGGACCATCTATTTTTGTAAATTGAAGAAACTTGTATAGGTATGTAGCGACCTATTCAACCTCGCCACATGCTACACAGATAACGCTGCAGACGCATTCAAAACAATAGACAATTCTGAATACAATCCTGAATCGCGCTATGAGAGTTTTCGGAGCACGTAACATATATACAAGATCCCTCCTGCCTGGAAGATTTTCCCTTTACCGCTAAAGGTAGGTAGACCTTCGAGGCACGAGGCCCTTTGGACCACGAGGCCGTGGCCCACGTTGACTACGCCTCACGCCGCTCGCGCCGCAGGTGCGGACTGTCAACAATGGTATTGAAATCATCAAGAATTGTATTGCCATCCCATTTTCTAGCTGATAAATTTAGCTCCTTTCCACAAATTATGCTCATTCGGCCGTGAGCAAGGCGTATTGATCACGCCGACCGAAAAGCATTTTATTTATTGGTCCTTTTTTCTTCAATATAAATTCTAGCCGGCGACTGTTACCGATGCTTCCGGAATTTGTATTGGATTCGAATAAAAAGTTGGAAATACCACAGAATATATATCGGAATTTTAGAATTCCTTGTTGAAAAAGAAAAAGGAAGATTATTCTATTGTTTTCTTAATGTGGCTTAGTATCTTTAATGGATTTACCTCCTCGTGAGCTAACGCTGTATTAAATTCTAGACCATTTTTTTTAATTATGTAATTTAATTGTCACTCATAAAAGATAATGACTTCAGGGGGAAAACAAAAGAATCTGCCCAAAATAAAATCAAAGTATACCCACAAATTTGGAGGTAAGGCCATATGTCATCTCATTCAATTTCGAAAAGAAAGGAGAATGAAATAAAAACGTGATAGCTCGAATTTGAAAACCAACGGAACCCCGTAGTAAAGTAATTTTGCATTTATCCGCACTATTATTTATTCCGCTAGATGTCAGTGTGAAACGTCCGCAGACCGTTTTATTGCGGGGCTGTGTCATTCAACTCTTTTGCATATATTTGTCGAATTTTCAGCAGTATTTCAGGAGAGCAATAGCCCACAAACATAATACTAGGATAGGTACGTAGCAGCTATCTATGACGAATATATGAGACTCGAAAAGGTTAGAGTAATCTAATAGATCTATATCACCAAGATTATTACATTATACTTCACTAAAGCTCACTGATCTATTAAACATATTTTAGAATATCATTGCTTACACTTATGTTCAACTAAACGTTGCATAAGACAGCCCCTCACAATAGGACCGATGATCTTACACGCATCGCAGGAGTAGATGGATAAGAGTAGCCGAGAACCACAAACTCACAAACTTTACGTCTTCAAGCATTAGTATAAAAGTAAAAATAAGTACAGTTTTACATAAAATTTATAGAAAACGTCGAACGCTTTGCCGTGCAAGTGAGAGAAAAGACTCGGTTCACAAACAATTTCACACCATTTTAGTTTAAGAACACATCAACCGATTCTTCTTTTAACATACTCAAAGTTTCACTTAAGACACTTGGAATGTTTCTAATTCGTCCTCCAGACGTTCTGGTACTCGACCGAATCCTTGTTACCTTACCGCACCTGTTTAACGATTCGTACTAATGGACCATCCTAACAAGCGAGGGACATGTACCATTGCAGGAGTATCGATCGCTCAGTACGAGGCACCGCAACAAGTCTTCCAGATGCCAGAAGAAACTCCACATTATGAGGGCATGAGTTTGTACCGCAATAGCGCTAAATATTTGTACCAATCTCTTCCAATCGCGTACAAGCAATATTACTATAAAAAATAACGCTTATCGAACACATTATCTTAGCATTCAGTATGAAGACGACCTAACCAACTCTATCCACGAGTCCGGACCTATACGGCTAATGTAAACTATATTTAATGTAAGCAATATAATGTTATGTAAACCGTAGTTTTATAGTGTATAGCATAGTTTTATAAGTTATTCCAAGAATAATGCCATGACGTGTATTTTGTATAAGAAATACACCTTTGCTTTCTTGAAACTGGAACAAAATAAAAATACTTATATATAGACAAGCTGCGCCCCGCGGTGATACTCGCAATTAAAAAGAATGTCCTTTTCTGTAAATCATGTCGTCTTTGCTCTATGAAGAATTAAAACAAATCTATCCCACGGGAACCATACATTTTACCGAGATAAAAAGTAGCCTATGTGCTATTCCAGACTATAATTTATCTCTGTGCCAAATTTCATCCAGATCCGTTCAGCCGTTCTGGCGTGATTGACTAACAAACATCCATCCATCCAAACATTCACATTTATAATATTAGTGGCATAAGTAACTACTCTACTTCATAACATGTATTCTGTGTTTAGTATAAAAATAATAATAAGAAAATACCTCTACCCTATCGACATTTCTCAGCGAAGTACATCACTATCGTAGAGCTCAGGTGTTCGAGCCAATAGCCACTCGATATAATAGTGCTTTGGCTAGTTCGCTATTACGAGAAACAAATAAAAAAACTTCACTCGATTTCCTTGCAATAGAGCCTTGTTATTTTAGCTTTCCTAAGAGCTTCTAGATAGGAGGAATTAGATAGTTTTGTGAAAAGCTAGAGGGGTCTAAATAGAAGGTTCCAAATATTATTAATTTTCGCAGAAATCAGACATAAATAAATATTAATTCTCAATTCTGGGAAAAAGGACCATTTGGAATACAATTTTTTTTTTTTTAATATATTTATCTAAAACTTTGCATCATTATTATCTGCATAATCATTATTGTTATTAAAACCCTGCAAATGTGCTTGGATAATTTAAGTAACACACCATCAGACCTGTATTCCTTAAACGGGTAAGCAAATCCATAAAAAAACACCTTTACTGGTGGTAGGCTTAGGCCGTGGTTAATCACCACCCACTGAACAAAGCCATGTCGCCAAGCGGCCTAGCCGTGTTCCGGCATGATGTTCGGTGTTGCCATTCATGGATGGCGGGTCAGATCAGCTGCGCTGCATGTGCCTAGTGAATGTAGCATCTCGATCTATACTGCTGCCTTCCTACCTAGGCAAGTATGCTCCATCGTAGATCTCATCGTCACTTACCATCAGGTGAGATCGAGATCAAATACTTGCCTATAATGTAATAAAAAAAAAATATCATTCACCGATGGCATTTAGTCCTCATAATAATAGGGGGTGAGTCCATTGAAATTATATCGGATATGTACTCAAGGGATAAGAAAACAAATAAACAGAAACCGAATTAAAAATCTTTGCATCTTTGCGCACTTATTTTTGAATGCACTTCAACACTGCACATTACCGTCTCGAATATGTAGTTTAATTTTATATTATTATGTGCCTGTCCCAAGCTAGTCGGATTGTTGAATAGCCCTTTTGTTTTAATTTAAATATTAGCTTAGTTCAGGGGTATTTGTTCAAAGGGTCGTACGTACGTGGGTAGCCCGCAGACGTCTATTTCTGTAGAGTACTCCATCGCCACAATAATGACGTTCACCATCAAATAATAAACTAAACGAGTATTAAATAGATATTTAGTATTGGAAACAAAAGTTATTTTCTTTGTCATTAATTTACATTTTGGTTTATGTTGCGTATTCTCTATATTTGAATGAATTTCATAAGGTGCTTTTCATTATGATTACTTATCATCGTTGAATATTGCAGTAGATTTTTACATGAGCTAAAACAATTGGGGGAAAGAGGGACCCACCACGGACCCTCGGCTTGTCAACTTTCCAATTATATACCAAACAAGTTGATCGATAATTAAAGAAGTCAATAAAACCGAACTCCACCGAAATATTTTCGATAAGTCGTCATTCATAGCTGTTTCCTATCTTACAAGGTTACATGCATTATAGTTAGAGACCATATGAGGTTGAATTAACAGTAATGGATATTTGTCATTGCTTCAAAAATGCGTGCTAAGATCTCAAAACAAATAGATTACGAGGGTAGCAACCTTTTATGAGCTTAATGAGAAAAGGGTACAAAAATACGTATCAATTTATAGTACCGTCACATTACAATCCAATTTGTATTAGCCAATATAATGAAAATATGACATAGAATATTGCAATATAAATTTGGCTCGTTTGCAGATGCTTTAAAAGCATTTGCCAATAAATTGCATTCGAGGTAAAGCTTGGCTGGTTACCAGACCGAATGCATTATTGAGGCTACGCTGTTTTAAATTAAATAAACACTGAAAAATATATACAAAATATTATACTAAGTCTCTTTTACTTGTCAGATGACGTCAGAGCGTAAAACTATTCAGGATTAACCGAAACAATGCAGATGATTAGGAACATTAACTATTCATCAAACAGGAGTCACATACTTTCTCGGCGTGCGTTGAGTAAATGGTGATGATGATAGTGTGTACGGTGATGCGTCCAGTTGCCCGATGAACAGGCAGTTTGTATGAGATAATGATCCCTTTTGAACATCGTTCACAAAAATACGAACCCTAAATTCATAGAATTTGAATTAAGATAGCATTAAAAAACTGTTTTTAGAATAAATAGGATTAAAACTTTTGTAGATCTTTGGTGCTATATTTATACTCGAATACTTGGGTGATTAAGATTGACAATATATTAATAATAGAGTGTAATAATATTTCTGGTATAAAGTATCTAGTCCCTATCGATATTCCGAATGGAAGATATATGACTGTGTTGTTCATCAACAGTTAAATAAAGATACATCTCCGTCTTAATCATCGTAATATTACATCCATAGAAGGACCCAAGATATTACGCCCTCGGTTTCAGTTCAGAAGCAGACGAGCAATAATTATGTTCCAGTTGACGGCAGAATTATTTTCAGCCAACTATTTTTATACAATGTATATATAACTCTTTAAATTATAAATTACAGATTCAAAAGATTCAAAAATTATTAATTTATTTTCGAACGTACATAATTTTTTTGTACAATCGTAATCCCGAAAAGTTTATAATCAAAACGATATTTTAATCTATTATTCATCTGGAAATAGAATTCTGCAACCACTTTGATGATTTAATTTAATGAAGCCGTGTAGGATTGTTTTCCTTCTAAATAATCGTACGTACGTAGGACCTATTTGAGAGAAATAAGGTAGGAATATTTAAAAGAAAATTTCGGTGTATAAGTGGCCAGTCTACTCCGAATTTAGGGTGTACCATTAAATGGCCGAGGTGAATTGAACGAGTAATCTCTATTAAGTACCTACGCGAAATGACGACGCTAGGGTAGCAGGGGTTTGGTTGTCCTCAGTCGAGATAACGGCGTAATAAATCGACTTAATAATTTAATACCGTGTAGATATTATGTTTGAAAGATTTGTCGCTCAATGTATGTAGTAACAGGATATCGGAGATGTATTTATTAGTGTTTTTAAGGAATTATATTTACACACGTAGCCCACTAAAAAAATTTATATTTTATAACCTATCCTTTTGGCTTTAACAACCTTTTTTAAAATGTCCGTCTTTTACAGGATGGTTGCGAAAGAAAGTTTTGAATGGCGCGACAATCGCTGAACTTTCAAAAGATGTAAAAGGTTCTCTAATAAATCTTATCGAGGGGAAGTGATCGCTGTTCATAAGGTAAGTAGGTCATAAAGTTTCGTGATTGACGTGCTTGATTTACAACAATGGAACACGCGAATATAGGCACCTACCTGTGTTGTATTTGAAAAAACAAAACAAACATGGAAAATGGAACAACATAGCGACAACTGGGGTTGTTAGTTTTTTTATGACATAAGTATAATTATTGTTTATATATCTTTTGCAATTACATGTCATGTGGGATTGGCATTATGTGGAGTGAGGTGGTACGAATGACAGGGACGAATGAATGGTAGAACGGATGTATGAGTGAACGGGAGGATGTATGGCTGACGCCGAGAGCGCCTAACGTTTTTAGAATATAGGAAGTTATAAAAATTGAAGAAATAAGAGTAAATGCAGAAAAATTACGCAAACTGTTTACTCTGTACGAGAACACACACTAGATACATTCTGTAATAACTAATCCCACTTATATTATAAATGTGAAAGTTTGGATGGATGGATGGATGTTTGTTACACAATCACGCCAGAACGGCTGACCGGATCTGGATGAAATTTGGCACAGAGATAGATTATAGTCTGGAATAGCACATAGGCTACTTTTGTGTGGTGAGTTTATTGAGGTACCGCGGGTGGAGCCGCTGGAAAAAGCTAGTCATGTCATAAATTAGAAACAGTACCGAGCTGTAGGGCCATGACGTAAGCGACATAAGACAGCGAGTGTGCTACTGATGGAGAGCAAGAACTCTCCCATAATGGCTCTACCAAACATAAATAGCGAATATTGTCAACAATATCTACGATTACTCTTCTATTCATGTTTTTATTTAGTTATGGTGTGGTGGTTACAATGTTGAACTTCAGTATTTTCATGGCTGTACATAGAGTTCTAGAACTATTCAAACGGCTGCCATTCGCATTCAGTCACCTGAAATGCAAATCCAACAAACCCAGTAAACTTTTATGGCGGTGAAACTAAAAAAACATACCTGCAAATGGCCGACTCGAGCCCGGAGCTAGTAAAAGAGACTTCCTGCGGAATGAATTTAAAATTAAAATTTTATTTTTATACTTGCTTTAACGCTAATTGGGTTACGTGAGGCTTTTGATATTGATATAGGAGGGCTTTTAAAATTATATTTGAACCGTACTTTTATATGATATTATAAAAATTTATAAGTATAATTTTATATATTAATAAATACTATCCGACAAGCACCGAATCAGAATTATAATATTTTTTATTCATGTAGACCATTAAGTACAGTACTTAAAAATCGTCAAAAGTTACAAAATGCTAAGCTACTACTTTGCCACCCGTTCGGATTGCCGTTCCTATGGAGAAGAACGGGCAAGAAACTCCATGGTTGCTCTTTTTTTAAAGAACACGAACGGTGGTTTTAAAGTACAGTACACGAACTTTATGTTCCCAAACTAAGCAACAGTTGTAATGTTGGCGGCTCCAATAAAAATACGTTATACATAGATAAGTCTTATGATCTCTGGAACATAATTCCATCCATCATTCCTTAATCAACATTCCATCTCGGTAAGTGCTGAAATTGAACATTAAAATAGTGGCACGACGGAACATTTCTCATAGTTCCAACCAATCACGATGAGTCCCTGATAATATGGATGAGTATCACTAAAAATATTATAGACTATTATAACTTGCCCACTTGCCAGACCAAAACTTCACCTTATGTCTTCGTTTTATATATTTCTTTAAGATGAAATTCAAATGACCAGACTAATATTTAAATGATGAGGTTAATTTAAGTGACTAGACTTAATTAAGTGACCAGAGCTATTTAAGTGACTAGACTGAACAAAAATCGAGTTTATTTTATTAATTTTAATTTAATTTAGCTAGTTTTTTTTTTAATCTAGTTAGTATTTAGTTAGTTCTTGATATGTATTTTGCAATTGGTCTAAGATCTACTGAAATTGAGATAAAAGAGTTAAAAATGTTAATTTAACAGTTATAATAATAGCTAATGTTTCTGCTCCTTACCGAGCTTTTCAAGATTTCGGGCAATTAAAGGCATCTGTAGGAAATAAAATTACTGACGTATCAATCAACTCAGAAGCCCCATCATCATCCAAGTTCCAAGAGAATTTCAAAGAAATAAAATATCACTGCTCACCTCGTTAAAACTTCCACAATGAACCAATTAAGGTTTACCTAACTGCCACTCAAACAAAAGTATGGCATTGCCTATTGCGATTGAGCTATCGAAACTTGGCGAAATCGATTTCTCACTCCACACCCAATCTTTGTATGGACTTGGATATTTAATCTTATGAATTGTTTGCTTTAAACTAACTTGAAAACTAAATCACTTAGAATTAGCAAGTGAAAAAGTTTTGTATTCGATAGGATTTTCGCACGTTACAGAAGCGCGAATAAGTTGAAATATCGAAGATTATCAGTACGGTTTTTATGTGGTCATGTTACCTACTTGACAAAGAAAATCAGTAAGCTATTAAAAAGTTACATATTATATTTAGTTGTCTAACTAACTATAATATGTAACGAATGTGAAGTTGATGAAAATACCAAAATCGCTATATATTTGAGAAGTCCTCTCAATTCCTCATGGATCCCATCATCAAACTAGATTTTGATATATAAATGGGATATATCCTTTCATTACAAATATATTTTTCAAATCGGTTTTAAATGACGGAGAACAGAGGTAACAAACAAAAAAAATACATTCGAATTGAGAACCTGCTCCTATTTAAACCGCCATAAAAAAAATAGGAGGCTCTAAATTCGATTGTATATTTTTATTTAAGTCGATTAAAATAGACGACATACCAAAAGGACATACTATTTAAACCAACAAGGACGCAATGATAAAAAAAACAATGAACTCTATTCATGGTGGAATACATGGCAAGTGTTAAAACATTGACCCATTGCTAGAAACATGCTGTTCATGTGTGATTTCTAGACACCTATTAACATATTCGTAGAGACTACTAGGATAAGTAGACAAAGCCTTAGCGAAAATACCAGAAAATACTCCACCATTTCCAAAATACCTGTCTCCGTAGCAATACCCCTGTAACCTTATCAACATATTCACACGAGACAAACTTTATACCCATCGAAGCAGGGATAAGGTTATGCAAAACAAGACTGATACCCAAGGAAACAAGTAACAACAGGGTATAAAATCCCTAACGTTACATAAACCACGTCGATAAAGACAAAAATGTTACGGTACGACTTTCTGTGTTTCTGAGTCAGATTTGGAAGGCTGCCGAAGAGCTCGCTTGGGGTAGACAGAAATCAAGGTAATGTTCGTAGAATGAGTCTACAGTGAGAGCGACAATCGAGTTCGTGAATTAGAAAAAAAAACATTGCTTTTTAATTGACATAATATAAATATATATAAGGTTAGTTCGCATCATCGTCATCGCTGATGCGAAACACCGGCGCTCCACGAAGTCTACAATCTGTGAACATGTACAAGATCGCACCCCTGATTATATCAGATTTGATAACCCAAAGATCCTGGCAAAAGAACATCGATTCCGCCCAAGGATGATACGCGAGGCATTGAAATTAAAAAACATCCTAATTCCAAATGCCAAGTAGGTTATAAAAATAACATTCCCAAAGACATAAATCAAATTATTAGACATTTAAAGAAGTACACTCTGTACTGAGCGCATGGCCAAATGGTTCTAGTTAAAATTACTAAACGCTATTAATATAGCGTAAATGTGAAAGTTTGGATGGGTGGATCCGGCTGGATGGATGAATGGACGTTTGTTACTCAATCACGCCCAAACGGCTGAACGGATCTGGATGAAATTTGGCACAGAGATAGATTATAGTCTAGAATAGCACAGCCTTATTATCCCGGTAAAATGTATAGTTGCCGTGGGATAGATTTGTTTTAATATTCATACTTTTTAATCGCGGGTAACACTGCGGGGCGCATCTAGTTATTTTATATATATATAAATTAATTTTAATTTACTACCTATGATAAATATATTAAGTGAGTAATCTCCGCTACTCGCTTACATTGAGAACACAATAAAGGTAAGGTCTCAGGAGAGCGCTCTCATTTTCTTATTGCACTGAGTTTTTCCATCAAATCGGTGCCCTTTTTGTCACGCCCTTTTTGTGAATTGTACCCAAAGAACAATGGGGACATCTTGGGCGTACAAGCGGCTTCGCGTTACACCCAAATATATTAAACTTACCTACTTAACATGATACAATTATAAAGAAGTAAGCAATCTAAGCAGACCATTGATAAAGCTGGTAGCGATAACCTTATCTAGTTTCTGTGATGAGGGTCCCGGACTCAAATACTCGTAAGGGCAAACTTTGTCCATGACGACCATGACTCGGGTACACACATTCGTGCTCATCACACGAATGTTCGTGACGTGGTCGCTTACTACTCATAAGAAAGCTCAAAGTGGCTCAACAGGCAATGAAAAGAGCTATGCTCGGGATTATGCTACGCGATATAACTCGAAATGAGGAGATTCGTAGACGAACTAAAGTAACCGACATAGCAAAAGTTCAAAGTTAAACTGGCAGTGGGCGGCACATAGCTCGCAGAACCGATGGCCGTTGTAACAGAAAGGTTTTAGAATGGCGACCACGAACCGGAAGACGTAGTGTAGGACGGCGCTCCACAAGGTGGACCGATGATATCAGACGCGTGGCAGGAAGCCGGTGGATGCGAGTGGCGGAGGACCATGATGTTTCGACCATGAACCTATGTCCAGCAGTATTTCATCATCAGTCTTTCGGCTGATAGAATAGAATAGAACACGAATGTTTGTATCCGAGTCATGGACGTAATTGTATACTGGGATCTCCTCTAGTACATTTTACGGTACTTACTCAAGCATTGTTTAGTTTGGAACCGTACAGTTAGTGTGTTCTTCTGGCGATGTTATTTTAGGTTTACTTCGGGATGATAAACAAAAAGCTCAACACGATTGAATTGAGTCTGCAGCTCACTTCTAGCTCAATCCAGACCAACCGCGCAGCTCCATGTCATACACTCATTTTCAGGTTCAACTAAGTGAGTTTTTTTGTTCGTTATTACGTTTCGGTGTTACAAAAGCTCACGTTTTTATTTCACCGGAATATTCTTAAACATAATTATGATAAACCTTTATTGGTGCCTTTAGGAATGGAACAGCTTTGTTCCTTTGTTTTTCATACGAAATTATTCCTTATATCTTTTGGCTGTATGTGTCACACACAATGGTACCGAAGCCGTAAAATGTACGGGGAAAGTTTGTGTCTCTACATTTATGTTAATGATTTAATTTTTTTCAGTTGCTTGTGGGATAAATTGTTTTCCTCAATCGTCTTTCGGGACTTAATTGGGATACGTAACTCTTTTTGAATAGACTAATTTCTGTAGTTTTGTTGTTTTTTTGTCTATCTATATAATTGTCGAGCAATAAAACATGTAATTTTTGGTACCTATTCTGCTGGACTAGTGCCATATTTTTCGAGCTATTTATTGGACTGATTGTTTTTGGACCCAATGTAATATAACAATGTAATATAGATAACAAACATTAATTTCAGAAGTGAGAGTGGGATTTTGAAACTGCAAACTTTGTTTATAAAGAAATAGTTTGACCAACTCAGCCATTGTTTAGGTTATCATCTAAACAACTAATTTTTGAACCTGTTTAAACAAGTAGAGTCACCTATCAGCCTGTTCACACTTGATTAGTCAATAATTATATTATGCAATATGCACACCCAGTCTTCTGCGAACTGGGTTAATCGTCGATAAGAAACGGTTTATTTATGAAAGGTTAACCTACTCAATATTTCTATACAGTTTTGTCGCCAGACAAACACACTAACTGGGCCCCAAGTCTGCTAACACAATTAATTCATTATCGAACAGCAACCGCATAGTAACTGTCACTTTAGACAGATATTGTATGGGATATCTGTCAAAAGTGACGGTTACTATGCGGGTGCTGTTCGATTATGAATCGATTGTGTTAGCAGACTTGGGGCCCTGTACGGGCCCACACTAAGCAACATTTGTGTTATGGGTACCGTAGAATGCACTTGGGGTGAACCCAGTATTTAATACTCATAAAGGTAATTAAACATCCATGACTGAAGTACAAACATTCATGCTCATCACACACAGTTTGGACTCTACCGGGTCGCGAACCCGAGACCCTTAGCACAGAAGGCAGGATCACTACCAACTGAGCTAATGAGGTCGTTAAATTAAATAAATAGTATAGGTTTTAATGTTATATAGCCTAGTGATTTTATTCTTTAAACGCAGTTATATTTCATTTCTGTTGAACTTAGAAAACAATTGTCTCGAAAGACACGGTTTAACCAATTTCTTATCAGGCAATACCAGCAATTGGCCACACTCCAAATAGATTCTTGGGAGATGTAAGGAATACTATTCTATAAGCTATGTTATATAGGCAGCATACGGACTTGGCTTGGGCTACTTGGGAGCGACTTGGGGGGGGATTTTTTTTTATTTTTTTTATTACATTATAGGCAAGTATTTGATCTCGATCTCACCTGATGGTAAGTGATGATAAGATCTACGATGGAGCATACTTGCCTAGGTAGGAAGGCAAATCGTGGCAAATTATATCTTTCCTATAAACATTTCAGCAGTGATAGCCAAGAAGGTAGAACGCTTGGCTCGGTAACGAGGATGGTAGGTTCAAACCCCGGCTCGCACCTCTGGGATTTCTGAATTTCATGTGCAAATCTAATTTTCAACCACAATTATCACTTGCTAAACGGGGAAGGAAAACATCGTGAGGAAACCAGCATGTCTGAGAGAAACCCTCAAAAGATGTGTGAAGTCCGCCAACCCGAACTGGGCCAGCGTGGTGGTCTATGGCCTAATCCCCCTCTCGCATTGAGGGGAGGCCCGTGCCCAGCAGTAAGACATTAAAGAGGGCTGGTATTTTATTATATAATTAATTTATTTCCTAATAACATTTCAAAATATCTTAATTTTAGGTATATATCACACTATATTGAAAAGGGTTTGAAACCTGGTAGGGACAAACTTTGTGTGATTAGTACGAATATTCGCACCGGAGTCATGGATCTTTGATATCTATATAAGAATTACACTCGTATACTGAGCTCGCCCTCAGTCAAAATACTGTACTCATAATACAAGCGTTGCTTAGTATGGGACCGTATAGTTGGCGTGTTCGTCTGGCGATCATCTAAAACGGGCTGAAGCTGTACCTGTAAAGGCCGACAAAAAAAAAACAAAATGTAGAAAAAAAAAACAAAATGGAGGAAATGTTGAGAATTTATATTGTTTTGTATGCGTTATGACATTTTTATCCTAAATGGGTTATAGTAGAGAATATTTATGTGTTTGCTTCATCTTGTAAATGTTTGAAGGCGATATTACGCATTTTTCCGTGTATGTTTATGGGAAGGTCAAACTATAAACCTACTTCTCTAGGCTTAGACAAAGAAATAATGTAGGCGGCGCGTCGCGAACAACATATCGCAGCACAAATACTGTTTAACAAAAAAAGGCGTCTCCAAAAAACTAAAAAGAAAAAAAAATAATAATCTTAAAATCTTAAAGTAAAAAAAAAAAAAAAACATAATGTTAAATTATTATATTTACGCGAATACTACACATTGAAATAAAACTGATCTTATGGATCTGAAAATCTACCTTATATTTAACAAATGTGAAGTTGGTGCCAGACAAACAACTGAGTCGAGTATTGCCGGTCCGCGCCAATGGCTACAACTATTTTTTTTTAACGAGCACACCAACTATGCGGTCCCACATTAGTCAACGCTTGTATTGTAGGTACCGTACAATGGACTGGGGGTGAACCCAGTATATATTACTTATATCAATATTAAACAGCCATGACATGGGTACACACATTCGTGATTATCACACAAAGTTTGTCCTTACCAGGATTTGAACCCGAAACCCTCGACGCAGAAAGCAGGGTCACTACTAAGTACGCTAATCTGGTCGTCGGTCGCTAATTGGTGAGTGCATCTCAATACTGAGTATACTTTTATTATTCTTCGTAGGTTGAATTAAAATGGGACCAAACTGGAAGCATATCCTTTCAAACAAAAAAATAATTCTCCAAATCGGTTCATAATTGATCGAGTTCTGTGGTAACAAACATAAACAAAACAACCGAATTGAGCTCCTCCTTTTTGAAGTCGGTTTAAAATACCAAGCCGATATGTGTAGTACACGCGAATTCGACTACTTCTACACTTATTATTTCTTCGTCTGAGATCATCATGATAAAAACTTTCTCGCGTAAGGCCTCCGGTCCATTGAACGAGACTTGATACCTTCTCACCCATATATCATTGTTTTGCTTCAATGGTTCGGATTCCTGTGAACATTTTTCGGTAGTAGCCAAGTTAGTAAAACGCTTGCCTCGGTAACGAGGATCGCAGGTGCAAACCCCGGCTCGAACCTTTGAGATTTCTGCATTTCATGTGCGAATCTCATTTTCAACCACGATTATCACTTGCTAAACGGTGAAGGAAAACATCGTGAGGAAACCTGCATGTCTGAGAGAACCCCTCGAAAGATGTGTGATGTCCGCTAACCCGCACTGGGACAGCTTGGTGGACTACGGCTTAATCCCCCTCGCATTGCGGGGAGGCATGTGCCCAACATTGGGTCATTAAAAAGGGCTGTTATTATTATTATAAGTATTTGTATGTTTCATAAAATTGTGTGAATAAAAAACAAGACAAATGTTAGGTTATATTTTTATAGTGACGCTGCAGGGGTAATCAAGCCATGCAAAGGTCCTGGTATAGGCTTTGTAATGAGAGCTGGTTTCTAGTAAAATTCGAACCTGGGACCCTCGCTACAAAAAGCAGGGTCACTTACTGCGCCAATCAGTTCGTCAGTTTGCGACACTTATAAATGAGAAGTGTTTATAATACTTACGTTTTTTAATAAAAATAATTCGTAATTCATAGCCATAATTAAACGCATGCGAATTTCTTTTTAGAATTCTTAATAGATTATCTGAAACTTAATAAAAACACTACAGCAATAAACCAGCCTCATAATAAATGAGTACATTCTAAAATTAAATATCAACCAAATTGTTTCCAATTTTACAATACATGTGTACGGGGATTAAATTTAGGGAAAATTACCCAATTTCACTCGAACGCCGCAGTCCGGCACTCGCATAAAGGCGTAAAGGTTATGCGTCATTTTTATGTGCGGTTTCGGGGGCTGTAGCCAAATATTTGTATTGTCTGTGGACGAGTAACGCGTATTTTTCAGATTTACGCTCCACCCTTTTCTATTAAGGCCGAGTGCCCTCGTAAATAAATCAGAGTTTTTTTTTATGGAATCCCTTGAAGCTTGACAGTGGATATGCTTGGCTTACTTGTGTTATATTGTTTCTATGCTACTATAGGTACCGTTATATGGTTACCAATATTACTAATTTCAAAGTTAATTTACATACATATTGAAAATAATTAATAATATGCGCAAATAAATTGTGCAATTCTCTTATTTTAATCTCTAACAATTAATAAAGCTGAACTATGGTGAATTTGAATATTATAAATTACAAAATCTCGATGTATTTGTGAACAAATATATTTTTACTTTTGTAACTAGACTAGACATATTTTTTTAAGAAAAATAAAATAGAACTGCAACGTTAAAATACGAATAAAAAAATAACATTCTAGATTTAAATAAGTATTCACAAATACCAAATTTAAAAACTATATATTTTTTAATATCTATTTATTTCTTATAATTTAATATATAATTTCGTTCTCAAAATTTATATAGGTAATAAGTTTTATGAGAAATTTACCACATAAAAAGCATTTTCTAATTCCAGACAAACTTTCATCCACATTACAATGCCAAATAATGAATCCAAACTTTTATTGTTACTTAATACCTCACCGCACATCCAAGTTGGGAAAGTTAGCCAATTATAACTTTGCATGACTTAGCCAACGTAATAAATTTAACACTGGTAAGTATATTTGAGAATTTATTTCATGAATGTGTAAAACTGTGGATGGATAACTATTTTCATCCACAGGTGATATACATTACATATTATTATTATTTTCAAACGACGCTTGCGTTATCGTAGCAGAGCATTTTAAAATGGCCCTCCCATTTTGACAACATTGCATTATAACGCGACAAGTTGCTAAAAATTGATGTACCTGCTCCAAAACCTTTCCTCGTAACCATAACGACTTCCATTTAATAATAAACATTCGTGAATCCCATGATCATTTGTCCTTTGTCGGGGCGACTATTGTTAATCCCGCAGTCTCTATTGTTACTGCTTTAAGTCTCAAAATGGTGTAGCTGTTGGGTGATTAGTGATTTATTGGCAAGTTTTGAACACCAGTGACGACTGTTGCAATGTCAGTCAGTGTTCGATCGTTGATCAGTTCAGTTCTATTAACAAGGTGGTGTTGTTGAAATTTGTTGGAGCCATTGTGTTTGTCTTGGGATTTTTCGTAGCAGGTTTGTTTAATTTTATTTCATTGTATGTAGATATTGTTTTAATGTGAGAATCAATTGCAACTCGGTTTGAATGTATATATATATATATCGGTTTTGAAATTGCCGCACTATTCTGATATTAATCTGCATCTGTGGCAGCGCGAATTCAGCGCTGAGGAGACTCCTTTATTCAGCAACAGCGTCTAATCCGCGCTGCAACAAATTCAAGTGTAGCTGGAACTACAAAATGCAAGATGGCTGTTTAGGAGCTTAGTTTATTTTTCGTCATGTACATTATCTTCAAGGTCATTAGGACTTGCTATAGTGCAATACGTATTCGCATCTTTGCGATTTTAGTATCGTTTTCTTGACTAGGTGTTGAATTATAGTCTGTAGGAATATCACACACCAGACTTTTATGAAAGTTTATTTCCTTTTGTAGCAAACCAACATAAGCATTGTCAAAAAACCCGCCTAGCTAGTCGATTCCGTGACCACAGTAGTTGGCGGAATCTAGTCGGAAAACTTTTTAGTCACCAAAAACAAAAAGCGCCCGCGTAACTTCAAATTGTTGATGCTTATTTGTTTTTATCAGTTCTTTAAGATCCTTTGTTGTTAAACTAACCACAAAATATTTTAATAAATTTTGTTTTAACCATCGTTAATTTTTTTTGGGGACTCCTTCACTGTATATTTTATCAGCATATTTTTAACCAACCCTAACTTGAAGACGTTAAAATGTAATTTACTAACATTTTGCTATTAAGTTTGGTTCCAACACTTTTATTTCGTTACCTGAAAATCTAAACCTAATCCCCGTAAAAGGTATCCGAACACAATAGCAGGTACTATATACTGTTCCATTGTTATTATTATCTCTGTACCTGCGTAGACTATAGTTATTATTTCTATAATGTGCCTGTGATATTGTGCCGCTAGCCCAAGACCTCCTAATGGCATGTCCAGGCTTCGTGATCTAGTATTATTTTTTCAAACATGTACCTCATGTACTTCAGTATCATCACCATCACATAATTCATGGCGGTTTCTCTTGCATTAATTGCCGCTACGTCAAAATCCTATAAGAATACTTACTAATAACATTTTCTGCTCCGTAATTTTTTCGATTTCTATTTTGTTTTGGGTTCTTTTAATCTGCTCATAATCTACGATAATGCTGTACTAAGAACCATAGATTATAGCCATTTTACCGAATTTTTTAAGCTTCAGACTGTATGACAACTGTTTTTTTATCTGACTTCATACTCATCACATCTGTTACGTACTTTTTTATCTTCGTCTATACTATTTTTATCTGAAGAGGAAATAGTATAAACGAAGTGTAGCGAATAATGTATTGAAAAACCAAGCCGATTAGTGTAGTACACGCGAGTTTGCGTCTACGTAAGGTCGCAATTCGCGTGTACTACGAATATCGGCTTGGTCTTTTGTGTTTCAATTTGTCACTCCCGACACACCGTCCGTATTATTTCCGTCATGAGACAGTATTTTTTAATTGACCCTCCCAATGAATGATTTATATAAAAAAAAATCTTGAAATTTTTGCAAATGATTTGTGAGCCGTCCGTTTGTGGTGTGTCCTTTAATTTCCAATAAGTGATGTCTGCTTTGGAGCTTCCAAAAATTTTGTATTACAGAAAAAATTACTTAAAACATAATCAGTATTTCAAGGAATCTCCTTTCCTCAATTTACTCACGAATTTAATTAATGATAGTGTGTAGAGGTCCTTATAGTTATTATACTCACAATTCTGATAAAACCTTATTGTATTCTTTATCCTCTAACCACTGGACTAAGCTACTACTATTATTATAGTAACCAGAGATAAACTTTTTTTTTTCCATAATCTTATTATTTATATGTACACTTTGCTCAAATAGTCTATACATATAAATAAAATTGGAGTGTCTGTTTGTAATATTAAAATAACAGCTTTTTACTAAGTGCATTTGGATGTATACACGTTACCTATACCGAAACAACATTTTTTAAAATTGTTGTCTGTCTGTCTGTCTGTCCGTCTGTCCGTCTGTCTGTCTGTTTGTCCGTCTGTCTATCTGTCTGTCTGTCTGTCTGTTTGTTCCGGCTAATCTCTGAAATGGCTGGACCGATTTTGACGGGACTGTCACTGGCAGATAGCTGATGTAACAAGGAGTAACTTAGGCTACTTTTATTTTAGAAAAAATAATAGGATCTCACGAAAAAAAATTAATACCAATGTTGCAGCGCAGCGCCTGATTAAGTTTGATAGCAACCTGCAATGCGTCCCGCGGGCTCAGAATTGGCGAGCAGGCTGTTGTCAACGGTTGTCTTTGTTAAATACCACGCGGACGAAGTCGCGGGCAACAGCTAGTTTTAAATAAAATCACGTGCTACCGTCACCAATCTAATAAAAAAAACACAAAAAAAAAAATTGTTGTTGTTAGCGTTCCGATCTGCGCAGAAAGTGCTCACTGTGTCTTGAGGTCTTGCAATGGTGCGCTTTCTTCGATTTAATTATTTAAATTACTGGATCCCAAGACAATGGTAGGTTTCATTTCAATGTGTTATAATACGTATCTAACCAACTCGAATGGTTATAATATAGTTATAAAGCCTGTATTACTGATTAGTGGTTAGATGTTATTTAACCATTAACACACCTTACGACCTGGCTATGGTTGGCAGTTATTGCACCCGTTAAGAGGACAGGCCGGCCATCACCCAGCTCTATAATAACTAGATAGTCGCAATATAGGTAGAAGCTTATGATAGAATATAGGCAGGCATTACAGTATATTAAAGGCAATAAACTGGCTTCCGCCCGCACGGTACCTCAATGACACATAGCCTATAGGACTCATGGATAATGTATGATCATATTAGTGAATGAAACAGTGATAGCAAGTTGGTAGAACGCTTGCTCGGTATCGGGGGTAGCAGGTTCAAACCCCGGCTCGCACCTCTGGGATTTCGGGATTTCATGTGCGAATCTCATTTTCAACCACGATTATCACTTGCCAAACAGTGAAGGAGAACATCGAATCGAATCGTTGTGAAGTCCCAACCCGCACTGGGCCAGCATGGTGGACTATGGCCTAATCCCGCTCGAATTGAGGGGAGGCCCGTGCTCAGCAGCGGGACATTAAAAAGGGCTGGTATTATTATTAGTGAATGAATTTTCAGAATCGGATCAGTAGATCTAAACTCACAAACTAACAAACTTTAACTCTTTATAATATTAGTATAGATTTTATAAATACTTGTACTTACACAATTAATCTAGATAGAATTAATATCTATACCTGACAATATGAATATAAACAACCACACAATTCTATCTAGGGACTCACTCGGTTTGTCACAAAAAACTAGTTTTAAAAACATCATTATATAATCTAAAATGAACCCTAGGCTATAAATAAAAAAACAGACTATCCAACGGCGAAACACCTGTTTTTGTTACAAAAAGGTCATCTGTACGAACAATAAGCGAATGTTATTGTACCGATGCTACTGTTGTATAGTTGGGCGTGTAAACATTCCGATATGTCAGGAATGAGATCATTGTCTAAGACACGTGCAGTGTGCACTATTTGATAGCGGTAACAATGGGGAACTGGGTTTAAAATAGCGGTTCTTTTTTCTAAACATCTGCTGCATCTGCATTCCAAGATCTATGATCCAGTTCCAGTAATTCGTGATTTAAATCGATATAAACTTAACACTTTTTGGATCGAATCACATCTTGGAGCATTGTGACAAAACTAGCCGTTTGAATTTGTTCAACTATTTATTTTGAGTTATTGTTATCCTACATTTTAGGATAACGTGGTAGATTAAGCTGGCCTTAAATTTGACTTGCGTTTGATACTTATCAATTATACAAGACTTATTGTAGATTATTATAAGTCCATCCATCCAAGCCGAAAGACGCCCACTGCTACACATAGGCTTCCCCTAATGACTTCCACACATCACGGTCCTCCGCGACTCGCATCCACCAGCTTCCTGCGACGCGTGTAATATCATCGGTCCATCTTGTGGGGGTGCCATCCCTCATTTTATGTTCCGGCTCGGGGTTGCCATTCTAGAAACTTTCTGCCCCAAAGGCCGTCGGCTCTTCGAGCTATGAGCTCCGCTCAGTGCCACTGGAACTTTGTAATCATTTGAGCTATGTCGATTATTCTAGTTCGTCTACGGATCTCCTCATACCTGATTATTTCACGTAGCGAAAACCCGAGCATATATAAGTTGCTGGTATTATATATTGTAGTTTTAATTATTGTATACTAGCGATATAAACATAATTTATAAAAATAAAACAAGTCATCGCTTAAGTACCTGTATAAAAAGCAGGTATAATGTGAAATGAATTAACTTGGAGTAACGACACAAAAGCATGCCAGTTATAATTACAGTTTTAAGTTGTATGCAATAACTAGCTTGCTAATGAGATGATTACTAGCCACATTTAGCAATTATCATCACTTATAAACCTCTTACGTAATTTTAAAGAGAATGCAATTAACCATCGCTTTCATCGTTACAGATCCAGTATGGAAGCAATCATGTCAGAGAACGTTACAAAAGAAAATTTACTGCAACCTTCGACACTTCAAGAGGCAATAAACATTATTAAATTCCTGAACACGACACATAAGAAGGAGGTTGCGAGGCTGAAGGAGGCATATACGAAACAGGCTGATGTCATAAAGAAATTGGAATCTACCAGGAAAAAGGAATTGGAATTCTTGTCCGGCGAATTGCAGAAATACGAAGTGAATTTAGCACTCAGAACAGAATCTGTAGCCAAACAGCTCGCACAGAAAGATATTATCATACAGCAGCAAGCTGAACAAATTGCAGAACTAAATGAAAAATTTAAAATCAACGATTTCAATGTAAGCGTACCAGAAATAAATATACAGGTTGATTCGAATTCTGACTCCGGTGTAGCATTAGAGAACGAAGATGTCAAGATCGAAGAAATTAAACCCGAAGTGAAAGCTGTCAGGAAATGTAGTAGAAGATTCGGTGACACAATCAGTTTTCTAAGGAGAGTTGATTTCTCTCCAATTAAATATAAACCTTGCAATCGTGAAGGCACAAAGAAGAAAGATGACAAGAAAAATAAATTGCAAGTACCCGTAGATGAGAAGAGAATGCTACAACGGCAGTTTAGCAATGAGAGTAATGACGAAAAACCTAATGATGATACCGTGTTTTCCGACAGCGGCATTGAGTCATTTGTCTTAAGGTCTAGTAAAATGAATGATAGCATGAACAACCATTTCTCTGATGATGGAAGTGAAGATACCAGTGAAGAAATCTTTGATAGGGTGATGACAAGAAGCAGCGTGAGAAGATCGGTGAAAGCTAATCCTAAGTATAAAAAGATAAATAGAAGCAAATCGAAGCTTTTGGAACAAGTTAAAGTCAATATTGTAGATTAAAATATCCTTGAAAATGTGTTAACTTAATAATGTGCAATTTTACTGTAGTCCGTTAAACGAAATTAAAATTTGAGTTTATTATTAATAATCATTGTTTTATTTTAAATGTTTATCTATGATTAAGGCACTGCAGTTTGAGGAATACTAAGAGTAGACATAAAATTAGTAGTTTCTAGTAATGTAGATCCACGTATATCATATAGCAGCATACTATGTTCACAGTTATACATATAAAATAAATTATTGAACCATAAACAGATGTTAGCTGATTCACTCAAAAGAAATTCGCCCACGTTGGGTAAAAAAACACTACTCATTTCTATTTTAAAATAAGAATTGGAAATTTCTACCCCCTTGTTTAAGGAAAAACCTGATATCATTAATTAATGCTCTCTCGAAAATTCAAAATTGCATTAAAGTTAACGTTTTTGGTTGAAGATAAAACATTTGTAACAATTATGTGATTTAAAGACTCAGCAAAGTAAAATAGAAAACAATAATAGTAAAGATAAACTACAAGTTAAAAGCGCATTTAACTTATCTCTAACAGTAACAATCTAGTTGTTACGGCAGCAGTTAAACGGGAAAGTTTAATTGTTCAGTCGACACAGTGCAATTTCACTTTTGTAGGTTTATGGATATATACTGATCGCGACAGGAACAAATATATTATGTGGATTATTACCTATCGATGTTCAAATAGAGTAGCTACAGTTTACTCTCTTACAATTGTAACATCGTTTTGTGGTGGGCCCTTATGGGTAAGACCAGTTGGCAGTCCTACCTCTAAAAACTCACATCCTTCTCAAAGTCTTACTTAATAGTTTGAATCGCCACTGTCATATTCTTTTGTAAGGTACTTTAAAATCAAGTAGCCCTCAAATTTTAACCTCCTTTGACTTATCAAGATTCTAAATAACCCGTAAATAGTGCCACAGGTGGTGGTGGGTATAAACTGAAGGTTTAGGATGCTTTGTGATATTCTAATGATCTATTCGAACTTACTAAGCATAAAGATTATATTGTTTTTTTAGACTTACATTATTGTCTTATTCAAAACATTAAAGCTTACCTTTGCTGAATAAATATTCGATTTAACTGAAAGTTACTTAAAAGAAGGCTTTATTTATCTCTGTATGTCTTCCCTGACACACTTAAGCCTACTCGTTATTCGTTTAAATATCTACAATTTAGAATTTACCTTCCGAGTATTTTAAATAGATAGATACTACAGATACAGGATAAATAAGGAAGGATATACTAATACTAAACCTTAAACCTGCTCTTCCCTAGTGCATTTCCAATCATTATGTGAATGCAGAATTCCAATATATCATTTTTTTTTTCCACCACAGAGACAAGTGTGATGTATCGTATTTTTTTTTTAATTTAGCTATCCAAATTCTTACTTCACATCAAGACATGTTCATAGCTAAGAATAGGCATCCTTGGTAAGTTACATGTGTATTTTGTTATTGGGGTCTTGCCTGCCAGAGACTTTTTGTTTGAAAGGTACAGTTTGAGGCCTATAGCGTACCCAAGGGTTTGGACGTTGGGCTATTTATTGCCACGTGCAAGTGACTTTATGATGTTCAAGCAATCATATCCCCGAAGATTTAACTCCTCTGATGCAAATAAAAATACATTAGTTTCTAAGAATAAATATACAAGCTCGTTGATAAACTGGTTTTCAAAGACCACGCTTCAATTCAGAGTAGGCCGAAAAATTAACGTGTTCCAGTAAATCTCAAAAAAGGGGCAAATAACATGTTTATATTACAAAATACGGCCCTGTGCAAGAATAAATCCTTAAACTCGCTCGAACCACTTCTAAGGTACCAAACTAATAAATAAATGTGAAGTATTATATGTATGTTTACAATGTCCTTCTGAGTTTTAAATTTCTTGGCTACCTTTTGCATACATCAGACTTTTACGTCCAATGTTCCAGATCGCTTCCAAGTGCTACCCAACTCAATGGTCCGCGTAATCCAGAAGGCGACAAGCAAGGCTGCAAAGTTCGGGGAGCCGTTGTGACGGTAAACTTTTCACTTGGTGTATGCAGATTTCAATTCTAGATAGCGGTAGCATGTAAAGCTATTCATTTGAAACACCGACTTGTGACAATATTCAGACTACACGCGCCGTGCACTACAAGTGAAGTCTAAAAAAAAATGTGTAATTATCTGTGTTATTGTGTAATTATCGAACCCTAAACATATCCCTGACTTTCATTCAAATTGTGAAACTCGTGTAACTTCTTAGTTGTCTCGAGAGACTATACGACATGATTGTAAGCGAATTATCAAAGCTCCATTATCCTCCCTTGAATAATCTCCTAGATTAGACCAACATTTGTGTTACCAACACTACAAACAATAATTGGGCCCTCCATTAAGGCTCTTCTGAAGCAACAATGGTTTAATCCATTATGCTCTAAGTAAAATAACGTTTAGGTATTGAGGTATATAATACCTACTTGGGATTGACAATAGGATCCCATAGGTATGATTCTTAGATTTAATTGTAGTCATTACGGCATTAATTAGTAAACTGTTACGATTTATCTCAGGATTACCAATTTTCTTGTTTATCCAGAATTATAATATCTCCAGAAGAAGACACCAACTGTACGGTCCCACACTAAGCAACGCTTGTATTATGGGTTCCGTATAATGAACCGAGGGCGAACTTAGTTTATAATACTTATATAGATATTAAACATCTATGACTTGGCTATGAAACATTCGTGTTCATCACACAAAGACTAGTTTGTGCCTACCAGGATTCGAACCCAGGTCCCTCGGCACAGAAACCAACTGCGCTAATCAACTATTGGTAAATTAAACGATCTATTCGATTACAATGTATTGGGGTCAACCTTCGTAAAGTTGTTTTTTATTTATACCAAAGTTCATTCATAACTTTTTTGCTAATGGTACGTGTACCGAACTTTAACCCGAAGTCCCACAGAACTAGCCCACCGTATGTTTCCTATGTGAAACACACAGAATTTTCCTTTGGATCGCTATTGCAACATGCATTGTTATACATTCAAGTTGAAATTTTAAAAAGCTTAAGGGCCTAGTATTTTGATTATTTTATCTTAGTTGTATTCTCATATTCCCATTATGTCTCTCTCTTTACACGGGCTATACCCGGATTTTTGGAAGGCTTGCGTGGGGACATTGGTCCAACACGTAGAGGCCCCTTTTGAGAATTTTAATGTTATGTTAGCCACCTGCTGGGGTCAATTGCTGAAAATTATAGCATAAACAGCGAATTGACCTCAGCAGGCGGAGGAACTATTGCAGGAATATGGAATGATAATTGAGTCTATGGATTGAGGTTTGGATGGACATGAGATATGGCTATTGAAAGGGTAGCAGACACCTGCCATAATCAGCTTTAACCAATTATTATTGGCAGATGGCGACTCGCCGCTCGTTAGGTGGGCCCCCTAAAAAGGCCGTCATATAAGACGACAATTCCCATTATTATTATTATCGTGATTCAGAAAGAGTATATAGTATACATTAGTATATACTAAACCTTAAACCTATGCTTTCTAGCACATTTGTAATCTTTATGTATAAAAATATAATAATACCAGCCCTTTTTAATGACCCACTTCTGGGCATGGGCCTCCCCTCAATGCGAGGCGGATTAGGCCATAGTCCACCACGCTGGCCCAGTGCGGGTTGGCGGACTTCACAGATATTTTGAGGGGTTATCACAGACATGCAGGATAATCGTGGTTTAAAATGAGATTTACACATGAAATAATCTTTAAGTGCGGTTAGAATATCAATATGATGATTTTAATATACTTATATTTGTTTTCAGAACAAAATGGCAACTGTGAATTATTTGTAAGCAATTATTGTTTTAATTTACCTTTCGATTATCTGACTTCCCATGATTATTACAAATGAATCGCAGGTTTAAGTCTTAGTAAGTATACAGTTTCTTAATCACTGTGTATAACTGTAATTTGCTCATGACTGTACACTGAATAGTTTGGAAAATCAAATTGTAGGAGACATTATTTTCGACACTGAGGATGAATCCATTTTTAAAATTTGTTGACCATCAGATTCTTCGTAGGAAAACTACAAGACAAACATCAACAGCATTTAATCTTAATCATTCGTTTAAAATAAAACACAAACGGCCTCTCTCGGAGCATTAAAATTGTAATCTTGACAATACTGTTTATTGTCGTGTGTTATCAACTGAGCCCCGAGATTTGACTTGAAGTTTTACTTTTATATTAGAACCCAGTACTTGGGTAGTAAACATTTTAGTAGGTTATATATACAAGTAATAAAGAATGCAGTGAAATAATATTTATACGCCAAAATGGTGCATTCATTATAATTTGGTTTTATATTATTTTTTGAAAATACATTTGAAACTTGGCGCGGTGAATGTTTATAATAAATTATGGTCATGTTTTTTTTTATCGGGGGAGGGTTCCCGTAGGATAGTCTTCTCGAATCACTGAAACTGTATCAATCGTATGCTCTTTTAAAGTTGGTCCCGTGATAATTTATAACAAAACTAACATTTTGAATATGTTCTGTCACTGTTAATAGAAAAGTCTACCGCAGAACAGGGCCCCAAGTCTGCTAACACAATCGATTCATAATCGGACAGCAATCGCATAGTTTCTGTCACTTTTGACAGATATCCCACACAATATCTGTCAAATGTATCAGTTACTATGCCCTGATGAATTACATACCGGATTAATGTATACAAAAATTATTGCATCCCGGGAAATGATAGGGTTCTCCCGGTATAATAAACTGATTTCGATGCCTATTAAGTCACGTGCACTGCTAAATTATACATTGAGTTATA
This sequence comes from Pheosia tremula, assembly GCA_905333125.1. Lineage (NCBI taxonomy): Eukaryota > Metazoa > Arthropoda > Insecta > Lepidoptera > Notodontidae > Pheosia > Pheosia tremula. Next base: position 8,582,167 of record HG995408.1, on the reverse strand, counting down.
TTTATTCCTTTAGAAGTGGGTGATAGAAATGTTCTGATGATTATCACGTCTCCGGGCTTCGCTCGGCGTGTAAACTGCGACGAACCAGAGACAAAGGACCGACGTGCAATTGGTCTCAGCCAACATCGTTTGCCCTGAGTCATAGACTTAAGCGTCTGTGGTTTTAAATTCTGTATTCACGCTGGTCTAGTTACAAGGGTAAGATACTCAAGCAAGATCGCTTGATTGAAGTCGTAAATCGTGACTATATTTCTGGCTAGTTTTCAGTTATTTTTTAATGTTTCAGCTATTGCTACTACTGAAATTCGTTAGGAATCGACACAAGATAAAGAGTTTGATCAAGTTAATACTTATTCAATATCAATTTTCTTTTATTCATGTGGTTCATAAAAGCACTCGTGAATAATCAAAGTCAACTGTCACCGGGTCGGGATATTGGTTCTACATAGAAGAGCCGGCAACAAAACTCAATGTTTTCTACAAAATGTGTGCTTTTAAGGAGAGAGTGAGAGACCACTATAGCTGCCTACCCGTTGGTCGCCTGCTGCGTTGTATTGCTTGGTGTACCCTTGGGGTTTCAGGGTGGGATTTATTTTATAGTGATAATGAAAACTGCCTTGCTGTTGATTAGTGTTCCAGGATATATCTCTCTCTATTCTATATTAACTTTTTAATATCATAAACAAACTAATTATCTATGGTCTAATACCGCTAATGCAAATCGATTATCGTAAGGATAATGAATAGCGTTATCGGCAGCTCCATCTAGTGTTCCAGTTTAAATTGTTCAGTGAAACGGTTTAACTCCTGAATTGGACCATAATGCAATAGTACGTGGTTCAGCGCAACCAACGCCCAGACTGGTTAAAGGAGACGCAACCAACCGCTCCTTAATATTTTCCAACGAAATAAAAGGTTTTCTAATGATATTTTATTTATGTCTCAAAAATAAGTTACTTAAAATTATTCAATAGTCGTGTTTTAAATAAAGTAATGCTGAGCTATAGAGAATTTGTTAACGTTTGTTAGATCTCTGCTTCAGCTGTAATATTCCATCAAAATTAGACATAATATTTCAAAGAAACCCATTTTTCACAAAATAAAAACTAAATTGATAACCTTTTTCTTCGACTACCCCCCAAAAAGTCCCGACGTCTATACTTAAATTAATCTTAAAAATCTCCACTCAATGAAAAAAATGTTTAAAATACCTGCATTTTATATCACCCAGATGTCGTCAACATTTTCCTTATTCTCCAGAAAATATAATAGGAATGAAGAGATTCTCAGTAGGTACGACGGCGCGGCAGTGTCTCGGGAGACCAACCCTTGTTCTTTTGATTATTTTTATTTGTTTTCCTGTCACTTCTACCGTATTGGGGCTGTGACGTAATGTCTTGTTAAATATTTTTTTATAAGCCCTGTCTGATAACATTTATGTTAAAATTTATATTAACAGCTTTTTAGCTTTTAATATTTTTATTGTATTTTAATAATTAGCCCATTTGGTCCACTGTTGGGCATGTAGCTGGACTTAATTCGCGGAGATTGAGGCCATAGTCCATCATAGCCCAGTACGGGTTGGCGGATTTGTCATGTTTTTCGAGTCCTAATAAGGATCTCTTAGACATGCAGTTTTCCTCACAACGCTTTCCTTCCCCGTTAAGGATGTGATAATTATGATCGAAGACGAGATTCGCACATGAACGCTCGAAATCCAGAGGGCCAGATGTTTTTTTTCCTTTTTGTATATTGACGGTCTGATGAGCGCAGTTGGTAGTGACTCTGCTTTCCGTGCCGAGGGTCCAGGGTTCGAATCCTGGTAGGGATATGTCATGGATGTTTGATTTTTGTATAAGTCATATATACTGGGTTCGGCCCCAGTCCATTATACGGTACCCATAATACAAGCGCTACTCAGTGTGGGACCGTATATTTGGTGTTTGTCTGGCAAACATAAAGCTAGCATATTTTTTATAAATAAGTAAAATTAATTTATTTTTACATCACGGCTATGACGCAACACACATTTTTTTTACTATTTTTTAGGAATAAGTTGTCCTTTTAATGTGCCTAGGTACGACGTGATAGTCGTCGATGTACTTTACTACACAATGGGTAGTCGTTAGGAGCGCGTGCAACCGGTAGCAATTTGCAACTAAATCGGATTCTTTGAGGAAAGCACACGTGATGTTCTACTGAAATAACTATTTAAAGACTTGGGAAGTTTTTTTTTTTTATTACATTGTAGGCAAGTATTTGATCTCGATCTCACCTGATGGTAAGTGACGATGAGATCTACGATGGAGCATACTTGCCTAGGTAGGAAGGCGGCAGTAGATAAGAGACGCTACATTCACTAGGCACATGCAGCGCAACTGATCTGACCCGCCATCCATGAATGGCAACACCGAACATCATGCCGGAACACGGCTAGGCCGCTTGGCGACATGGCTTTGTTCAGTGGGTGGTGACTAGCCACGGCCGAAGCCTACCACCAGTGAGTGATCCACTAAATCGGATTCTTTGTAGAAAGCACTCGTGATGTTCTACTGAAATAACTATTTAAAGACTTGGGAAGTCTTTTATTTTTACGTACAGAAATACAAATATTAGGATCACGGTCATGGGCCACTTTTTACACAGTCCGTAATTATTAAGTACTTTCCTAGAAAGCTTATATATTTTTTTTTGTAATTATTCGTAGTACGTATTGTGTAAATAATTTCTGCAATGGTATTTTTCAATTGATTTAGATTGGATCTGGGGATTAGTGTATAACAGATTTTTTTTAGTGTATAACAAAATTTCAGAATATTAGGCTAAGCGCGCACTACGAAATCTAATCTATTTGATTTTTAAAATGCGTAATGTAATCGCGATCGCAGTGCGTCGACTCTACTATATTGGTGATGTTCGCAGAATGGCAATTTTATCCGCAACGATTAAAACTCGTAGTGCGCGCTTACCCTTAAACATGTAACTTTGGTCTGTCCATCGGTCGCAGGCTATGTTTATTGCTTGTTAACGTTAACTTTTACAGTAAGGATTTTAATTAATCTTATAACAAATAATTAAATTGATTACAATTTATGATTTTGTATACTAACCCCTAACTACTAGTAACCCCCAACTACTAGTAACCCCCAACTACTACTAAACCCCAACTACTACTAACTACCTAACTACTAGCCCCAAATACCATAAAAAGTTGTGAGACTTAGGTACCCGAAAGATATATTATTCATGGCTCGGCGCCCTTATTTCATATTCGTAGACACGACAGCGGTGCCGACGACGTTATGACATCAACCTTGAAGTTAATGATCATTACTCCTAAAAGCTAGACCAGAAATTAAAAAAAAACACATTAAGAATTTGATATAAAAAAATATTTATACCTTAACCCTTAATAGCCTAGAGTTTCAATTTTGATACCAATCTTTTAAACCGAATGTTCACATTACTATTCGTTTTTTTATATAGGTTGGCTGTACGTATTTTACTGTTGTATAATATTCTTTCCAACGAAATTAAAAAAAAACAAATGTCATTATTATTAAACACAGTAACATTAAACACAGCAATATTAAAAAAAATCACTTTCGTAAATCAGGCTATTAAGGGTTAATAGGTCCTACTGTGATAAAAAAATACTAAGCACACAACACTTGATATGCCTACGCTCCACCATAGACACTTATATAACCTTACCACGCGCTTGCGTTTAAAAAAATAATTTAAAAAGTAAAACGTCAAACGTTTTAACAGACTACCCGCCCGCGTTCACACACTTTATAAACCACCGACGAGCTGTTTTTATTTATAAAATTTAATTATCTCTGACGAAAGTAACAATTTACTTGATGTGGTTTTTATTAGTTTTGATAAAAATAAATGTTACAAAAGAATTAAACCTGCAGTGTAATAGTTGAAATGTTTTAATTAACTTGGACATGTAAGTAAATACAATGTATCGTTGATTTAACTATACGGTTTTCGTGTTTTACTTTATATATTTCACTTGGTACTTTTATTATTTTCAAATATATTGTAAATATCAATGCGTCATTTATAATAATAATGCTAAAAAAATACTGAGTGCTTTTTAAAAAAAACCGTATGTTATTAATTTTATAAATATTTCTTTCTTTTAGGCATGTTTCATAATGGGTCTGAATTTACCAACAAGCACTGCCAACCAAATGCAAGGAAATACACTGAACAGTGCATTACTGAAACCTGAATTTAATTGGGTATTGAATATAATCAGCAAGACAAATAATTATAAGACCTTAAGGTTGAAAATCAAAATGAATGCAGCAAGAATGCACAATCATAAGATATGCCACAAACATTTGACATCAAATGTACCAACAACTTTATTTTATCCACAAAACTATACCTACCCAGTTGTCAACGAGTGGCATCAGATTCAAACTCCACTGCTTACGCTACATCCACTTCCAGTTATTATTCCAACACCAACACCAATATTGGCTCCAAATCTTTGTCCATACGCAAGTCCTTTACTGCAACCAATGCTATCACCAATATTCCTAGCCAACGTACCGGAGGACTTATCAATAATGAGCTATAGCACTGAACCAGATTTATGTTATAGTGCTGCAAACTACACGGAACAAATAGAAAATTTGATATTAAATAATCAAACATATTATGGATCTCGAGTGATAGTCAGAGAAATAGAAGATAATGAGTCAAAAGGATATCAAGTATCTAGAGATAATATAATAGAATTTTACTTATCGCTACCAAAAGATTTATTTCCACCGGCCAGGACGTTTACATTAGACCCGAATCCGATAATAGACGAATTCTGCAAGATGTCTGACATACAGAATAATATACCGTGGCTGTTGGACCTAGAGTTCGGTATTCCCAAATCGCCGATCACACGGCCAATACCAATTTATAATGTAAAATTTAATAGTATACATTGCAAAAACGCTCCGGACGCCATCCATCCGAGTTTTGAGACCTGCGATGCGGATTTTAAGCGAGTCATTTTGTTCTATTATGATTGTGTTGTATCTGCGTGGTACAGGGGCTATATGTCTATGAATTACGATAGGTCCGTGGAGAATTTTCAATCGTGGCTGCTATTACCGATGCAGGTATTTGGTATGTGTTGGACCTAGCATGTTTGCATGGTGTACGATTAGTGATGTAAATATTTTTTAATACGTTTTATCTGTATATTATGAATAAATTTGGAATGCTTTAATTTTATTGGTGATTATTTTTATTGCGTCATTAAAACCAACCCGTTCTTGAGTTGTTAATGGTGTTACTAACACGATATTGTTTTATATATATAGATAGACTAGCTGCGCCCCGCGTTGTTACTCCTGATTAAAAAGTATGTCCTTTATCCCGCGGGAACCATACATTTTACCGGGATAAAAACTATAAGCCTATGTGCTATTCCACACTATTATATATCTCTACCAAACTACCACTATTATATATATCTGAACCAAATATTATCGGCGAAATATGAATGCATAGCCCAACTGCCTACCCTTTTGGGGGTTGTAGGTGTGATTGTGAGGAGTACAAATTATCATCAAGACTTCATTAAACCGAGTTCACAATACAAAACGTTCACGAATGGCAAATATTGTGGCACTCACAATATTTCACCTCAATTAATGTACAGTCAACATCAAAAGTATCAAACAAACTAGTTGAATAAACCTTATGCATGAACGGAAAGTATAAAATACTAGCTGTCCCGGAGAACTTCGAACCGCCTGAGATTCAAATTTGTGAGAAAATTTATTATCTTTTTGATTACCAATTTTTTTTATTGTTATTCTGTAATAATGTCGCAGAAATTTGATCGACTCAATCGTGTTTACTGAACACAGCATGTTCAATATTTGTTAGTGGTCTAAATTTTCTCGAAAGAGTGTACACGGCTTTATACGCCGTATCCTTTTTGGACCCGACCATAATGAGGTCGTCAGAATCAGTGAGATATTTCGCACACAATTGCTTTCAGTGCTTCAAGCAAATATATCGTATTTTTGGAGCCATTAACTATTTGGAGACAAGTTTGATCATATACTTTCGGTGCTGCCTGTACCCAGTGTAATTTCCAACCCCTCCCTTCACAATCACGTTGACCTACATTTGATGTCCCTAATGACTTGGGAATTTTGTGGTCCAACCAACCACTGCTTGGGGAATTCAATTCACGCTTGGCCCTTATTCGTTGACCTCCGATGTATTAAGTTCCGAAATTGCTTTGTGGTAATTACGTAAGAATATTGAAATAAAACAAATTTTAGTGCGTTTATTTCGGCTGCTTGCTGTAAACCATGGTCACGGGAGGACTGAAGTGTTAGATGTCCTAGTGTCATAGTTAGAAACTGGGGTAGCCTCATAATATATTAAACAAGTTCGTCCTAATTTTGTGACTACTGCACAGCTTGTAGTTAATTGGTATGGCCTACCCCTAGCCATCGTTTTGATAACCATTGCATTATTTTATTTCCATATTATATTGATTTAATAGCGGATTTAAATAATTTTAACAAAACAAAATATTAATGTCAAATATTTTAATAGCTATTAACAATATTATTATTATTGTGAAACAATCACTGTCAACGTCATCATAAACTATCATTTAATAAAAATGTAAAATGATATAACTAAATTAAAAAAAAAACAATGATCACCATGGATCGCCGCTATTTTACTAAATGCAGTATAATAATGTACGTTTTGGTAAAAAAAATATGCCTATTCACATAGGTAATAGCTGGATCCCCAAATTTATTGAAAGTTTACATTCATTTACAATGGTTTTGAACAGCACAGCAGTTTTCTTTTGAATAATTCTTTGTTATTTCATTATAAATTGAGTAAAGTTTCTATAAATTTCGGGGTAATAGATTCAAACTGAGCAAGAAACGGTGCAAACAGCAAATAAAAACAAATCTTGATTAACCAATGACGCAATTCTATTGGTCGTAGTTCTTGCTTGTTTGCACGTTGTATCAATTTACAGAAAAAAAAACTACAGTATTTCAGGATTTGATACAATAAATTACATTACTAAAGTATAAAATTAAGTTTTTTTATTACAATTTCATAAAGTATAATCACCCAAAAAAGTGTGTAGCAAACTAGAAATACAAATTCATTTCTAGGTGTATTAAAATAAAATGTATATACATTTTTTTTGTAGTACTTGTATCACGTACTAAAAGGTTTTTTCATACATTCACTCATCCATATTATGTGGTAAGTGTAATTTATTTCAATTTAGAATTTCTAGCTTTGCTCTTACACTTTTAAAGTGATCACTTACAATTGTATTCTCCGAATACGGAGTAAATGAATTACGTCGTGATATTTACAAACACAAATACTAGGCTATACAAGTAAATAATACTGTAATTAAGTAGATAACTTATAAAGAAACGGCAAGATACATACGAAGATATTTACAATACGTTTGAGCATATAATAATTCTTTATTACATAGGTAAATAACTAAATGTACACTAAACTAATTAAAAATACTTAAGTCGAGTTAAGTTTGTATTTACAAAGTTGTTTTTTTTTCAAGTGCAATAAGACAAAACATACTAAGTATCGCAACACGGTTCTTTAATTATTTATCTGTCAATAGAGAAGTTACAATTATTATATTTCACTTTTGCACTCGACTGTATATATTTGAACAACAGTAGACTTTAGTTGAGACGTATAGTTCTTGTCACACGATTTTCACTAACATCCCAAGACAACTGCGCCCCAAGACTGCTAACACAATCGATTCATAATCGAACAGCAATCGCATAATAACTGTCACTTTTGACTGATATTGTATGGGATATCTGTCAAAAGCGACAGTTTCTATGCGGTTGCTGTTCGATTATGAATCTATTGTGTTAGCAGACTTGGGGCCATGTACAACTGTACAAGTGAGATAAAAATTTAATATCTCCATTGACAGACAAAATTATTAGTAACCAATTCGTTGCACACCAAGTTCTATCGTCGAAAACGTTCGTAGTCGGGCGTTTGTAGTTGTCCAAGCCAGAAAATTCACCATTATGAAGCTATTATAGGGTATACAGAACCCGGCGACACGGGTTCTGCACAGCTTCTGGTGGACTTATCCATGGATGAAACGCCTCAGAAAACGTTGAATCCAATCAACATTTTTGAAGGTAACTTATAATGCACTTGTAACTTCGTTTCGGACATAGTCTGCGTCACTTTTAGTTCACTTTATTGTCTGTTTTCAGAGCTCTCTAACCGGTTAACTGTCAAACTGATTCAGACCGAAATTATTTCAGTTACGGTTAAATTTAATTGGAACGATATACTTGAAATAAACCGGTAAAACATTATTTTGTGCTACCCGCACTCGAGGTGCTATCAGTCAAATAATTAAAAGAAAGAGTATTCGAGATGCAGACACAAAATAACTGGTTTATTTACCGGTTTTAGTCAGTAACCGGCAGTCAACCGGTTACAAAAAAAATTCCTTTCATTAACCGTTTAATGAATTATCAACTGGTATTTGTTAACCGGTCCAGGGCTCTGCTTAATCGATTAAAAATCTAAGACCCTTTGTTCTGGATTAAGAGTTGACCGTTTGCTGTATCCAGGGGACGAACTTGGAGATCCTGGTGCACACCCCTGGCAGGTTCGCCTCGCCGCAACCGATGCCCCAGCTGATGATGCCGGCTAGAAAATAACGCTGGTTTCTTCCTTTGACCTGAAAATGAAATACCTAAGTAAAAATATATAAAACATTACTCTGAAAGAACGAACTGCGTAAAATTTTGAATCGATTCGAATTAATTTCAAAAAATTCCGAACTGATACTATGCTAGTGAAGACAAGATAAAAATCTTGTCTTCACTAGCATAGTATCTGATGCTGCTATTTAGAAGTTAAATGTTTGGAGATAGACGAAAGAAGAACCGATGGCTGTTGGGGCAGAAAGGTTCTAGAATGGCGACCACGAGCCCAAAGACGTAGTTTAGGACTGCCCTCCACAAGGTGGAGCTATGATATAACACGCGCATATATTACTTAGGTAAATATTTAACATCCATGACTTGGATCACGACTTACGTACAAACATTCGTGCTTATGACACAAAGTTTGTCCCACCAGGATTCTAACGCGGGATCCTCGGGACAGAAAGCAGGGTCACTACCAACTACGCTAATCAGGCCGTCTGGACTACTTTTTCATGTAAATATATAAACCAACTACTTGAAAGTCTTGGGGCAGGCTGTGATCACTCACAATTTAGTATAAGGCAAGTTTAGCTGGATGCCGAACCCTTTAAAAAAATCAGAGAAAGGAAGAAAGAACAAATATCAAGGACAGGAATAATAGGAAATTTAAAAATAAAAATCGTACCTGCAGTGGTCCTCCAGAGTCTCCCTGGCAAGAGTCATGGCCTCCCCTCTCGTGTCCAGCGCACAGAAAGATGTCTGGGATAAACTCATGTCTCCCAGCTCTGAGGAACATGGACTTACACCGGTCGTTTGACACTATTGGTACTTGCACCTGAAATCACAGTGGTACAGGTCACACACGCACAATGCAGCCTCGCTATATTGCCATACTTTATCACGCACATAACTATGAAACATTATGAAAAAGAATACTGGTAGGTGCTTGCTCTCACGTGACTACAAACGCTAATTAAAGCGTGTTAAGTCACATCCAACGCTATTTTGACGTAAACTATGGTCACGTCACAATAGTCTACAGTCTAACATTGAGATGCAGAAAAAAATAAATATTTGAAGACAATATGTTTTATCTACAGACGAGTACATTTTTTAATTAAGATTTCTTTAGTACTACTACCTGAAGTAGTTGTAATTATTTATCTTACTTGTCAATACTCAATTTCCTTTCTGAGAAAATATCCATCCCATTATAATCATATCCAGAAAAATGTTTTATTTACCTCTTGCAACACCGAAGGTAGAACCCCACCTTCGGATAATCTTCCCCATCCAGTAACTGTAGCATTTTCACCAACCAGCAAATCGTCACTCGGGGGCAGACAAATGGGGGATATATGAGGTGCAAACTGGACCACAGACTCCAGCTTCACCAGAGCTAAGTCGTACTCATATGTATAATAGTTATATTTTGGGTGAACGGCCTTCCGAGCTACCCCTCTCTCTACAAAAGGGAATTCTTCTGATATTGAAGAGAAATCGAATTCCCCTACTCTGATTCTTATTTGTGATGTGAGGAGACTGAAAAGAAGAACACGGATTTTAATTTGATACCCTTAAATGTCTAATGAAACCTTCTGTGACGACCATCTTTCGAATAAATGAGGAAATTATTCGTTAACATTCTAAAACCTATAAAATCGAGAGGGCTAAGATATTTGGGACCACTTTTAGCATATTTTATTAAATAGGCAAACTGTTTTTTTTATAACTTTGCCTTTAATAATAATAACAAAAGCCATAAAAAAGTTTATACCCACAAACATTTCCTTGTAAAAAGCACATTATCCTGTATAAGACGGACTCTATTAAGGAAGCTGGTTTTAATTTCTTTTTTACGGTGTTTAGACTGTTCACTTTACTTTGTTTTTACTGTCGTCTACTTAGAACAGGCTTAGACATGGGCTTATAAAAAATAAATGAAAGGCAAGCTGTCCAACCGTATGAAATGATTAGAATTCTGATAAATCGGTCTCCAAAAGGCCCATGATTAAAACTCTGCAATAAATCTGACAATGTTTGAAGCTATAATTCCACCTCTTAACTCCTTTATGTTGTGACTTTATGAAGATAAAATACTTTTTCAGTTCATAAACCAACTGCACTACAAAAAGGTATTTTCTTAATTTCTTTTCAAAACAATAGAACCTTCAACCACCTTGTGCTGAGGTCTACTCTAAAACCACTAATGCAGATGTTCTTCATAGAGACACTTCAAAACATACCTGCTTTTTCTGACTATCTTGAAAAACTTACTCATCAACGCAATGCCCAGCAGTCGCGATCCAGCCTTCATTGATAATGGCTCCTCCGCACCGATGTGTCGATGAGAACCCGAAAAACGAAGTCCTTCTCACGGAAACCTGCCATGGCCACCGGCCGAAACTGGAATCCTTGCCCCCCATGATCCTTGTCTCTGGACGCGGCCACATTGCCCTTACACCACATTCTGCAAAAAGACAGCCAAGGACTCAATTGGTAGACCCACAAAATCTTTGGAATCAATTATTATAATACTAAGGCGTCAATAGCCTAGTGGTTAGAGGGGTCGTGCTGGTAACCAAGAGGTTCTGAATTGGTCCACCCAAGACTTTAAACTTTTCACGTGAGCCTATTAGCACAAGCTTTAGTTTAGTTAGAGGGGCTTACAAAGAATACTAATAATACGTTTACCGCACATCATTAGTAGTAAAACCAGAATCAAACGATTAAGTAGGTATGTTTGTTATTGTAAGATTAGATCTAAGATAGTCACCTGTTAGAATTTGAAGTGTGTAATCAAATCTCATCAATCATCATCAAACTCAAAACTAACAGAACTTATAACCAGATATAGGGTTTAACATTATTTAATTTATAATGTGCTATTAATTACCTGACATTGGCAAAATACCCGCTAAGTTGTGGGTGAAGCCATATTCATATCCATTTTATTTCATCGCATCTCATTTCGTAAAGAAAGTTAACTGATTTTAACAGATGAATCGGTAAGTTTTATGGATCACGTTGATGTATACAATAATTGTCATCTAAAATGAGATGTATTTAATATGAAGTTTGTTACAGAAATCAAACCTTTTTTTGTTTAGCTTTACCGTCGATGTGAAAACACCAGTGGAATCTGTCTTAGAAAAACACCTTTTGGCTAAAAAAATATATCAGTTATGTTGGCCTAGTGTAAAAAATGAAAGAATTACATACCAGCAGTATTCGAAGCAGCTGTAGACTTCACCGGCGCAGGAGTGGACTCATCAGTCCTATTAATCATGTTTACTCCCGGATCTTTCGGCTTCATGTAGTTCTTATGCGGTTTGTTAGTGGTGGTGGTGAATTTCTTGGTGGGTTTTGGTTTCCCAGCCGGCTTCTCCCACGAGGGTCTCGGTTTTGTGATAAAAGATGGCTCTGTGGTCGCCTGCCAGTGTATCGTGTTTATGTTGCTTGGCCTTGATTGGAATTGTGCTGGAAATTTGAAGGAATCAGATTAGTAATAATTTGTTTTTTTATAGTATTAAATTATATAATCTCCGAAGGGTAAGCAGAATTGCACTGTACCCACAATTGCTGGTGGTATTTGGTTCCAATTTAGGTAATAGGGGACGATACTATTGCTATTATACCGAGCGAGCACGCTCCTCCTTAATATATTATGGAGGATTCCGACCATAGATAGTGAACCACGCTAGTCCAGTACCGTTTTGTGAACTTCACTCGATTTTCGATAAACGTTCAGGTTTCCTCACGATGTTTGCTTTCACCGTACGGCAAGTGCTAATCATTATTGAAAATGAGATTCGCACATGAAAATCTTACAGATGCAAGGTTCTGGTTTGAACCTGCACACCATTGTTATCAAGGCAAGCATTCTACAAACTTGGTTATCACTGCTTTTTATATAATTCCTACAGAATAATAAATTATTATGATTTTCTCTTGTACAGAAAGTATAGTAGAGTACATAAAGATTATATAAAATTTAAGAAATGTTTTTTCTATAATTATAAATAACGCCATCTATCAAATGTATGCAAAACTACGTTGTACAAGTACTAACCTGAGTGGATGCTATTGTCCGCATGTTGCTCAGATACAGCCATGGGCCGCGCGCCAGATAATATGCTAAGACTAGACGAAATCTTATTGTGGGGACTAGCTTCCGCTTCGTTACTTGGCCTATTTACATTTTGGTATTTATTTACACTGTTATACGTTATTTTATTAACTATATCACTATTTTGTTCGCTATTTGAATCTAAATTAGAAGGTAAGTTGATTTCTGGTGGACGGTAGCTGTATGACGTGGCGCCATCTACCGTCATGAACGAGGGTCTTGGCGTTTGCCTCGAGATGGTTTGAGATGTCTCATGTGGTTGTTTGGTTGTTGTCGTACGCGCCGTACTAGATGGCGCTACGTACGGCCGCTCCGTGACTGTTACTGGCGCTTGGGTAACTGAAAATTAATTAAAATCTATTAATAAATACTTAAATATTTTATGAAAATATTATTTAAGATTCGTAATATCAAATTTATCAGTTGGATCTAAGTAATTTAAAATGTGGTTCTTGAATTGCTTACTAGATGGCAGTAATAGTCGATCGGTAAAAAAACTTATTCGCTCCTCATACGAAAGGGTACCCACGGTCGTAGTATATTTTTGTACCGTGACGGTACCTGCACACATAGTATCTACTACATTCAGGGTGCATTTAGTTCCTTTTGAATTTAGCAATGTCATAAATTAATTATTTTAGTACCTAACTGTGTTATATCCTACTGTAAAATATGATACAACTTTAATAGAAAACTGCAATTGTTTTATAGACCCACCCAGACTAGTCTAGATGCGTCTCGGCTGATATTAAAAGCTTTCACTAACCGTCTACAAGCACCGGTTTGTCAGGTAGCCTGCAACACGACCCGAACATGAACCCGTCTACGCAGACCCCGTAGTGGGTGCCACCCATCCGATTGCACTCCTGCACCCACATGCACAGCCCGCGAGCGCCCTTCACCACGCACGATTTGCGTGACATTTGGTAACCTGGCGAAGATAAAAACAGTTTTCAAATTAGAATGGATTTACATACATTTTTACATGACAATTGTTTTTTAATTGAAATTTTATAGAGTACAGTACGGTGAGTTAACCTTAATAAGTTAATTATACCGAGATGATGACGTATTTGAAATGTTCTGCGGCTAGAATAAAGTTATACATTGGAATGGTTCCCCGATGTAGTTGAAAATGTTCAATAAAACTAATTTAGTTCCGGGTATGGCTAATAGATGTCGTTGGCAGTCTACATTTTCCGTTTTACATAAGCCATAACAATTAGATTAAAAATATAACTGACCTAAAGGACGATGCAGATATAGAAAGGGAGCGCAGGGCGTTGTCTGTGCGGGCTAATATGTTGGCCCACAGGTTCGCTCGATGTTCGAGGGATGTCAAAATTACTCTTTTCCGAGCATTTTGCACGTCCTTCTACACGAGCGGCCTGTGGGCGGACTATACCCAAAGGCAGTACAGCGCCTTGCGAGTCCAATATAACAATGCATTTAGGCTGCTGATGGGGCTACCTCGGTTCTGTAGCGCATCGGGTATGTTCGCCGAGTCGCGGGTTAATTGTTTTTATGCGACCATGCGAAAGCGGTGCGCATCCCTGGTGCGCAGGGTCCGGGCGAGCTCCAACCCCATCCTCAGTGCATTCGCTGAGAGGTTTGACTGTCGGTACGTGAATCATTGCTGTATGGTTCACGTACTGACTCATGAATGAGACATTGTTTTAATTAATGTAATGTAATTGATTTAGAAATAATACTAACGTAGATTAAGTTGACTGTTACTAACACAATTGATCCATTGATGATTGAGAATAAATGAATAATAATAAATAATAAATAACTAACTTAAAATGTTTAAGTAGTGCAGAATGATTTATATTTTTAACCAATATCTCATACTATACGAAAATTTAGTAAACTAAATTTTTTACATAATTCAATAAAACCACGACAAACAGCACATGTATTTAGGTATCTACCTACTATAATTTATTGTCTTCAATTTCACGTAAAATTATTGGGTGCTAAGTGTACCCAACAATTTTACAGCCGCACATTGCATCCATTATTTATAAATTATGGAAGGGGGAGGAAGGCCTCGCCGATAAATATTGAAGTGGTATACCCAGTGATCGCCACAGGCACATGGTACGCCAATGGTCAGTCATCAGTCATCAATGAGCCCATGGTACGAAAAAAATGCTACGCCTCATATTATTTTCCAGTGACAGCTAAGTCACGTGATTGGCCCAAATCTACGTCACCGGCCATCTTCGACCAATGAACGGTCTTAAATCTATTGAAGATGCAAATGATTGGCAACTCAGATCGTGCCGTGACAGAAGAAAATAGAAAATACGTTGCATATTATTTACACTAAGTAAGCCCTTATAAAGTATTGGCAAGTGAAAGAAATATGTATTTTTAAGTCTGCTTGAAATTGTGGCTAAGTGAAATAGTATAGTCAAAGTCAAATCATTTATTTCGTATAGGCATACGGGAGTACTAACATATTGTCATTTTTATAAACTCTACAACCGAATCGGAACGCGATCTCAATTGAAAAGATCAGGCCAAAACTCAGCGGTCTTATACAACAAATTTAAAATTAAGAAAATTTGCTCCATTACGGTTTGATTGTGACACTTTGATACTTACTTTGTAATAACTGTTCAGCACTTTCCCCGAGTACCGAGTACATTGAGTACATCGAGTTGCGAATGCACAGATCGCATCGTCGAAGCCCACAAGCTTGCTAGAGTACGAGCTTGATGATAAAAGGGAACTATAGTATAAGCGATGGGCGGGATACTATAAACTTTAGTATCGTAACTGAGTATCAGGCCCGTCTAGTACCAAAGCGGAGAGCCAATCAGATTGTTGTGTTTTTAGACAATCTGATTGGCCTATATGGGCATCTTCCTTTGCTCGGTACCGAACAGTGTTTCTAAACGATTCCACCTCTCAGTTTTGGTGGAAATTTTTACAAGTTCTAATCTATTCAACATTTAAAACTAACTGCTACATTGTTCGCGTATTAATTCACATAATGGCTGCCGATTTCAAATTGAAAATGGAATGTTTTTTAGCTGTAGGCGCTGTTGATGATATTTTATATTTACGAGAAACAGGTGTGAAATATGTCACAAGAACCTGGATCATTTGATGAACTATAATAATAACCTTTAATTAAAAGTAGAATGGTGTTCTACTCTTCGACTATCAAGTCCCGAAAAAAATGCTATGGCAAACGCGAGACGTTCAAGAGATTCTAAAAGGATTTCTTTATTTTCCAGCAATCCTGAAATCCTTCACCTTACACCAACCCCCAATAGACTGGTAGCCAGCTCCCCTCCTAACTCTCGATAGATTATTTACAATTTATCGCCACCGGGAAATTATTTCTCGTTGAAAACCCACCACAAAATACTACGTGAAACCCTACCATTTCACAGAACCGGCTTCGAGATATAACATACTTAATTGTTATGGATATAATATAATGGTACAGCAAATCTGATAGTCAACTCTGATATTTTATTGGTTAATAGTTTATCAAATGATGGGTCGATTATTGACAATTTATGATTTTGAATAAAAGTTCTGTGATGTATTACTTTACTTTGTGAACGCTACCGTAGATGTCAATCTGACAAGTGACATCTGTCTCAGATTTAATATAGAATTATGGCACGATTTATAACATCATAAAAATGAATCAATAAACATCCACATTAAATATGCGTGTTATCATTTATTAATAGTATTGGAAGGCCCAATACACACGAAAATGGCGACGAGTACAAAAGGATTTCGTGGATTGTTTAATTTGTTTTAAATTTGAAAAAAGTTATCGGCATGGCGTCGAACATTTCTTTCAACCCGTTCCAAGAGGGTGATGATGTCAACTGTTTTTTAGAAAGAATAGAGCAACACTTTACGGCAAATGACATACCAATAGAAAGGCAATTGCCAACATTGTTGATTTCATTACATCAAGATGTGTATAAAATTTTAAAGAGTATGGTGCATCCATGTTTGCCAAAGGAAAAGTCTTACAAGGAAATCGAAGAAACATTAAAGTTACGTTTCCAGCCAAGAATTTCACATTACAGAAAAAGAATAAAGTTTTACAGTCTAAGGCAGGCTGAAGGGGAATCAGTATCCAGATGGTTTGCAAGAATAAAAGAAGCTGCAAGTGATTGCAACTTTGGACAAGATATTGAAAACAATGTTAAAGATAAATTTGTTACAGGTTGTAGACCAGGGTCAATACAGGATCGATTGTGTGAAGAACCAGTCTCCAAGGACATCAAGGACCTATTAGAAATTGCATTAAATAAAGAGTCAGCATGTCAGCAACGAAGTGAACCTGCAACTGTGAATAAAGTTAATAAGGTAAATTTTAAAGATAAAAATGTAAAAGATAAAAGTGTCAATGATAATATTTTAAAGTGTATACATTGTGGTAAACCTAACCACTCATTTGCAAAATGTAAATATAAAACATATAAATGCAAAATTTGTAACAAAGTAGGCCATTTAGCATCAGTGTGTAAAAGCAAACTGACCAATAATGTGGAGGTAGAGAAGGAGTCTATCGATATTTTCACTTTGTTACCTAAGAAGGATATACTTTATATTTCTCCGTTTAATATTAATTGCCAAATAAATTCTATACCTTTAAGTATGGAACTTGATACAGGGGCAGCGGTGTCCTGTATTCCGGAACATGTTTACAAAGAAAAATTTAAAAATATTAAATTAGATACAACACAGTTACAATTAAAAACATATAGTGGTGAGTTGATTAAGCCGGTAGGTAAAATTACAGCTTTACTAGAATTTAAAAATAAAAAGTGTCAGTGTTCATTGTTAGTAGTTAAAAATGGATGTAAAAATTTATTTGGAAGAGATTTAATGAAACTTTTAAATATTAATATGTCAAATTTGATTACTTTAAATTCAGTGGATATACCTAGTTTAGATAATATTTTGCGAGACTATTCAGAAGTTTTTAAGGATGAGCTGGGAGTGATTAAAAATGAAGAAATTAATTTAGAGTTAACTGAGCAAAGTAAGCCAATTTTTGTAAAACCCAGACCCATTCCATTCGCATTTAAAGATCGAGTAGATCAGGAGTTAACCAAATTAGAGAATGAAGGAGTAATTACCAAAGTTGATAGTTCAGATTGGGGTACACCTTTAGTTCCAGTTATTAAAGAAAATGGTAAGTTAAGACTGTGTGCTAACTACAAAATAACTGTTAATAAGTATTTAAAAGATATTAACCACCCATTACCCAGGATAGAAGACATATTTACAGCTTTACAAGGAGGTAAAAAGTATACTAGATTAGATTTAAGAAATGCTTTTAATCATTTAATTTTAAATAAAGCTACGGGTGAGTTATTAGCGTGGTCAACACCGAAAGGTATTTATAGGTTAAATAGATTGCCATACGGCACTAAGCCGGCAAGTTCTATATTCCAGGCAAAACTTGAGAAAATTTTACTAGGGGCCAAAGGGGTTGTCAATTTTATTGATGATGTGGTTGTCACAGGGGTCAATGACCTTGAACATTTACAAAATCTAAGGGAGGTTTTGAGACGTTTTAAAGAGGCAGGCATTAGGCTGAATAAAGGTAAATGCACATTTTTTCAAGGTGAAATTAAGTATTTAGGGCATATTATTTCTGAGGAAGGTTTAAGAAAAGATATTTCCCATTTAGATAGTATTTTAAAGGCACCCCAACCCAAAAATGTTTCAGAAGTCAGATCATGGATAGGTATGGTAAATTACTATGCGAAATTTATTCCTAATTTATCTGCAAAATTAAAGCCTATTTATAATTTATTACAGAAAAATTCCAAATTTGTATGGTCATTAGAATGTCAAAAAAGCTTTGAGTTAATAAAAAAGGAAATTATTTCGGATAAAATATTAGTTCATTATGATAGGAACAAGCCTATAAGATTAGCATGTGACGCATCTAATAATGGTATTGGTGCTGTGTTAAGTCACATTATGCCAGATGGTTCAGAGAGACCTATTACTTTTATTTCCAGAGTTTATTCTAAAGCTGAACGGGGCTATTCTATGATACATAAAGAAGCATTAGCTATATATTGGGCAGTTAGCAAATTGTACCAATATTTAGTAGGTACAAAGTTTGAATTGTTATCAGACCATAAACCTTTACAAGCTTTATTTGGTGAACATAAAAGCTTACCTCAGATGGCAGCTGGTAGGCTGCAAAGATGGTCATTATTTTTAACAGGGTTTGATTATACATTTATACATATTAAGGGTACAGATAATGTAAATGCAGACTGTATGTCTAGATTACCCTTATCTACTCAAACTGAAAGTGATAAAAATTTAAAGGAATATGATTATATTAATTTTGTAGAAGATCAAAATGTAATTGATATTAACAAAGTTAGATCTGAAACCCGGAGGGATCCTATTTTGAGTTCAGTATTTAATATGTTAAGATATGGTTTTCCAAGTAACTTAAGTGATGTTTATAAGCCTTTCTTTCAAAGGAAAGATAAGTTGTATGTTGACAAAGGTGTCATCATGTGGGGCTACAGGGTAGTAGTACCAATTAAATTACATAGTTCATTATTGAAAGAATTACATTCTACACATGAAGGTATTGTTAAAATGAAAAGTAATGCAAGGTCATACTTTTGGTGGCCAAACCTGGACAAAACAATAGAAAATTATGTCAAAAGTTGTGATGTATGTATGTCAATGCGTCCAGAACCACCTAAGGCTAATATTATTTCATGGCCAAAGACTAATGTACCGTATGAGAGGGTTCATGCTGATTTTTTGGGTCCAATAGATGGCAAAAATATTTTAATTATTGTAGATACATATTCAAAATGGCCGGAAGCTTTTATTATGAAAAGTACTGATTCAAAATATACAATTGAAAAATTTAGAGAATGCTTTGCTAGGTATGGTTTACCGAAAATTCTTGTAACTGATAATGCTAGTGTGTTTGTGTCAAAGGAGTTCTCTGAATTTCTCAGTAAAAATGGTATTAAGCATGAGACATCTCCACCATTTCATCCAGCAACGAATGGATTTGCTGAAAATTGTGTTAAAAGTTTTAAATTAGGTATGTTAAAAGCTATGAAAGACAAAGTAAACTGTAATAATTCTTTTGAAACATTAATGAATAGATACTTATTTCACTATAGAAATTCTGTCCATGTTGTAACTGGAGTTTGTCCTTCTCAATTGATGTTTCAAAGAAAACTTAGAAGTAGATTAGATTTGTTGAATGTCAAGGAAGATACAGGAGACAAGATTAGGAAAGGGAGTAGGCAGATTAGTTTTAAGGAGGGTGATATTGTTTACAGTAGGGATTATAGGAATCCAAATAAAAAGCAATTTGTAAAATGTGTAATTGATGAAGTATTGGGACAAAGAACTTACTTATGTAAAGTTATAGATGAGAATTTAATTTGGAAAAGACATTTAGATCAAATCATAAGTTCTGTGCCTCAATATGAGAAAGAAGTAGAGAGTAGTAAAACTGATAATTGTAATGATTATAATATTCCATATTCTGAGGATATAAGTATGTATAAATCTTTTGAAAATGTTTGTACTGATGATATTTCTGACATTAATAAGGAATGTAAAGTTTCAGAAACAATTGTATCATCTGATTCTCAATCTAGCTTAGAAAGAACCCAAGATACTTGTATTGAATCTGTTTGTAAGCCTATTAAGGTTCCGAATTTAGATAAGCCAGTGGCTACCCCAATTAAGGGTTCTGAAAGTATAATTGTAAGGTGTTCACAAAGAGTAAGAAAGCCTGTTGAGAGACTCAACCTGTAGGAGGGAGTATATGTGATGTATTACTTTACTTTGTGAACGCTACCGTAGATGTCAATCTGACAAGTGACATCTGTCTCAGATTTAATATAGAATTATGGCACGATTTATAACATCATAAAAATGAATCAATAAACATCCACATTAAATATGCGTGTTATCATTTATTAATAGTATTGGAAGGCCCAATACACGCGAAGTTCTGTAATTATAAAATTTACATTGTTTGTCTGTGTTATCGATAATATTGAATCGTAATGAACAGGGGTCCATTATTTGAATTGAGAGTGCAAATAAAACTTATAGTGAAATTGGTATTATAATGTCTATAAACAAAGGAAAGTTACAAATATAGGAAGGAATGGTTGATTCCTGTATAAGCCCTTACCTTACTTATAGGATATTTAAATAAAATAAATTTTGCGGATATTATTGCGTTTATTTTATGTTTTTTACGTACCTGAAGTTTTGACTGCTTCACAGTAACCATGGTCACGGAAAGGCTGAGGTGTTAGACGTCCTAGTGTCATAGTTAGAACTGGGGTACTCTCATATTTAGTTGTTTGTGGTCCGATCTACGCAGAAAGTGCTCACAAAAACATAAAATAAACGCGATGAAAATCGAAAAAAAAACATTTTATTGTAATGTGTAGTATTAGCGTAAATATAAGAAATCAATGTGTACTATTTTTTTTAAAAATTTTGTAAGTCCCATATAGAAAACTAACCCGTATATCATTACCGTAGCTCAAGAATACCCACCGCCATCCAACCCTTTCTCTAATGTAGCCTGTTGTAGATTTCCGTGCACGGAAGTCCATTTACGTAGAAATTGTTCTCGGAGGATGCGCCCACATTGTTTGCGACAACAATTTTGTAACTGGTAGGCACCCCTTTGTTTGTTTTACCCTTTTCTCGTCCCTGTGATTTTAGGGTTGTAAGATCGCTATAGGATCTGTTACATAGCTGAGATTGTTGTTTGGTAGCTCAAATTCTTAATGAGATCAAATACTTAACATATTTTCAAAATAAATTAATATAAAAATCGCCAGATGAACACGTCAACTATACGGTCTCACACCAAGCAACGCTTGTATTATATTTCGTGTTAATCACACAAAGTTTGTTCCTACCAGGAATCGAACCCGGGACCTTCCGCACAGAAAACAGGGTCGCTACTAACTGCGCTAATCAAGCCGTCAAAATGGACGACAATTATCCTACATGACAATAAATAAAAGAACATTATAATATATGTATGTATACTTTAAGTAAAAGCAACTTTTTATTAACTCAGACTAAATGTCAGTACTCACAACGGTACTCGGTCCTTACTCGTACCGAACACTTTTTTTACCATTGGTGATTATTCTCATCACATAAATTATTTCGTGCATTTAAATTCTTCCCTTTCGGAGTCCAGCCCTCCCTTTTTTCCCTTCCCTTGCCTCCCTCCCTCCCCTCCCCTTTGCTGCTAAATTACAATACTATAACTACTACTAGTATAGTCGGTATCTATTAAGATTCTTCTGTAATCCATACTAATATTATAAATAAAACTAATAAAACTAATATTATAAATGTGAAAGTTTGGATGGATGGATGGATGTTTGTTACTCTTTCACGCCCGAACGGCTGAACGGATCTGGATGAAATTTGGCACAGAGATAGATTATAGTCTGGAATAGCACATAGGCTACTTTTTATCCCGGTAAAATGTATGGTTCCCGTGGGATAGATGTTTTAATTTTTCATACTTTTTATCGCGGGTAACACCGCCGGGCGCAGCTAGTAGAAGATAAAATCATTAAAACAGGAGACTGTCTAAAACATAAGTTTAATCATAATCTCCAGGACGGTATTGAAGAAAAATGTTCCATTATGTATGCAACCTTCACAAAGGACTTCAGAGAGAATTACAAACGGTCTGTTTTCCCAACGAAAAAGAAAAAGTTGGATAATTAAAGGTCTCATTTCCCTGACAACTTCCGAAGCAACGTCTCCGAAGACGGTTTCCTTAACATTTAGCCGAAAAATCCCAGTAAAACTTCCCACAGTAAATTCCACCTTGCTTCTTACGATTTTAAGTTCAGATTGCAATTGTATATCCCCATTCTCAATTAAGGTATGTCTTGTCCCCTGTCGCGTTTGATTTATGAATGAACGCAAAGGATAACCGTCAATTCCCTATTGGAGAAAAACTTTCCCTTTCAAACACGTGACTTGGTTCATCCATGCCCCAACGACATTCATTAACGCTAATAAATCACGGTCGAGTTACATCATCCAGGATTAACTGCAATGAATTTGGAATGACGCGGAAAAGTCGTCAAGGGACCTTGTTGAATAGTCATGAGGAGACATGAATGAAACTGCTTGAATAATGTAGGGTGAAGGTTGTGTAATGTTATTTGAATAGAAAATACTATTGCTTTTACTTTAAATGTGGATACAGAGGCTTAGCTCTTAAAGGTTTTAAAAAAGGTTTGTAAAGACGTTAGTGACATTAGCAGATAAGTTTTCAATTACTCCAATCTCATTTTCTGCTTACGTGGGTACAATAAAGTTTTGTAGGTAGGTATACTTAGATTAGTCTTTATATTTCTTCAGCAGGGTGTCCTATAATTCCTGAAAGTCGCGTATGCGTGACTTGTATGGTTTAAATAATTGATGTTTAGGCTGAAACTTTACACATATTTAGACAAAGTTCCTAAAAGTAATTACTGTTTGAAAGCTTATGAATTAATTAAATTCCTTGCTTATTCTGTTAGAATTAGGGCACAAGTGGTAATAGATGTATATTAACTTATACATTCCAATAAAGTTTAAGTTTTACAAGTGTCTGATACACAGTAACATTAGTTTTGGATGATTTCTATCGGCCACTTTATCAGCTAGTCCCGTAATAGCGGTTGTTATTTGGTTTATAATGACAATTATGACGTCATCATAATCAAATGACCTTTCCCAAATATGTTCCTCATGTTACGCCACGCTTACAATTGTTACCTACCAAACAATAGCCATAAGTGGGCATTTGCTTGAACTGGACCGTAAAGTATTACTGCGACCTTAATAACTCTTTTTTATGTACATTGAAGATCTTCTCTTATATTGTTTTAACGGCAACAATGGACGGTGGGTGATGAAACTGTCCTTTTGAAATATTTTCGGTGTGCATTTTACGACATGGCGGGAAGGACAATGGCTTTGCGTATTTTTTGTAACGGGAAATGTTTTGTTCGACCCGGCGAGGGAGATTGGATTCTGTTAATGCAGATCCATTATGTATTCAGGATAAACTGGTATCATTCTGACATACCAATGTCAGAATGCCAGGTTTGGGATGTATATTTTTGAGACTTAGGAAAATTATGACTTAAATGTGGATTCACAAAGGGGGATGAATGCTAAAGACAAGATCAAAAATGTGAGATGACATGGATTTCTGTTTTGACCGTTTTGCCACCCTAATTATAGAGATACTCTAAGGATAAGACCAAACCCCTTTATATCATTTCTATCTCAAAAACTAATGGACCGATTTTTATGATCTTCATTTTTTTGTATTTGTCTCCGTCTCGAATAGACGAAGAACTTTTAAAACATGAAAAAAAAAACACAAAAAAATATTATTCTGAGGTGGTACTAAGTTCACTGGGACAGATTGTTATATTACCTATTATATGTTCTCGATGCGCGGCTCCTTTCAATATTCACCCCAAAACCCTTTATACCAGAACGCGTTTAGGTCATTTTTGTCAAAACAATCTCTGTATCTCTCAATCTCTGTATGTGACTTGACTGGAGATGCTATGGCGCGTTATGGTCACATGTTTCAAATAACGTTTATTTTCGTACCTCGAGCATAACAACAAAATAAATGAGTGTAACTAGTTACCCAGGACTTAAGTGGCTATTCAGTAACACATCGCAACACTCATCTAGCGGACCAACTTCCACATATTGTCATTGAAAGGGAAGCAAATGACAGCAGTTCTATTGTTTCAACTAACGAGTCAACTTCATAAATGTTATGTCATAGTTATGTAATGTTACTTCAAAGTTAGTATTGCGTGTGTTACCGGCAAAAGTCTGTGGAAATGGAAAAATACTTTCAAATAGGTAAGGGTATTAAATCTTTTATTGTAAAAAAAAGAGCAACCATGGAGTTTCTTGCCCGTTTTTCTCCATAGGAATGGCATTCCGAACGGGTGGTAAAGTAGTATTTAGCATTTTGTAACTTTTGACGAGTTATAAGTACTGTACTTAATGGTCTACATGAATAAAAAATATTCTGATTCTGATTTTTATATTCCTCTGTCTGTCTTCAGCTAAATGTTAGCTTAGCTATGTAATAATGATAAGCTTATTAATATTTTTAATATTAGGAATATTTTCTTGAGCTGCGTATTCAGTGACTACACACTACAGTTGGCATGAATCTGTAAAATACTACCCGTGGAAGCCTCAGCTTTTATTTGAGAAGCCTGCGGCTCAAGCACTATCTTTAAATGTAGCCGGTAATGTAATCGCCTTCCATCTCGCTCACAACAAGGGACTTAAAATAAGA
Source organism: Pheosia tremula (assembly GCA_905333125.1). Taxonomy (NCBI): domain Eukaryota; kingdom Metazoa; phylum Arthropoda; class Insecta; order Lepidoptera; family Notodontidae; genus Pheosia; species Pheosia tremula. Next base: position 8,556,915 of record HG995408.1, on the reverse strand, counting down.
ATGACAGTGACAACATGCTTCTTGCAGGATAACTATATTATTAGTTACCACTTACCCAACAGTTCATGTGCTGTAGTCGGTTTGTTGCTGTGGTAAATAACAGATGACTCAGGTGCGGCAGAGCGAGAAGATTTAGACGAGTTTTTAATTGACTGAACGTGGCATAGCTGTCTCGAGGCAGCTTATAAGATGCCTTATAAAGTCATAAAGTTTAAGAACAAAGTCTTTCATTTAATGGACAATAAACTCCGATAACTTAATACCACAGAACATTACCATACTATTCACGTGAAAATACAATTTGTGGTCGTAACACCGATTTGTCATTCACAATATGTGTCCTTTAGTGGAAGCTTATCAGCGTGCTTTATCGTACCTAGTACCTCACATGAGGCAGTTACGTTTTAACAGTTGTACGTTGAGTCATAATTATAATAAGATTATTTTCTTTTAAACAGAGGAACGAATATTAGCGAAAATTTTATAAAGCATTGAAGGAGAAATATGCCTCTGGGAGATTAATAAAAAAAACATGAATTTAATCAATTCCCGGGTTCTGTGATTTCTGCCTGAGTTTTGACTTAAAAGTATTAATATATATAACTTTTATAGTATCAGTGATACGCGAATGACATGACAATGACAAGATTTTTAGGTAATTAAACTTTTTTTTAACTTTCATTAGCTACAATAACATTAGTGCAATGTGTACCAAGGGCTATTGATAATTAAATAGTTACGTCTCCCAAGCCCGGAAGTGTGCAGAATCCTTTGATTAACCAAATGAAAATCCCGTTAGTAACGCGGCCTAATTGTTATAATAACAGTTAAAATAACTGTTAACGATAAAGCGTTACGCAAACGCGTAAAAGCAAGGCTGCTCAATGTGAAAACTTTGTGAAAATTCACGAGCGTTCTGCTTTTATTTTAAAGTCCGCTTTACACTACACCATGCAATTTGGTGCGCTAACTAGTGTACGGGCTGAGCTAGTGCGGCAGAGTCCATGCTATCGCACTAGATTGGATCACTAGCTGTCTAACTGCCTTTACACAATACAAATTTAGCACGCTAGCTCAACTAGCGCTCTGCAAATTGGATAATGTAATGGACGCTTAAACTAGCTGTCCAGGCGAACTTCGTACCACCTGATGATCAAATGTATATATTAGAAAATTAATTATCTTAATTCTATTTTTTATAATTAATTGTTTCCATGTCTGAATAGTTATTTTACTATTTGGGGCGGAGACAAATTATAAAATCAGAGATCATAAAAATAGCTACAACGCTATTTTAACGCTAGCAACTAAATATGAGGGTACGACACTAGAACATGAAACACCTCAGTCGCCGCAGTAAAGCCGCCGAAAAGTCGGGAACGTAAAAACATAATATACACGGCATAAAATCTGTAAAATTAATTTTATTTCCATGTGTCGTATTCACGTAATACATGAAGTCAATAAGCTAATTTACTTTTAAGTTGTGACAAACTAAGTTCTTCATTTGCCGACATTAGAATTGGCGTTATTGTCAACCCTGGAGTTGCTATGCCGGATGGTTGACTTGTGGTCGTAATTTTAATGACTTAGAACCAGTAGCTATTAAGATCTGGGATACCGTTTAATACGAAGGACGGCCGGCGTTTTTGCTAGACTTTACCACGAGTCATCAATGTAACTTGAAGATAAATCAATTATAAATGATTCAAGATTATTGGGTTGATTCATCAGCCGCTTGCTGATTCATCGCGCAGCCTTGAAAGGTATCCTCAGATATGATATAATATAATATTTATTTCCACAACTTTAAGTTTGTGCCTTGTCGTTGAGCCATGTGCTTATTGAGGCAGCTCAGTCATCCAGTACGCGGCTATTAAGTTTCGACAGCAAAACGATACTAATGAATAACGAAAGTCCGGCTATCAAGATGACCTTGAAATATTGACCCTTTTTAACCACCGTTTGACGATAAAGTCCTATTATCTGCCACAGGCATATGCCAGGGACGGCCAGCAAGTCAAATTAAAAAAAATGCACTCACTCGAAGCAAATGACTGCCTTGCCTTGGCCGAGCTAACCCGAGGCAAAGCAACGCTGCACAGTTAGTCCGGATCCAGCTGATAGATTTAAAACAGTTGCCATACGATCTTAAGGATGTCATTACGATATTTAAATATGTCATTCGCCTTGTCGTCTGTCGACTTATTAATCCTATAGTAGCGCTAGAAGCTTCCAGAAACTAGTAGCTGATAATCGGCTCGTAAGATGGAAGAGCATCTATATATTCTTCACTGTGGCTGTTAAGCACTATCCGCCCTAGGGCTAACGATTATCCAAGCCTTGGCTGGGCGGGGGGAGGATACGAGTAAATTAAATTATTCCTTGGCTTTATTTATGTAAAGGAACAGTGAACTTCTTTTGTTTTCTTTGACAGATTTTTTTTAATTGATTATTATATCTACTGCGTTTTGACGATATGTAGGGTAAGCAGGAGTTTCTAATGTAATCGTAACGTCATCGAGAAAAATCCTGCCACTGTCATACTTATTTATGAAATCTGTGGTGTGAGAGGGATGGAAGACGTTACGCTACCGAATCGGATTGGTAAAATGATTGTGCTTGAGGTAGGATTAGCACAGTTGATAGTGACCCTGCTTTTTGTACCTAGGATCCCGGGTTCGAATCCCGATAGGGGCAAACTTAAGGCAATGTTTGTATCAGCCCGTCGTCGTTATGCAAGGTGGTCTAGGTAAGTATATGGTTTCGATAAAGAAATATAACTTAATCTAAAACGGTATCTTCGTTCCGACCATCTCTTTTACAATATACAGTTCACGTCATGCAAATTGTTTTAATATTCACATTAATTCTGATACCGCAAATCGATACATAATAGCTAACGGTGAATCAATTGTCGATTGAGCATCGATTATTATTTGGATAAAGAACAAATGACGGTATAATATGATATGAAAAAAAACAACAAGCTGTATCAATTAAGACTGGTGAACATCCATCCTATGTTAGACAACCATTTACATCAACAATACAGGATATTGTAGTTCTTAGAGTTGTAGTAATAGAGCTTTAGTTGGTACGCAGTGATTCAGCTTATTGTATTAACTTTAGTTCGCTGTGGTACTATGAAGAATGGATGACTTCAAATCAGAGCATGGAATTATGTATCCGTACATTTTCTATTGTTAGTATTAACAAACAATAAGATGTGGGTAGTATTTTTAAAATATAATATGACAAGGAATTAATGTCGTGGTTACTGGTATTTCGATTTGATTGCCATGTCTTATTGCGTTCCCATTTTTACGTTCCCGACGACCATGGCTGCTTTACAGCAACCATGGTCACGGGAGGACTGAGGTGTTAGATGTGATAGTATAACAGTTTGAACTGGTCTTTGAATGGCCATGCCAGAAGAACACACCAACTAAACGGTTCCACACTAAGCAACGCTTGTATTATGGGTACCGTACAATGGACTGGATGCAAACCTAGTTATAATACTTATATAGATATTAAACGCCCATGACGCAGGTACCAACATTCGTAGTCATCACACAAAGAATCGAGGATTCGAACTATGGATCTTCACCGTAGAAGGGTCACTACCAACTGAGCCAATCTGGTCGTCAAAAGTAAGTGTAAATTAAAAGTCTTTTAAATAATTTGTTTTATAATCGTTATCGTTATCATTATTCCATAATCTGGTATAAAAATATACATACTTATAAATAAAATTGGAGTGTCTGTTTGTAATATTAAAATAACCTCTTTTTACTAAGTGCATTTGAATGTATACACGGAACATATACCAAAACAACATTTTTTTACAATGTTTGTCTGTCTGTCTGCCTGCTTGTCTGTCTGTTAGTTTCGGCTAATCTCTGAAATGGCTGGACCGATTTTGACGGGACTTTCACTGGCAGATAGCTGATATAACAAGGAGTAACTTAGGCTACTTTTAGAAAAACTTTTTTTAGACGAAGTCTAACAGCTAGTCTTGTATAAAATTAGTCAAACAAGCAAATTGCAAACGTCAACTGGATAACGAGCTCCCCGCACTTATTGTGGGCGAGTGTAAAATTGCATGAACAGTTATCTCAATCTTCGAGATTGAATCAGCTGACGTCACGAACCTCGGACGGATTGACGGATATAAAATATTATGTGATTATGTTTTAAAACTGTTATACCGACATTTTATATGGGATTAGACCGCCCACCTCCCACTCCCACCTCTTTTACTTTTGGCCTCTAGGAGTCTACGGTGATCTCCAACGAGGACAATTAGGCTATACTCTCGGCGGGTACCCGGGACATAATGGATATAAAAACCCTATCAAGAGCTTATTTGATAGATGGCTCATACAACATTTTATTTATAACTAGAATATAACTACCTCATTAAATAGCTGCCTACACAGTCTGATAATAAATGTAAAAAAATATTAGTCTAAAGAACCAAAATACGAGACAAAAACGCTAACAAAGCTTTGTATTATTCAAACGAATTACCGCTCTAGTTGTCTGCGAGGTGTACAATCAGCAAAAAAAAATAAGGCTAGAAAATCCCTCATAAAATTTGGAGCTAACAGCCCCGGCCGTCAGTGTAACATTAATTCAACTGAATATATTTAAGTCTAGACCGACTTTTTTTTACTGACTATGCCAAATATTTTGGGTTTTGGGTTACGAAGCAAACATGTTTTTGAATTAATCGTTTCAGATTTTATTTGCGTGGATTAATGAAAATTGTTATTGTTAAAGGACCTTCGGGCACATTAATTTATTTTCATATTTTTATCTGGATATAACTATACTAAAGAAAATATAATTCTTCAATAGTCGAACCGTGCTTAGATGAGGCGAATGAAAAACTACAGTGCTTGAGTGAGACAGTGCTATTAATCGTGGCCAAAACCTCTATCTTCGGTCGTTCCCTCATAACTGAGGATCGCGATCATCACGACAGCACGTTGGATCGGATGAACTGTCTCCATCGGCTCCGGTCTGTGGCCATCTTCATCGCGGCGTAGAAGAAAACACAAAACAAACAACAAAACCTACAGATTAGTTAATTGGCCATGAATACGCTGATGGCAGCACAAACTAATTTTCTACTGATCGTACAGCCTCGCAATGCATCTGCTATTACATTAAAAATATGCCTGTGCCTTGGCTAGGGCACTGCCATAGGCCATAATGTCAAGTTCGGCTGTTTATATCAATATTGCGTGCAGTGATTGCTTGATTTACTTTCTTTACGAAATGAAATGCCATGAAATAAAATGGAATGAGATGTAATATGGCCTAACCTACAGGTTAGTGGGTATTATAACAAATGTAAGTATTTAATAGCGATAGCAAATTCAATAAATAAACATGTTTAAAACAGTATAGTTAAATAAATTGTTGATGGCATGAAACGATGAATATTGCGAAAATCGTCAATTTATTTTAACCATTGCTTGATTCAATGCTGACTGTTGCGGGCGACATTTGCCAGAGGCAGCCTTGCGAGGTTGCCCGGCCTGTCAGTACGAGGCTCATAGAGGTAATTTATCTTGATTAAAAAAGATCGTCAAGTAGCAGTGATAGCCAAGTTGGTAGAACGTTTGCCTCGGTAACGAGGATCGCAGGTTCAAACCCCGGCTCTCACCTCTGGGATTTCCGGATTTCATGTGCGAATCTCATTTTCAACCATGATTATCACTTGCCAAACGGTGAAGGAAAACATCGTGAGGAAACCTGCATGTCTGAGAGAACCCTTCGAAAGATGTGTGAAGTCCGCCAACCCGCACTAGGCCAGCGTGGTGGACTATGGCCTAATCCCCCTCGCATTTAGGGGAGGCCCGTGCCCAATAGTAGGACATTAAAAGGGCTGGTATTATTATATTATATAAAAAAGATCGAGAGACCAACAAATCAATTATACAGTCTTATAATGTACACTAATTATGTTTATGTAAACAGAATGTGGTATTCACAATTCGTGTTGTGTATCGGGACCCTTAACTCCGGAAGCTGCGGTCCTTTCCAGAGCAAACAAACCCTTCAAGATGACATATTATTACAGTTACGTTTACGTTGAAGGGTAACAAAGGGTGGCTAATAAGTGTTTAACTATATCTATATCCAAATAGACATACAAAATATAGAAAAAACCTCAAGACACAGTTAGCACTTTCTGCATAGGGTGTACCGCAAACAACAACTAAACATGACCAGTTCAAACTTTGACACTAAGAAGTCAAACACCTCAGTCCTCCCGTGATCATCGTTGCTGTAAATCAGCCGAAACGTCGGGAGCGTAAAAACAGAAAATAAACATGATGAATAAGTTATATTTCATTTTCGCTTAAATATAAGATATCAATATCCATAACACAAGTAAAGATAAAAGTGACTCAAACTAGCTCCCACTATATTTGCAGTCGTCATAAAAAGTAGTCGCCCAATTTGTCTTCTTGTATATGCTCTACACATTTTGCCTCATTACGGTACATTGAATCAAGATCTTGCGAGAATTTATTCGGACATAATACTTTTAAGGAGCTAAAGAATGTCTCCAATGAGGCGTTTTTTGAGGATCAATTATGTAGTTAGTTGGTATTGCGATGCTTAAACGTTGTAATTGACTCTGAATTAAGATCTGAGACTTCTTTTCAGAATAATTGGCATTAAGGAAAATGTTGTGTGGGTTTTTTATATCAGCAATTTGTAGCAAGTCCTGTGTTGCGAGCCGGGACTTAAACCTGCGATTATGTTTTCAAGTCGATCAATTCCCCCACTTGGCCGTCGTGACTACATACCTATAATATAAGATTGCAGACGAAATATAAAAAAACATTACATTATATTGTAACCTTGAATACAAAGGCTCACTTAAATTAGAGTAAAACTAATACCAGGGAGAAGCAAACAGAATACACAAAGGCATTCCTAGGGACCCTCAAATGTCTCTAATTTCAATATCAGTTACAAGAGACGGCCCTTTTCTGGACCATTAAATTCAAAGTTAAACCCACTTTAAAAGTTGGTCTGGTATTAATTTAATCCGTTCCACGTTCGATCCTTGTGGACGTTTTCATTTGTTTGGATTATACCTACACTTAAGCCTTGGGTTGGATAGGACATGAACTTTGAAAGGGCACTTTAGAATTTCTATTAAACCTTTTCATTTGTTTTAATTACAAGTACGATATATACGTAGTACTTAGAAAAATACTGCACTTTCAATTCTGTACTCAAATATGTATAAAATACTTATATGATAATACGTCGCTTATCATAATTAAAAGAAGTATGAATAAATAATTTTAGTAGCGTATTTGTAGCTACTCACTCACAACTTGTTATAAAAGAAACACAAACATTTTTTAGCACTGTAGTAATGTATTAGGTACTTTGATAACATAATAATAACCAGCACAAGCAACAAGATACACAAGCGAAAAAAACCCTTAAAGATCATAACAAATATCTACTAGCAGGCAGTATGATCTTCAAATAGTGGTAAAATCCACAAAAAGTCTGAAAGCTATTTCACACAGCCATGTAACAAATAGAGTCTAAATTGCCGTAATATGGTCGACTTTGAAGCCCGATTTGGCCCAACCCGAGCCTATAACTCCGCCTTTATATAGCTCTTCCATTACGTCAGCTACATTACGACCTACAGCCCAACATGTTTTAACTTGTTTATATAGGACTAGCTGTTGCCCGCGACTTCGTCCGCGTGGTATTTAATAAAGACAACCGTTGACAACAGCCTGCTCGCCCATTCTGAGCCCGCGGGACGCATTGCAGGTTGCTATCAAACCTAATCAGGCGCTGCGCTGCAACATTGGTATTAATTTTTTTTTCGTGAGATCCTATTTTTTTTTTCTAAAATAAAAGTAGCCTAAGTTACTCCTTGTTACATCAGCTATCTGCCAGTGAAAGTCCCGTCAAAATCGGTCCAGCTATTTCAGAGATTAGCCGGAACAAACAGACAGACAGACAGACAGACAGACAGACAGACGGACAGACAGACAGACAGACAGACAAAAATTAAAAAAAAAATGTTTCGGTATAGGTAACGTGTATACATCCAAATGTACTTAGTAAAAAGCGGTTATTTTAATATTACAAACAGACACTCCAATTTTATTTATATGTATAGATGTAACAGAAATGCCAATTAATGAGAAGAAAGAGGAAGGATAAGAATAAGTTGCAGAAGAAAAGATCGAGGCATATCGTATGAAGAGGTGAATGAGGCTGTCTTGGATCGAGACAGGTGATAGAAGCAAAGTCAATACATTTATTTGTATAAACCTATGGCTTATAAATATAAGTTTATATTTTCTTCCTTAACTCTACATCTGAATAAGAACGCGACCTCATCTGAGAAGATCCTGTGAGAAAAACAGCGGGGTTGTACTTTTTAGAATGTTATTTTTGGTCTCCAAATATCATCATTTTCTTTAGCTGAAAAAAGTTGCGTGTAAGAGCTTCATCAGTTAGATGGAAAGTTACAAGAATATGAATATTTGTCATCCAGAAATTACATCTTCATAGCAAGAATGCATATGCGTAAATATTTGTCTGACTTTATGAAACATTCTGTAGACAGTTTCCATCTCTATAATTCTCGTAAGGGTAAGATAATTTTTTGCCATTTCCATACTTGGAGGATTTACTCTATTTGGTTAGACGCTAGTCGGGATGTCGTTCGTCAAGAGAAAAGGACGTTAAATATTGTTCTAGATCAAGTGTATGCTAAGAAGAAATATGTGAATGGAGTTACGTTACATGTAGTGGATATGAGCTGTTTGAAGATTGGAAAAGAAAGATAAACAGTTAAAATAATAATCTGTTCAAGATCAACTGTGGGCAGTAGTGCCATTTTGATAATAGTAAAGCCGTATATCCTTCGCCTTATCTCTCTTCTATCTTTCTCTGGTCATGTAGAATTGCCATCCCATCGGACTATGAGAGTGATGGAAAAGAGAATACAACCGTGGTTGCTACACACTTGTGCAGAATAATAATATTTCCTGGGCAGTTCGCTACTCTCGGTTGAGATGGGTTGCCGTGACAGAAATTCGATCCGGTAGACTATTATTATTAAGTCTTGGTGGATTTGTAAATAAATGTAGTCTACTGTAATAACGTTTGCAAGAAAACTATAGTTACTACGAGATTTAGTTAGTACCCTTTTGGAGCGTAGCTCTTGAGTGAATTTTCGAACTTATACTCCTCAAAGCATCCCGAGAGAACTAACTAAAAATAAGTGGAAAAGTTTCAACTTTGCGCAAGCATTACCGTGAAATTGAATAAGGAGCTTTTTATTTTTCCGAATGTAATGAAAAAGGAAAGGAAAATGGTATTTTTTTACATAGAATTTACTAATTAATTTAATTTGCACACTTTCTTAGATTCCCTTCGTTTCGCGAACAATTTCATTTTATTTTGGGTCCCGTCACCTGTGATAAATACTAACCTCTTAGAGGAGTTCGGTGTTGCTGGCTTCTTTAATTATCGATCAACTTGTTTGGTTTATAATTGGAAAAGCTGACACGCCGAGGGTCAGTAGAGGGTTCCTCTTCTCCCATTTGTTTAACAATGGCTTTTCGCCAAGTATCGCTTAGTTCTATCAATTATATACTATTTGCGTTAGTATCACACCAGCGTTACTGATAGTAATGACTAGCCATCACTAAACCGTAGCGGTTACCAACTGCTAATCATTAAAACGTTAACTCGAACAAACACAGTGGTTATCTTAGTCCAGTTCAACTAATCTGAAGAGATTATCATGAAAATCATTATTTGTTTTCACGCCTCTCGCTGTGTCAGGTTTGTATTTGTAGCTATCTCTTCAACCTCGCCACAAGCTACACAGATGGCGCTGCAGACGCATTCAGAACAATAGACAATGCTCAATACAATCCTGAATCGCGCTATGAGAGTTTTTGGAGCATGTAATATATATACAAGATCCTGACAATAACCATTGGGGCATTGCGGCCGCCTCGCCAGGAGTACCACCTGCCTGGCTAGAAGATGTTCCCTTTTATGAATTATGACAAAATATTAATAAAACAAGCCTTAAAACATCCACTGTTTGGGCTTCATTACACATTATAACATTATAACTTCAGCCACTTGGATGGCATAAAAACAACATTACCTACTTTCTTATCAAAGTACTTAACATTTTTAGAATGTTCACAATACCTAAAGATAATATATACCAGTACATGAAGATAATAAATACCAACTAGTACCTAAAGTTAGTGATAAAAAAATATTTAAAATAATATTCCACCGTCACCATGCTTACAGTGGCAACGTGAATCACCCACATCTGACTGTGCTTTTTTTTTTGGGACTAGACCCGCCACACACTCCCACCACTGCTACTCCTGTAAGCCAGGATCTACAGTGGTGTCCAATGAAGACACCGAGGTTTGACCCTCGGCGAGTCCCGGGATAAAGTTAATTGTCTTGGAACCCGCACGAAATTAATCGAAAGATAAAAACAGGAGGAGTTGGAAGATAATTATCCACTTCCCTCCATTGCAAAGCGGGAGACAAAAAGATCTGGTAGAAAAATGTCCATCGAAGTAAGACTCTTACAGCTGGACTAATTCCAGGTGTAAGGCACCACGCAGAGTTTAAATACTAATTGGTCCTAAACATGTGAGCTGATTAAACTTATCTGACTGTGCTTACAAAATAGTGTAAGCAAGTACAACACACCGGGAATTTTCACTCTCGTTCGCTTAGTACAGTTAACCGGGTGCCCCGTTGTGCCAACGCCTAGCTGTAGACTGCTCGACTCCAATGCTATCGAGATGATTTAGATTACCACACGTACGAAAACTAGTAAAGCAAACTAGTGGAAAACAAGAACAAAGAAGTTAATCTTCTTGTATTAGTATAGTCGTATTTATAACTAGCTGTTGCCCGCGACTTCGTCCGCGTGGTATCTAACAAAGAAAACCGTTAACAACGGTCTGTTCGCCCATTCTAAGCCCGCGGGACGCATTGCAGCTTGTTGCTATCAAACTTAATCAGGCACTGCGCTGCAACATTGGTTTTAATTTTTTTCCGTGAGATGCTATTTTTTTTTCTAAAATAAAAGTAGCTTTAGTTACTCCTTGTTACATCAGCTATCTGCCAGTGAAAGTCCCATCAAAATCTGTTCAGCCATTTCAGAGATTAGCCGGAACAAACAAACAGACAGACAGACAGACGGACAGACAGACAAATTTTTTAAAAAATGTTGTTTTGGTATAGGTAACGTGTATACATCCAAATGCACTTAGTAAAAAGCGGTTATTTTAATATACCAACAGACACTCCAATTTTATTTATATGTATAGATTCTCGTATATAAATAAAATAAAAAAATAAGAGCACGGTGGGAACGATTTAATAATTTTTTTTATATTCATGATAGTCCAAATGAGGTTTGAAGAGATATAATAGTTAATCTTTTTCTTTCTTTTTTAATTAGTTATTGACCATTTTTTTTTATTTGTTACAGTGTAACTACCCTACTTTGCGATGTCTACATCATTTTCACGAAATAAAAGCAACTAATCTAATGACGACCTGATTAGCGCAGTTGGTAGTGGTCTCGGGTTCGAATCCTGGTAGGTACAAACTTTGAGTGATAAGCACGAATGTTTGTACCCGGTTCATGGTTTTTTTATATCTATATAAGCATTATATACTGAGTTCGACCTCAGTCCATTGTACGGTACTAATAATACAAGCGTTGCTTAGTGTGGGAGCGTATAGTTGGTGTTCGTTTGCCGATATTTTTATTATTATTCATCTGAATTAAATTTACACACTTTCCATTATTACACTAGCTGCGCCCGGCGGTGTTACCCGCGATAAAAAGTATGAAAAATTAAAACATCTATCCCACGGAAACCATGCATTTTACCGGGATAAAAAGTAGCCTATGTGCTATTCCAGACTATAATCTATCTCTGTGCCAAATTTCATCCAGATCCGTTCAGCCGTTCGGGCGTGAAAGAGTAACAAACATCTATCCATCCATCCATCCAAACTTTCACATTTATAATATTAGTATAGATATATAATATATATTATATATATATATATATATATATATATATATATAATATATATAAGTATAGATTAAATTGGGTGTAATTTATGACAATTTTCGTATAAATTTAAAAAGCATGTTAAAATATTCGTGGGAAAGGAGAATTATTTATCTAATCATAGTTAATTAATTACCGACATATCAATTATGCTTATTAGATATTGCTATGTATCTACGATTCTCACGACTATTCAATTAATTAAGGTAATTAACAAATGTTCACGTAAAATTAAATACTAAAATCCAGAACATAAATTTGTAACCGTTGTTTTCGTTGTATATCACCCAAGTTCTACATATTGGCATAGATAAATTACTTAGAAATATAGAGGTAGATTTTTTTAACTGACATTTAATTAGTCCATAATACACAAAACTATTAGGCAATGGATTAGTAAATTGGATTAATACATTTTTCGTGACAAAAAAAACTATTTTCGTGCTTTATTATTTAAATAATTGATATCTTTATGAAGTTAATTTAGCGGAAAAGGGAAGATCTTCCAGCCAAGCGGGTGGTATGCCTGGGGGACGGCCAATATGCCCCAACGGTTCATGTCGGGATCTTGTAGGAGTATACATTTTACGTACTCCGAAAACTCTAATAGTGCGTTTCAGGATTGTATGGAGAATTGCCAATTGTTCTGAATGTCGTCTGCAGCGCCATCTGTGTCTTTATGGCGAGGTTGAAGAGGTCGCTATAGTAACAACAAATTTTTATAAAATTTTGTCTATACAGTTTTATTTATCGTATTTTGTCGATGAATAAATACCATCACGCCTGAATTACCGAAGGGCTAGGCAGAGGTGCACTTCAGTGCGCCCTCATTTTGCAAATAGTATTGCGGTTCAAAAACCATAGTCCCCCATTTTGTTCATGCCTTCCCATTAATACGGTATACAAAGCTTATAAACATTGTTCATTTATCGCTAGTATTGTTACGACTTGAAAACTGGAGCAGATATCGCCTTTATAGTTTGTTTAAACGTTTCCATACAAAATCATATCAACAGTCCCAACTCTTGGAGATTCAATTTCATTGAATCGAAGCAGGAATGGCGGTTCTGAATATGCGTTCGAATTTACGATTGCTTCGTTGAATATTCGATTTTAGATTGGATAACTATAACAGTTGTAAAATAGTAACAGCAAACAAAAATAGTAACTATAATAATTAAGATAGAATATTAGACTGATTATTTTTGAAAATTAAATCAAAACAACTTTAAATGAATAAGTAGTATGTAAGACAATTAATATTGTTAGATATTTGAGGCAATTAAAATGGAAACACGTGAACAATTGAGGTAACTAATGATTTTTTCTCTCTCTCTCTTTATAGTTTCTTCGCTCACTTTATAGTTTCTATTCCAACGTATTTAGACGTTTTGTATGGAGAATTGAACAGCGCCTCTAGCGGGCAGTATTTAAAATATATATGTATAAACTTTCAATTCTAAATTGAATGTTTATACATATTGATGTAGACCACATCAATCGTACAAACATCTGTCCCTGTTAATATTAAAACTATATTATAGATTTTTAAATATTTTTGCTATCTTTATACCTTACCTTTTTCAACCATGTAATACGTCATCGGATGGTACATCCTTGGTTCACATATTGATTTCTTATATTTTTAAGGATTTTATATCTATTTTACGTTCCCGACGTTTCGGCTGCTTTACAGCAACCATGGTCACGGGAGGACTGAGGTGGTTGACGTCCTGGTGTCATAGTTTGAGACGGGGTACCCTCATATTTAATTGTTACTTGTAGTCCGATCTACGCAGAAAGTGCTCACAGTGTCTTGAAGTCTTGCAATGGTACGCTTGGTCTTGGATTTAATAATATTAATTACTGGATCCCAAGTCGGTGGTAGCACCCAGCCATCTTCCCTATTGAAATTAGGATGTATATATAGAAATAAAATCGCGATAAAATCCTTAAAATTTAGTTTCATTTCAATCTTTCGTTCACCTAAATTAGGTACTATACACAAACCCACTTAATACTGTCAATACCCACTTAATTCTCAATTAAAATAAACCTTGTCCCTTCAAACGTTATTGCATAACCAACATTGACAAGCATAATTTACATAACTTATCTCATCGGGTCCGCCATTCATCATCACGGGAATAATCAATCATTGGATTAGACTCCCACGTGGCGATGAGAAATGTCGTGGCCCTAATATAAAGCGATCGTCGTTAATGTTCAACGACCTTTTATTGTTTGAATGGGCTGTGTCTTGTTAGATTTATTATGGAGTTTTAATGACTCTAGGCTTTTTTACTAGGCACGGGTTTACTAGGTGCGGTGACGTTTGATTAATTATATTTATCGCACTTTGTGTTCCGAAACAATAAACAATGGGGAAGACTGGATATAAATTAAGAAAAATATTTTGCGAATGCACAAATTTGAAATGGAAACGAATATCGTCTGGAGTCCCATTGGATCCCGTTCCCATTTCTGACTTCACATTACATTCACATTAGTATATTTTATTTATATCCCCATCGAATCAAGGGAAGGCCCGTGCCCACCAGTGGGACATTAAAAAAGGCTGGTATTACATATATCTTATTTAGATTTATCCCCGAATGTATAGACTGCGCAAAGCAAAACTCGTGTGCGCAGTACTATATGACGTTTGATAAAGTTATAAAACGTCTATAAATTTGGGGGTTAATGTTAATATTGGGATATTACTACTTGTACATATTTGTAATTTGAGGTATGTTGGTAAGCTGTGGGCAAAGACTAAAATAAATACTTTCTATTATATACATAATGATAACAAATACACTAAAGAAGTGTAGGTTCAAGTCTAGTATACCCTGTAAAATATCTCTGTACAGTTACATACTTAATGTCAAAGTCAAAGTCATTTATTTGCGAATACAGGTGAATACAGGATGTTATGATGACAATATTTATACTTATACCGTACTCTACCTTATGGCATGCAAATATGGATTAGGGCTAAAATAAATTACAATTAAAATTAAAATGTTAGTCTTTAAAAATAAAAAATAAATTCATCATAAAAATTACATCAAAATTATTAAAATTAAAATTATGTCATCAGAAGTAAGTAGTAAGAATACATGATTATTAAAGTCTTATTATTTATAACATGTCATTAAAGTATTCCTGTACATTGTAATACATCTTATCTAGTAATATATTATGTTTAACACTCTTTTTAAACGTGTAAAAGCTATTTGATGCCTTTGATGTAATATAATGATCCCAGATAAATGATAATGTAATTAAGATGTACACTAAACGTCGAACGAAATTATCATTAAATTAACGACCTTTTGATTAACTTCATAAAAATATGCATTATTTTATTATAGCCATAGAGATGGAAATCCGAGACGTATTAATCGTAATAATAAAAAATAAACTCGGATATCGAAATCGTACAACTCATGAATAAGAAATAAAATATGAATAAATATATAATGAGTCCAACGATGGGCGTTATCTGGCCGTCTGTCAAGTTTTCACGTTATAAAAAACATTTTTTATTATGTTAAGCGATACAATCTGCTTATCTATACTAATCTATACTAATTATTATAAATGTGAAAGTTTGGATGGATGGATAGATGGATGGATGTTTGTTAGTCCTTCACGCCAGAACGGCTGAACGGATCTGGATGAAATTTGGCACGGAGATAGATTATAGTCTGGAATAGCACATAGGCTAATTTTTATCCCGGTAAAATGTATGGTTCCCGTGGGATAGATGTTTTAATTTTTCATACTTTTTGGCGCAGCTAGTATCTTTATAAATGATGATTTAACATTTCTGTGTCAAGATTTGAGATTTTAATTTTATTAGTTTTAAGGCATGGTGTACGTGGTTTCGTTACAAAAACTGATGTCATGGATTCAACTCATGATTCAAAACCCGAGTTGGAATTTCACGTTGTTCGTTTCATGAAAATTAGTCATTTCTTTTGTTATTTTCAAATTGTTTTCAGCATGAAATTATAATAGTAGTTTATCTCAACATAATTTAAACAACTTTTAAAATTTATTCAGATAAAAAAAAACATAATGTTGACCTAAAACTGCAATGTTCATAAAAACTCGATACTCTTGAGAGCGCATGTCAATCGCACGAGTCGGGTATCGCGCGGGGCGTTGTGTTGTGATCGCGTTGTTTACGATACATTGCGCGCTCATAAATCAATGATCTTCATGAATCAATGATTTTCAACATAAATGAATTCTATAATTTAATATAGACCTTTACTTGTTTTCGATATCATGCCTCTCACACCCTATATATACTGATTGTCACTCGATGACATTCAGTTTTTTACGCTTGACAGTCAAAAATCTAGTTTAGGAGCGTATATCAGATAGATTAATCACACAGCTATAAATATATCGTAACAATAGTGATCATGTCTATGATTTGAAAGCCAAGATATAAAACAAGCTATTATCGCATTAAAATATACATGATCATTTCTGTGACTAAAGTACTCACTTTATTTCAATGTAAAATACTCACATTCGAAAATCCTTCACAAACCTTCAAAACATCCTCCCGTTTTATTAATATACCTACACGAAATAATTAACCCTATTTATATGGTCATAACACTTATTTTATGTGTGTCAAACAAACATGGTTATCTTTTCCTGCCCATCACCAACCTATTGCAATTTCTTAAGACGTCAAAAAGAGATATCTTAAGTTTTCATTTTCACTTTTAACTAACCAATTTACACTTAAAAGGGTCCCCTCTACTTAAAATACGGTGCTGAGTGATAAACCAACCTTAAACCGCAACAAATAGAATTAACATTACAAGCGCGGCACTTTACAAAAAGCACATTTCACTTATCGACAAGTGAAATCTCAAAATCAATTTATAAACAATTTTACAAGAGCATTAGCAGCGCTAAATGCTGTTGTTGGTTTAGTTGCGTTTGCACATGGAAAACGTTTAAGCTCACACGAGCTGAGTTTATAGGCTTAGACGGTATTTTAACTTGTTGTTTTACATGAGGCGAACACACCAACTATACGGTCCCATACTAAGCAACGCTTGTATTATGGGTACCGTAGAATAAACCGAGGACGAGCATCCATGGCTGGGGTACAGATATTCTTGTTCACCCCCAAATTTTACCCCGATCCCGGGACGCCCGCCCAAGACAGCAGGGCCCCTACTAACTGAGATAATCTGATCTTCGAGCATTTCAAAGGTTTACAGTCATCAAAATGCATTGAACCTTTTCATTTATCATTTACACCGCGGTGTTTAGCAATTATATCGCTGCACGCAGGAGGCTTGGTCGTTCAATAAAATCCCGTTTATACACAATTTTAGAACGTTCACTAATCGCGATGGCCGTATGTATAAGTTATTACCGCGGCCATTGCGTTCAATGTAACCGCCATTTTCTCCTTTTCACTTTAATGAACTTAACAATTGTGGGGCCGAGACGAGGAGAGATACTAATGAGTCGGTAAAACTAGTTCAATGTGGGTGCAGACACGCGTTATTGAA
This sequence comes from Pheosia tremula, assembly GCA_905333125.1. Lineage (NCBI taxonomy): Eukaryota > Metazoa > Arthropoda > Insecta > Lepidoptera > Notodontidae > Pheosia > Pheosia tremula. Next base: position 8,539,205 of record HG995408.1, on the reverse strand, counting down.
CTGTAGAACTCATAAACTATCTTAACTAAATGGGACTACAATAATTTCCTTCTCTTTTTTTTATTACATTATAGGCAAGTATTTGATCTCGATCTCACCTGATGGTAAGTGATGATGAGATCTACGATGGAGCATACTTGCCTAGATAGGAAAGCGGCAGTAGATCGAGACACTACATTCACTAGGCACATGCAGCGCAGCTTATCTGACCCGCCATCCATGAATGGCAACACCGAACATCATGCCGGAACACGGCTAAGCCGCTTGGCGACATGGCTTTGTTCAGTGGGTGGTGACTAACCACGGCCGAAGCCTACCACCAGTACAGTTGTCACCTAGTTGGCACCACCCAGGGTAACGTATAGGGTATCTCGAGGGTATTTAATTCTCCTACGGACGAAGGTGACTCGACCCCAAAATGATTGCAAAAATAAATAAATCAAGCACTACCTTTAATAACCTTGAAGCGTTAAAAATCAAGGAACACTTTTAGGGTCCTTAGTAAAATTGTCACCCTTAATTTATGAGTCTGTGCTAATTCAAATCATCTTCTTCAAATCTTATCAACACCTGATCAGCGGTGTTGGTAGTGACCCTGCTTTCCGTGCTGAAGTCCCCGGATGAATCCTTGTAGGGACAAACTTTGTGTGATGAGCACGAATATTTGTATCCGAGTCATGGATGTTTAATATGTATATAAATATTATAAACTGAGTTCGCCCTCAGTCCATTGTACGGTACCCATAACACATGCGTTGCTTGGTGTGGGACCGTATAGTTGTTGTGTTCGTCTGGCGATATTATTATTATCTCGCATATGGATATGTAACTACAGGGTGCTTAACTACTGTGTGGTGTATGTAACTACAGGGTGCTTAAGTACTCAGTTTGAAATGAGTACTTTGACTCCTTAGAAATACTTCTTAGGAGCCAACGTACTCATTACACTTTTAATGAGTACCTTCACACTCATACAATTAATTAAGTAGTAGTATAATAAATGTTAATTATACAAAATATATTGGTCGGAACCGCTCGAATGGTGATGAAGGCGCATTTGCTTGATGAAGCAATTATCGGGAATCCATTAAACTTCGAAAATGATCGCTGGTACTAGGAATGGTTAGAGCTGAAAATTAACTGATACTATTAGTGGAACTTTTATAATGTATACGATGTAATTAAATTAATTATTGTGATATCGTGGATTTCAAAGCATTAAGTCCATAAGGCATTGATCTATAAGATTTTGTAGATTTTTTTTAAACGCTGTCCCAACGAACTTCGTACCGCCTAAGAATCAAATGTATGAGAAAATGTGTTTCACGTTTTAATGTTTTCTGCTATTCGGGGTGGTGTCAAACTCAAAAAATCAAAGATCGTAAAAATCGGCCAAGCCGTTGTTTTGTTATATTTGGCTGTATATATTTATACTTTTAGGGGTCGAGTCACCTTCGTCCGTAGGAGAATGAAGTACCCTCGAGATACCCTACACGTGACCCTGGGTGGTGCCAACTAGGTGATAACTCTACTGGTGGTAGGCTTCGGCCGTGGTTAGTCAAGCGGCCTAGCTGTGTTCCGGCATGATGTTCGGTGTTGCCATTCATGGATGGCGGGTCAGATCAGCTGCGCTGCATGTGCCTAGTGAATGTAGCGTCTCGATCTACTGCCGCCTTCGTACCTAGGCAAGTATGCTCCATCGTAGATCTCATCGTCACTTACCATCACATGAGATCGAGATCAAATACTTGCCTATAATGTATATAAAAAAAAAAATACTAGCTGAACTTTGTTTTATATATATGTACAAGATTAAGTTAGGCCAGTGTGTGTTTCCGGGAAGATAAGTTATATTCTCCTCTCGTTTTCAACACATGAATAGATATTATAAAGTACTATAAGTTTTCTATGCAGTTAATTGCTTAGTTATTATTTTGATTGGGACAATTTACTTGTATTCCAGCATGGAATCGTCCTATAACAAAAGGATAATTACTGCAAAAAAGTATTATGCTATTTCCAAGTAAATATTAATCCCCTTACAAACACATCAAGAGCGTGAACACAATAGATCATTAAAAATAAAAGTTACGAGAAAAGCTAATCAGACCACTGATCATGTTCCGCTTGCGGGGTGCGAGCCGCGCGGCACCCGGAGAAAACGAGATAGATAGTTGCAGGTTGCTTACGCTGGTTGGACAAGTCTATTATTGGACTTACCCATGTGCAGAAAAATACCGTTTTATTTGTTGCCATGCTGTATTATTGCAATTTAATAATAACTCGTTGTCATTCATATTTGTTGTCACCTATTATTCAACAACAATATTACTAATTCGGTTGAGTAATTTATTATAAGTCAAGTTCAACTCCGCACTGTGTGGTTCCGGAACATCAGTTCAGTGGAACACGGTGATCGTTTCGAGCGTTCAATCTGGTATGTAGTACATTGATATCGATGCAATAGATAAACAGACGCAGTTGAACGCGCTGTAAGTGTGCCACCTGCGCCTGCGCACACGTTCAGTGAGCCAACGAAAGCGACAACTGACACGGTTTGTGTTGCCACCCAATGAGGTAAAATTATACTTAACTGTAATTTTCATGTATAATTACTAATACATATTGATAATTCATAAAATTAAGTTAAGGCCTGATTTGTTATAAAGCATTAATAATAAAAATATTTCTTATTTTTTTTTTTTTTTTTATTATATTATAGGCAATTATTTGATCTCGATCTCACCTGATGGTAAGTGATGATGAGATCTACGATGGAGCATACTTGCCTAGGTAGGAAGGCGGCAGTAGATCGAGACGCTACATTCACAAGGCACATGCAGCGCAGCTGATCTGACCCGCCATCCATGATTAGAAAATAGAATTAGAAAATAGGTGTATAACTTAGCGATTTTTAATATAGCATAGTGAATTACCGACCAACGCTATTTATTCAAATAGTACTAATCGCTAATTCACTTGATGATCAAATGATCCAAAGAAAATAACCTACATTTCAATTACGACCCGATTAGCACAATTGATAGTGACTCTGCTTTCAGTACAGAGGGTTCCGGGTTCGAATCCTGGTAGAGTCAAACTTTGCGATGAACATAGTTATATTATACGAATAAATATGTATACTGGATTGACCTGAGCCCATTGTATGCTTGCCATAATACAAGCATTGCTATGTTTGGGACCGGACAGTTGGTGTGTTTGTCTGGCGATAATTTACTGAAATAAATTATAATATTACTGAATATTTTTACTATTAATTGTTGGTAGAAACTAATTAAAAACTTTTTATCATTTTTGTGATTAGCTCTTACATATTAACATTTTTAAAAGGGACTTAAACAAGCGGGTGAATATGGGAGGGATAATAAGCCTACGTGAGGGGTCACGTGAAAGGGTTCTGTGTATATTTTATAAGCCCCGGGTTCTCATTATAAATATTAATACATTCTATTTATTAAAAGCATTTATTCCATCTAACACAAGACCCCGAAGATTAAATTGTTACACAGAGGGAAGGCTCAATAAAATAATCAAATAACTCTAGGGGTCCATACGAGCATTACAATAATACTACAAACTTAAATAATGTATGCTCAAAAAACATTGAGATATACAGAGTTATTCGGAAACGGTCTAATAACATTTGAACCACTTCTTTAGCGCATTGTAATTATGATGTGAAAACGGAATTTCAATTCAAAAATTTGTTCCCAGGAAAATGACAAATGTGAGCAAATAAAAAGTATATCATAATTCTGACTTATCTGATAACTGGCTGTTACCCGCGACTTCGTCCGCGTGGTATTTAACAAAAATCGAATGATGTCGCGGGTAACAGCTAGTCTAAAATAAAAGTAGCCTAAGTTACTCCTTGTTATATGAGCTATCTGGCAGTGAAAGTCCCGTCAAAACCGGTCCAGCCATTTAAGAGATTAGCCGGAACAAACAGACAGACGGACAAAAATTGTAAAAAAAAATGTTTTGGTATATGTACCGTGTATACATCCAAATGCACTTAGTAAAAAGCGGTTATTTTAATATTACAAACAGACACTCCAATTTTATTTATTTGTATAGATGATAAAAAATGCGCTGAAAATGCGCTGAAGAAAAGGTTAGTATACTCTTTTGGAATCACTTTGTATAAATAGGTAACGTAGCGTCGCTGTCACACGGCAGAAACGCTTCCATAAAGAAAAGGGGCTGCAACCACGAACCTTATGAGGAAAAGCCCGACCGCAATGCTTCACAATGAAGATAACATGTGCAGGTACATTTGCTAAAATGCTAGCTGTAATGACGGTCGCGTTACCTGGCTCATTTCTTCCAAACGAGGTAATGCGTTTGAGCTACATGTTTGTGCTATGCTACATGTGTTGGTGAGATTGTTTGCACATCACGGAACGGAAGAGCTGATGTTTAATTAAATCCAAAACCAAGCGCACCGTTGCAAGACCTCAAGACACTGTAAGGCCATTCTGGATCGGACCGCAAACAACAACTAAATATGAGGGAACCCAATTTCCAACTATGACATTAGGATGTCTAACAGGTCAGTCCTCCCGTGACCATGGTTGCTGTAAAGCAGCCGAAACGTCGGGAGCGTAAAATACAAAATAAGTGAGAAAAAAAATCCTTAAAATTTGTTTTATTTTAATGTGTAGTATTCGCGTGAATATAAGAAATCAATATGAGTATTGCGTAATTTTGCAGAAAAGACATAATTTTCTAAAGACGGTTCCCAGCTTTATAATTGTTCGCTGGAACTCTCTTGTAGGGAATATTTGAACATTCCTACATCATAAATGATTGCACATGGTAAATGAATGAATAAATGGTGCCTCAGTATCTCCTTTCTCTTTCTATATGTTTTGTAGTAAAGCCCTTCTAACGTTCTTAGCTGCTCTCTACACATTACCACCTAGAGATGTCGTGGAGATAATCATGAAATGTTCCCAACGGCTATCGGCACTGATGATCAGTGAAACTACAACACGCGCCGATAAATAAGCAATCGTAATTTAGAAAGAGATTGCTGTTTTTGTATAGGCTTTTCTCTTTCCAACATGTATGGATCTCCCGTACATTTGATTTATAAACCAGATGCGGTATGTCTAGAAGCGGCTATTAATGTAATGGGTTAAGGTGACAGAGGCCAAAGTTTGAGTTATTGATGCTGAGGAAATATGTGCTGTATAGTCAGTGTATGAGACTTTATATTTAAATGAAACATAATTTTGTCTTCTTATTTAGTTTATTCCACACTCATACAGCCAGGTCCGGGAAGGTATAAGCCACGAGATAGGTGCATATAATAGCCAATACTAAGAATGCATTAGTCTTAAAACGTAAGCCGTTTCTATGTAACTATTTTCCGCGATCGCGCTATCCCAACGCGACTGTCCGGTTGAGATTTCACCTCCAATCCAGTACGTGTTAGTGATGTTTGGAAAACATCGATAAATGCTCGCGATATTTTCCGTAAGCATGATCGCTACGAAATCGTAGTACCTACCTATTCGATCCATAATATGAATGCTTTCAAGGCATCTATAAAAAGACTGGGCCCAAAATTTATAGACGTTTTTTACCTTTATCGAACGTCATATAGTAATGCGCAAAGCAAAACTCTTGTGCGCAGTACTAAATAATGTTTGATAAACTTATCGAAAGTAAATAAATTTAGGGATTTGTATATGAAACTGTACCAATACATCATATATACAGTGACGACTCGATTAGGATAGCATGGTTGGTTTCAGTACCAAGGGTCACGGTTCATTCCAGTAAGAGCAATCTAAGTCATGAAATATTAATTCAGCAAGTATTATAAACTGTAGTCTACCCCAGTCTATTGCACAGTATTCATAATACAAGAGCTGCTTAGCTTGGTACATACATACAGTCAATGTGTTTGTCGGGCGATATATGAAAGAATTCTATCGATATCGATAACTCATCCCACCCCTAGTCTCAATATCATTCATCTCGTCTCCCCAGACGAGACGGCGCGTTTCTGCTTCTCGTTTACTGTGTATTGGTATTATTTTCTAATCAGTAGAGGCAGCCAATCACAGTCCCCGATTATTAAAATCCAAGTTGTACACTGATTTGTTACGACCCATGCGATATAAATTACTTACTTTAGAGTTTATAGTGTGTCGTTTTCCATTTATCGATAAGATCTAAGGTATTACTTGCACGCATAATTTGATTTAAACCCTACTAATTGTAGGTATGAAAGACAGACGTTTTATTTTATAGGTTAACTGTAAACCAAATGCAGTGGTTTGCAATACATTTACGATTTAGAGTAGCGCCTTCGATGACGATGAAATTCCTCTACATATTATTACATAAAACAAAGAGCAGAATAAAAATAGAGCTAAACATGATGAGGTTGGTTGTCGTGCTAAACTATAAATAGTATCAGAATCAGAATATTTTTATTCATGTTAACCATCATGTACCGTATACTTATGAATCGTCAAAATAGTTACAAAATGCTAAACTACAACTTTACCACCCGTATGGAATGCCGTTCCTATGAAGAAGAACGGGCGAGAAACACCATGTTTGCTCTTTTTAAAAACATACCATTTTTGAGCAGTACATTGTTATGGGTATGTGAGAACAATGTAGGAACTGCTAGGCAGACTTTAGCAGCTGGTCAAAAAAAATTTACTAACTCTTACAGATACTAAGATAGCTACGTTTATGGCTCAAAACTGTGGCGATATTTTTGCACGAATCTATTATTGTATATATTCCGTGATCATAATGAAGAGCTCACCACGAAATGGAGTTACGAGACTCCTAATACGGTGGAGACTTTTTGAGTCGATGAAATTACATTCTGGTGGTTGTACTAGTATATCTCGATAAGAATAACAGCTCGTTGCGGCCCACACTACGCCCGTTGTGCACGAAATACACCATTGCACTATCACGCTCTTACCTCAAAAGGGTCACACGTCAATCGTGCGTGTATGTGATCTCATCACGTGATTGTTTGAAAGTGAAACCGTATATGGTTTCACTTACGTTTTGAATATATGACGTCGCGTCGCTTTGATGGTTGTTTATTTATTTTTAACCGACTTCAAAAAAAAGGAGGAGGTTCTCAATTCGGTTGTATGTTTTTTTTTTAATTTGACAATAAGGTATTTGATATTTATGATGCTCTAGAACCTCAGTGTGTTTACTTAGTTACCGTTTTATGCATTTTTCTCTGGTAGTGATTGCGCCACTTTGAGCCCGTGTTTGTACGTAAAAATCATTGTGCTTGAGGTACAGTACCTCAACTGTAATACATTTTCATGTTTTTTGCATAATAAACAGTAAATTAGATTCTTCAGTAAAATAAAATTATTTACACATTAACTAGTTTCGGGATGAATGATGAAAATTAAATATGTTGGTCAAGTTTTAAACGAATACAACTCAGGTTGAAATAAAACGAATTTTACGGATTTGATCGCGTTTATTCCATGTTTTCTTACGTTCCCTAAACTAACTCAGGATACTTTATAAAAAAATATGCCAAGCATTAATTCGTCAAAATTACAAGGAAAATCTCCACGAAGATTTCAAAGGAAGACTGTCACCATACTTGGCCGGATTCTGTGAGATATTTGCATAATCTTCATAAGCGCTGTATAATTTACGGGGCAACACATTTTCTCGGGCTTTCCTTACTACGCAGGTCGCCTTACCAAATTAAGTCTATGCCTCATCACACTTTATCTTGTATCTCTTTAGTCACCTTCATGCGAAAATTTAACCTTATTTGACTTTGTTACATTTTTATGAGATTTTTCAGATATTAGTTGTTTTTTTTATGTAGATATAGCCCTCCTCATGGGTTGCGATACGGGATGCTGCATTCCAAGTAAAAAATACCAGATAATTTGTATTACTTTCAACGGAGCTCATATGTTTTCACTTTGGAAACTAACCCCAGTCCCTCTAACATATCTAAGCGGTTCGCGGTAATTGCACATTACTGCAGCCAGCTACTGGCAAGTATGTACTGCGCCTGACCACAATCCGCTTCTAACTTAAACGAAGATTTTAACTAGTGTTGCCATGAAGTCAATTATACTTGAGGGGGTAAAAGGTATACTTGACCTGGAATCTGGACATGTTTAGCGTAGCGTATTACTGTGTGATGTGTGAAATTGGATGTCAATTAAAAAACAATTGTTTGCAAGAATTGTCATTTTGTTGAGAACGAAATTGATTCTCAAAATCGACACATCAAATTCTGAGTTCTTTCTTATTTTTTTTATTCTAGGTAGCAATCCATAGTTTAAAAAGGTAACGTTGGCTAATAGAAGACTTGCAAAATCTTACAAGCAGAGCCTTGACAATCCAGGTTCTACTGCCTACTTTGCGACGATCCTTTATCATATTATAAAACTCAAAATCATTTTTATAGACCATTCAACTACCTTGTATAAAATAACACACCTGTCCCTAACCATAGTGTGGGCCATTAAAAGCGCGGCGACATTATCCGCGGATTTACGACACTCCGATTATCACACCGATAAGGACCCGCGAACGAGCGGGCTATAAACCGCCTTTGTTGCCCCACCGTGACAGGCGTTAAAAGATTTTAAGGCATCGTTTGATGAACCCTAAAGTTTAAGTGTTAGCTGCTTGTTAATCAACTAGGTATACAAAAAATATTTTCTCCTACCTCATTGGATTTTTTTTTATATTACATTATAGGCAAGTATTTGATCTCGATCTCACCTGATGGTAAGTGACGATGAGATCAACGATAGAGCATACTTGCCTAGGTAGGAAGGCGGCAGTAGATCGAGACGCTACATTCACTAGGCACATGCAGCGCAGCTGATCTGACCCGCCATCCATGAATGGCAACGCCGAACATCATGCCGGAACACGGCTAGGCCGCTTGGCGACATGGCTTTGTTCAGTGGGTGGTGACTAACCACGGCCGAAGCCTACCACCAGTAGAGTTGTCACCTGGTTCTTAATGTAAAGGATTCCTCGGACACATTTGTAAATATTTCCGCCAACGATGACTAACAGGAAAAACATAAAATTTAAAGAAGTACAACACTAAAAAAAAGTAACATAAAGACGTTTGGTAGGCAATGTTTAATTAAATATAAAGTGTAAATTTCTTATTCCAGCTAAAATGTGGGCAGCTTTATAAAACAGTATGAAATAGATAAATAATACTTTCAAACAGCCTGTGATGTATCGCCTTCAAAGAAAAATGTGCCTAACTTTATCTTGGAAAGTAATCAAAAGTGTCTCAGATACCGCTTACATAAGAATAAGTTATCCAAGCAGGCTTTTCGCAATTTGTCAAGTTATAATTGTTAGTGTACCACTATCACATCTCAAAAGTAGCATTTGCTAAATACTCAAACCCGATAATTTCAGAATTAAAAGTATTCGCTAACATGAAAAGATGAATGTCTCGAAACGAGCCAACGTAAGGAATCAAGAACTTCAAATTCATGGACAAAAATGTAATCTATATCCTAATGTTAATGTAACGTCGTCGAGAAATAATGCTGTCGCTGTCATTCTTATTAATAAAACCTGTAGTGTGTGATGGAACACGCATATAACGTAACGCTACGTACAAAGACCGTACTTGAGCCACTGACCGCTGATTCACAACCTTAAACGTCTTCGACGATTCGCTTTTGCAACTTGCATTATACAATATTTTCGTAGTAAACACTCGTGTTCGAGTCAATACGTTCGGTTATGTAGTCGTATAATATATTTAATTCGGTTATATACGAATAACTCTGAAACATGTCTGTGATACGTAAATAATTCCAATTGAATCTTTTCGGTTGCGTTTCGAAAAGTAAAATTCGCTTGTTGCGTTTCCCATGCGACTTCTAGGTTGGAAAGTATTGTATGCATCATTTATTTCTACAGAAAGTTTCCAGTACGTCCGAAGGTGGAATAAAGGTCTGACAGTGAAAACTGTACCTAAGTTATAGTAATTAAGGCTTAATTTATTTCTCAAGCCGTTTTTATTTGTGCAAGCAATTAAATGAGTCAAAGGATAGTGTCTTATGATAGAAGGTATTTTATTGTTATATATATGGTGTTGCATGCACAAAATATGGTATCGAATGAAAATGTGAAATTTACAAATATTTTAAATAAAAACAAAACAATAAAATAGACAAAATTAAGTCAACCAAAATAAGTTACATACGGAACTAGTCCCAGTTAAGTGAATAGTTGCCGTTACGTTGTACCGCACCGCAAACGCAGCTGCGACGCAATATTGTCGTTGCGATTGCGATGCGTTTAAAAATCTTGACTTATTGAAAACGGCGTAGAATCATCAAAAGATTAATAATTTATCATTATGTTCGCTCAAACGATAACTAGTTAGATCATAAATACAATATTATAGTACTTATAAATTCTACAATCTGTATTATTCCATGCAATAACACATCATCGTTTCATTAAAATTTATTTCTTACATAAAATTAATAACCAGTCACCAAAGTTTACTTAGGATTACATTCGTGATTTTTAGGGCGACGAAGCTAATTCTGTGTCATAATATTCTCTTTTTTTCTACTAAAATTATATCGTCAGCAATAAGTCTAGACCCCCAACGTGTGGCAAGAAATAGTGCACAAGATGGATGCTCACTGTAAAATAGCTCACCGTTGCCCGCCCTGGGCGCAGGGCGGGCGGGCGCCGACAGCGCGAGCAGCGCAAGCGCCCACCACCATGTCATCACAACCACACCTGTAGAAAGAGAAGCAGTTATTAGGACCATAAAAATGAAAAAAAAGTTTTTTTTTTCTTACTTTTTAAAATACATATTATAAACTGGCTAATTAGAAACTCTTATTGAAATAAAACTAATTTTAAGGATTTTATCGCGTTTATATTTTCATTTAAACCATGGTTGCTGTAAAGCAGCCAAAACGTCGGAAACGTGAAATCAAAATATAAACGCGATAAAATCCGAAAAATAAGTTTTATTTTAATGTGTAGCATTCGCGTTAATATAAGAAATCAATGTAGAAACTCTTATTTTAAACTAGGCGGAATCTGGAGTGAATATTATGTTGTTTGCATATTATGTTACTCATTTAGTTCTTACATTCAAAAAGTGTACACGAATCATGTTACGTTTTTACTTTTGGTAATTCAAAAAGAAACGACAATGTTGCCATTAACGATAACTTATTCGCAAATATTGCCACAGTGAAAATTAACAGCAACATAATTCATAACATAATAAGGCCGCGGGCAGTTAAACCTTTATACCCAGTTGTACATATTTTTGCTGGCCTACTTTTGATACGGTCGGGGCTATTAAAGTCGCTCCGGCCGATAACGCTTGGAAAGCACTCCGCTCTTTAATATTTATGAACGCTGTTACTGTAATAAATTTATATTATTAGTGAAATATGAGTTGGGCTTAAGGAAGGATTGAGACGTTTTATTGCCGACAATGAGTGCATCTACCCTACAATGTTGAAATATTGTGATATAAATTAGTTTAGCGCGTAAACTGGACTTTAGTTCGTAAGACTCAATATTGATAATAAGTTTTTAAGATTCATGACTATGATTGACTATGGTTAGCCATAGTCAAGAAACACACGTAAATTCACAGAAAAGTGTAATTTATTTACAATAGCATTACAAAGTACTTTCCTTGTGAAGATGCTTTGTAATACCGTATTGTAAATGGATTAAAGCTTGTGTAAAGTGAAAGGAAGTAGTCTTTTTCGTGTCATAGTTCGTATTACCTAAATATTGTCTGTAAAAAGTCGTGTTAGTTACACCATTTATAACTCGAGAACGGGTGGGCCGAATTTTATGATCTTTGTCTTTTTTAATTTGTCTTCGTTCCGAATAGCAGAATAACTATTTAAACACGGGAAAATTTCACTAACCTAATTTAATTTTAAGGCGGTAAGATGTTCGCCGGGACGGCTAGTTAATTATAAAAAGGAAAATAGTAATATTTATTTTTGATGACTCGATCGGCACAGTTAATAGTGACCGTAGTTTGTACCGAGGGTCCCGGGTTCGAGTGCTGGAATGCGATGAGCACGATATTTTTTCCCGAAACATAGATATGTAATTATAATACTAGTAGTAAATACATACCGGGATGCCCGGTCCATTGTACGATACCCATAACACAAGCGTTGCTTAGCTTGGGACCGTACAGTTTTCTGGCGATGTTTATTATTTCCCCAGAGAATATAACTTTAAGGAAAGCTTAGGCGAAGTCAAGCCCGAACAATACATCGTTTCGCGTTCCTGAAACTTCAAAAATTGCTTTCAGAACTCATAACGTTACCTTCATCCCTCGTCATACGTGTTTGTCATCAACAAGTTGAAAAACCTTCTTGCAACTGTGGAGTGAGCTTCTTGGGCGGAACATGCGACTTAGATCTAAGTTGAAATCTCCAAAATATCTAAAATGAGTACCTAGTGGATTGTAATTATAATTGATTGTATATCAATGAGGAGGCTGGGGGCTGATATGCCTACTTCAGACACCAGTCTAGCCTAGCCTAGCAAATTCTAAACCTACCAAGATTTTAATATGTTATTTACTTTATATCGTTTTGTGAGGAGAAATACATTTATTTTTATCATAAATTCTAAGTCAAGGTCAAATCGTTTATTTCGTATGGGCCTACGTGGGTACTTACAAATTGTCACTGACATTGTTTTTTCATAACTCTACAACCGGATCGGAACGCGACATCAACTGAGAAGATCCGGCGAGAAACTCGGCGGGCTTGTCTTTTTTAAAGCCATTATTTTTACAAAAATAAGCTCGTGTGTTGCCATGCGAGGCTACACTTTGACATCATAAATCTTGATATTTGATTCCTTATTATACATATTAGTAAACAGTAGAATCGTTGAAAAGTTAAACAAACTTTATAACTTGAAGGTGATGCATGTAGATATTTCCAAGTCTTAAAATCCAAAGAATACCGGTAAATGATTCCGTGATCAGATATATAGATTTTACGAGCAGCCGGCGGATAACTAGAAACTATTTCCTCGTTTCGTTATAAGATTCATAGGCACTTAAGCTTAGGGCCATTAAGTGAAAAATTGTATAACAAGTTAGCGGGAGCGATTAATTTGTTTTCAAGACCTATACATAAAATGAAATAGTCCTTTTGGTGCATATACAAGCTTAAAATAATCATAGTTCACATTATTACCTACACGTTAAAGCACATATTGGTCTGTCAGGATTTATTTTATCATTCATATCATATGATATTATATCATATCAATCATATCTTTTATCATGGCTGAATAGGCTCATCTATGAAGCTTCTTATCTTAATATGGTGTTACAAATAAATAAAATTGGAGTGTCTGTTTGTAATATTAAAATAACAGCTTTTTACTAAGTGCATTTGGATGTATACACGGTACATATACTAAAACAACATTTTTTACAATTTTTGTCTGTCTGTTCGTCCGTTTGTTTCGCCTAATCTCTGAAATGGCTGGGCCGATTTTGACAGGACTTTCACTAGCAGATAGCTGATGCAACAAGGAGTAGTTAGGCTACTTTTCCTTTGGAAAAACTTTTTTGTTAAATACCACGCGGACGAAGTCGCGGGAGCAGCTAGTATATTATATAATTGTTTCAACGACTTGTATCAATAATTATAAGCAACATTTAAGATTAAATTAACATTACAAGCGCCATTGTTCGCACAATAAATCAAAATGGAACATTGTTGCGCGTTCATTGTAATTCAAATTCTCTCATATTTAATGTTTAATGTGCTCTTTATCTGCAAAGAATAGGGTATGCCCGCAACCTGTCACGACTTACGAATAAATCATTGATCATATTACTTAATACCAATTGTGTTGGTAACAAACGATGGTAAGGTATTGGTACCATTTAAAACAAAGCAATTGCTAAATATTCATAGCTGGAAGCTGCACCTAATTTACACTTTAATAAAGTGATATTTATTATTGGTGTGTTGAAAAGTCAACCTTAATAAATCGTAACATTAATCAGGTATCAGAATGCACTCAGCAAATCCCCATCACCATCGGCCGGCAGGGTGTCCAAAACGCTGGCAGCATTGCCAGGTCGCAAGACGTTATGAAAGCTCTTTGAAAATCCGATAGGCACACGGTCTCCGAGGACCCAATGTCTCTACCCTGAACGCCTCAACTATGAACCCTGCACTTAGAAAACCATATTCGCGACGTTCGAGGCATTCTGTAGAGAAAGAAGTCCCGTCAGCTCCAGTGGAAGTCTCTGGAAGATGTGATGCGGTAAGAAGGAAACCATATTCGCGGCGTTTGAGGCATTTTCTAGAGAAAGAAGTCTCGTCAGCCCCAGCCGAAGTCTTCGGAAGATGGAACGGCGCAAGAGTATTAATACAAGTTGCATCCCATACTAGTGACCGCCTCATTGATTATGAGACACGAGTCATAGAAGAGTAGCTTTTAACGTCCAAACTAGACTAACCTAAACTTATATGTCTGAAATTAGATAAGCAATCTTCGACGTCAAAAACTCAGACTAACCGAGCCATTACTTTATCAAACAGAACGGAATATTCTGTTCGACGACGTTAACAACTTTTACTTTAATCGCTAGTTTTCTAGCCGCACGCCACTACACATCCCGTAAACTGATTTTTCTGTCAATTAGACTTTTATTGGAAGAGAGAGTTTGATCGCAGGAGGGACTCTAAGAGGCCTTAGAGCCCGCGATAGTATATAAATTCACCCTTTTTTCAAACCAGTTTTTTTTTTATTTAAAAATATTTGTAAAAAGATCTCATATATAAAAAAAACTTTTTAACAAAAAAAAACCGTCTTCAAAATACTAAAAAGCAAAAAAATTATCCAATCTTGAAATTTAACAAAATCAAATATTTAAGGAATGTGAAGTCGGTGCCAAACAAACGAAAAAAATATACAACCGAATTGAGAACATCCTCCTTTGTGAAGTCGGTTAAACATAACATCAATCCAATCATTGACGTGTTATATGATTCAGATTTTAGTTTGTATTTTTCTATGTTTTTTTCATTCACATTGTTATTAAAACACACTATTATTATGAAAAAAATATTTATAATGACTGCCTAATTGAAAATTGATTTGAGCTTTCGCTGCGCGCTTTTATAGCATATTTTAAAAATATTAATTTTCATCATGTCAATGTTAAATATTTTATTTACTATAAATTATATACCCAGCTCCTAATTCCAGCTACAGATTTTTTAAACCGTCAAATCAACAAAAGCATCTTTAGCTATCTCGCATCCAGCTCTAACAAGACAATGATTAATGGTCACACAAACAGCGCGGCGCCGGGCGTGCCGTATCTCCAAACCATTACACACGTCAATCAAGTGAAATTGTACTTTCATTGGAAAACAAACTGGAAAATCGGAAGCGTATCGTATAAACGTTTACCATGACATGCGTGATCGTGCAATTAGAGCTGGACGTATAGTGCTAAATTGTCTACACTTATTTCATTATAAATAGAGTTCTATTCTCCATGACAGTGGCGTAGATACCGTAGGACTAGGCGGGGCAGTGCCCCGGGCCCCCAAGCTCAAGGCGGCCTCTCAGCCTCCATGAACAATACTCGAAAAAGTTATATAATAATCCTAGTTACAGAATTTTCGACTTTTAACATTTTGGAAAATATTCGAATGACTCGAACTGAAATCAAAAACAAATCTCCCATCTCCTAAATTGGAAGTGCGGTTAAATATGGTCTGCTACACACATCATACTTAGAAGTAGTAGCTTTGCTTAGTTATGCTTTACAGTGGGCGATAGGGAGCTGATGATTAAGTAGTTTTGCAACATTAAATAATTTAGTTTGAATTGATCTATATATGGGGCCCCTATTTCATTTTTGCCCGGGGCCCTCGGTTACATAGCTACGCCACTGCTTCATGACTGGTTTCGCTTTAACAGTTGATTGCGGGTTGGCACGGCAGTGTTATGGATAAAGGGGTCGTGAAAGAGAATTCATGTTACTCAAAGTCTAGGTTGTAGTCTTATCAAGACTTTGAGCAACACTGAAGAGATATCAGCTGTTTTTATACTTATTTAATATTCTAGTATGATGTAATGTTAGTATCATTTGGTATTCCAGAACTACGATCATTATAATTAATATCGGGCACATGCTATAATTTCGTCTAAAAACGTGCGGTAAAATAAAAAATTATGTCAAATATACATTTTTATGCGCTGAGCAATGACGTGTAAAAAGAGTACCTACAGCTTATATTAGTTGTATATATTCGGTAACGTAGGTAAGTTATTTGACAGTTTTAATAATTGGTCTAGTACGGCAACATTAAAAACAATGTTCAGTGAATTTGACAGAATAAAATAAAATTGTATAAGCAGCAATGAAACTTAAATTAAGCTTCGAGTTTACTTTAAAATGCACAAATGCTCCGCAATAACTTTTGTAAGCACAAAGTCTGACAAAGTACTGAGACGTGAATTCAATATCAAGATGTCTGCAGATGCAGATGTTTCGTTCAGAATTTCAAATTTGAATGCAGAAGTTTCAATAAATAAATATTCATTGAAATACAAAACGGTTCGCGCTATGAAATAAACAAAGGATTCGTCTGAAAATATATTAAACTCGAGAGAGAACAACAACGTTGCTTAGGTAACGTAAACTGTACGATCTAATAATTCAGTCTTTGGAATATATAATAGACTTTTATGTAGTATAATAGCATTAGTGAAATGCTGAAATATATAGTTTTATGTCAATCAAAAGCAAATAAAAACTAAAAATTATCGCACTCCAAAAATGATACCGAACACGTGAACAGCCAAGAAATCTATACACATAAATAAAATTGGAGTGTCTGTTTGTAATATTAAAATTACCGCTTTTTACTAAGTGCATTTGGATGTATACACGGTACCTATACCAAAACCAACCTTTTTAAAAAAATGGTCTGTCTGTCTGTCTGTTTGTTCCTGGTAATCTCTCAAATGGCTGGACCGATTTTGACGGGAATTTCACTGGCAGATAGCTGATGTAACAAGGAGTAACTTAGGCTAATAAAAAAATAGGATCTCTCGAAAAAAAGTTAAAACCAATGTTGCAGCGCTGCGCCTGATTAAGTTTGATAGCAACAATCTGCAATGCGTCCCGCGGGATCTGAACGCGCGAGCAGGCTGTTGCTAACGGTTGAGTCTTTGTTAAATACCACGCGGACGAAGTTGCGGGTGACAGCTAGTTAATAATAAAAACACACATGCTACAAAAATCACTGCATCACGTCTGACCTAAGGGTATTAACGATCATGACAGTACCTTAACATGCTTTCTTCGAAATCGTCATAATATGTTTTGACAAGTAAATTTGCTCGGGTACTACAAGCCCACGCTTTCTCGTCTTGCAAAGATTGACTGCTATGTATCAATGGCGCGCAACCGTTACTTTCGCCTGATGTGCTGACAATCGGTTTTGTTTGACGGCTTATCTTCTCTTGACGCGGTAACAAGGTTCGATGATGTGATGGAAAATGTTATTTCAATTATATTATAAACTAGCAGCGCCCCGCGGTGTTACCCGCGATTAAAAAGTATATAGATAAAAAGTAGCCTATGTGCTATTCCAGACTTTAATCTATCTGTGTGCCAAATTTCATCCAGATCAGTTCAGTCGTTCTGGCGTGATTGATTAACAAACATCCATCCATCCAAACTTTGACATTTATAATATTAGTGGGATTGGCGATGGTATTTTAATGGTGAGAATAATGACGTTGGTTTAATTTATTTATGTTAGTTTAATATGATTTGACAGATTTCTTCATTGTTACAATTTGCCAATATCAATTGCAATAAAGTTGTCATTAATAGTAAATTTGGAAGTGATATGTTAAAAAATATGTAATATGAATTTTTGCAAATACATTATAACTACATTAGCATTTGAAATGATTAATGCACCTCACGTGAAAGTTATTCAATTATACGACGATTGCATCAACATGTTTGAGTTCAAAATTATATTCAATTGATAACAAAATAAATGAAAGTCGTATAGCTGAAAAATTATTCCGATTTGTTAACGTTGCTTAAAGAAATATTATTTGAATAAATAAGGAAGTAAGGCAACGAAAACAAACCAGTAAGTAGATGTAACAAAATGGAAGAGTAAGCAAGATACACGACTTGTCTACAACAATTGGTCCCAGTTGCCTACAAGATATTACTCGCAGAAACATTGGGGCGAATAGGAAGAGCTGATTCCGAGGAACGATCGAAACGACTTGACCTACATTCGTAAAACAATTTGCACTTTTGCAGGTCACGAGGTGTATAGATTTATGTGGTCCCCAAGATGGCATTTTTAGACCATTCTAGTCAAACCTAGAAGCATATACATTTATAATATTGTGTTGTTTTACGACTAAGCATTTCAAACTCAGTTTTGAACTGCTAACTCAAAAGATATGAAACGCCACTGGCCACAGGCTACACACACTAGCCACCTAACCAAATAAGAAGAAAACCCTGGTCGGACGATCAATCATCCAAAGAGGTAGGTATTTAAAACATCCGTGATAGTATCCTTAACGACCTCGCCAAACCTTTGTATAAAATCAGAATTCCTGCAAATAGGTCTACAAATAAGGAATTACGTCAACTTTGTAGAATGATAAAACGAGCCATTTGTGTATTAATTTTAAATAATCGATTTGACACGTGGCTATAATTTTGAATGTTGATTTTGATGGATGGATGTTTTTTATTCAATCATGCCAGAACGGCTGAACAGAACTGGATGAAATTTGGCACAGAGATAGATTATAGTCTGAAATAGCACATAGGCTACTTTTTATCCCGGAGAAATGCACGGTTCCTATGGGATAGACATACTTTTTAATCGCGGGTAACACCGCGGGGCGCAGCTAGTCGATAATGTAATCACAACACATTGATTGTGTCACATGGAACATAATGAAATGTCACACTCAATATGCATGTATGCTACACACGATCACAAAAAATATCAACAAACCGTTCTGTAGTACATTTATCGTGTGAAGTGAGCCACATTCAGTATGCAGCAAAAAGTTGATATAGTTAGCTAATTATCGACGCAGACATAATCGTTAGCTATTAACTTCTCGACGAGTTTTCCATGTAAACCGGTACAGGTTCTCCATGTGGGTTAATGGTACAATTATGTCCATTTTTATAAGAAAAGGGAGCCGACTAATGCTGATGGTAATGATCATTGATACATGGGAATGAAAGTTAAGGAACAAATAAACTGTCTAAATTTAAAAGTATATATAAATCTACTAGCTGCGCCCGGCGGTGTTACCCGCGATAAAAAGTATGTAAAATTAAAACATCTATCCCACGGGAACCATACATTTTCCGGGATAAAATTTAGCCTATGTGCTATTCCAGACTATAATCTATCTCTGTGCCAAATTTCATCCAGATCCGTTCAGCCGTTCGGGCGTGAAAGAGTAACAAACATCCAAACTTTCACATTTATAATATTAGTATAGATTAACTAATCGTGGAATTATATACTGGCTATTTCTATAAATCTGACAGTCAGCTATTTAAAAAAAAACGTGCTAATTCATATATGGATTATATAACAGTAGTGGAATGAAAACGTTCGTCGGTTTTCAAATTGTTTCATTTATAGTAAAAAGAACACGTGAAAAAGCATTTATGAAAATGTTGGCAGTACTGTTTCTTGCACTGGAATGTTGGCATTACGGTTCGTTCCGCGACTGTACATATCACTTCTTTATTTGGATACACATTACAATGCATTTTACTCCTAAATACAAGGAAAACATCTTCTCCCCAATCAAATAAAAGTAGTATATTGACAGGTTCCAATCTTAAAAAAAAGTTTTAGACCCTGGTCCGGGTGATACCAGGAAAGCCTAAGTCCATTATACGTTACCCAGAACACAAGACTTAGTTTAAGACCATACTGCGCTAGTGCGTGTTTTATATTCATATGGACGGTAATAAAAAGTATGATTTTAGCAATAGCAATATACTGTGATAGCTCTTTGTAAGCTTAAACGGGTCAGCGTCAGCAAGCCACTCGCCGCGCCAATTCCCAGCATACTTGGCCGGTCTTATAAAGTGAAAACATTCCGGCCAGCCGATCGCTGGAAATCGTGGAAAGAATTATTGGCCGACGTCTGTTGTTGGATGGGTTTCTAAGAGACGGTATGTGGCTAAGCACACGTTTGGTTGTTTTAGTTTTATTAAATACTGTACTGGGGTTGGTTGGACTCTGAATCAAAGATACGTAGACGCATGATCTTGGGCATCGCCAGACGAACACACCAACTGTACGGTTACAGACCATAATACACATGTATAATACGAATTTGACGGCCTGCTTTCTGCGACGAGGGTCCCGGGTTCGAATTCTGGTAGGGACAAGCTTTGTGTGATGAGCACGAATGTTTGTACCCGAGTCATGGATGTTTACTATGTATATAAGTATTATATACTGAGTTCGCCCTCAGCCCATTGTACGGTACACATAACACAAGCGTTGCTTAATGTGGGACCGTATAGTTGGTGTGTTCGTCTGGCGATATTTATTTTTTTAATAGGTGCCATACGATAGACTAAGGGTCGATCCCAGTATAGAATTACTTCTTTAGTTATTAAACATCCATGACATGATGGTGAGTACAGTCATTCATGCTCATCACACAAAGTTTGGAGCTCAGGACTTATAACTGTGCTATGGGGTCCGTGAGCATTCTCCTATCGACAAACTATGCAACACTGCCTCCGTACAATAGGCTAGGAGCGATCCTTCCTTCACTGGTGGTAGGCTTCGGCCGTGGCTAGTCACCACCCGCTGAACAAAGCCATGTCGCCAAGCGGCCTAGCCGTGTTCCGGCATGATGTTCGGTGTTGCCATTCATGGATGGCGGGTCAGATCAGTTGCGCTGCATGTGCCTAGTGAATGTAGCGTCTCGATCTACTGCCGCCTTCCTACCTAGGCAAGTATGCTCCATCGTAGATCTCATCGTCACTTACCATCAGGTGAGATCGAGATCAAATACTTGCCTATAATGTAATAAAAAAAAAAGATCCCTTTAATACACGGACCCTGGACCTATTACTAAATGATCATTCCTGACAAATGTGCAACTAGCCAAGAGGCCGATCTGAAAGTGTTAGGCACGTTTTGAAATAGTAATAGTGTATCTGCTATCTCTTTTCATCTTTACAAACTGAGGACATTTACTTCCTCACTGTATCGTACATTACTAAAGTTGAACGATATTGTTAAAAAGTTTGACAAAAGGGAAGCAGCAAAAGACAATCACAAGTTGTCTGAAAGGGATCTGAACATTTTTAATGGCTTCCTTGAGTCTGCTAAGAACATTGAAGCTTTATAGAGCCTTATATCTTTAGCTTTAGGGTTGAAAACGTCGCGTGAAAGATTTCCTTACAGAATAAGTTAATTTTCATTTATTTCTCTGTAGCAGTCTCTGTGAGTGGAAATACTAAGGAACGTCTTACTCTAGATAAGGATAAAACTTTTACTTGATTTTTGACAATGGCAAGGAAACACAATCTGAGAAGTCAGCTTTTATTAAATGGACGCAAAGAGTTCCATTTTCAAAATTTGAACTTTTTTTTTATCATATCGTTTACAAGTGGCCAGTTCTAAAAACTTTCAGTGTCACCCTCGTATGCACAGCCTATTAGAAATAATCTCACGAAGAATTTTTCTTTTTAAAAACATTCAATGTACAAACGACAAAATTACTTAACAATAATACTGGCCAGTATTATTGTTAAGTAATTTTGTTGCTTTTAAATGACCCACTGCTGAACACGGGCCTCCTTTAAATGTGAGGGGGATTAGGTCATAGTCCACCACGCTGGCCCAATGCGGGTTGGCGGACTTCACACGTCATTGGAAGAAATCTCTCAGATGTGTAAGCTTCCTTACGTTGTTTTCCTTCACCGTTTAACAAGTGATAATCATGGTTGAAAATGAGAAGTTGCTTGCAGCCTTATTATTTACGTAAACAAGAAATTGAATGTACTACAGAGTAACTTCTCACAGCCGTAAACTTTCGTTGTCAGCTATCAACGTTTCCCTTCACAAGCTAATTAATTAGAAAGATATATAAATCTATATTTAATAAGGAGAAAGTTAACACACCTATAAAATATAACAGCGCTCGAGAGAACGCTATTTGCGTTGTTTTATTGAGCCATCTTAGTTTCAGTCACCTGCCATCGTCATAAATCATGAAAAGTTGTTGAGAAACAAATTAATTAAGTGATCGTTAAAAACCAATCAACAAGTTACGAGTGGTTATGTTACGGTTAGGTAGGGTTATATCAGTTATATCACTTACAATATGGGGGTAACTGCATAACTTATAACGTATCATATAAAATAAATAGACTAACTAGATTCAATAGTTTCGTGTTCGTTTCGTGTTTTTTGCGTAACTATGAATGAAGAACCGATTAACTTTTGGGGTCGAGTCACCTTCGTCCGTAGGAGAATTAAATACCCTCGAGATACCCTACACGTGACCCTGGGTGGTGCCAACTAGGTGACAACTCTACTGGTGGTAGGCTTCGGCCGTGGTTAGTCACCACCCACTGAACAAAGCCATGTCGCCAAGCGGCCTAGCCGTGTTCCGGCATGATGTTCGGTGCTACCATTCATGGATGGCGGGTCAGATCAGTTGCGCTGCATGTGCCTAGTGAATGTAGCGTCTCGATCTACTGCCGCCTTCCTACCCGCAAGTATGCTCCATCGTAGATCTCATCATCACTTACCATAGATTTATAATAAGATACCAAAGAACATTAGGGAACTTTCTATGAACAAATTTAGACAAGCTTTAAAATTATGGCTCCTTCAAAATTGTTTCTACAGTGTCGAAGAGTTTTTCAAACATAAAGAATAATTATTATACTTATAGCTTTAAGAATAGTTTTAAGTTTTGATTCATATGGTGATATTCATCATATACTCAATATTCGCATGCCTATTGCAGGCGAGATATGCTGTACAATTAATTTATTTAACATCTTTATGTAAAACAAACCATATCTAGCGAATAAATAAATTTCATTTCATTTCATTTCATCAGGTGAGATCGAGATCAAATACTTGCCTATAATGTAATAAAAAAAAAAAACTTGCTTTAGCAGTTTTTTCGTGATTCTCTAACAAACAGACAGACATTATAAAACGTCCAAATAGCCTTATGCACCATCAGCAGGGTCCACGCCTTACTATCCGATCATAATTATCGGATGAAATTGAAAAATGTGTAGGGTAATCGACCTAATTTACGACGCCCTGAATTCGAATAATTGCCCTACACATTATCCGATAATTAGTATAGAATCGGAGGGTGTGGTCGAGCCTATCATAATTTCAATATCTTGAATATTATACAGATCTAGATCGCACATACCTAAGATCGCACCCGCCATTTAAATTTAAACAGATTTGATAAGCCACAGATGCTCGCAAAAGAACATCGATTTCGACCAAGGATGATACGCGAGGCCTATGAAATTCAAAAAAACATCCTAGGGAAGATGGCTGGTTGCTACCACCGACTTGGGATCCAGTAGTGAAAATCATAAAATCCAAAACCAAGCGTACCATTGCAAGACCTCGAGACACCGTGAGCTCTTTCTGCGTAGATCGGACCGCAAGTAACAACTAAATATGAGGGTACCCCCGTCAAAATATGACACTAGGACGTCAATCACCTCAGTCCTCCTGGGACCAAGGTTGCTGTAAAACAGCCGAATCGTCGGGAATGTAAAAAAAAATAAACGCGATAAAATCCTTAAAAATAGTTTTATTTCAATGTGTAGCATTCGCGTAAATATAAAAAATCAATATTATACAGCTTTGTTACAGTTATATAATAGTGTAGCACATATCGATAGATGGAAGAGGCAGTTACTACGCTTGATATTTCAACCAAACTCCCAATTATACCAAGTCCCAGCTCGTATATCTATTCCCTAACGTTATTATGCTCAGCTCACGAAACGACACCCAACTAGCGTTTGCCGTTGATAGTAATCACTACAGCTACCGCCAATTTATGCGCGCCCAAGCGTAAACAAGTTTATTGTGCCATATTTATTGCCACCCCAATACGCCTGGTCAGCTCGGTGGGTCATTAAAATAGCCGTTACAGTGGACTTTGTTTTCTTGAGGCACGCAATGTAGACACATTCCGGAGACGAAAGTTATCTATGAAATAATATTCCTTATATATATGTATACTAGCTGCGCGCCGCGGTGTTACCCGCGATTAAAAAGTACGACATATTAAAATCCAAATACAAATCTATCCCACGGGAACAATACATTTATCGGGATAAAAAGTAGCAAATGTGCTATTCCAGACTATAATCTATCTCCGTGCCAAATTTCATCCAGATCCATTCAGCCGTTCTGGCGTGATTGAATAACAAACATCCATCCATCGATCCAAACTTTCACATTTATAATTATTAGTGGGATTATTTAGGCCCATTTAAGGCTATTCTTAGGAGCTTAATGTGATACTCCATCAATGTGACCAAAATGAGTGAAAATAGATGAAATACCTGGTGCGGTGTATGTAAGCCTCTGAGACTGCCCTATTGTCTGAGCGCCATATGTTATCCAACAATCTCATGGGCATATTGCACACGGTAATTTTATAAGACTTTTTTTTTAAATTTAGAGCGATTTAGGAATATTTCTTATTGTTTTTCGAGGTGTTCTCTTAGACATTCAGGTTTCCTCACGATGTTTTCCTTCACCGTTTAAAAGTGATAATCACGGCCGAAAATGAGATTCGCACATGTAACATAGAAATACCAGAGGTGCGAGCCGGGGTTTGAAACTGCGATCCTCGTTACCGAGGCAAGCGTTCTACCAACTTGGCTATCACTGTTTGTATATCACGATATGAAACGGTGAGGCCTTAAAGGTTTAACTACCAAGATGCTACAGAGATATATTGTTATGTGTGCTAAATATCTAGTTCGTAGAATATTTCGTAATAAGTACCCACCCTATTTGGCTTTTATGTGTATCTTAATTTAAGTAGGTTATACCTTACTTTATGGTTTACGGCAATTTTATGTTATTGTACCCGCATTAACATATAGAGTGGGACCTCAAAGTGAATCGGTTTTGAATAATTTTACCTATTTTCGTGGGCTTTCAGTGCTTTTCAATTATGGAAAATTTGCTAGGTAAAGTAATTAGCTTTACCTAGCAGTTTTATAAATCCACCCACTCACCCATCTGGGTGAGTGAGTGGATATATTAAACTTTGCGCATATTCTAACCCTTTTTTTAATAATCTGCTATTATTTCTGTTTTAAAAATATATTGTGCGAATAGGACATTAATATCAATGACATAGGTATGACTTAGAGGGATGATACGCTAGCTATTATATCTAAAGGAAATCAAAACGGCCATACAACCAGTGATGCCTATAAAATAAATTCATTGTTGTGTATATAAAATCGTTTATTTATGGTCCTTATACCATGAAATGTGAGTCTATTAATTTTATTTTATTCTGTTGAATAATAATAATAGTATAGACATATAGTTGGGTGTTACACGCTTCGTCTGGCAAATCTGGTCAATCTATCTGGTGAAACTGATGTCAGACTGACCGTCTCACCCACTGGGACTGGTGGACTGCAGCCCTAGACTGACGGATTCTTAAATGTTTTAATAACAACAACAGACTAACTGTGTTTTAGTTTGGTAACCACCAACCTAGCTAGCTAGCACCGGACTATAGACATATGATGTCAATATTGACCCACAAAACTTTCGGAGTCCTTTCCACTCCTCGCCCGTTTCGGACGGTGTCCAATCTTTTATGTTACGATCGGCAATAAACTTGACACCGATGGTTCTGCGAATCGTCAATACTGGTTTATTGCTCGCTCACCGAATATATGAAAACCGCAACTTACCGCAACTTTCAGTCGTAAATCGAGATCTCTTTTATAACTTACCAGAAACCCTTACTATGGTAACCAGATTTTATTGGAAGTAGACCGTTGAATGGTGATAAATTATCGTACTTATTACGTCATTGAATATTAAGTTACTGTTAGTTAAGTATTAACTGGTCAAAATGTTATCTGAAGAAATAACAGCTTTTCCACAGTCATTTTATAGTGATAAACTTAAAATCTACATTCGACTTCGCGCGCCCACGGTAGGGGACGGACTCATACTGCGCGTGAAAAATTCGAATAAACCAGTCTACTTCTCGAAATGATCAGGCTAATGTTAACTTTAACACGGGGAAATAAAGCAGATAATTTTCTCACTTTTTGTTTACTGCTGATAGGTTATTGCAACTAGTCAATTTATAACGTCTCGAAGCAGCTTACAAATCAGTTTTCTTTTGGCAATAAACGCTTTTTATATTTAGTTACAGAGATAATGCCGCAAATCCAAAAGAAAGTTAAATTTAAACCGTTGAACAATACGGTGATAAATTACAATTATTACTGAAAGCGGAAATAGATGATTTTTTCTTAAGTTATTTGGCATTTGATGGTGTCCGTAATAACATAAAATAAATTTCGCCCGAAATCTTTACATATTTATGCTTTAATTAAATAAGTTTAATATCGCCAGATAAACATACCATATGTATGGTCCCAAACAAAAAACCACATATTTATGGATACTGTACTATAACCTAACAGTATATCCGATACACCAATATAAGGGCAAATTGCGATAATTTCCAAAATTTCCCCCCATCGGGAATCAAAGCCGCAACCATGCAGAGCAGTAACCAAGCTAGAAAAAATCGTTTCTATAGTACAAAGGTAAAATCTAGCCTAATTGTCTTTTGTAGGGAACTAATATAATAATCCTTCCCTGTTAAGGATATATAATATTTTACTGGTGGTAGGCTTCGGCCGTGGCTAGTCACCACCCACTGAACAAAGCCATGTCGCCAAGCGGCCTAGCCGTGTTCCGGCATGATGTTCGGTGTTGCCATTCATGGATGGCGGGTCAGATCAGTTGCGCTGCATGTGCCTAGTGAATGTAGCGTCTCGATCTACTGCCGCCTTCCTACCTAGGCAAGTATGCTCCATCGTAGATCTCATCGTCACTTACCATCAGGTGAGATCGAGATCAAATACTTGCCTATAATGTAATAAAAAAAATAAAAAAATACCTAGTACCAAATGAAGTACCTAACATTTCAACATTAACGAAATGATTCGACCGTAATAATAATGTATATATATATATATATATATGTGGGAATGATGGTAGAACGGAACGTAAGATGCAGGATATGGAATGGAACGCGAGATGCATGATAGGACATGGAACGGAGTAGGAGTGAAAGAGATGGATGGATAGGTGTGAGAGAGATAGAAAAAGAAGGTGACACGACGAAACGACGACAAGACGTACATAAGATGGTTAAGATTATAAAATGTGTAAAAATAAGAAATAAAAGTAATTAAAGTAAAATAAAACTAAATAAAGTATATATTATGATTCTCTTATGTCCCACAGCTGGGCACAAGCCTCCCCACCAATTTATCCTCCGTAACTACAAGATAACAAAAAAAGGCCGTCTAATTAAGAAAAACGGTGTCAACCTAATTGACGTATCCTTGTGGAAGTACATCGTCCTTATCTCGGCAGACAGAATTGGGATTTATATCTACAGACAGGATTCCTTGTTTAAGAATTAATGCTATCACCATTTGAATTCTTTCGCCGAAATAAATCTATTCGCTGCAGAAATAGTTTGCTTAGCTCTTCGCGATGGGTTTAAATAAAATATGTATATGATAGCCAAGGTGGTACAACGCTTGCCTGGGTTACGAGGATTGCAGGTTCAAACCCCCGCTCACACATCTGGGATTTCTGGATTTCATGTGCGAATCTCATTTTCAACCACGATTATCACTTGCTAAACGGTGAGGAAAAACATCGTGAGGAAACCTGCATGACTTAGATAACCACTCGAAAGGTGTGTGAAGCCCGCCAACTCGCACTGGGCCAGCGTGATGGACTGTGGCCTAATCCCCCTCGCATTGGGGGATACCCTTGCCCAGCAGTGCAACATTTTTATAAAATCTTCTTTTAAATATAGTTATTACATTGTACGGTACAGTGAACGATGCAGGTTATTAGATAACGTCTTCCAGTTAACAGACAAGCAGGCCATGTTTATATATGGGCAAAACCCATTATTAAAGTTTCGCGAACCGTACCAACCCGATATGATCGATCAATTAATTTTTAATAACAATATATATACAAGATGATTGATAAAGCTTTATTCAACAGTTATTTAACTACTTATTTAAAAACGTTTTTGACATTCTGCTTTGGAAGCTACGGCAATCTGTAGCGACGAGAATTCAGCCGTGGAAATACATTACAAGACATTAGCTGTCCACAATATTTGACATTCCAGTCTAGCTCTGTATAAATTTCCAGCTAAATCCGCGCTGCCGCAGATTCGAGTCTGATTACAGATTAGCACTGCTGAAATTTCTAGACGGTAAAATGATGATATTTTTTAATAAGCGCATAACGGCCCAAATAAATCAAATTGGCTAATTGTTACTTAGAAGTGAACTCTATTTTTAAGATGTATACGTTCATTTGCTTAACATATGCACTTAACATATGGGTCGGGGTCGTTATGTTAAAGCATTGGCAAACTTAATAATGTTTACTTACTGTCGCCTTTCTCACTCACACACACTCATAGTTCGGTCATACCAGTAGCCAAAGGTCCATATAACACGACTCCTAACAGCTTCCCCTTTTAAATTAAAAAATAATAATTTATTAGTTACCTCCTTGCTTGAAAACAATTTGTTTTCGTTGTGATCACTTCACTGGTGGTAGGCTTCGGCCGTGGCTAGTCACCACCCACTGAACAAAGCCATGTCGCCAAGCGGCCTAGTCGTGTTCCGGCATGATGCTCGGTGTTGCTATTCATGGATGGCGGGTCAGATCAGTGGCGCTGCATGTGCCTAGTGAATGTAGCGTCTCTATCTACTGCCGCCTTCCTACCTAGGCAAGTATGCTCCATCGTAGATCTCATCGTCACTTACCATCAAGTGAGATCGAGATCAAATACTTGCCTATAATGTAATAAAAAAAAAAAAAAAAAAAAAAAGTGATATGTAAAAATATTATTTCAATTGTAGAGCGTTACACCTGGATCATCAGTTTTCTTTTAAGTTTTTATATTCGCTCACAGGTAAGGTTATTATAAAGATAACATTCTAAAATAAATGGGGTCGAGTCACCTTCGTCCGTAGGAGAATTAAGTACCCTCGAGATACCCTACACGTGACCCTGGGTGGTGCCAACCAGGTGACAACTCTACTGGTCACCACCCAGTGAACAAAGCCATGTCGCCAAGCGGCCTAGCCGTGTTCCGGCATGATGTTCGGTGTTGCCATTCATGGATGGCGGGTCGGATCAGTTGCGCTGCATGTGCCTAGTGAATGTAGCATCTCTATCTACTGCCGCCTTCCTACCTAGGCAAGTGTGCTCCATCGTAGATCTCATTGTCACTTACCATCAGGTGATATCGAGATCAAATACTTGCCTACAATTTAATAAAAAAAAAAAAAAAAAAAAATATTAGACATAAAAATTTATTTATTTAAACATTAGCACCTGGTTGCCTTGTTTAAAAAAAAACAAACATCCTTCACACAATTATTTTACACATCAACGTAATCCATATTGCTTACTGAGTCATCGGTTAAAATATTTTACACTACTTCTGGTACATCCGTCTATGTATCCACTAACATAACTAGGTAGAAATACACTATTTTCCCAACATTACCCTGTTGACATTCAACTGCCATTGAATAGTGATCCACTTTACAACAATACTCAATGGTATCGAGGTTAATCCAATGATTTATTAACAGTGATATGTCTCTGTTAATATTCATAGTCTGAGTGGGCGGGCTCTGGCAAGACGATGAGATCCATTGTTGCGTTAATTGATTATGATAGTCCCCATTTACAAAGTTGTTGAAGACCGTATATTTAATAAAATCTATACATATAAATAAAATTAGAGTGGCTGTTTGTAATATTAAAATAACCGCTTTTTACTAAGTGCATTTGGATGTATACACGTTACCTATACCGAAACAACATTTTTTACAAATTTTGTCTGTCTGTCTGTCCGTCTGTCTGTCTGTCTGTCTGTCTGTTTGTTCCGGCTAATCTCTGAAATGGTTGGACCGATTTTGACGGGACTTTCACTGGCAGATAGCTGATGTAACAAGGAGTAACTTAGGCTACTTTTATTTTAGAAAAAAAATAGGATCTCACGAAAAAAATTTAAAACCAATGTTGCAGCGCAGCGCCTGATTAAGTTTGATAGCAACAACCTGCAATGCGTCCCGCGGGCTCAGAATGGGCGAGCAGGCTGTTGTCAACGGTTGTCTTTGTTAAATACCACGCGGACGAAGTCGCGGGCAACAACTAGTATGAATTAAAATAAATGTTGTGTTGTTTTCTTACATTTACGCGGATACACATGGAAATAAAACAAATTTTACGAATTTGATCGCGTTTATTGTATGTTTTTACGTTCCCGACGTTTCGGCTCCTTTACAGCAACCATGGT
This sequence comes from Pheosia tremula, assembly GCA_905333125.1. Classification (NCBI taxonomy): domain Eukaryota; kingdom Metazoa; phylum Arthropoda; class Insecta; order Lepidoptera; family Notodontidae; genus Pheosia; species Pheosia tremula. The sequence goes on along the minus strand of HG995408.1, from coordinate 8,508,431 downwards.
CACGGGATCGGAGGACAAATTTGTGTTTTCATCTCAAATAAGTCTAGTAAAAATGCTAGAATTTCCGACATATCTATCACTATTGTAGAGCCAAAATAACGTATATTCAATATAAATCAGCACATCATATATATTATAACTGAGAATATAAGACTAACAAGTGTTTGGGTTTTACATTAAATTAATTAAATTACTAATATTTCCAATAGAAGCTAAGATTCTCAATCATCGAAACAAAAAAGTAATATATTAATAAATTAACATAACTTTCCCACCTCGAATTTGATATCGCATTATAATCTTTATTAGCCACATAGAGGTTAAAGTAGCTATATAAGCGTAATCATATAGCCATCTGCACAACTATGTAGTAGCGGTTACTGCCTATTTAGCATCCGATGTTGTAGACAGACACCGCTGTAAGCAAATATGCCGCGACACAAATCACTGCTTATACGGCTGATACACACAGTCCGTAAGGATTGACAGCAAATTTTGAATTTTACGAACGAATCCCATTTTTAATATATTAGGCATCGGAGGTAAACTAAACATCTCTCGAACGGTATGTGAAGTTGACGGTCTGATTAGCGCAGTGGTAGTGACTCTGCTTTCTGCGCCGAGGGTCTCGGGTTCAAATCCTGGTAGAGACACAAGCTTTGTGTGATGAGCACGAATGTTTGTACCCGAGTCATGGATGTTTAATATGTATATAAGTATTATATACTGAGTTCGCCCTCAGTCCATTGTACGGTACCCATAACACAAGCGTTGCTTAAAGTGGGACCGTGGGAGTGTTCGTATGGCGATATTTATTTTATTTTATAACAATCAACCCTAGTATTACTGGAATATGGACTATGGCCCAAATCCCCTTCCCATTGGGGGGAGATTCCTGGAGCAAACACAGATGTAATAACTACGCCTAACACACAGTGAAATCTGCTCCTATTATGGATAAGGGTATCGTGTGTATGTCGAGCAAGTTGGCAACAAAGTTCGTGAAACGAACTGTGATTGTGTCTCCCTCTCACTTGTGACAGCCGTCGCAGATCAGATAACACGATCTCCAGCTTCGCCAGGTCCGCAGATGACTATCTAGACACTCCATGATGGCCGCATGCAAAATGAATAATGCTTAGCTATCTTAATCTCAGACTGTCTGACCACTTGAGGCAATAGCTTAGAAAGTAGATAGTTTTTTTTGATGATCACTCGTTTTTTGGTTGGAAATCTAGATTTGTTTGTATTCATAAATGGCGGTGCGAATAATGTTGCATGCTGGTGACACAGTAAATCAAAAAGCTCATATTGTAGATATTTTTTTTATTATTTACTGGACAGATGGATACTTTAATTCTAAGCTAACGACATCTCTACGGAATCTTTTGGACGAATTTTTGTGATAAATTATTGAAGTCGTTTTGCTCACACCGATTTGGCGCTCATGTTAAATTTTCACGTAATTTCTGCGTGCTAAATTTTCTAGCCGGAGTTTTCAGTAAATTTCTGCAGCGAGGTTTTAGTTTTTCTTTACTTTTCAATTGATGTTGCACGGAAAATGTGACTTTAATATAAAATAGATTTATGAAATACTTAGGTCAGAAATTTCAAAGTTATCGAAACGTTTTAAATAGTATTTTAGTAGGCAATATTTAAAGCTCTATAAGAAAGTCTCCCAACTATGGGAAAAGTAATTGAAAAGATAATACTTACAACTGTCATTATTCACGCGCATAATTCTTTAATCTCCGTCGGACCGATCTCCAGACACGCAATGTGTATCACAATGTCGTATAATAACCACCATTGCGATCTATTGACCTTAATCACACGCATAAGAAATGTGACTAGCAAACAGAGAAATCCGGCATTACACCGCGCTCCCGATATGTGGCGACTACACAAAGAAATATTATTGAAATCGAGTGAAAATAATGTTTCCGCGACCACTGGCGATCGTCGTCTTTTTTCCATATACCCAACTCGCTCGTACGTATAAAGATAATCGTCCGTCTCTTTCCTCAGTCGTGACGGCTCACTGGGCTTATTTGTTTATCTTTTGTTTAGTAAAAGCACCACTTCACGGCTCTTAGGCCGTCATTATCGTCATTGTGAACTTATTGGGGTCGTTTCCCCATCGCTATTAATTGTAAATACTTTGACACTTTCTTATTATCCAGAGAAAGTATCATAATGGTATGTCACGAATCGATTTTAATCGATTAAGAATATTTTTGTGTTTCTAAAATATCGCGATTATTCGTGCGTTCGATGGAGAAGACGGTCATGTTCATTCGTGCTAAGATAACATCTTGTATTCGGAGCATTTATTTCGGTATCAACAAGTTACAGATTTAGAAGTCTAGATTTTATTGATATTGTTTACGTGTAAGATCTTTGAATGTATTCAATGTTGTCTATTATAATATTACAGCCTTATTATATTATTATATGGCCATCGGAATTGGTCACGAGAACAGATATTAAAGAACAAAAAAAATATTATGTATTGATTAGTGTTTTTTAACACCCAACTTTACTGTGTCTCACTAAGGCTGTGTTCCCAGTCGGCAAACTGTCAGCGGCCGACTGAGTTAGCGGCGTATCGGTTTAGTACGCCCTTCCATATATTTGAAATGGAGTGTTCACAGTTTGCTAGTTTACACTCACTCTACGCAGTTTGCTGTGTTGCGCGCGCCGATTGATTCAGTGAGCAGCCGACTCACAGCAAAACCGGTTCCAGTCGGCGGCGGCGATATGCTTGTTCACCGGGCGTAGTAAGTCCGTTTGCCGCAAACTGTCATGTGGATAGTTGACAGTGAAAATTCAGTCGGTCGGTCAACCTAAATAAGCGGCTAAACCTTATGTTTTAGCCGCTTGCTTGCGACGCACGCAAATTGATCTGAGTTTGCAGCTAACTCGAATTTCAGTTCGCCACAAATTTGCGGCTCACTCAGTCGGCCGCTGACAGTTTGCCGACTGGGGACACAGCCTAAGTAACGCTTGTATTATGGGTACCATATAATAAACTGGGGGCGTACCGAGATTATAATACTTATATACATGTTAAAAGACTTTGTATCTACCAGAACATACCGACGATAAAGAAGGAAATAATTAAGGCATTTTGAAGTTCGCATACAAGTACAAGTCACCACTCTACCTGTCATTAGTTTCGATCATAATCACCAGTGCCTCAACAACACAATCAATTGTCAATTTGTATTACATACAAAATACGAGACGTGAATATATTATAGCAATTATAGTTCTTAGTGGAGTGATTGCGCAGCACAATGAATTTTGTAGTGAAAGTGATCGCACCGGCAACTGGAGTTCAATAAATTTAAATGTGACAGCTGTGATGGTTTCTAGTCGATTGTAAGGTCTAGACCATATAATACGACTCGTAGTAATGACGTGATTCGCTAACGCTTTTATTTTTTAATAAAAAAATAGTAAGGCTTAGGGATATTGTCAGGTGTATTTATTACCCGAATGGAATACAAAATCTTATTGTTATGGGTGGATAATTTTATTCTACAAAACTATTGCGTGGCATGGATAAGCTATGCATATTCGCCTTGTATCAAAATGATACATCGAATAGCTACTTCGCGTAATAAATAAATAAGTATGGTATAGCTAAGCGAACACATCAACGAATTCACAAACTGATCAACGCTTGTATTTTGAAAACCATAAAATATAAAGGTCCCCCTTTCTTCTTCCCAGTTATATAATGACTTTGGAGGGCCATCAATGTCTAAATTTAGATTTTTTTATAACCATATGTATCGCAAAAGTGCTGAAAAGATATAACTCAAAATAATTATTCCGTAAAAAAAATTCGTAAACTGCAAAACTGTTAAGAGAAATTTGGGACTAAAATATTCAAATTTCACTGTGAACTACAATAAATGGCATAGTATGGATATTTAAATGTTCAACTCTCACTTGCGCTTGACCACTTTTTTATACAAACATTAAGATCAACATTGAGCACTATGCCTAACAGGTCTTGTCACAATATGTCCAGTTTAGAAAGGTTATCATCGAGATCTAGTATTGCTGGGAGAAATTTTTTCCTCTCCACCGTGTCGGATTTGATATGTCATCCGTCGTGTTTGAAAGTTCACTTGTGATAAAATGATTCTCGCATAATATGGCCATGTGTCGATTTACTCTTGATATTATTGAATAGCGAAATATAAATTAGATTTGTTGATGACATTTAATATTTGATTTACATTGAAATAAAACGAATTTAAAGGATTTTATCGCGTTTATATTATGATTTTTACGTTCCCGACGTTTCGACTGCTTTAAATCATAATATAAACGCGATAAAATCCTTTAAATTAATTTTATTCAATGTGTAGTATTCGCGTAAATATAAGAAATCAATATTTGATGTACAGTTAAGGACAAAGAAAACTGTTAAAAAAATTACACTATTTTTGTATATTTTTATTTTTTATTTTTTTGTTATTACATTATAGGCAAGTATTTGATCTCGATCTCACCTGATGGTAAGTGACGGTGAGATCTACGATGGAGCATGCTTGCCTAGGTAGGAAGGCAGCAGTAGATCGAGGCGCTACATTCACTAGGCACATGCAGCGCAGCTGATCTGACCCGCCATCCATGAATGGCAATACCGAACATCATGCCGGAACACGGCTAGGCCGCTTGGCGACATGGCTTTGTTCAATGGGTGGTGACTAACCACGGCCGAAGCCTAACACCAGTAAAATATAGTAAAATATATATATTTATATCAATATCCCATAGGTGTTCACTATTTTCTATAATGTGTGCTTTTACTTTTTTTTAAGCAATCACTCATTGAATATTCTTTATAGAATTTTAATTATTGTTTGTGTTCCATAGCTTGTTCTTGAAGAGGTTAAGTCTATATTTTTATCATTTTAAGTGGTTGGATTTGATTGGTTTTTTTTTTTCAACTTATTTCCGAGTGAATTTAACCTCTACTTAATGTATGAGTTAACGTGCTGAACCGTAACTAAATATTGTTCAATAAGTATCGATTAAAATATTTAATTAAAACAAACAAATACATAACACACGGTGAACCGTAAGCCGAGACGCGCGGTTAATTTGCGATATAAATTTTCCTTATAGATGTGTGTGTACCACATCGACATACATTATTGAGGTACTACGTTTCTAAGGGCTAAGTCACACAGCCATTAATCGTAGGTACACGACACATACAAAACATCGAAAACATTTATACCATAAAGTACATATCGCTACTAATGACTCATTACGATATATGATTCAATTTACATAAGACATGGTAGTGAATAGGTCAGACTCGTATTCCGGACAGTATATCCGCGAATGAACACCACTGGGCAATGTGTGACACACTTTACGTATGAATAACATGCGGGAATGAGTCAATCTGGTTTTACATTGTATCGCGAATCTCCGCTCTGTATGACCAAACTTTAAGTTTGATTTTGAAATCATGTGACTATGTGTGGGTTGGAATATTGTTGCGTAAACAGGATTCAAGTCAGTTTAAGTCTTTGCAATGTTTGGTATAGCATTTTTCCCATGTTTTAATAGTTATTCTGCTAGTTTGAGCGGGGACAAATTAAAAAAATAGTAGTTCAAAATAATGGGCCTAGCCGTTCGTGAGTTATAAATGGTGTAACTAACACGACTATGTTTTATAGATATAAGAAGAAGATAGAAGATAATTAAGTTTTACAGTTTTGTTTGCCAGTCTGTACCAACCATTTATAATCTACTAGCTGTCCCGGCGAACTTCGTACCGCCTCAGAATCAAATGTATGAGAAAATGAATTTATTGGTGTTCTATGAAAAATGTAAACAAATCTATCCCACGGGAACCATACATTTTACCGGGATACAAAGTAGCCTATGTGCTATTCCAGACTATAATCTATCTCTGTGCCAAATTTCATCCAGTTCCATTCAGCCGTTCCGGCGTGAAAGAGTAACAAACATCCATCCATCCATCCAAACTTTCACATTTATAATATTAGTATAGTTGTTCGTGACTTTTTGCAATATTGTAAGAAATTTTGGTGCCCCTAAATGGAAATTAACGGAAATGGAGATTGAAAAAAATATATGATAAAACAAATATGGCAAGAACGGGACCCACAATATTTTGATTTGACCCCAACTCTCAGGATTTTATGATTACAATCTTTATACAGGTGCTTCGACAACTAGATATATATTATTTTTACGGCATCAGAAGTGTGTGTGTAACCCAAAAATACTTCCAAAGGTCAATTTTGCCGCGAGCACAGCTTTCATGTTGAATAAAATCTCATAAAAACAAAAGAAATTCACCGAAAACCTCGAAAAGGGTCCACAAAATCAAGTCCAATGAAAATAAAGTGTCCGTTTTATAAGACAGAGGTAAGGTTAGGGTACAGAATACCTCTTGAGTAGTGTTGCCGTTATTTTTGTCCTTTTCGAGACTATTTTCCAATATTCAGAAATGACCAATTACCATTTAACAAGCAGTGCGTCAAATGCGAGATTATTTGCCAGATAACTGTTTATAGTTTACATATTTAGACACAAAGTATGGCAAATGTATGGATGTAACAAGGAGTAACTTAGGCTACTTTTATTTTAGAAAAACTTTTTTGTTAAACACCACGCGGACGAAGTCGCGGGTAACATCTAGTATTCACTATAAATGATCGTGGTTAGTACTTAACATCACCTACAAAAGCTGAACAAGCATCCTAATTAGGCTATAATTGGAACAAAACTAAACTAGTATCACACGATTTTCGATATAGAAAACTGTTCTCATGATCAATATCGCTTCCGAAAACTCATCTATCGATACCGCAATACCGATATATCGATAATATTCAATAATTATCCGAACGCGTTGATTAATTCTATTGTTTGAAATCCACTCACTTTGGACGTGTTTCAAATAAACAAAGCTTCGAATTTCGTTCACAAAAAGACTATTACGGCCGGCTCGTGTAAGGCCATTTCAAATATTAAAAAATAATATGCGATTCATTTGTCCCGTATTCGGGACGTGGTACAGTCGGTGAGGAAATTCGATATGTTTTTAGAAAGCTGAAAAATTAAACGGAAATTATTGTTTACGACTAAACTCATAATATTAATTTTGGCGGGACACTCAGTTACATAATAATATTTTACACACTGATACAACTGGAATTAATTAATTGAGCCAATATACATAAATATTGCTAACCAACCCGCACTGGGCCAGCGTGGTGGACAATGGCCTACTCCCCCTCGAATTGAGGGGAGGCCCGCCCAGCAGTGGGACATTAAAAAGGGCTGGTATTATATTATTACATAAATATTGCGAAATTTAACACTGTACACACAGCGTACAACTGTCAATTCAGGTACACCATCCACAGCTGGAGTAGCAAAAAAAAAAAAACAAAACAAAACACAGCCTCGCGCCACGCCCCGCGCCGCGTGTCATTTGCAGTTACATCAAAAATTTATATTGTAAATGCCGCTGTACCCGACAGTACTCACCCACAGCGCGAGACGAAAGTGAAAATGACCTTAAAACGAGTACAAACATTGGCCCGTCTGGTTTTGACAAAAACAAATATTGGTCCCGACACAATAACGCCGCGCCATAGAAAGTGGTCCGACATTACATGTTTTTATTCTATTTACCTCTCTTTCATTCGTAATTTGGTTGATAGTCGAGCGTAAAAATTGGTAGATAATGGACTGGTCGCGGGAAAGAGAATGCGCTCAATGAAATTAATGGCGTTTTGTGCGACGAATTTGGGCGTATTCAGATATAGACGGTATCTGCTATCCATGTTAAGCAATATTTACCAAACTTGTTACTTGCTAGCAAAAGATCCCCAAGATTGATATTACACAATTTTTTTTGCAGTAGGATTCATTTGTCTGATTTCAATGCAGGTGCATTTTGAAATTCCTATTTGTTCATGGAAGCGTTATGCAAAGACAACACATCTGATACAATTGGGATATTACTCTAGTACAGCGCTATAATCAAGAGGTTGAGCTGTAGAATAAAATTTTAAATTGAGCAGGCGGAGCCATGGGCAAATATTTGTATCACCAGTGGATGCGAATAATTGATATATCTAAATAGATCTAATTAACGCGATTGATTAAATTGGTACAATGGCGAGGTATAAATTATTCAGCGATGATACGATTTTTGTATACAAATCTAACGCTTGCAAGTATTGAAAATACAGAGACTTATATGCGCTTTAGATTTGTCATACCTATGCGAATAATGTGTGAAGATTCAATACCAGTAACTTACAATTATAAATTCATAGTTAACAATAAAATATAGACCTTACGCACACAAACTAATAAGGGTCTAATTAGGTTATAAAAAAGATGTAATTTTGCAACTGGGTATTGGGTTACTCTCCCTTTTAATACTAATTTATAAATAGAGAGACCAACCCTATACCTAGGGAGACCTACACAGTATAATTACAATCAGCGGGACATTATAGGCAAACTTGCGTCTACTCTTAAAATACGTGTTAAGTTTGCCAACTCTCAAGGGTCCTGCGTTATGGACTATAGCCCGAATCCATCTTGTGTCGAGGGGGAGTGAGCCATACACACTCGTTTATTAGATTGTGACTAAAATATGACAACTGCGAAATGAAGGTACCCTTCAGTGCACCTCTGCTCACTCCATTGAGGGTACCGGTATGATGATACAAATAAATAAAATTGGAGTGTCTGTTTGTAATATTGAAATAACCGCTTTTTACTAAGTGCATTTGGATGTATACACGGTACCTTTACCAAAACAACAATTTTTAAAATTTTTGTCCGTCTGTCTGTTTCTCTGTTTATTCTGGCTAATCTCTGAAATGGCTGGACCAATTTTGACGGGACTTTCTCTGGCAGATAGCTGATTTAACAAGGAGTAACTTAGGTTACTTTTATTTTAGAAAAAAATAGGATCTCACGAAAAAAAATTTAAACCACTGTTGCAGCGTTGCGCCTGATTAAGTTTGATAGCAATAACCTGCAATGCGTCCCGCGGGTTCAGAACGTGCGAGCAGGCTGTTGCCAACGGTTGTGTATTTGTTAAATACCACGCGGACGCAGTCGCGGGTAACACATAGTTTATAATATTATTATGGGCACGAGTAAATGGAATTTAAAGCATAAGTACGGCTTCGCTCTTTCCCGGTTAAGTTACCGTAACGCATTCAAATTTAGTGATGGTAAGTATACCACGGAACGTGTTATAATAAAAATCGCTTGTAAAATCGAAATGTGGAATTACAATCGAATGATACGAAGAAGTAATCGTATAAGGGCCCTTACACACTCGATATGTTGATAGTTCAGACTTAGATTCCATTTGCTAAAGTGATTTTCATTTTAAAATTACATTTGCAAAGTTAAATAGACCGATGCTTTTATATAAATCCATAATCAAAGGTGCCATTACATTCCTGTAATGGCCGTAGCCTAGAAACTCAAACTCATAAGTAATATATAAAATTGAATTAAAATATTTATGAACAAATGTAACGGTGTGTACCTTTTAACTTTATTAGTGAGAGAAAGCAAGCATTTATTAGCATTATGAACTATACAAACATATATTTAAGTATATATCTTAACAATTGCAACATGAAATCAATTCCTCATTTAAATTTTGTTGCCGTCGCCGAATGGCAATAAAAACTGTTAAATACAAGTCTAATCCATCGTTAAGTACGGACAGAATTTCAATAAGCCGAAAACGTTGCGTGTACAAAGCCCTTAATATTCAAATCGAATCGATAACAATCGAGTTTTTATTTCCTGTTACATTATCGATAACAATCGTAACTTTTATGTGTGCTATACAATAATTGAGAGTCATTTAATTTGGATCAAATTCCTTCTTTAAAAGTTATGTCAAAAAAAATATCAACAGCCTAGCTTTTACAATAAACTATTTTTTTCAATAATTTATTGATTTCGTTATTGGCCGGTGCTTATTAAAAGAGGATTTTTTTTTTTATTACATTATAGGCAAGTATTTGATCTCGATCTCACCTGATGGTAAGTGACGATGAGATCTACGATGGAGCATACTTGCCTAGGTAGGAAGGCGGCAGTAGATCGAGACGCTACATTCACTAGGCACATGCAGCGCAACTGATCTGACCCGCCATCCATGAATGGCAACACCGAACATCATGCCGGAACACGGCTAGGCCGCTTGGCGACATGGCTTTGTTCAGTGGGTGGTGACTAGCCACGGCCGAAGCCTACCACCAGTACAGTAAGAGAGTAAAGTATCATTCGTTCATCCTTAGAGTTGTCATTTAATAATAATAGTGTAAAATATATGAAAGGGTCCACCCAGCAGGCTATTAGGGTCACATTCACATACGCGAATACTACACATTGAAATAAATAAAAATAAGAAATTAAAAAACCACACTGCATACCAAGTGCGCGATTTAACTAGTGCTGTCTCGCTTTATCACAGAAAAATCAAACACTGTATACACATATATTTTATACATATAAAAAACTTTTTAACAAAATAAAAACCGTCTTCAAAAAACTAAAAAGCCATAAATAATCTAATCTTGAAATCTACCTTGTTTAACTAAATCAAATATTTAACTAATCTGAAGTCGGTGCCAAAAAACTACTGAGTCGAGTATTGCCGGTCTGCGCCAAAGACTATACCTACAAATTGGTCCGCGCATCTCGTTACTAGAGTATACTTTTGCTATTCTTCGTCGGTCGTTTATTTGGCACCGACTTCAGATTAGTTAAATATTTGATTTAGTTAAACAAGGTAGATTTCAAGATTAGATTATTTATGGCTTTTTAGTTTTTTGAAGACGGTTTTTATTTTGTTAAAAAGTTTTTTATTTTACACTTTTTAGTGGATATATTTACTATTCTTTGTCACTAAAAAGATTTTTATATCAATAATTTTACTGGATAATAGGTATACCCAATACATTATCATCATCGCGAGATATAAATTCAAAGAAATCAAGATAAAACAAAAACCATTGAATCAATCTGGCTGAATTTTAAAAGGGTATACCTTATTCTATAAAAAAAGAATAATCCAAATCGGAACATCCACGAAAAAGTTTTATTTATAGCCAAGGTGCATCCTATAACAATTTAAATAAGCCCAAACACGGCTTGGATACATTGTTTTATTACAATGTTCCGGTTCCTCCTGGGTTTATCATCAGATCAGCTCGATGGTACCATATTCATCAGAACCATTTCTTTAAATTTGCTTTTTCATTGTCGCTTAACGATCATAATCGAGATTATCTTGGCGCAACCCGTGAAATACGTATCACTGACAAGTTCCGGTGGCCATTTGTGGTCTTCTTCATCACTTTCACTTCAGCAAATGATACTTTCTGAATGCAAATGCTTGACTTCTTGATGAAAATACCAAAATTGCTATAGGTTTACCTATAAAATTTGAGGAGTCCTCTCAATTCCTCATGGATCCCATGATCAGAACAATTTTTTGAAAAAAATGGGACCAATCTGTAAGCATATCCTTTCATATAAAAAAATAATTTTCGAAATCGGTTCATAAATGACGGAGATCTGAGGTAACAAACATAAATAAAAATAAATAAAAAAAATAAAAATAAAAAAAATACAACCGAATTGAGAACCTCCTCCTTTTTTTTGAAGTCGGTTAAAAAGTGATCGTTATCACCTACTTGTTAATCGTTTAACATATTTTACACTATTTTTGTTCAACATCATAATAATTTAGTCTCAACAGAAATGAATACTTTTCATTTCAACTCAGAGATCGCTAGTCTACAGTGAAGTCACGTACTGCCAAAATCTCGCTTCTGTTGTACATACTTATAATATCGAATAGAAATAAATCAAATTATTTGACATTTTAAAACATACATCGTGTACTGAGCCCACAGACTAAAGCTTTTAAAAATCAAACATAATTTACACAATTATTTTATACATCAACGCGATCCGTATGGCTCGCTGATTCATCTATTAAAATGTTTGACACTATTTTTATTACACCTTACATAAAAGGAGCCGCTTCGTTCATATGAAAAGATTGGATATCAAGTGCCTATAATAAGTGAATACAAACGTCCATATAAAGCCCAGCGTAATTCAATTATCGATAAAATTAATCGCATAGAACTCGCGATGCGATTGAAAGCACTATAGCGTCCATATTATCGGCAATTTAACGGTTGATGAATGTGAATTAATTAACATTCCGAGAGTAATGTTCACACTATCTTTGGTATTCCTGTTTTTCAGTGGTATCTGTTATAATAAATTGCTTTTATCATGCATGATAATTCTTTACGAATGATATCTTTGGTTATTTATACGGAACCTTTTTTGTAGATAAGAAAGGAAAATACGCTAATAGTGGGGCATTATATGAAATCACCGATTACTTTTTCATATTCATATACCTATTCTAGTATTATATACTGGGTTCGCCCCTAGTCCACTGTAGGTTCGTATGGCGATATAAAAAATAACAAAATAGGGGGAGGAGGAAATAACTCGGTCGCTATTACTGCACATTTCAAAGTGAGTTTTGAACGTCAATACTTAGCATTAAAACAACAGTTTGTTATGGCCATGGCGCTAAATTATTCAAACCTAAACATTCTCAAGTGGGTAGAGGGCTATTCCAATGTAAAAAAAAAACTATCAATCAAGGCGTACTCAAATGATGTCCCACTGTTGGGCATGGGTCCTCCCACATTGCGAGAGGATACACGCCATTATTACATCCAATCCAGAAAGAGTTGGTTAACATCTGGGTCGCACCAGATTTTAACCAACGATTCCTTTTTCCAAAATGAGTATTATTCGTTACTTAGTTATCGAAATAAAAATAAACCAAAATGATGTCAATATTATGTGCGTACAAAACAAACTATCGACAACTGCACATCACTACTCTCAACTCATTACTCATTCCACAAACGATTCTTTTACGTAACGGGTGACAGCAACGCAATTTCGAGATTTTGTTTTTTAACGCTTTTCCGAAAAGCGCAGCATTTATCTTCACTTTCACTGTCTTCGATTGAGATAATTGCTGGCCGTAATTACTGGTTTGGACGATGACCGGACGCACGAGCGATCGTCGATTCTAGATTGGTAGAGTTGTCGCCTTCGAGAGAGTAAGTCTTGAGCATACCTAATTCTCTAAGGAGTTTTATAAGGAATTCATAGAGTTGTTAGTTTTATGCAAGTTGTACTTATACTTTCTGGGAAAAGTGTATGTCAAAATTAAATGGTTACAATAGAGAAATTTTGAAATAAACCTAATTTTCCGGATTTAATCGCGTTTATTTTATGCTTTTACGTTCCTGACGATTCGGCTGCTTTACAGCAACCATGGTCACGGGAGAACTGAGGTATTAGACGTCGTAGTGTCATAGTTTGAACTGGGGTACCCTCATATATTAGTTTTATTTAAATGTATTCGCGTAAATGTTAGAAATCAATGAAAGAAAAAATATTAGATTTCCTTAGGCAAATTAAATGAAATTAATCACATTGAATAATATCTCAGTATTGATATAGGCGTATTTATTATATATTCATTAAATTGATTACGAAAAGATAATACTTAAACCTGTTCGCACATAATAGGGAACCAAATAAGACCACCTCATTTGCATCAGTAGGTACATTGAGCTAGAAAAGTAATTCCAGGTATCTACGTAATAAAGCTCTGCTGACAACCAGTTTTATCGCCCAAGCTGTTGTCTTATCGAAGCAAACAACTGAAGTGCAACTAAACAATCTGATAGCGATTGTTTGCTTTCTAATATTTAATTAATAACTCGATCAGGAACTTTGTGTTTATTTTGTCGATCACAATCAAACAACCTACGTAATTTTAGGTAGAGGTCAATGACCGCTGGCTTATCGAAATAGCCGGGATGTATTTCATGGAAACATAATATTTTATTAATTTGAGGTCCTTTTAAAGAACTACAATGTGCATTTTTTGACATGAAACGTTATACGTGTTGATAGTTAAAAAGAAATAAAACTTATTTTACAGATTTTATCGCATTTATTTTATATATTTTTACGTTCCCGACGTGAGGGTACACCAGTTAAAACTATGACACTAGGACGTCAAACACATCAGTCCTCCCGTGACCATGGTTGCTGTAAAGCAGCCGAAACGTCGGGAACGTAATAAACATAAAATAAACGCGAGAAAATTTGTAAAATAAGTTTTATTTCAATTCGTAGTATTCGTGTAAATATACGAAATCAGTAAGTTAATATGTTCCTTTATATGTAGTATGCGGCCCTTATTCCCTGATCGATAAAATAAAATTCACTTGGTCCATAGACAAAATTATTATGAACGGTCAACACAAGTTGAACGGACATTATACACATTAAGGTGTCTTGTATACGTTGTAGTGGGCAAACTCCTTTATAGCCACACTGTGTGGATCATCATTCGCCCACGTGCATCAAGCCTAACCTGCCTTTGTTGTTTCCCGACACCTGTTCAAATGTTTTCACTTTTTATTAGGGCTATTTCATACGCGGCTATTAGAGTAATTACTTATACCGGTCCGTGTATGCTTCGTATATTTATAGGTATATGAAAGTGAAATGTTTGTGCTGCTTTGGGGAAAATTGAAAGAACCTTTTAATGGTTATGTATTGGTGGTTTGTTTCGATAATTATAGTTGTCGCGTTTACCGAACGACGTATCAGAATTTATGTGGTTAATATCTGGATGTCGCGTCTTCACGGAATTTTAGGTAATTAGGTCACGGAGCTCAGCTTGGTAGGTCCGAGCCACACTGAAGTCAGTTCAAGAAGAAAAATTCAAATCAAAGGGGGGGAACGAGACAGCACCATTCAATATTAAATCACTTAGGGGTACATCTGACAGAATGTTCTACAATCTACCTACATACAAAATTATAAATTAAACACTGGATTATCACATGAAACATAATTTCTTGTCTATACCATTCATATCGTTAAGAGGTTAGGTTGGCGTTTATTATTTGTTTGTTAGTTTCTGAGTTTGGATGTAGCGGGTAGTATCCAGATCTACTGATCTGACATTTAAAGTTCTTTCACTAAATCAATATAAATATCGCCAGACGAACACAACAACTGTATGGCCCCAAACTAAGCATCGCTTGTATTGGTACCGTACATTGGACTGGGCGCGATCCCAGTAACACCCGGAACAGGGCAAATTAAGAAAAGATCTTTTCCGAAATTTGCTCAGGCGGAAATCAAACCCGCAACTACCTGGTGCAGTGACCCGACCGGCCTACGCTCAAACCACAAGACCAAGCTGTCGTCGTAAAGAACTTACGTTATATCTAATAACAAGTTACGTTATCCCGGAGTTTTATAGGCTATTTCATTGAGACACCGCAGGCAGAGCTATAGCAAATAAAACGTATAGTATTCTTATATCAAAAGAAATCCAACTCAATTAGATTTAAGGGGGAAGCTCAGGTTAGGGCGCGAAATTCAAAATGTCAATGGTTTTTATTTTTTTACGAAAAATTTGGACATCTTTACGATGTAATATAGCATTTTGCGATATTATCATTCTACATTGGATGTCTCGATGTATTAAGTTTGCTTAAAAAAATACCTAATCCGATACAATACCATACGGTTTGTAAAAACCGCTACTTTTACTATCTTTATGGTGTTGTATCGCTTTAGGTATTTTTTTAAGCAAACTTAATACATCGAGACATCCAATGCAGAATGCTAATATCGCAAAACACTAAATTTAATCGTAAAGATGTCCAAATTTTTCGTAAAAAAATTAAAACCATTGACATTTTGAATTTCGCGCCCTGTCCCTGAGCTTCCACCTTAATTAGTTGGATTGAGTAGGTATCGCATTTCTTTTGTTTTTCTATGGGTATTTTTCATTATTTATTTGGGGTCGGCTTGTAGTCTTCACTAATTTGCCAGATTCGAACAAATGCTGTCTAGGTGTAAAAATTATACTGTTGATAGTCTTTCAGATAACTACCTCAGACGATGAAATAATATAGACGGAGTATCGCGAAAAGCATATTGAAGCCCAAAAACCAAGCCTACCAACCAACCTACTGTTGGCCCTGTTAAAATATATTACACATTTTTTGTTAAACCTTATATATATCGGCGACACATTTAGTTTTCCACATAACATATCATTTTTCTTCTATCTCAAAGCTAAATAACTTTCAAAATTATTCCAACTTCAACATACTCACTAAACGTTTTGTTTCTAGAGACATTCAGTTCATGTGAAATTTATGCAAACAACTGCGAACAATCACGATCATACACGAACATCTATTACGAAAATTGTTGGACAAACTGAAATTGCTTTCGAGACCCCGGGGAAGAGAAGTAATGAATTCAAGATTTTAATGATAGATAATGGATTAGGTTGGTAGATAGTCCCCAGACTACAAACTTTGCGTGGAGTTAAACCGAATATTCGGCTGGCAATTTAGATCGAGTCAAGACTCACTGTTTTCTTAAAATTTCAGTATTCCATAAAGAATTTCCATACTTATATACTGTAATCCCACTAATCCCACTAATATTATAAATGTGAAAGTTTGGATGGATGGATGTTTGTTAGTCAATCACGCCAGAACGACTGAACGGATCTAGATGACATTTGGCAAAGAGATAGATTATAGTCTGGAATAGCACAGAGGCTACTTTTTATACCGGTAAAATGTACGGTTCCCGTGGGATAGATTTGTTTCAATTTTTCATATAGCAAAGGATCGACATAATTTTTGGCATAGGTAGTGGTAGTTTAGGGGTCATAAAATTACATAGGTTAATTTTTATCCCGGAAAAATGCACAGGCGTACAGAAAAGGACATAGAAATAGGGACATATTTGTTTGACAGCAAGTTTGACAGCGATGTGCCAGATTATATAAACTTTCTGTCAGACCTAAAGTACATTAATGTAATTTACCTACTTAAGCTTTAACTTTAACTGTCAAAATACTTATTACTCGCAAAATGGTGGCTCAAACTAGGTCATACTTATTCGTTGAATATTAGCAAAACTTGAACGTTTTCTACGTTTTACTAATGACTATAAAATGAAAGTACTTTAACTGTTTATTTAACGCGACCTAATTACTGAGCAACTAGTTAATTTTATACATAATGATAATAATAAAAAAAATAGTCGCATAGCAAGGGTTCTGTTTTTACGGTACCCTGATAAACGTAGGAGCAGCGAATGACGGTTTCGTACCTATAATCAGTAGGATAAGTTTGATCTTCTGATGTAATCGTAACGGTATCGAGTGAGAATGCTGTCATTGTCATATTTTTTTTATGAAGATCAAATGTATGTCGCACACGCCATTTTCATTTCATCATGTCACATCCATTATTTTATTTATAACTAGCTGTTGCCCGCGACTTCGTCCGCGTGGTATTTAACAAAGACAACCGTTGACAACAGCCTGCTCGCCCATTCTGAGCCCGCGGGACGCATTGCAGGTTGTTGCTATCAAACTTAATCAGGCGCTGCACTGCAACATTGGTTTTTTTTTTTTTTCATGAGATCCTATTTTTTTTTCTAAAATAAAAGTAGCCTAAGTTACTACTTGTTACATCAGCTATCTGCCAGTGAAAGTCCCGTCAAAATCGGTCCAGCCATTTCAGAGATTAGCCGGAACAAACAGACAGACAGACAGACAGACGGACAGACGCACAGACAGACAGACAGACAGACAAAAAATGTAAAAAATGTTGTTTCGGTATAGGTAACGTGTATACATCCAAATGCACTTAGTAAAAAGCGGTTATTTTAATACTACAAACAGACACTCCAATTTTATTTATATGTATAGATGTGTATTTATTGAATGTTTTATTGCTATTAATTACTTGACATTGGCAAAATACCCGCTAAGTGGTGGGTGAGGCCATTTTCATATCCATTTTAATTCATCGCATTTCATTTCGTAAAAGAAGAAGAAATGTATGAGAAAATGAATTATATTTTTCCCATGTTTTACTAGTTATTCTGCTATTCTAGTACTCACTAAAATATTTAATGAATTGTTATTGTCTCTGGTCCAGACCTCGACTCGTTTTAAGATTAGAAAACGGAATATTAGCATGCAATCAACATTCTTGATGAGGTACGCATCATTAAATGTTTTATTGAACCAGTTCGTGCATAATTATGTAAAAAATATATATATACAATATATATATATATATATAATATATTATAATACAAAACTCATATACGGATAAAAATCAAATACAGTAATGATCGGCGCAAGATTCGATCGACGCGTGACCACGGCATTCGAATTGAATTATATATGAAAGATATTGGAATCAGCACTCTAACTTGTTTCTTGCTCTTACTTCATTTTCTATTTCATTTCAAATAGATTAATATTTTTTTTCCGTTGTCGGTTAACAGTTTTTTTAATTGACATCTCAAAATTGTATACCTTTTCCGAGTCACGCTGTATATTCCCAACACAATAATGTCAGGTTATTTATTATTCACGTTATAAAATTATAACAATATAAATTGGTGCAGATTTTTTCAAAATTAAAAAATATATTTTCGGAGATCTGAGGTAACAAACATAAAAAAAAATACAACCGAATTGAGAACCTCCTGCTTTTTGAAGTCGGTTAAAAATGAGCAACAATATTGTTACGTATTCTGTTTTTTTAAATATTATAAAGGTACCGCGAATAAGCACAAATTCAAATAAACAAAAGGCATTTCCCGCAATATGGCGACGCGGCGCGCGCGGGTACCGCGATTAATTGCGGTTCGGTATTGGATTCCGATGGAGCGGATTCAGCAACGTGTTAGCTACACAGTTTTTCATTTTCTAGGATAGTCACCTTGCGTGACGATTTTAAGAGACTGTCCCGTTTGTAAATTACTTGTGATCGTCGAATCTTTTTAAATTAGATTATGAATTGTGACTCGCTGAGCCTATACTGTTAAAGAAAGAAAACGAGCAACATTGTTTTTGGTATGAAAATGAGTCACGGTTAGAAGATTTCTGTGATAATTATGTGAAGTCAGGATGTGCGATGTTCAAATCATAATATTTCCTTCTCAATTCTGATTTGATGAGTAAATCTTTTTTTTTTAATGACGTATCAAAGTTCTGACTTCAAATAATGATTTCAAAAGCGCTAAAGTGCAGGTTCAAAGGTAAGTATACCCTTTCTGAATGATAAGCAATTTGTAGTACTGTAGTCTACCGTCAGTCCAGGCTCTATTCTATTATTTAACCGAAGGAGTATCTTATAAATACGGACGGCTGAATATGAGAATATGAGAATATACTTTGACGGTCTGATTAGCGCAGTGGTAGTGACTCTGCTTTCAGTGCCAAGGGTTCCGGGTTCGAATCCTGGTACGGACAAGCTTTGTGTGATGAGCACGAATGTTTGTACCCGAGTCATGGATGTTTAATATGTATATAAGTATTATATACCGAGTTCGCCCTCAGTCCATTGTACGGTCACATAACACAAGCGTTGCTTAATGTGGGACCGTATAGTAGGTGTGTTCGTATGGCGATATAAAGAAAAAAAAATACCAACATATAGAATTCCCGCGCCATGTTACGTCACGCATCTGCTCGTATGAGTCAGGCTTTCTTACATATGTGGACCCTGTTTTGTCATTTTGATTGCACAATAACACTATGTTGTTTGAATTCATAAAAATTGTCACAAGGTTGTATGCGTTTTGAATATCAATTGTGTATTCAAATGTGATACGTGTATGTCAAGTGCGAGATTATTCGTAAGCTGACCGTGTACTTTATAGTATACGTATTTAGACAGTTTGAATGCTGAATTGAACAGCGCCTCTAGTGGATGGTATTTGAAAGTTTTAGATTGGTTTTATTTCGTTACAAAGAACACGGAAGGCAAGTGATTTTAAGAAATTGTAATAAAATACTTGTGGCTTGCTATTGAATACCTCTTTACAACGATGACAAGGACAGCAACATATTTAGGTTAGTTAAGTTCAGTTTGTGTAACATATTTTTTTTACCGTTAATTGCAAATGCAACCTGCCAATCATGTGGTTCTGGAATCGATTCCTGGGTCGTAAAAGGTGTTGTACAGTCTGGGTCAAAGGTTACAAACTTAAAATGTTTTCATTTAATTAATCAGCATAATATGTTGGTATTTTATGTCAATTAACGCTTTAATTAACGGCACTAAACGCAGGTGTAGCCAATACGATATAATACGCAAATTAGTATGCTTTTTTCGACTTCAAAATTTTGGGAGCGAAATTTTGATGTATACATTTTTCTTAATCCGCGAACAAAATCAGTTAAAAGTAAAACCCGCTATGCCATCTTCATTCAATTATGAGTCAACCGTGTTGCCCGATAGTTAAGTGCAGTGTCTCCGTCCCACATACCACATCTTCGATAATTATTTCGGGACAATAGAGAGAGAAAGAACAATGGTTTAACTGCATTTTATCTTCACTTTCGCGGGCCTGTATCCCGCGGCCCGGCCGGTCCCATTAATAACACACTTCTTTAATTACCCGGTGTTTTATTGCACTATAACCATTAAACGATGTAACGTTAATTACTTTTCGTGTAGTACTTGCAGATAATTGAAGTTTATATCAGCAATGATCTGTATTATTTTATGAATTAAGATTAGTGTGTCAGAGTAGAGACACGGTAATGGATTAAAATTGTATTCTGCTGTGTCGGCGTCCATTCACATTTTTTAAAGATTACTCGCAATGCTATTAACACGATAAGTATTCCATGTTATTTAAAAGTAATAAAATATTACTGATATTTTTTTCTGTAACGTTCTGCAATTGAGGTGCGGATTCAGACTATAATCCCACTAATATTATAAATGTGAATGTTTGGATGGATGGATGTTTGTTACTCAATCACGCCAGAACGGCTGAACGGATCTGGGTGAAATTTGGCACAGAGATAGATTATAGTCAGGAATAGCACATAGGCTACTTTTTATGCCGGTAAAATGTATGGTTCCCGTGGAATAGATTTGTTTTAATTTTTCATAGATTAAAATAGTGACATGATTTTTTGCATAGGTAGTGGTAGTTTAGGGGTCAAAAAATTACATAGGTATCGACATACTCTTTTATAGCGGATAACACCGCGGGGCGCAGCTAGTATATACATATAATAAAAAAATATCTGATCGCTGTCTATACACGCAAGACAATTTGAGAAAAGCTATTATTATAACTTTATCAACACGATAGGGTCCAAAACAATGATTGTGAAAATTTATAGGAGGAACAGCTTCACTAATGTATATGGTAAGCTTCGCATAAAATTTATTTTTGTTTTATATCAATTAATTTCAAAATTTTGTTCGTGAATTCATGACAATAAAATAAATTCCCAAAAATCTGTCACTTCAAATTTAAAGCTTGGTCACCATACTGTTGTATTTATCTAACCCAGTTCCTTCCAATCCAATTCGTGTGCGACTCGAGAGCGAAATCAAATATTTGGGCGGCACTTGACGATACGATGTAACATATTGCGCCTCAACTGAGGACGAAAATAAACATGGTTTATGATATTGATTTCATATATTTACGCGAATACTACACATTGAAATGAAACTAATTTTATGGATTTGATGGCGTTTATGTTATGTATTTACGTTCCCGACCCATGGGCTATTTTACAGCAACCGTGGTCACGGGAGGAGTCCTCCCGCTTAAAAAAATGTTTTATTTCAATTTTTTATGATATAAAGGTAGGTTACATGAGTATTAAGCCTTTTACATAATATATTACACGACAAAAAAAACAGTAAAAGCTGGTGGAGCACCCACCTAGGCAACGAGAGTCGCAGGAACCTACCTACTAACTTATAATGCTAATTAATCACTAATTATATTTATATTACGACACGTGTATATTGTACGTGTAGTAAGGCATACATGTGCAATATGGCATGTGCTTACCGGGTGCGCGGGCGGCATGCATGTGTCGATCGCCGGCGCTCGCGGCGCATCACCGCACGTGCAGCTTCTGCTACACACACACCCTGCGAAATAAACAACAATCATTACTAACATAAAAACAAAGCAACAAATAGGTCCCGGACCACGCCACTGATCTCTGGGTCCGGACAACTGACGCCGTCACCAAATGGGCAACTCTGCGTCATTGGTCCGGGACCCAGGCAGCAGTGGCGCGATGATACCGCTCATGTTAATGGATGGTACATGAGAGACCATGATGAGTAGAAAGAGTTATGGGAGACCCTTGCCCAGCAGTGGGACACAAAACGTTAGAAAAAGGTATTGAAAAAAAAATGTGTTATAATATATTCAACATCATGTATGACCCTAATCAAGCAACACTTTTATTGTGAGTGTCAACAATGACCTAGACCGAGGCAAAAAATATATTGTTCCAAAATGTTGCCTGGCGGAGATGGAAGTCGCAAACCGAACCGAGCGGTCTACGCTCAAACCAATGAGCCAGGCATAAACCTTAAAGGCTTGTTCAAATTTCAATACTCTTAATACCCAGATCTAGGTATCACATTTATTCAATTTACAACGACATTACAATATAGTTTTCAAAAGAAAAGTGCATTGTAATTCCATATTAAATATACAAATACTTTCTAAAAATGTAGTGGTTTATTTATTAAAATACTGCAACAATAAAATGAAAGTATCATTACCGCGATGACCCGAATTATTTTTTTCTTTATCAACCATTCCACTAATAACACAGATAATATAACTTTTCAATTTTAAATATCTCAATTGCATCGCATCTGAATAGCTTCCGTGTGACCGCTAGCCTAATGAATGTCACGTACAGTTATCTAATGCGCACGCGCCACTGTTTGCGTTGTGAGAAGTAGCGACAGCAAACAAATCGAAACGTCGCTTTTTTTTTTCTTTACTTTTAGCCTTTTTCTATTGAGACTAGCCGTAACTTTTTAAGAATGAAATGAATTTGCTGCAGTCAAGTCAAATATTTTTTTTGTTTACGCTTGGTGCACACACAATTGTCATTTTACTTTCTTATTATCTTATTTCTACAACTGTATCGGGACGCGACCTCAACAGAAAGATCTAACTAGTGTCTAGTTAGATCAGTGGGTTTTTTACAGAATATTATTAAATATTCTGTAAAAAAAACACAGAATATTATTACTTGCCATGTGGGTTAGAAAAGTTACTTTTTCCTCTATTGTGTTGTCTTGCGAAGCGCTACACTTTGACATTTTGAACTGACCCAACAATATTTGAGCGTTCGGTCCCAGCGCCGCCGGTAACAGATTGTTTATTATTTTACTTTGAATACACAGTGAAAAACAAATATTACGTATCAGTCGCAAGTACAGTATTCCAATTACGAGGCCCATATTTTGTCACATCGTTCTTGCTACGTTTTGAGACTCATTTTGAAATGTAATGTACAATGATAATCAATGTTTCCACTCAACTTTTTCTGCTATCCGTACACTATACAATGAATCAGAAAAAACTACAATCACAATACTCCGATTACAGCTTTTAACAGTTGGAATTATTAACTGCTGATATCTGGGTTATTACGAAACGAACTCCAAGATGAACCGTTCGTAATATGGAGCTTTTTTTTTTATCTTTGATTTGTGGCCTTTTTATGGGTAAATAGACTGTATGGTTATTTCTGTTGCGTTTTGTTTGATGTTTTCATTTCTTTGATAACATCCGGGTGTTTAATCAGTACACAATCATCATGACTTTTTCGTTATATAGGGTAAGCAGACCTGTTTATTACACATTAGTTAAGTGGGCAGAGGGGCTGCTTCGTAACTGAGAGGTTCCCTGTTCGATCCACTCCATTTTTATCAGCCTACTTCTAGCTGATAAAAATGTGATAAAAATCTAGCACAAGCTTCAATTTAGTTGGAGGAGTTAACGATACTACTTGTAGATCTAGTAATCTGTTTATCAGACATTCCTAGTAACTTTCATAATCAAAGGAGTAAACCTGAATCCCTGTCTACACCCTTGAATAATTTGAAAGAAACTTTTTGTTTAAGAAGGTTCTAACCTAACTGGTAAAAGAGGAAGTGTGAATGTAACCATTTAAATTTGTCTCGTTCATATCCAAATAACTGGAACATGACAAAGAATCCCGTTCGTTTGTGAAATGAACCATAGTGAAAGAAGAAAAGTAAAAGGTGTTCATTCAAGCGCACGGATTTTGCGCTCACACAAATATGTATACAAGCCCGCGGACTATGATCAACTACCATTTATTCGTTCACGCGATTATAGCATATGTGATATTATATGCATAGCTCACAAAACCAGTGGCTGTTAGAGCAGAACAAAAAGGTGTAAAAAAGCGACTTAGAGCTGGAAGATATTGTTAAGGACGAACCACCACAGCGTGGGCTAGTGACGTCATCCACACATATCGCAACCAGACAAGGGGGGGGGGGGGGGGGGTATGTCCACCTGTGGACCGCTTTTAACTGATGAATTTATATTTAAATTCTGGCTTTATTTACTGGCGCATGCCCACCGCTCCATTTCTGCGTGATCTCGGAAGATAAAAAGCACTCCTATACTAATGTTATTTGGTATATAACTTAGCAAGTTTTGTATAAACCAATGTTTTGTGTGATCATCAAGCTAATAAACAAACACGCTTACTCATTTGTAATTAGTAAAGAAAAAATAAGGATAATGATTATCGTACACATCGCGCAGTTGTCTTTCTTTTCTTTGTTTTACTTTGAATTAACGTATGTTCGTATCAAAGATTTATTTTTGTTCAGTTTACAAGATATAAAATTGCTAAAGCGACCTAAAACTGGCGTTTTAATAATATGCGAATACTAGCTGTTGCCCGCGACTTCGTCCGTGTGGTATTTAACAAAGACAACCGTTGACAACAGCCTGCTCGCCCATTCTGAGCCCGTGGGACGCATTGCAGGTTGTTGCTATCAAACTTAATCAGGCGCTGCGCTGCAACATTGGTTTTAATTTTTTTTCGTGAGATCCTATTTTTTTTTTCTAAAATAAAAGTAGCCTAAGTTACTCCTTGTTACATCAGCTATCTGCCAGTGAAAGTCTCGTCAAAATCGGTTCAGCCATTTCAGAGATTAGCCGGAACAAACAGACAGACAGACAGACAGACATACGGACAGACAGACAGACAGACAGACAGACAGACAGACAGACAGACAGACGGACAGACAGACAGACAGACAGACAAAAATTGTAAAAAATGTTGTTTCGGTATAGGTAACGTGTATACATCCAAATGCACTTAGTAAAAAGCGGGTATTTTAATATTACAAACAGACACTCCAATTTTATTTATATGTATAGATGTACTGCAAA
Organism: Pheosia tremula; assembly: GCA_905333125.1. Classification (NCBI taxonomy): domain Eukaryota; kingdom Metazoa; phylum Arthropoda; class Insecta; order Lepidoptera; family Notodontidae; genus Pheosia; species Pheosia tremula. Next base: position 8,482,952 of record HG995408.1, on the reverse strand, counting down.
TTGTTGCTTATCATTGTAGCCTATATTGTGACCACATGAGCCGTGCACCGACTGAGCGTGACGCCTCGCAAAACTGTCACGGCCAGATTTTCCCCTAATGGCCTTTTCCATTGATGCTCTTTTGTTTATTTGATTTAAGAAGAAATAAACAACGTTGTCTTTCTTCGTTTATATGGCCTCAACCACCCAACGGTAGCTTTTCTGTCAATCTCAAGATATTAATAGCAATAACGAATTAAATTAATTACTAAAGACACATTGTAGAAATAATCATGGGCATGATAATGATTTTCTATTCGAGCTATCAGTTCACGAGAATTTGTCACAAATGTCGGACTGACAGTAAGCAATATAACAGTAACAGCCGCTGCTCAGGTGAGACAGCGCAAGCGATTTTCGAGGCTGAGTCACAAACTGACAGAGAATAATCGCAGCCTTGCGAGGCTGCTCACTCAGTCAGTACTCGCTTATTAAGCAATTGTGAAAATGCTTTTAAAGTAAACACGTAATAGGTATGCTAATGACAATAAGTATTCCACTACCGTTACAAAACCATAAATTATGTGACTATAGAGCAGCAGGATAGAGATTTTCGCGTTGAATGTTGAAGCCCCCATTGTTGTCATTACGACGCGAAAATGACGCACTTATCGCCTCGTCGGTTGGCAAAGAATATACTGTACTATACCGCATACGCCGTATTTTTTTGTATATGAATGGGTACTGGGTGCACTAGTACCTCTAGGGTTGAAGACTTTATGTGCGGATCGTATTTTCAATTGATAATTACTTGCTGTATGGTGCAGTCAAACATCGTGTATAAAAAACCTGCACTTCTCTCGAAAGACGTCTCGTATATAAAACAGACAGGATAACAAAACAAAACAATAACTGACTGACTCACATTAGAAAGTAGAAATCCACAAAATGCCAAAAAACTAACGTATAATCGATGACAAAACGAAACGTCTCGACTTGGGCAATTTGTGGGCATTAGCGGGCAATTCGACCGGTGTCCATAATCGCGGGCTTCGCATGACAATACGTGAACACAGTTTGGAGAAATGGGGGCTATTTGCGGCGCGAAAATTATAGCCATTTGAGCTATGTCATTGCGCATTGATTAAGCTATTAAGAATGCTTGAAAGTAAATACATTTCAACTGTTTTTTACCTATAAATCATGTGTCATGTAAGGTGTGCGATTGGTAAGAGAGCGAGCAGCAACGAAAGCAGTGATAGACAAGTTGGTAGAATAGTTGCCTCGGTAACGAGGATCGCAGGTTTAACCCCCGCTTCGCACCTCTGGGATTTCTGGATTTTATGTGCGAATATTATATTATAAGAGAGGTATAATTATAAGAGAGGGAGAGAGAGAGAGAAGAAGAAGTAAAAACCGAACGACTTGCAATTTCTGAAACTAAGACACTGACACGGATTATTTATTTGTTTAAAACTCTTCATGTACTATATTGAACATTAGATAAAGCGATACACTTTCAGACATTTTTTGTTGTTATTTTATTGATGTGCAGCGTAAATTGCTTTTGTGTTCTCACGATATATTAATGTTGCCAGTTGTTAAAAATTTATAAAAGTAACATTTTTTGTACTTCTAATTTGGAATTTCCTAAAACTATTCAGAAACAATATTCAGCTATTAAGATTTGTTGTTGACATATTTTCTTTACGCGTCCGTGTGACATTGATTGAAATCTTTCCTTGTGTAGGCATTTGGACACGAAAGATGCATACAATAGTATCAAACTATAATCTTCGAAGTTCGCTATTACAAAAAGTAACCTTTGAAATCGATCATAATGTGGTATCTGCAAAATGCAATGATAGATAGATGAATTAATAGTTCAGTAAAGAATAACGTTTTATATGGTAGGGCTGTCATTTATTTACTAAGAACATTAATGTAACATATCTAAGATATAAGAGATCTTGGACGTCATTTTTATACGATAAATATATTTAGGCTAATGGTTTTATCAATTAAAACAGATTGTAAATTTCATCAATGTTTTTTTATATCATCCAACATCTGTCATTAATGTATGACAATTTTACATACCCGTATTAATATAAGTACTATTTTCGATTCATACGATAACGATACGTTTACGATAACTTTATCATCTTGCCAACATACATTTTGGTTACTTGAGTTTCGGAATTGGCACCTGGTAGATGATCTGATTGGCACAGTTGGTAGTGATCCTGCTTCACATAGTTTTTACATAAATAAGCTACAGAAACCCACGTTCTAGGCTTAGTATACACTTTATCAATCAACCTGTATAAATAATTATATACGGAGATCGCCTCCTGTCCGTTGTACGGTACCCATAATACAAGATTTGCTTAGTTTGGGACCGTACAGTTGGTGCGTTCATATGGCGATATAGAAAATATTTTTACGAAAAGCGACAGCCCTGCGGCAACGGCATGGTTCGCGATGTCAGTACCGTTGAGTCGCGCGTCGTGTATCAATAACGCATCAGTGCGGCCATTAAGGTGGATTTCAAACGGCAGATACACTATTCTGATTTATAACAGAACAGCCGATGACATTTGAATAACCATCTGGATGAAATTTGGCACAGAGATAGTTTTTATTTTATTTTTTATTACATTATAGGCAAGTATTTGATCTCGATCTCACCTGATGGTAAGTGACGATGAGATCTACGATGGAGCATACTTGCCTAGGTTGGAAGGCGGCAGTAGATCGAGACGCTATTCACTAGGCACATGCAGCGTAACTGATCAGACCCGCCATCCATGAATGGCAACACCGAACATCATGCCGGAACACGGCTAGGCCGCTTGGCGACATGGCTTTGTTCAGTGGGTGGTGACTAGCCACAGCCGAAGCCTACCACCAGTTGAATTATATATAGTCTGGAATAGCACCTAGGCTATTTTTTATCCCAGAAAAATGCACGGTTCCTATAGGATAGTATACAGGAACCATGCATCTACAAAAGTACATACCTTTAAATCGCGGGTAACACCGCGGGGCGCAGCTAGTGGAAACATATTTTGTATGTGTATATTAAAGTTTCGGAAAATATATTATTGCAATGTTTTTTTTTCGTTTAGATAATGCGATTGAAATATTTTTTTCAGAAGGTATTTAACATAAACAACAGCTCTTCTATATCTTCTTTTACAAAATTATATATTTTTAGACGCATCCTGATTTATATTATTCAGCCACTGTTTCACTCTATTTCATTGAATTGAATTGAATATTACCGGGAAACACAGCCAACTGCCGATTAAATGGCCGGTTGGTTCAATATAGACGGTCGTAAACCATTGTTTGGGCATAACAGCATTATGATATGACCGAGATACTTAAGCCGATCGCTTTCGGTTATCCAATAAAAAGGCAATAAAATCGCAGGAGCCGTTTCTATTAAGGTTAATAAATCAAGTATGTTTTTTTCTTTGTCCTTGTCTAATAAGCTCAAAAAGAAAAGGGAGGAGCACCTAACTCTATTTTATAAGTTTTGTGAACATGAAATATCGAGCGAATGATGGAATTTCTTCATAGTACAAGCAGTGATAGCCAAGTTGGTAGATCCTTGGTAACGAAAGTCACTGGTCCAAACCCCTGCTCGCACCTCCGGGATTTCTGGATTTCATGTGCGAATCTCGTATTTTAAACCATGATTATCACTCGTCTGTGCATCGGTGAGCACATTAGGTCTTATAAGATGTAATAGTTTTTCCTTTCTTATATTTAAAAGTTATTTATTTTCGTTGGTATAATACTTTCTCAATGGCGAGTGGTGCCATTTTTTTTTTAAATCGCATCTATGACGTCGTGATTACAATATCTTCTAGAAACGATGCCAGAGTTCTGGTACACCACAGATGATACAGTGACACTGTACAACTCATAGGTATATCTTAACTTTATCTATGCCGGACACGCCATTTTCATATCTTCCTGTCACATCCATTATTTTATTTACAATGTGTATTTATTAATGTGTTATTGCTATTAATTACTTGACATTACCAAAATACCGCCTATGTTGTGGGTGAGGCCATATTCATATTCATTTTATTTCATCGCATTTCATTTCGTAAAGAAAGAATTAGAATAAATGTATCTAACATCGTGACATCTTTTCAATCCACGCAATAGTAATTATCTAATAGCAACCTTTCGTCGAAACACGATTGAATAAACACGCATTAACAGCTGTGTACCGCCTGACTGGCAAGCCTTGCGTAGCTGCCTCGCGAAATGGCTCTGGCAGCTGAGTCAAACGCTCATACAGGGTCCCCGAGCTAAGTATTTATTGACATGCATTTTTTTTCACGCTGTCACTATGGACCCAATAAATTGTCCTAACACAAACAATACATAATGGAAAAGCAATATTTGATTAAATTACACTTTACACAAGGGTTTTTGAATGGTAAAATATGTAAATCTGTGCAAATAACGCTGAAATATTTTTTTATAATACTATGAGTCGATTTTGTTAACAGTCTCGGGGCCTAGACTTTATGCGTCAACAAGTTTGGTCGGGTAAAACTGAGGCAGCCTCCCGAGGCTGCTCGCTCAGTCAGTACGTGGCTTTTTACTAAACAGCTATAATTTATGTTTATCTATCTATTAGGAATGCAACGCGACACGTCGCACGGTGCCAACAACACGACATTAATATGAATTTAGTATATAAATCTGTTAGCACGCAACATTTCTGCGCTTAAGGAGTAAATTAGATTTTAAAACTAGATGTGTTGTGAAAATAAGTAATACTATCATTTCATGTCTGGATGCTGTAAATGAGAGAGACGGGTAGACGAAAAGGTGGAAGACCTTCTTAGCAGATTTATTTATTGGGTTTTTCCGATACTTTTATATTTTGTATATAGTTTTAATAAGTATTCGTCAGTTTTAAACGTTTCAATGCAATGTCAAACATTGTTGCACGTAAGCACATACGGGGTCTATATTATTGCAATATAAAAAGTATTTTTTTTAAACATCAATGAACTGTGTATTACTAATGTAAATTAACAAAAATACTATAAATTTTGGGTTATTCACACCGATAAGTAGGTGGTTAACTGCGCACGCGCAATGGTCGCCTATTCTTAGACCACCACGTTAGTGGTAGACTATAATTAATAGCTGGACATCCATGATAAGTCATCACGTCAACAGTTATAGCGTTACGATGGGCCCGAACTGTGTAATCATGCAATGACGTTTTAAAACAACGGGGGCGAGAGACGCCCACCAATAGCGACTCGCAGTGTCATTAGCTTTAAAGAAAAAACGTTATATCATGGTATAATAATATGCTACGCCAGGTATTCTTTTGCGTGGCACGATGGCCCAAGTCGATGTCACAATCAATGTTGCCATTAAATGACATCTTCGATAGAATATGATGAAATCTTGGGCCAATCACGTGACGAAGAGATTACCTGGTATAGCATATTGTTGTACCATGCGTTATATCAGACTGCTGACACAAGGTTGTGTCATAAGAATACGTTCTTTGAGCTTATAATTGTACCCAAAAGATCAATTGGATTATAAATAAACTTTATTTTCAAAAGCCTTACAAAATACAAAAAACGCATTTTGATGGCACTTGGAATTTGTAAGCATCGATTAATTTATTACAGATATTATGAAATTTCTCAATTGATTTAAGTAACAAACTGGTATTTTTCATATAAATTAAATATCACAATTGATTTTAATTTATATAGAAATTAGAATTTCCCATATTACTTCATACATAGTGCTTAATTTAAAACACCAACATCAAAATTATCCACTTCATTTATCCTTCATATTGCCATTCAAATTTCACAGTTATTCCAAACAAAACGACTAGCCAAACCACACACAATCTAAGCTCTTTCTACTCGTCATACGATTTAATGAATGCGAAAAAGCATGTAAAAAATTCCAACTACCGTCGTTGCTTGCTACATCATTAGATTAGCGAAAAAAAAAATCATTATATGAGTGAACGAATGAATGAATGACCCGTGAACTTCACGGCGTGAGGGCACCAACCTTTATAATTAAATACATTATGCATTCAGACGCGATGAGCGAGTGAGATACCAAATAATTGGTAGCGAGATAGTTTGATACAATTGCTTGTTTTATGTAGAACAGTTTCAGAGATATTGTAGGAAATGTAAATAACTGAACTACTATTTACCTATTAATAAATCAGGCAGTGTTTGTAGAGTAAGTAATTATGTAAGGTGTAACAAAAATAGTGTAAAATATTTTAACAGACGAATCAATAAGTTATATAGATCACATTGATGTATAAAATTATTGCGTAAATGATGTTAATTTTTTGAAACAACGCAAACCAGTAGCGTTTGGCCGTGCGCTCAGTACCGTGTGTCATGTTTTAAATTTCTAATCATTTGATTTATTTATTTGGGTATGTTATCTTTATAATCTACTGTTGGTCCTGTTAAAATATGATACACCTTATAAAACCAACATGTCCCTATTTAGAAGCGTTTAAAAGCTAGATTTAGAGTCTAGATCTTATTAATTTATAATCATACTAAGCTGCCAACAAGAATGGTCTAACAATTATTTTGGGTCAACATTATTTATATATTTTATTTAATTAGATATGCTTTTACGTGATTATCATAAACGCTGTTTTATTATTATAAATTAAGCAATAAAAATATTGAAGTTCTTTATAGTCGTGTTTAGGTAAAATATAATACGTACTTTATTAAATTAATTAGCCCATTTGAGACTGGCATTCATTTGTATAAAAAAAAAAAATTTAATTCACATACAAACTTTCATATTATAATAATAGCTGAGCCACGCGGTGTTACCCGCGTTTACAATTTACCGGGATATAAAGTAGCCTATGTGCTATTCCAGATTATAATCTATCATCGTGCCAAATTTCATCCAGATCCGTTCAACCGTTCTGGCGTGATTGGGTAACAAACATCCATCCATCCAAACTTTCACATTTATAATATTAGTGGGATTAAGAGACTCTGCGGTGGACATGGAGCATGTAGGACATGCACTTGCTTGTGCTATCATAGCTCTTTCGAGGCTGGTCTAGTGAATGTGACGTACTTGTACATATATTTTTTTTTATAAGATTAAATAAACTGGTTAGGATTTCTCAAACATACAGGTTTTCTGATAACACGCCATGATTTCGCTTAAAAAATAATATTAACGAAATAACATGTACTTATTATTTTTTGTTATATACGCTCACGCGAACGAAAGTACTAGTATGTTAATAAAAGTATCGAAATAGCTGCATATTGGTATTATATACAGCAACAACTTCGTCGGGGGTCGAGTCACCTTCGTCCGTAGGAGAATTAAGTACCCTCGAGATACCCTACACGTGACCCTGGGTGGTGCCAACCAGGTGACAATTCTACTGGTGGTAGGCTTCGGCCGTGGCTAGTCACCACCCACTGAACAAAGCCATGTCGCCAAGCGGCCTAGCCGTGTTCCGGCATGATGTTCGGTGTTGCCATTCATGGATGGCGGGTCAGATCAGCTGCGCTGCATGTGCCTAGTGAATGTAGCGTCTCGATCTACTGCCGCCTTCCTACCTAGGCAGGTATGCTCCATCGTAGATCTCGTCTTCACTTACCATCAGGTGAGATCGAGATCAAATACTTGCCTATAATGTATAAAAAAAAAAAAAACATTACCTGGTTTAGTGGCATGAGCAACACTAAAATGCACTAATCGGTTCAATTCCGGCCCGGCATTTTTTTAAATCTCGATTTTAGGTCTACGGTTGCTCCCAGTCTATTTTATGGTACCAATAAACAAATTATATAGTTAGTGTGTTCATCTAGCGATATTTTTATATACGAGTATATATATCTATGTTGTGAAATGCCTATAAGTTACCCCAAAGGCATACCAACACGTACATAAAAAAATTGATGAGAGACATACCGATGATGTTCTGCACCGAAATCGCACTTTCAAACAGCTGAACTATTCCCTGGCCACACACAGTGTATCTTGTAATTTTAATTGTCAAGAAAGCCGATAATTTCGTGAGAAACATTGAACACCCATAGTCGTTCACTTTTCATGTTACGTAACTTTATTACTTGGTGGAAAGTACCATGCGCCTGCACATCACTCCAATCATACTTAAGATATCATCGGCCCGGTGATTGCATAATTAATGGTAAGATTTACTGAGACAACTGGGATGACAGTGGACACTGATTTGATGGTAAAAAAAACAAATATAAGTGTCGAATTGATAACCTCCTCCTTTTTTTATCGTCGGTAAAAAAAAAACTATATATATTGAAATAAAACTATTTTTTTAAGGATTTTATCGCGTTTATTTATCGTTTTTACGTTCGTATATATATTATTGTATTTTTCTCTCTCTGGTATTTTTTGGGGTCGAGTCACCTTCGTCCGTAGGAGAATTAAATACCCTCGAGATACCCTACACGTGACCCTGGGTGGTGCCAACCAGGTGACAACTCTACTGGTGGTAGGCTTTGGCCGTGGTTAGTCACCACCCACTGAACAAAGCCATGTCGCCAAGCGGCCTAGCCGTGTTCCGGCATGATGTTCGGTGTTGCCATTCATGGATGGCGAGTCAGATCAGCTGCGCTGCATGTGCCTGGTGAATGTGGCGTCTCGATCTACTGCCGCCTTCCTACCTAGGCAAGTATGCTCCATCGTAGATCTCATTATCACTTACCATCAGGGGAGATAGAGATCAAATACATGCCTATAATGTAATAAAAAAAAAAAAAACATTGATGCGTTTATTTAGAAAAGAAGTATTTTTAGTAGTACAAGGGTTTCAGTCTTCTAAAATAATCGACTCACAATGAAATGACAATGAAATCGTAATTGTCACTTTTATCAGTAGGGTATAGGGGTACCTATGTAAGTTTGTTGCCTGCCATAGAGAGGACAGTGCGATTACGACATTTGCGCAAGCGAGATACATGCATGGACATGCGTTAGTGATTGAGTGTGATGCACGAATGTTGTTATTTCGATTCGGGTGTAATTTCACGACTTTATCAAACATGTAGTTTGTTAATAGAATATGTTGTTTGGATAAAAAAAAATCATATCCAGAAAATTACGATCTGAAAAATCTCGTTGGATTGATAGAACAGATAATTTGATCAATTGCAGAGCGCTTTGTTTTTTTTATATTGTTATTTATTAGACGTTGTTTAGTTTTTGAAAATTGTGTAAAATATTACAAATATAACTATTATATATATTTTTTTCAAATTAAATTGTTTGTTTTTTTATGTAAAAATATTTGTCTATAACTATCTATTTTACATATTTTAGTGAAGTTATTATGTACAGTGGATCGATATCGTTAGCTTCTGCAAAAGCTCAATGCAATTGTAATATAATATATTTCAGCAAATTGACGAAAGCATCCATGAACAATCTTCTTTACATCCAATGCAGCATTTATGATTTCCCTAGGTTAGTATGTTAGTAAAAATAGCGTCATTTTATTTATTTTACCATCTTGTATTTATTGTTTCATCCGTTAAAATGAAGCAACCTGCAAAGTTAAGTTGCTTTCGAGTATTCGGCGATAAAATTTCTAATATCAACAGAATTTCCCGCCGACAGCCGACTGGTCGCTTCACATTCTAACTCTCACTGCGCTTGCGATCCACTGACACACTGCCGTGCAGAATCGTCCGCCTAGATATGACCACGAGATTTGCATGCACCTGCTAATATCCGAGCAAGAACTTGGTAATTAATGCATGAAAACGAATACCGCAGCAACGCTCCGCGGCGATGATTACGAGGAATATTTTTTTTTTTTATCTTTCACAGTTTACACGCACGTAGATTTCATAATCAGGCAAATGTTCACCAAAAATAAAGAAAACATAAAACGTTCGTAAGTTCGGTAATTTCTTAATTCTTAACAGACGTAATATTTTTTAACAGCTTCCTTCACTTACGCCAAAAATAATAAATATATACGTACCTACTTGAATTGTGATCATTCATTATTTTATGCATTCTGTAGTCAGTTTTTTTTTTGTCACTAAATTCTAACTTGTTCATGGTTTTTAACCCAGACTAATAACAGAAATTGGTAGATTAGAAATTAATATCCCGCTACTGCTCTTAAAAACAATATTCTTTTTTATCCGAAGTAAAAAATATTCTCACAAAAAAAATTGTCACCAAAAACAATTTTAAATTATTTTAGACAACAAATTAAGTTATGCCAAAAAATCTTAAGAGCTTTTTGCTCATTCTTCTAGTATTTCAAATACCATAATAACGGTTTCTTTACATTATTGCTTTTTGTGGCCTGCAGTGCAAAGTGTACAATTAAATGACACATCCTAACTGTAAGCCGCTGATGGATAGATTCAAATACCGATCTATCGATTCGTAACTCGATTGTGAATGATAAAACACAATCGATTTAATTTCCATTCTCAACCAACTACTGTTGCAGTTTTATGATGATAGTTACTTGTGATGAGATAATTAGGAAAATAATCGATTTGCTGAACGATTCGAACGAGTACAGTTTCAATTTACGAGGAAATAAAATCGTGAAATGTGAAGTATTCTTTTATCCGGGAATTAAAGTAACTGAAATAGCATAGATGGTTACATTTTTACTTTTTTTTAGGTTGGCAATCAGCTACAAAATACTGCAATTTTTGCCAGGGTCGAGTAATTTTTGATAATTGTTATTGAATGATAAGTACCCCTGATGATCATGAATGATAATATTGATGATGATGAAATGAATCCCCTACGCCAGGGATTCCCAAACTTATTTTGTCTACTGCCCACATTGAGAATGAATTATTTTTAGCGCCCCCACTTTTTCACCTACCTAAAAACCACTACAACTTCAAATTAAATTATTAATTGTAAGCCTCTACACAAGGCCCCCATTTTTTATCTGGGTTCCCTTTAGACCTGCAGCGCCCACAAGGGGGCGTTATCGCCCACTTTGGGAAAGGCTGCCCTACGCCTATCAGTAAAACTCATTACTAAAAAGTTACCAGACATCTTGGGAGAACTTGAAAAGTCAAGTTATACCAGTTTATTTCAATTTCCTTCACTCGTGCACGTTTATGAACAATGGTTAATATCCCACTAATATTACAAATTATTTATCAAAGAAGCACATTTTTTGGTAAATAAAACAAAATTGACAACCTCACCTTTCGACTTCCCGCCAAAAAGTGTGATCGTTACATTGGTTACAGACTGTACGTCACTAATAGCTGGATTACACGTGATCCGTAAAATGGGAGACTAGTGCTCTTGGCCTTGTTTACACCTACCAAGCACTCAGCCGAGAGCACTGTCTCGCCATTTTACTCACTACGTGTTATCCAGGCATAATGCGCGAGGTGCAGGATCGCGCTAATGTCAGTGTGATTCTAAGCAAGTTGTGGTTCCGGAACCACAGTTCAGTGGTACGCAGTGCTTGTTTCGATTGCCAAATCTAGCAGTACATATTATATTGATTGGATTTATCAATAAACTGGTATAAGCTCTAACGTACTATTGGCGATTTATCTGGTGTGTTCCTTAATTAAATAACGCTATGTGAGGAAGTTCTCAGATTACTTAATATTTAAGTTATTTATTTATTTTTCTTCCGATATGCAGACCACATATATGATTTCATTATTAGTAAACTTGTCTTTCCAGCGACATGACAATTGAGTTTATAGTAGTATGAAAATATTTCTTTGGAGACATAAAATGTTGTAGAGTCCTGTAAAGTACTCTTGGTCTTTAAGGCATTTCGAGGATCGATCGATAGTGAAAAAGCGTAATTTCAGCTAAACAAATAACGGATGAATAGTTTATTTAAGATGTTGCGAGTGAAAAAAGTGACATCTTGATTTCTTATATTTAAGCGAAAACTACATAGTAAAATAAAACTCATTTTAAGGATTTTATGTTTTTACGTTCACCGGACCGCAAACAACAACTAAATATGAGGGTACCCCAGATCTAACTATGCCACTAGGACGACAAACACCTCAGTCCTCCCGTGCCCATGGTTGCTGTAAAGCAGCCGAAACGTCGGGAATGTAAAAATATAAAATTAACGCGATAAAATCCTTAACATTACTTTCATGTCGAAAAGTAACAGTCGCTTTTTCTTTGAAAAAATATATATCGTGATCCATTCGCATTAACATAGTTTCGTAGTTTCAGCCTCATTTTCAAAATTCGCTCCAGTAGTTTTTTAGTTTACCACTTACAACGGACTTCTAAGTACACTTAACTGATTATTTTAAACTCAATGTCTGTTAAATTTCTATGTCTTGTATACGGATCTTATTTCTTGATTGGATATTTATCTATATACTTAACTTACTTGCTTGCCCTGCGGATTTTATACCTTTTCAGAATCAATTGAATGAGAAAATGAATTATCTTTATAACTATTATTTTTTCCCCCATTTTTTAATAGTTATTCTGCTATTCGGGCGGAGTGAAATTCTTAATATCAATGATCATATAAATCGGCCCACCTGTTCATGAGTTATAAATGGTGAAACTAACACGACATTGTTTTATATATATGGACGACATACCTACTGGGATCGCCCCCAGTCCATTATACAAGCTTTGCTTGGGACGATACACTTCGTGTGTTTGTCAGGCGATATTTATTTATTCATTTATCTCTCCCGCAACATCTATTCATCCACATTCCTCGCATTAATCTTGGATCCGTGCGTAATGTGCTTGCGCTTTATTTTGTTCGTTTTAGGTGTCTACTTAGCCATCGGCGATGCAGCCATCGCCGTTCACGTATCGTGCCGAGTACGCCGGCGGCGCCGCTCTGGCGATTTCGTGCATTTTTTTGCAAGTGTCGACTCGGATTTCTAAATAATTTAAATACGCGCACGACGCGCGCACTCTGCTCATCGACATTATAATTGCTGTTCAATGAATTAGGTGTGTGTGTGAATAGTGGCCGGCTATTGTCGCAGTATTTGTAATTAATCTAAGATAGCTTACACATGGACCTTTACATCGTTGGCGAGCCAACGATGACACTGTGTCAAGCGTCCCTCTTCCATTGAAGGATGGTTATAGAGTTGCCCCATATTTCATTGTGACGAAATAGCATCAGATAAATTTGGGTGTGCTCCTCTGCACTCCTTTGGGAATACATGCGTGATGGTGTCTTGCTCAAGACCTCAATCGAGTTTAAATCGAACTAATAAATATTGCAAATGATCATTGCAATGATTACTTACGGTTCTAGCGATACCGACACAGAATCCAATTAAAACACAAAACCATGTCACTGTCACAGATGTATTAAGTTTACGGTAGCACTTGATGCGCGACGATTGTACGAACAGCTGTGCGGTGCGGACGGGCGGGGCGTGCGGTCGTTACCGTGTCTCGGGCGCGACTGGCCGCGATCGCGAACCGCGTGCGCGTACGCCGGTGAAATGTTCGCGGGCGCGGGAGCCGTGAAACGAAACTCGCGTGAGTATTGTTGCAGTTTTATTATCGATCGAGTTAGACTAAGAAATAATATAGACGGAGTGTCACGAATAAAAAAATTGAAGCCCAAAATACTAAGCCGCGCGACACACGCGAATTACGAGCTGACGCGAAGTAGCCTGTTTTACACAAACTGGCTTAGTTGTTTTGATCTCAAATATCTTGTTTGCAACTATCCGTCTGTGTTATTTCTGGCCGTGAGTTCAGCTGCGACTTTCAATTGATGTATATTTTTATTTAAGAACTGATTGAAATAAAACTAAGCTAAGTATTTGTTTTCTTCTTTCACACACTCGTTTCACGTTTCGTCTTCTTGCATGATGAGTTTACCATCGTCTATTTTTTTTTAAATGCACGTAACAATAATCGAAGATAACATATATATGTGACAGACAAATGGCGGTCTTATCACTAAACTGGGATCTCTCCCAGACAACCTATTAGGGAGAAGGACAAAATAAAAGATGGGTAATATATTGTACACATAGACTAAGAAACTTAACTTCCTGACATTTGTTGTTTTGGGCGTGACAGTTATTGGTAAGCCATTAAATAAATAAAAAATAAAATAATATGTCAATGTAAACTCGACACTGGCAAAATGGCACCATTCTGTAGCCGATTGCAAACCTAAAAAAAGAAGATTAAATAAAGAGTTATGACTTGTGTGATTACTCATTACGCCGTCTAAAACGTCTCGGAACGCATCGCGTAGCCTTACGCGGAGATGATCTTTATTGTAGTTTATGTTGCATACAAAAGACATCGACGCGTGCTACATGCGCGTGCGCACATTGTTTTAAATTTTCACATTATACCTACAACTTGAGATAGTTAGTTGTTAAGCGGGAACCATTTGCTTACATTTTCATGTTGCAATTTATCTTAAGATAGAATTTTGTTATGATTAGGGACTTATTTTTTTTTTTTTTCTCAGATTTTTTTTAAATCAAAAATCTTTATTTTGAGATAAAATTATTGAATATAGTTATAACTTAAATGAAGCCTCTGACTCCTGAGTTTGGTATGTTCACCTATGTGATGAGTCAGTATTCTCGCATAATTACATTTAATATAAATATTTATAACTAGCTGCGCCCGGCGGTGTTACCCGCGATAAAAAGTATGAAAAATTAAAACATCTATCCCACGGGAACCATACATTTTACCGGGATAAAAAGCCTATGTGCTATTCCAGACTATAATCTATCTCTGTGCCAAATTTCATCCAGATCCGTTCAGCCGTTCGAGCGTGAAAGAGTAACAAACATCCATCTATCTATCCATCCATCCATCCATCCATCCAAACTTTCACACTTATAATATTAGTATAGATACCAGCCCTTTTAATGTCCAACTGTTGGTCACGGGCATCCTATCAATGTGAGAGGAAGGTGGGATGGGGGGAATGCGAATTGGAATGAGGGAGGGTTTAATATTAGGTATGTATAATAATAAGAGCCAGGTTTTGATTCGAGGTTTTAATTCGCTATATTTGTAATATAATTTCAGTTTTCATTTAAAAAAGAAAGCTTAATCTCAGAGCGGTTCTAGTCTAGGTCCCGTCGATATCGCGACGCAATCACACCATCAATCCTCTATAAAATGTCGTACCCATGTATCGAGATAATGAGTATGGTGCCTTCAAACAGTAAATCAATTGGAACTTTCATGGCGTTGGGTATGAAGTATACGTATGACTCAAATCAAAGCACAGAGATGTAAGTCCATCGAGGTGAATAGGGCTATCAAAGAGTATAAATGAATCTTGTAGCCAGCATAGACATTTAATTATCTGATGTATAGAGAGAGTAGCGATCGCCATATTGGAATATAAACGTACATATAGGTATAATAATTGCCTTCTATATAGCTATTTTCTGACGACCTGATTAGCACAGGGGATAGTGACACTGTTTTCTGGGCCGAGGGTCTACGTTCGATTCCTATCTATCGTATTTGATAATGTAGCGATCCTTCAACCTCGCTACAAGATTCATAGATGGCGCTGACAATTCTACACAATTCTGAAACGCGCTGTGAGAGTTTTCAGAGCACGTAACATATATACAAGTCCGCGGTGGGCATTTTCAGGGTTTTTATATACAATTCTATACCTGGGGCGTAGATTTGGATAATACTAAAAATATTGCTCATTGATAACGATAATTGCGGCTACTCTTATTCCAAAAACACTAACAACATTTTAAAGAAATGAAGAAATTAATGATATAACCTCGCTATAGGCTAGTGGCGGCCCTACGCATGAGTGAAAGTGATAGCGTCTATTAGCTGAATCTCTTTTGCTGCGCCCGCGCCGCTGTCGCCAGGTCGGGAAAACCGCCTGTCTAAATATACTTGTTACATGGATGATTATGACACCGGAGCGTAATATTGACAGATTATTAAGTCGTGATAGCTAAAATGGTAGAACGCTCGCCTTGGAAACAAGATGTGCACGTTCAAACCCCGGCTCGCACAGCTGCTATTTTGGGATTGTCGTATGAGATACACATTTTCAATTATTATTATCACTTGCTGAACGGTGAAAGCAAATATCTTAAGGAAACCTGCATTTCTATTGAAAGTTTTGTGAACCAAACCGCATTGGGCAAACGTGGTGAACTATGGCCTTATACTAATCCTCCTAGTATTGTGAAGGAGTTTGCCCGGTATAATGTCAATAGGCTCGCGCCCTATAATCCATCCATCCATCCATCCATCAGCCGATAGATGTGCACTGCCACCCTACGAATATATATTATGAGCTCGTTGCTCCCATCACATTTACTCCTGCAAGCCAGGATCCTGGGCCGTGAAAGAAGTCGTCGAAGTAACACTCGCGACGATCACAAACATTCTGCAAAACCTAGCCGCAACATTTCGTATCAGTGTAACCGTCAGCCATTGTACCGTACCGCAATAAAAAAAAGTAATTGGTGACGGGTGTATGTCGCTATAAATCAGCTGGGTTTTATCTCCACGCGGTCTCTGCGCACCCTTTACGTGCGGTTCATGAGCTAACAAACGGTTTGTTGTAGTTACGTTCAGGACTGTGGCATTTGAGCTGTCTCACTGAATTGGATGTTATACACAGGGACGGATTCCTATATGTAGGAACGGAACGTAAGATGTGTGCGAAGTAAGAATGGTCAGCAAGATGATGAACGTGAAATTTTTGGGGTCAAGTCACCTTCGTCCCTAGGAGAATTAAGTACCCTCGAGATACCCTACACGTGACCCTGGGTGGTGCCAACCAGGTGACAACTCTACTGGTGGTAGGCTTCGGCCGTGGCTAGTCACCACCCACTGAACAAAGCCATGTCGCCTAGCGGCCTAGCCGTGTTCCGGCATGATGTTCGGAGTTGACATTAAAAAAAAAAATATTAGGAGTGAAAGGGACGGATGGATGGATAGTTAGTTGGGGAGAGATTGAAGACGAAAAACTAACAAGACGTTAATTTTAAGAAAAAGTGTGTATTTAATAAAATCAAGCAGTATTCAAGCAATCAGCGTTTAATTTGAAGATACCGTCAACCCCTAGACCCCACATATATACCCCCGACCCATATATATATAACATATAATAAACACGATAAAATGCGTAAGATTAGTTTGATTGCAAAGTGTTGTATTCGCGTAAATATAAGAAATCAATAATGTCGTGTTAGTAGCACCATTTATAACTCAAGAACGGACCCCCCCCCCCCCCCCGGAACGCCCCGTATAATTTGTAATCATTACGATGCAGTCAGAATTTGGAAACAGCAATTTAAAAAAAAACATATCTATACTTCTATACTAATATTATAAATGTGAAAGTTGGGATGGATGGATGTTTGTTACTCTTTCCTGCCCGAACAGCTGAACGGATCTGGATGAAATTTGGCACAAACATAGATTATAGTCTGGAATAGCACATAGGCTACTTTTTATCCCGGT
This sequence comes from Pheosia tremula, assembly GCA_905333125.1. NCBI lineage: Eukaryota > Metazoa > Arthropoda > Insecta > Lepidoptera > Notodontidae > Pheosia > Pheosia tremula. Next base: position 8,465,444 of record HG995408.1, on the reverse strand, counting down.
AAAATGTATGGTTCCCGTGGGATAGATGTTTTAATTTTTCATAATTTTTATCGCTGGTAACACCGCCGAGCGCAGCTAGTTTTTTATAAATCGATATTTGGAAGGTAGGACAAAAGAGCGTTGGCATAGTATGGTCTTTCGGATTTAACCTGTATAAACCTCGTATAATACGACAATTATACTTACAGTGTTTGATTTTAAGAGTGTTAGACAGCTTGCACTCTGGTAGAATATTTATTTTGTGGTCATAACGGTTGTATCATATCCAGATATGAGTATACCGTACCGGTCTTGATACTGGTCACACGAGCAACAAGTAGGTATACGTATTGTGACGAGTGGCGGCGACCTAATTATGCTGCGGTTTAATTAGAGTCGCTGCGTCCACAAAACCTCTCGCTTCGCATAGCACCGCTAGAATGTAACGCATTCCTGTTAACTAGGGCTACCCCAGCAGGGAATATGCTTATATTATTTACTAGCTGTTACCCGCGACTTCGTCCGCGTGGTATTTAAAAAAGTTTTTCCAAAATCAAAGTAGCCTAAGTTACTCCTAGCTACATCAGCTGTCTGTGAAAGTCCCGTCAAAATCGGCCCAGCCATTTCAGAGATTAGCCGAAACAAACAGACAGACTGACAAAAATTGTAAAAAAAAATGTTTTGCTATGTGTACCGTGTATACATCCAAATGCACATAGCAAAAAGCGGTTATTTTAATTTTACAAACAGACACTCCAATTTTATTTATTTGTATAGATTGTATACTTATATAATGTACTTATGTTTTAAACTTAATAGCAGTGAAACAATTATTGAAACAACTTTAAAAATGACCAAAAAACGGACGTTCAGAGTTTCTGATAATTGCAGTGTCGAGTGACGTCACGGCTATATGTGACGATGGGTGCGACAGAGAGAGAAACAGTATGGTCCCAATCACTCCCCACTACTGACTTTATCAAACTTGAATAGCGAAATTCTTTGATTTTGTTAAAGTACTTATGATTGAATGCAGTGATAATCTAGTTGGTAGAAATCGAATTTTTGCCATGATTATCACATGCTAAACGGTGAAGGAAAACATCGTGACGAAACCCGCATGTCTGAGAGAACCCCAAGAAAGATGTGTGAAGTCCGCCAACTCGCACTGGGTCAGTGTTTAGACCATGGCCTAATCCCCCACGCACTGATGGGAGGCCCGTGCCCAACAGTGGAACATTAAATAGGGCTGGTATTGACTTTGTATAATGCCCCTTATTAGCAAAGCATTCCGATGATTTGCGTGTATTGATGCAGTGGCATTCGACCGATTATTTGATTAGTGATATTAACCCATATTGACTAACTGCTCCGAAGCTGGACTATCGACGGCTCAAGTTTCTCCGTTATGTATGCCTTTGATTGACTAGGATTAGTATTATTTATTGTACTATAAGTGTACTCAATCTATACATATAAATAAAATTGGAGTGTCTGTTTGTAATATTAAAATAACCGCTTTTTACTAAGTGCATTTGGATGTATACACGTTACCTATACCAAAACAACATTTTTTACAATTTTTGTCTGTCTGTCTGTCTGTCCGTCTGTCTGTCTGTCTGTCTGTCTGTCTGTCTGTTTGTTCCGGGTAATCTCTGAAATGGCTGGACCGATTTTGACGGGACTTTCACTGGCAGATAGCTGATGTAACAAGGAGTAACTTAGGCTACTTTTATTTTAAAAAAAAATAGGATTACACGAAAAAAAAATTAAAACCAATGTTGCAGCGCAACGCCTGATTAAGTTTGATAGCAACAACCTGCAATGCGTCCCGCGGGCTCAGAATGGGCGGGCAGGCTGTTGTCAACGGTTGTCTTTGTTAAATACCACGCGGACGAAGTCGCGGGCAACAGCTAGTAATTAATATAATTTTATTATTAAGATGATCTCTTCATAAACGTGTTAATTATAATGTGTAGGTGAGTTTTAGCTTAGCAATTAACCTAATTACCTAGCTAGCTAAATATTTTAGCGCTACCGACTGGATGGCGGCCACGAAGACAGCGGTAAAGTATTGCCGACCTAGATGTTGCTCGTTCCTTGAATACTTCAAAAGCTTTGGTGTTGGGCTCAAGTGCGAGCGATTTTAGCTTTAATAAAAGATTCAATGTATGCAAGGCAAAGGATATTAAAAATGAAGTTATCAAGAGAAAAATAAAATGATGAGTAGTATGGAAATGATGGAGAAAACCCGAGATGCTGATATAACGAGTGGTAGGGTAGTAGCTCTACCACTCGTTATATCAGCGGAAACTGCATGATATCTTCTCGTCCAAATTACCTCAGTGTCTGAAGACAAAGGTTTACAACCAATGTGTGTTGCCAGTGATGACATATGGTGCCGAGACGTGGTCGCTGACTATGGGCCGCATAAGAAGGCTCAAGGTCGCCCAACGCGCAATGGAGAGAGCTATGCTCGGGGTTTCGCTACGCGATAGAATCAGAAATGAAGAGATCCGTAGACGAACTGGAGTAACCGACATAGCTCAAAGAATTGCCAAGTTGAAGTGGCAGTGGGCAGGGCACATAGCTCGCAGAACCGATGGCCGTTGGGGCAGAAAGGTTCTAGAATGGCGACCACGAATCGGAAGACGAAGTGTAGGACGGCCCCCCACAAGGTGGACTGATGACATCACACGCGTCGCAGGAAGCCGGTGGATGCGAGTGGCGGAGGACCGTGATGTGTGGAAGTCGTTGGGGGAGGCCTATGTCCAGCAGTGGACGTGCGTATCGGCTGATAGATAGATAGGGTAGTAGCTCACTTAATGGTCTACATGAATAAAAAATATTCGGATTCGATTTATAGATACAGGCTTCTGATACACACATGTGCGAGCAATTTTTGTAAGTCTCTTTTTAGTAAAAGTCTCAATTTACCCAAGCAATGGATATTACAAATTAAGTTTTTTTTTTATTACATTATAGGCAAGTATTTGATCTCTATCTCACCTGATGGTAAGTGATGATGAGATCTACGATGGAGCATACTTGCCTAGGTAGGAAGGCGGTAGTAGATCGAGACGCTACATCCACTAGGCACACGCAGCGCAGCTGATCTGACCCGCTATCCATGAATGGCAACACCGAACATCATGCCGGAACACGGCTAGGCCGCTTGGCGACATGGCTTTGTTTAGTGGGTGGTGACTAACCACGGCCGAAGCCTACCACCAGTAGAGTTGTCACCTAGTTGGCACCACCCAGGGTCACGTGAAGGGTATCTCGACGGTATTTAATTCTCCTACGGACGAAGGTGACTCGACCCCTAACCCCCCCCCCCCCCCCGACCCCTAAAGTTATCAAGAGATAAATAAAATGATGAGTAGTATGGAAATGATGGTGAAAATCCGAGATGATGATATATGGATTTACAGATACAAGCTTTTGATACACACATCACAAACAATTTGAAATCATTTCGTAATCTACAAAGGGCAGCGCGAACAGAAGTCTACCTGTGTTGTTTAGACTGTAGGAGTCTCCTACATTACAAGAAAGAAGCATGATACATTACAGCTCATATCCTCATCCGACTTTCAATATTTTTATTGTCTGTAATTTTAATGACTTAGTACAACTAAAACTGCCTATACCAACATCTATACATACATGTAAATAAAATTGGAGTGTCTGTTTGTAATATTAAAATAACCGCTTTTTACTAAGTGCATTTGGATGTATACACGTTACCTATACCGAAACAACATTTTTTACAATTGCTGTCTGTCTGTCTGTCTGTCTGTCCGTCTGTTTGTTCCGGCTAATCTCTGAAATGGCTGGACCGATTTTGACGGGACTTTCACTGGCAGATAGCTGATGTAACCAGGAGTAACTTAGGCTACTTTTATTTTAGAAAAAAAAATAGGCTCTCACGAAAAAAAATTAAAACCAATGTTGCAGCGCAGCGCCTGATTAAGTTTGATAGCAACAACCTGCAATGCGTCCCGCGGGCTCAGAATGGGCGAGCAGGCTGTTGTCAACGGTTATCTTTGTTAAACACCGCGCGGATGAAGTCGCGGGCAACAGCCAGTACAATAATAAAAATAATCATTGCTTTAATTTGATTAATTATTCATAGGTGCTCAGCGGGAAACGCTATCAGCCGCGCTAACAATAGCGCCCCAGCTCACAAACACACTAATAGCTAGATTCGACTTAGGATTGGAAAGCGGGAATTATTGTTCAATTATTAATAGGAGTTAGGAATCATTCCGCGCGCGCCTTCCACCTTGTCCGATGGGGGTGCTGATTAAAAGGTACGCTCCATGGATATTTTGCACTTCGCGGAATTGAAATTGTATGGTATACTAGCTATGCCCGCGACGTCGTTTGCTACATTAGAAACCTTTTCGTGTCCCCGAGTAAAATATATCATAGGTGCATGGTAACAAAAACGTTGGATAAAGGTTACACTTAAGGCATAGACAAAATTATAGAAATCATTAGTTATGGGTAAATGTTGTTGTTTTTGAGCGCGCAATGGATCGCAAACCACGCGATCGCAACATAACGCTCCGCATGATATCTGACTCGTGCGAGTGGCGAGCGCGCTCAAGCGTATCGAGTTTTAATTTACATTGCAGTTTTAGTCTAAATTAATAATTACGGTTGAGTGTGACAGTGGCAGCAGTGTGGCATATAAAATATATGTACGTTTTAAAATAGGTTTAAAAAGTATATGGCATCAAGTTAGCTGTTGTCGACTGAGCTTAGACGACGATTCCATGTTTAATTTGAGTCTCATTTAGGCGAGAGGCCTTATTGTTATCTTACTATGTAGGTATATAACGGTTAAGCTCAATAATCTTCACCGCACTTAAGTATCGCAAAACTCTTGGAGTGGTAAAATAGGGGCTTATATATGGCCCCAGTTCTCGGGCACGCGTGTCAATCGTCTAACTGCTCAAGACCGCGTTAATTGCCGGTAATCGGTAACAAAATCTGGATTGTTTTCGCTGCTAGTTAGTATACTTAACGAGATCAGATATACTTAGGGTAACTGGTGGATACACGTGGCTCTACTTGTGATCATTTTCGACTTTTGATGCCGTAGTCTAGGTTGTTCTTGTATTACCGATTCGAGGTTAACCCTGTATAATGTAAGGTCTTATGAAGAAGTGTAAAATGTTTATATTTAAGTGTATATACGTTTTGTTTCTGTATTAAATCTGGTTTACACACAACTACAGGCAAAATTGTGTTAGTATCTATATATATATACTAGCTGACTCGGCAAACGTTGTTTTGACATATAAAATAAATTGAGATATAACCTACCTATCTTTTAAGTTGGATAAAACTGCACACAGTGTGCAAAAAATTATTAAAATCGGTTTAGTAGTTTAAGAGTTCATAGCGGACAACCACCGTGACACGTAATTTATATTATCTACATATATATATATATACAGTGTAGCGGCATCACAAAAGAACAAATGACACCCGGTTTCGAGGAAAACGATGCAATGAATGAGCACGCGTTTAAATTACATAACTGTTAATATTTGTTGTCGGAGATCACAGACAAACAATGCGAGATAAAGACACAGCCTGATTTACTTAAGAAACCTTAAGCACGCTTAATACATAATTATCTAGTTGACATTAGCGCAGTTAAATTATATTCGTAGTCCTAGCTTACAGGAGTTACAGTGATGGGAGTGAGTGGTAGGCCAAGTCCCAATAATAAAAGTTCTAGAGCAAAGTGTTTGTTTTTTATTAACCGACTTCAAAAACGAGGATGATCTTAATACGACGGTTTTTTATATCTGTTACCTCAAAACTCGGTCATTTATGAACCGATTAGGAAAATTATTTTTCTATGTGAAAGGATTCCAGATTGGCAACTAAATGTGTCAATAGAAATGTATCTGATGTAAAGTAATAATTAAGTGTAAAAGCTATAAGAAAAATAGTGTAACATATTTTAACATGATGGATCAGTAAGTTATCTGAATATTCTTCTTCTTTCTTTACGAAATTAAATGCGATGAAATAAAATGGATATGAATATGGCCTCACCCGCAACTTAGCGGGTATTTTGCCAGTGTCATGTAATTAATAGCAATATTAAATTCAATAAATACACATTATAAATAAAATAATGGATGTGACATTGATTTATAAAATAGTTGTGTAAATGACGTTTGATTTTTTTTAACAAGGTGACCCTTTATCATTTGGCCATACGCTAGTACAGGCTGTATTTTTTTAAAGCTCTAATTATTTGATTTATTTCTTTTGGTATATTATCTTTATAACCTACTGTTATTCCTATTAAAATAATTGACACTATTTTTGTTACACATTATATAAAATAACTTAGTGGGAACACCGCCGAAGGATTTTTTGGATTCCAACTCGGAGATTTGATCGGCCAACCAGAACACTGATTATAATGAGAAGTAATAAATGGCACTATGGTAATTAAAACCACCTTCATCTTCAAGCTCATTCTTCAGATAACCATAAAACTAATTAAGTTTATAGTTTTGAACGTATCATTGTAAACTGATATCATTTTGCGTTATCTGTATGTCTGTTACAGATTGTTAATTTGGAATCACGCTTTCTTACCGCGCCGGTGGTGAAAGTAGCCTACGTGCGATTTTAATTTTTTTAGGGTTCAATTAGTTTGAAAAACCTTGTTCTAAATTTATTTGAATGTTTGTAGGGGATTTTTCTACCTACATATAGAAATATAAAACCAATTCTAACAATTTAAATCTATTAAATGTTTATTTCATTGCCATAGTTTGTAACAATTGTGGAGTATTACTATTAAGTGAATATAGCTTAAACAATTATTGTAAACCCATTTATATCTTACTAGCTGCGCCCGGCGGTGTTACCCGCGATTAAAAGTATGAAAAATGAAAACATCTACCCCACGGGAACCATGCATTTTACCGGGATAAAAAGTAGGCTATGTGCTATTCCAGACTATAATCTATCTCTGTGCCAAATTTCATCCAGATCCGTTCAGCCGTTCGGGTGTGAAAGAGTAACAAACATCCATCCATCTATCCATCCATCCATCCAAACTTTCACATTTATAATATTAAAGTATAGATTCTTTCATCGTGCGAACTGCCAAGGAACGGAACACGCTACCGGGCGTCTTTGTTCCCCGTTGACTTCATTCTGGGTGTTTTCAATTCGAGAGTGAACATGTACCTTCTAGGCAAGTATGCTCCATCGTAGATCTCATCGTCACTTACCATCAGGTGAGATCGAGATCAAATACATGCCTATAAAGTAATAAAAAAAAAAAACAAATCTGCCTTTCTGCATAATTCAAAGCCCAGCCAGTACACATATTGAACTATATAGTTGATTCATTTTTTTTATTAAGCGGTATATAGCTTATAAAGAAAAATACTTATACGGAACCATGAAATGGTTTTTCACGCTTGACAAACACTTTTTGTCCGTATATTACAATACGCATTGCGTTACAATGTAATTATAATAAGTCTTATTTATTGTTGCGTTTGCGTTGCTAGATACGTTTTGAATGAGAATAATGAACGAGTTTGGTTATATAACTTATTTGACAAGATAGTAAATATAATCTATACTATCTATACTTACTTACTTACTTACTTATATATAATATTATAAATATTATATTATAAATGTGTATTGTGTATTATTTTTATATTATAAATGTGAAAGTTTGGATGGATGGATGGATGGATGGATGTTTGTTCCTCTTTCACGCCCGAACGGCTGAACTGATCTGGATGAAATTTGGCACAGAGATAGATTATAGTCTGGAATAGCACATAGGCTACTTTTTATCCCGGTAAAATGTATGGTTCCCGTGGGATAGATGTTTTAATTTTTCATACTTTTTATCGCGGGTAACACCGCCGGGCGCAGCTAGTGTAATATAATAATTTCTTATATTTACGCGAATACTACACATTGAAATAAAACTAGTTTTACGAATTTTATCGCGTTTCTATTATGTCATTTACGTTCCCGACGTTCCGCAACCATGGTCCTCCCGTGACCATGGTTGCTGTAAAGCACCCAAATTGTCGGGAACGTAAATAACATAATAAAAACGCGATAAAATTCGTAAGACTAGTTTTATTTTAATATAATAATCATTACTTACGGTAAGTTTTAAAGATGAATTAAATGATAATATTATCAGTTTTAGAGAATGGTGTGAAGTCTATGTAATTTATAAAGTACGTTTAACGTTTTCATTAACTACTGGTATTAAAATAAAACAACAATTTTACAGATTTTATCGCATGTATATTACCTATGTGCATTACAACTGCTTTACAATCTGTAAAATTACTTTTATTTGAATGTGTACTATTCGCGTACATATAAGAAATCAATAAAGTTATGGTACTGAATAGTAAATAATTTATTAACATTTACCATCACGGCTCAATTCCCCGTAACGGCAGGCAGGGGTGGAATGGTTGTACACCCACACTTTAACGATGGTATTAGATCGCAATGTTATAGAAGGACTGCGCCTTCAGGCCTCAGCCTCGAATTTAGCGGGCAGCGGGGCGGCGGCGGCGGCGGCGGCGCGGGAGCGGCAGGATCTTATGCGTAACATCAAATGGACCGGTTCTCGAAAACAGCGGCGTGGCAGCGGCGCGGGACGGCCAACGAGCGCCGCTCCCCGCTGCCTGCTAAATTCGAGGCTGAGGCCTTAGAGCGTTTAACCTAGTGGATATCGTTATCAGTATAGTGCGGTGCGAAGGGAACTGCGCGTGCGCGTGGCTCCGCTTTCTGCGCGGAGCGCGCGCGGCGATGCGCGCGATAGCGGGCACGCGTCCCGCAGTACCTTTCACGCAGATGTAGAGTATAATGCAAGGAGCATAAATAAAAAAAAATGTAAATGGTTATGTTATCTATATTTGTACAATGTATGTACACTGTAGTGGTCTTATCACGGAAGGTAAAAAAAATACCGGACTTTGATCAACACCGTTTCTATCATGACTTTGAAATTTGGGGACTATTTAGGCTATATACACTCAACAGCAATAAATCTGAGCCATCAAATAACCTAAATTCGAATTAAGATAATTTCATAGACAATTTAATACTACCTAAATTAAATGAATTAAACTTCTTGACTGCAATTCGTTGATGCCAACAAAAATATATTACATATTATGAGAGATTTAAAATAATCGTCATTGCTTTCAACATAATTATGGATGACACGTCCAGTATATTATTAATTCTCGTCCATAATCGTAGCCAATTAGCAATTCTCTTGAACTTTCATTGTTTCGCTAGATGTCAGATTATAATTAAATATGTAATTTGTACTGGGTACCCTAAGAATAATTGCACACCCATTACTATAGAATACCCATTTAACTGACCAAGATTTTGTGGAGATAATGTGTGGCCACACCTTGGTGAAATTGAGATGTAGGTGTAAATCGGGACATTCTCATCCAACCGCGGGTTCTAATTATCATTATTTCTGGGTTATATATGTTTACTGGTGGTAGGCTTCGGCCGTGGCTAGTCACCACCCACTGAACAAAGCCATGTCGCCAAGCGGCCTAGCCGTGTTCCGGCATGATGTTCGGTGTTGCCATTCATGGATGGCGGGTCAGATCAGCTGCGCTGCATGTGCCTAGTGAATGTAGCACCTCGATCTACTGCCGCCTTCCTACCTAGGCAAGTATGCTCCATCGTAGATCTCATCATCACTTACCATCAGGTGAGATCGAGATCAAATACTTGCCTATAATGTAATAAAAAAAAAAAAAGTCTCTCACCACACGGGCTATACCCGGATCCTTGAAAGGCTTGCGCGGGAACATGGGCCCAACACGTAGATGCCTTTTTGAGAATTTTAATGTTAAGTTAGCCACCTACTGGGGTCAACTGCTGAGAATGATAACATAATTTTTTTTTTTTTTTTACCTACGCTGCGCCCTAAAAAAAACAGCGAATTGACCTCACTTTGCGTAGAAACTATTGCAGGAATATGGCAAGATGATTGGGACTATCGATTGAGGTTTGAATGGTCATCGGCGGAACGGGCCGCTCAGTCGTAAAATAATCTCAATATGAAATGGCTTGGTTGCTTTTATAAACCGAAATATGGCGTACATATGCCGGCGGCCAGCATACACCACAAAAGCTCTATGTACATTCATTCCTTTAGATATTTAATAGCGTCCGAGATTAAAGACACAACTGGCCAGTTACGCCATCGGGGTATTTGTACCGTTCGGAAAATTCTAAACCAGACAAAGGGACATAGGGTCACAAAGCATTTGAGCATTCAGATCAAATGTCTATTTAATTAGTGTGTTATTGTGTGTATTTCTCTATCCTTATGGGTCGTTTGTCACATGTAGAACACAGTAATGCTACTTATAAGGAAATCTATAATGGTATCGTCTTAACTATGATCGATGTTTCGTCTTGAAAAATCTTTGCCTAAGTAAATATGTTACAAAATTCATGAGAAAGTGGAGCTTATGGGTTAAAGTTATTTGTTTTTTATTTATCATGAAAATATTGCTGTATCGTGCTTTTACGGGGGTTGAGGCGGTATTTTCAACTGATTGGTAATTTAAAATTTTACAGTAGAAATAACTTTTTTGCGAATGGCAGACAGACGTCGTTGTCGTGTTCTCATTAATTATTTTGTTACAATTTACAGGAGCATGGTGGTTTAAAATACCTTGTATAAGGAGTGATGCAAAAAGGGTACATTGCATACATATATTTAATCCTTACATAACAATTCCCGTGAAAGTGAAACCAGGTCAAATCACAACATTAACCTATCTACCTCCGCTCCACTTATCATAATATCATTACGCGTTAACATATTTGTGATCATTTGTAATACCCTCGATCTCATGGTGTGGAAAATGGGGCACAGATGCTATAACCTCGGGTCGCGGCTCGTAGCAATCTGTTGGCGACCAGGCTTACTGTGATTGATGGGTGATGGTACAGTCAGCTGGGTATGAAAGTGCTTCTATAATAATTCGCAAAGATTATGAAAACATTTTTTTTTATAGGACTAAGCCCGCCCCACACTCCCACCACTGCTACTCCTGTAAGCCAGGCTCTACCGTAGTATTCAATGAAGACACCGAGGTTTGACCCACGGCGAGCCCCGGGATAAAGTTAATTGTCTTGGAACTCGCACGAAATTAATCGAAAGATAAAAATAGGAGGAGTTCGAAGAAAATTATCCACTTCCCTCCATTGCAAAGCGGGAGACAAAAAAGATCTAGTAGACAAATTTCCACAGAAGCAAGACTCCTACAGCTGGACTAAGTCAAGACGTAAGGCACCACGGAGAGTTTAAATACTAGTTGGTCCTAAACTTGTGAGCTGATTAAACTATATTATGAGAACATTGAATATTTATGTAGAATTTTAATTATAATAAAAATACAATTCCAGCCGTTTTTAATGTCCCACTGTTGAGCACGGTCCATCAATTCGAGGGGGATTATCCACCACGCCACGCTGACTCAGTGCGGGTTGGCGGACTTCATACGTCTTTCGAGGGGTTCTCTCAGATATGTAGGTTACGTACCATGATTTCCTTCAGCGTTTTGGAATTGATAATCATGGTTGAAAATGAGATTTACATGAAGTGTATGTGTGAATCATCATGAAGTTTTAGAGGTGCAGGCCGGGGTTTGAACCTGCGATCCTCGTCACCGAGGCAAGCGTTATACCAACTTGGCTATCACTATACAGCCGCTGAATTTTCATTAATTTATAGGAAGCTTTAAACAATCTACACTGGTATTAGTATGCAAATGGATGAATGTTTTCTACAATTTTGGGGTGACCCATAAACGAGAAATAATTTCCGTTTTTATTTTTACTCTAATTCCAACTTGTTCACAAATACTGGCTGCTGACTGTACCCTATTAAGTGGGATGCCCAACCCGACAGCGACTATGTAATCAGCCATGCTTTTACTCCGCCATCACCAATTATAACCATATACAGATGGTTTATTGCAACCAGTTCGAAGCGAATAAGGCTTTCATGACTTGTCCGATCGTGCGAGGTGTGGTCGCGAACGTGTTATTATTAAACGATATTTAATAGGTCTGTAGACACTACATGCGAACAAACACACTTTATGGTGTGTCGATAGTTTATGGTACGTACCATAGACTGTAGCTACGCCACAGTGGGGCAGAGGGTAAACAGCGTAAATTTTCAGTAAAGTATCCACAGCTTTACCGATAGGCGTAGGCGTAGGGGATTCAATTCATCATAATCTTCGCCATCAACGTTTACTATCATCACCACAACTACTGGCTAAAATGGCACTATTTTGTAGCCGATTGCCAACCTAAAAAAATAAAGATGACAGATAGTTTGTAAAAAAAAAATTGGTCTCCCGCCGCCGTTAAAAATTGCCATTTTTCTCCACGAATGCCTCAGTTACAATATCGGAGTCTCAAGCACCAGATCGCTATCTGCCTCTCATGAATGTATTCATACGATGGCACCGTCTCACTTTCTTCGTTTCCGAATATTTTCGCGCGCTCGATATTGGATTCCACGACTGCGTGCGCACCTACTGCACGGTACTAACTCTCAGATATTTCCGCTGCGATCATATTTATGTGGCTATAGACACGTTCCTTTTAAAATTTAGTAGACACGTTCAGTTCGTTAATCTGGGTAATAAACTATTCTTATTTTAAACTATTCTTAAGGGGGAAGCGCAAGGTCAGGGCGCGAAATTCAAAATGTCAATGGTTTTTATTTTTTTACGAAATTTTTTGACAAAAAAAAACCATTGCCATTTTGAATTTCGCGCCCTGACCTTGCGCTTCCACCTTAATCGGTTGGGATATCGTGATTGGGTGATCAGTGCTGGTGGACTATAAATTAGGACTGTAATTTGTTTATATAGGTTCCTTTCTTATTTACTTCTATCTTGCTTGTATAAGGTGAGCTGTAGGGCAAACACATGTGGTGATAAATCCTATCCGCAACTTATTTGTAAGATAGCCCATACAAAATAGGTTATATAAGTTATAGCACATTGTGATACAGGTTCTTATTTTGTTTTTTTTTTATGAATCAGAACTTAAACTGCATTATTACATTTTTGAAATAATAAGATTTTGAAAAAAGCAACATGTAATAATGATAATGTCGTTAATAATGTTCGATTACGTGAAAGTAATCACACATGGCAAAGTAAATAAAGAGTCATTTTTCGCAAAGTCTCATACCTCAAGAAACAAAATTCTTAAATGTTCAAAGAAGCCTATTGACACCAACTTTTTTCTCACGGTCTCCGCGGCTTAAATACTAGACACGAATACTTAATCCAGGTGCCACGCTTGAATACGAAATGTAATCTATCGTTGGATTGGTGAATAGCACAACATCTAATTATAATGAGAATTATTTATAGTTTTTTTCTTCAACATCATCACAAACCACGAAATGTCTATATCCTATCAAAATTCACCTGACACCAAAACTGTAGATTAATTATATAATTGGTAGCAGTCTTGTTAATACAATAATAAAGGCTCCAATACAAATCTAACTCGCACAATGCAGTACCCTGGGTAGTAGGAAACCCATTTATGTATGCCTACAATATACACTCAGTCCTGACCTGACTATAAGTACCTTATGAGAATAGCAATCTGGGTCCGTGTTCCGAATTGTCTTTAAGTAATAACAGCCTAGTCTGAAAGTGTATCTGGTTGTGTAATGTGGCACCTCTGCCTACTCTTTGGAAGTTAACGTGATGGTATACTTACCTGTTATAGCTCGGTCCCTATTTAGAACTAGGTTCCACTTAAGAAACCAAATTAACTGTGAATTTGAAGGACATACATAGTCTACCCGCATAGTATAGCCTCAAACAAGACTTCGCTTTTCAATTAAACATGCTCATAACATGATATTTTTTTCATAAACAACGACGTCAAAAGCCGCATCAAAGTTGGAACGCCTGAGTGAGATTGGACGCTATATACAGTTTAATACTTTTTGCTATAAACTTTCAACCAGGCGCTAAAACAACTTCGAAATGTTTCCTACCTTGTTATTTAAGTACGTCGGTATTTTCGTGTCGTCCCAAACTTATGATGTTGTTTTGAGAATACGAAGTTGATGATTTTTGATGTATACTTAACATTACGAAAAAGATAATTCAGCTACCTACAAGTACACGTAACATAAGGATTTATCCTAAATGGTAATCGTTCGCACAACGACATGCGACGATTACTTTACTTGTTTGCCAACTTGTGTTGAAATAAGTAGGTTTACAAATCGTTGTTGAGGGTCCGATGATGAACCCTTACCATCAAACATAACTGCGACTCAAAGCAGGAACTCAATTGGAACATTATCACAGATAACGTAGTACATTGTCACCTTAATCAAGTCCGTTGGTACAAATTAGCGATGTAGAGAAATTGTGGTTCTGATTTGAGTCGGATTCATATTTCACAGTAATCCCAGGTTATATTATTGGTGAATTAATCGCGCCTAAGCCAGTTGGGTGACAATAAAAAATATATTTGAAAGATTTGGGATTCCTTTTTATAGGTATATAAATATTAACAAGTTTTTTTCCTACACGCATAAATAGGAACGTAAAAAGGCCAGCACAATAAATTCGCCCGAATAAATTCCTAGACAGGCATCCGTTCAATATCTTTCTTATATCGGAAAATAAGAATTCCCGCGTCTATCGTCTATTCACGCGATCATGGAGATTGATCCCACATAGCCTATTCAGATACTCGAATATATTTCGAATTTGTGAACTGGTTAATGGATTGCTCAAGTTGCCGCGAGCAAGTGAATGATTTTGCCAGCCTGCATTATATGGAAACTGAGACAACTTAACAGTATTCACGAGCAACCATATAAAGCAAGCTTTTTTTAAGATAGGGTAAGTAGTTATAACCTAGCACGAGCTAATTTTGCACTCTCATGCTTCGGGAATGAGTGAATTAATGAAAATAAATCGATATAGCTAGCTATGCTTACAGGTTACATTTTGAAAACGGACAAGCTGAAAACTATACGATGTATTTCCAACCAACTCTCTCAATAAAATATTAAAAGAAATATCCAATTAGTACTTACATAATTAAAGAACATTCACACATTGTTTAAAGTTCACAAATGCTATTAACGATAACTTATCACAACTCCGATATTTATAGGTAAGTATAACATAATAAGACGTGTTTACCTACACGAGTGATAATAGGAAAGTACCTCGATAATAAATACTCACAAGTATGTTACGGGAATAATACCGGGATCAAGGGGACATGAATATAAAATAATAATTTATTTAATTAAGTGAACGAGACAAACAATATTACTAAAATAAATTAGTTACAATTATCCTTCGTAAGAAAATTTTCTTAACAAACACACACATATTCTTCACATAGCCATCAAAAAGTGTGGCTAAATAATTAAGCAGTATACCTTCATAAACACTCCATTATTGCGCACGAAGTCAAGAGACTGGAAAATATAGTTCAAAGATGTAATCCTAAGTGTGTACTTTACTCCAGACATCGCTTAGGGTTTAGATAAAAATATATGAATCTCGCTAACCAAGTTTCAAACCAATCAATACAGTAAACAAACCGACAATACAAAATTGTGTGCAAAAACATGTCGATATAAACCTAAAGCCTATAGCCTTTTCCGAAGGCACGTAAAAGCTAACCATGACGTATTTAGGCCATCTTTGGCGAGTGACTCATTTATCAGTACCCAACATAATACTCGGATAACCTTTGTTTGAGCCCTCGACATATATTTTGATCATAAGAAAACAATAACGTGAAATCGTCCGAACCGACTCAAGGTCACAATGCTTAATAACGTAGTGAGATAATTAATTATAGTTAAAATGTAACCAATTATATATCACCAATTAATCTTTATACTGCGCCTGAGAGCTAAAATATTGTCGTTTTTTGACATCTGGCAGAGTTAAATGACAAATAGTAAATACAACATTTTGAAACGAAATCTCGATCGAATTATGAACCTTATGTAACGATCGTCAATTAGATAACTTAGGGAAAATATACTATGCAACTATCTAGAAAACGTGTCACCTATAACTGTCTGTTGGTTGCGTAAACCGACGCCCCACTGCCGCTACCAGTGAACTGGAAAGCAAGGTCTTCGACCAGACTCCATTGTTTTATTTTAGACGTCGTTCTCATTAGGGCTAGTTAAAACAATACCACAGGAAGGAAACTACTGGACACGGGCCAGACACTCCGTGAAAACTATCACACGCCGACACAAAAAAGGTGATTTCGTTCCACCGAATTTAACCTTAGTATAAATATCAGTTGCAATATCGTAATGACATCAGTCTCGAAACGTCGGTAACAATCGCATCGGCAAGATGTTGACACAAGTTTTCACCCTCGCGTTGGTTGCGTGGATAGCGCCGTCGCAACAAGTGGAGCTGGCTGACGAGAAGACTCCGTACGATTACGTGAGAGAACAGTTGGACTCTATACGTACTGATGGGAGGTTTGGACTGCCCGTGGCGGACGGTTACGAAGTTGAAGAAAGTGAGGATTACCCTGAACATCTAGAAGGAGCGGCGTCTACAATCCTGAATACTGTTACTGGTGTTGGTGGACTTGGTGGTGTGGGAGGAGTTGGTGGAGTTGGTGGGCTCGGCTATGGCCAAGGATTTGGATTGAGTGGACTCGGTTTCGGTGGCATCGGCCTCGGCCAAGGATTGGGGCTTGGTCTTGGAGGCGTTGGCGGTGTTGGCGGAGTGGGTGGACTTGGCCATGCTGGTATTGGAGCCGGTGGAGTTGGTGTCGCGAATGGGGCTGGGTTAATCCACCCTGGAATCAGTGGTTTAGGTGTTGGCGGCATCGGCGTCGGAAACGGCTTGCTGTACCATCCAATCCTTAATACTCAAGTTGGCGGTGGGTACGTGGACACGAAAGCTTACGATGAAGCTCAGAAGAAAGATGCCGGAGTAAACGTTGAGAAACTAGAGAAGAAAGCTGAAGAAGAGGCTAAACATGGTCAGGAAGGATTCCAACAAGCCGCCGCGGCCGCCAAAGAAGAAAAGGGAGAATCTAGTTTCTACAAAGATGAAGAAGCAAAGAAAAAAGCAGCCGGTGACGAAAAGTTCTACGAAGGCGCGCAGAAGATCGACAAACAAGGTACACTTTAAATATAATAGTAACTCATTTTATTTATTATGAATAACTTATTTAAACACAATTTCACGGTTCTCTGTTATCATACTTTTGTCATTCACACTTTTCAGTTTATTGAATAGACATTCAATTAACACCTTCAATGACACCGTTTTCTAAATCATGAATTAAATTTTCTAGGTGCTAACGAGGAGCAGGTGAAAAAGGCAAAGAGCCACAAGAAGGGCCACGTGAGCAAGGGTTTCAAGTCTTCGAGTAGTAAAAATGAGGAGGAGAAATCTGAGAGTTTCTATGACGAAGCACATGACGAAGCTGATCATAAGGTATCTGGACACAATGCTGGGTCGTTTGGTGAAAACGCGCAACAAGGATTCAAGGGAGCGCATGAGGAGAAGGTCTTGGATGCGAACGCTCAAGGGAAGGAAGGACATCATGTTTCGGAGCAGAAGCTCGATGACGCCAAAGCCAATAAGGTAAGTGCACTATATATTAGAGAAAAGAGAGTAATAAAAGCAATTGTAATACTTCAACATTGCTAAAGCATTTTAGAATCATACGCCGTTCCTATCTCAGCCATTTTTTATAATAAAGTAGTAACCACGAATTTATAAAAAAATCCAAAGCACTCTTTATGATAATGGACGATGCAATTAAGTATTGAATCGAAAACTGATAATAATATAGGAACAATGGGAATACGATTGGACTATGAACACGCGTACGACATAAGGAAGTAATTTTCCAATACAACATTCTTTACCCTTAATGTGTTCAAAAGAAATGATAATGATACGCTATGTTATAACATAAACGAGGGGTATAATAGTAAACGCCCTTATTTACTATACAATGCCAACTTTTATGGTACATAAAACGTTATATCGTCGGTTCATACATTGTTTGAATTGAAAACTGTAGCCTCTGCTTGGTCGTTATGTGCAATTGTGTGAAGGTTTCTCCATGAAAGCTATTAAACGATACTACACCGTTTTAGAACACGAATGAAATAAAAGTCTGACCGCCTTATTCCAAAACACGGTCTAAAATAATACTGGGATTAATTGCAGGCTTAGGTAATAGACTAAATAAAATGTTAATATAGAATGAAGGTTATCACTGAACTATGGAGTATCTATGACACTAAAGTTAAACCGCCAAACCCCTAATTTATCTATGGAATAACTTCGGTTCTACTTTATTTGACGTTAACGTTGATTTGATTTAGGTTCTCTATTATTTACCAACCTTTTTTAAGTATTTTAATAGGTATTGTCATGGTATGTTTGACATACTAATAGGGCTGAAATTTCAGGTTGTTTAATATTAGGGTTGGCATAGATTTAATCTCTCGGGAACGAAAGTCATTTTCGCATGGCAACACTATGCTCTCGCGATACTGTCAACTATGGCCTTATGTAACTGTACTTACCGTCTAAACAAAAAAAAATTGTAAACAGGCTATATCGATATATCTTATTTAAATGTTCTTTTCCATCTGCAGGGCGAGTTTCTATCTAAAGGCTACAAAGGCGGTGCCGAGGTGCTGGAGAAGTTCAACAACCTAGGCGCTCACTCCATCCACGGCCACCAGGAAGCCAGCGGCGGCTATCAGCAGAACAAGGGAATCCTGCCCATCCACCGCCGCTGACCGTTAAGATACGAAGTCTTGTTATAAGTAATGAGTTACGACCGAGTGGTAATAAAGTTTTCTTTTTTGGATTTTTTGATTACATTGCGTTTTATTTTTAAATTAGCCGACCCAACAGACTTCTTGACAACTTTGTATGTTTTTCTTTCCCGAGAAACCCTATTCGGACTTGTAGGAAGATAAAAAAAATCCAAAGCGGCCCAGCCGTATATATTAATGCGCATACTGGCGAAAATATGCTAATAGTAGCTTAAAATCTCGAGTCAACATTGAGGGTTTTTTTTTCAGGAATAATAAAAAAAATCTACTATATAAAAACAAAACATGTACGCATAAAGTTACTGGCAAATGTAATGAACACTAAAATCAAATATTCATTCCCAGATTATATCATTCCTACACCAAAACACAAATTCCTAGGGTATAATGCAAAGTCTCTAAGTTACATGTGTATAATAAAGCCTAGACCTAATAGGATTAAAGGCTTCTCGAAGGTAAAATTTGAACCATGAACTACGGAAGGTTTTAGCGCATGCGTAATAGAGCAAAACCGTGAAAACGTTAATTAGATTTTGTAATTAAATAACTCAGTTGATAGGTTTCCATTTGTGTTGGTTATGCCAGGTGTATCAAATAATAATTTAAACAACATATTTGTTTTTATTTTTATTTTATTAATGCTAATTAAACATGCAGTTATTCATACTTGGAACAGAACATGCTTTTATCTATTAAATATTTAAAGATTCACAAATCTTATACTATTAATAAACTAGTTTAAAAAAATAAGTATGTTGGCACAACTCACAAAATTGTTATTTTTATCAATAAATCAATCAGTTTATGTCAAAGAAATGGCGCCTAAAAGTTGTGACAAAGATAAAAAAAAGTTACCTACTGTAATTTTCGTTAAAAAATACTAATATTAATCTATAAATTACAGGTGGAACCTATGTGAGTACATAAAAAAAAAGAAAATCTAACAAATACAAATCAAACTTAACTAAAACTTCATAATCTTAATTCCGTTTTTGCTTTTGCTGAAGCTACATTTACCGTAGCCATTGCAGTAAACGCCAGGAGATTGCCGCAATGGACTTGTGGATGTATACCCGGACTCACTGCTGGCCCCGCTAAAACAGAACCTAGAAAACAACCCAACCGGTAAAATTACGGTAATTATGCAGGTAAATTGATTAGATATGATATAGATTACTACTTTTTATTCTGTTGTTTTAGTCAAAAAAGATAAATAATAAAGAAGAATATAGGATAACATTCCACGAATTATTTAAATATGGAACGCATAATTTCACTCAACCAATAAAGTGTAAGGTACGTTTTTTTCATAATATTTAAAACAAGAACTAACAATTTTAATATTTTCCATGCAGCAATATTATTCTATTTTTGAATTAATTTTAATAGGAAGTTTGCTGATGATTTAAGTGACATAATACTGCCTATGTCGTGGATAATCTTATATGAGAAGATAATCTTAACAATAAAGGAATTAAGAGATAAATAGGTTCACAAAAAATTTAATAAGTAGTACTTAAGGGCAAAGCAGCACAAGTTATTTTCCAATGGACAAACAAAATCCTATTTCCTTTATCTCACGTTTGCACTTCTGTCATATTCAATAAAATTCCATCCGTAATTCCTGGAATGTCATAAAACATTCGCAAAAGCATAACGCGAGCGAACTTTTGGATGCGTTCAGAATACCGTTATTTTTAGAGATTCTTTAAAAAGTTGGTGTACCCGGCCGATTCCGGCGTCGGCGGCGTGAACACAGTGGACGATATCTTGTTGGAGTTGTTCGAACGCTATAAAAAGTTTAACTATTAATAAATAACGAACGAAAACGTTTTGGACTAAACCATTTGATTAGGGAGCCTACTAAGCACAAGCAAATAAGCCTAGACATGGCTTCCTAAGACGTACCCCTCTACCAAATCCTTTTGTTATATGCAACGAATTATTGTGTGTAGGTTTTCCGAAGTATGTGTGTGTATATAGACATGTTTTTTTGTATGAGCGTGCACACATATACGTAGTTGTGTGCTGTATATGTTTACCGCACCAACCTAAAAAAATTACAGAAAAAATCTAGCTCTTAACCTTTACAAAATAAAAGCTAAAACTGTTATAGTACTGACCTGACTCAGAACGCTGAGGTTCCCGGATCGATTTTTGCTTATCCGCGCTGGGGTCACGAGGCTCGATTGGTACGACTGCGGCCCCAAAGTCATTGTTATCGTTACAAATTAATTGATGTCACATGCCAGGGAGTACCCGGTATTATTTACCTATCATGTTTCTTAGTAATAATGTGGATACACAAAACAATATTACCCAAATTATATTATAATATAATATATAATAATACAACAAATTCAAGATTTCTTGTGTTCGCTTAATTGGAGCAAAATCGGCTGAACGGATTCGAATGAAATTTGTTACAGACGTAGCTTACACTATGGACTAACATCTAGGTTACTTTTCATGTTACCTCAATATCTACGTGAGCGAAGCCGCATAAATACTATTAGTTTCATTGTGGTTATTTGAGACTGATGAAGAACATTTTGATATGTGACATTTGATTATTTTATAATTATAGTCAGTTATGTCTAAATAACTTTCAAGCGTTATTTTGTACCATAAGGTTGTATAAGTATGTATATAAATAATTCAATTTTTTGAGGATTTTCGGTACCTAAACCTCCATAGTAGATACTTACAGCATAAGGTGTACTTCTAGCGGTTCGTTTGTAAGCCGGCGAGCTCTGTACGAACGTCGGAGATATGTTCATGCCAGGAGATATAGGAATGTTGAATGGTGATGCTTGCTCTATGAAAAAGTGGGGAGGTACTCATATTCAAAATCCAAGCAAAAAAAGCGGGTATTATGTACAATCTATAATAAAAGTATGATAGAAGAAAGAAGTGATAGCCATGTTGGAAAAACTCTTGCCTTGGTATAAACGGTGAAGGAAAACATCGCGTGGAAACCTGCATGTCTGAGAGAACCCCTCGAAAGACGTGTGAAGTCCGCCAACCCGCACTGTGACATGGTGGGCTATGGCCTAATCCCCCTCGCATTGAGGGGAGGCCTGTGCCCAACAGTGGGACATTAAAAGGGCTGGTATTATTATTTCTTATAATTACATACTTGATTTGTTGGCCAGCTGTGATTCTAAGCTCTTAATGACCCTCTGATATTCCTTCAGCTGGTTGTGTTGTTTTTGGCATAAATCCGTCATTCTTTTCAATTCGTTACGAGCTGAGTAGAATTTCTTAGCCTTAAAAAAACAACTAGTTACTGTTGACGTCATCACTATAATCACTGCATAAGAGTAGTCTGTATCTAAACACATTTTTGATCGTATAAGTTTGATAAAAGTACTCTAAGACATTACTCACCTAAAACTACCATGTATCTATTATTAAGCTAATGTTGATAAGTATATAATAAGTCGCTGTATTTTAAGATCAGATTAAACTCTAATTAGTGCCATAAAACTATGAAAAGATATATTTACATAAAAAATGGAAGCATTTACGAACCGATTGCAACAAATAAGAGAGCAAACGACGTCGGTGTTGCCTCTGAAACTGTAACACCTCGCAAGACTTTTTAATCAACTCCTCGGGGTCGGTGAAGTAGTCTTGGATCTCTTGTTTCATCTTAAAAATACATCGTAAGTAAAGTCAACACTTTTCTTCCCAATAATGATCGAAAACATGAAGTTAATTCGTTAAATTACTTACGTCCGGAACGAGTTTCACTACGGAACACGGCACTCGGCATACTAAACAAGTACTGTCTTTACCACCTACAAGACAATAATATATTTATATGGGAAATAAAGAGCACAACAATACAACTATAAAGTAATAGGCAAAATAACGCTAACCTTTGTCTAAGCAATTATTGCAAAACATATGACCACATGATGTCAAATGTAAAGTAATTCCAGGCTCTAACTGGACAAAACAATTATTACAATGAATCCAATCCATGTTATTATTTTATTGATGCGATGTTAACTTTAAAATAAATAAATTTCATTGTTTGATTCATAATAATTTTACATTAATTTTGACAGACATCAAATTAATGCATTATAGTTTTTTAATCGGCACAACCATTATTCCTCTAATTGAACCTAAAAAAGTAATCGACAATTTAAAAAAATATAGCATTAGTTTCGTACAAGTTGGTCATTATTATCAAACCATTTCTGTTCTCAAAAAATAATAAAAAAAATTGTTAAATTATATCAGGCCGCAATGCTGCAAAAAATGGTATGTAAGCCTTTAAAAAAATTAAAAGAAATGTATTTTTTTTGGACGTCAGCTGTAAATACAGTGATTATTAGCATTGACAGCCAGTAACATATTTTTTATAACTTTTTAATTATTATTTATAACGCATTGATGTAACACATAAAGGTCATTGGTATTATATGAAAAAATAATACCTATTAAACGGGTATAACTCTAAATTACAAATTCAAAATACGTACGCTTCTATACCTCGCCAATCTTGTTCGTTTAAAAATAACCAATTGCTAAATAGCCCCGTTTCGGTTCGTATTGTATCATTTAAACAAGCCGCCAGGGACCCACAGACTTATTAGAATAATCAGACGACACACGGCGTACGCTAATAGTGAAGCCAAAAAAACTCTGGTCTACCATGTTGTTTAAATGTTAGACCAGAGATTTGTGAGGCTTCACTTTTAGCGTACGACGTGTGTTGTATGATTATTCTAATAAGTCGGTCATAAACCGACTACACTATTTAGTTTCTACTTCTTATTAACTGTTTTCCTATATATCTACATACGAAATTATCACCTACAATCGTAGTGTCCACCTCTATGTAAACACATATGCCAAGGAGCAAGAACAATAAAGATAATTCGTGGATATAAAAGAAGTTCGCTTGTGCGAGGTTCGGTAGTGTTGGCCGGATTGCGCGACTGGTCGCCTTGACCATGGCATTCAAATATTATAAGTGTTGTCTGATAGCGTTAGCGCTGACCTGTTCTAGTGTTCACAGCAAACCCACATGTATGTTAAAAAAAAGTGTTATCTTTATCTATGCATGATTTTAATTTTAAAAAAATACCTTCTTGAATCAAATTGAAGCGACCGGAGCGAAGGCGAAATGATTCTTATTTTAAAAATTTTAAATTTCGATTGTGGTGACGCGCTTACCTATGTCTGGAAATTGTATTTGACTAATATTTAGTGGTTGGTGAATTAAATTGTGTTCTATTTAGTACATGTAATGTTATTTAAATTGATATTAAATTCAATAAAATGTAATAAATATATACTAGGTGTTCCGCGCGAACTTATTACTACCTCAGAATCAAATGTATGAGAAAATTAATCTTTATTACTATTTTAGTGATATTTTATCATGTTTTAATAGTTGTTCTGCTAAACGGGGCGGAGACAAATTCAAAAATTCAAAATTCGAAAATCGGGCCTCCTGTTATCGATTTATAAATAATGGTGAATTGAGAGAGAGAGATACAGATAGAAGATTGATAAGTTTAATTGGACCTTTCACACTGTCAGCATTATCAGTCAGTATGACTAGGTACATTGAATACCTATATCGCAAGAATAACGAGCCTTTGGATCGTGATTCTGCGATCCGAAACGATGCTTAGCGTAGCCCTTATCGTGATCGTAGTCTGTCAATCGTATCGCTTGATTGACAATGTGAGGGGTCATTTCAATATAAGCGAATCTTGTTAAAAATAAACTAATTCTGGCGATGAAAGCCATTTTTGTTTAAGTGAAAAAAAAAATCTGAGAAATCTTTCAAATAAAAAAAAATACACCATATTATTATCGTTTCATTTTGGATAATAACTTTTACCGTTGGTGATTTGTTTACATACTTAGCGAGCGATGTAACGAACTTTTCTTGTACACAAATAACTGCAGTGTATTTCCAGGTGTGGATATGTGAATATAATAGAGGTGCATCTCAATTTTTTAGATATTTTATGCCAATCTCATTTTCAACAATGATTATCACTTGCTGTGCGGTGAAGGCAAATATTGCGAGGAAATCGGTGTAGGCAAATATTGTGAGAAAGTTCGCCAACCCACTAAGCCAGTGTGGTGGACTCATGGACTATTGCCCGAACTTTAACATTTACATTTCAAACTAAGTAATCCGATACAACCAATACGAAGCGATCTCAATGTATGTTATATGAGCAAGTATTGTATCATATTAAATGTTAACGTACGATAAAAATAGGTCAAAGATTCAACTGTTGTTTTTTTTTATTCCAACAGTTAGGTACTCACAATTCGCGTCGTACTGTACATAATATTTAATATTTATTCACACGAATAAAAAATTAAAATATTTGTTTATGTACTTTTAAATTACAAACGTTTCTTGGGATATGGGTAAATTTCTTCCTAAATTTCTAATTTAGGAAGAAATTTACAAAAGAATCAATATATCGAAGATAGATCCCACTGAAGATACAATCCACACTTTACAATCTCAAATATATACTAATAAATTCCTGGTTCGAATACCGGCAGAGGCAAACTTTGTGTGATGAGCACGAACACATGGACGTATAAATACCATACATATAAGTAGGTATATACTGTGATTCCCAATCCTTTGTATGGTGCCTATGGATAGCTAAGGAAAGCTTGTATGTGATGTAACGTCTGGCGATAATTATTTATTTATTATTATCTATGCATCTATACATATAAATAAAATTGGAGTGTCTGTTTGTAATATTAAAATAACCGCTTTTTACTAAGTGCATTTGGATGTATACACGGTACCTATACCGAAACAAATTTTTTTACAATTTTTGTCTGTCTGTCCGTCTGTCTGTCTGTCTGTTTGTTCCGGGTAATCTCTGAAATGGCTGGACCGATTAGACGGGACTTTCACTGGCACAGCTGATGTAACAAGGAGTAACTTACGCTACTTTTATTTTAGTAAAAAACATAGGATCTCACGAAAAAAAATTAAAACCAATGTTGCAGCGCAGCGCCTGATTAAGTTTGATAGCAACAATCTGAAATGCGTCCCGCGGGCTCAGAAAGCGCGAGCAGGCTGTTGCCAACGGTTGTGTCTTTGTTAAATACCACGCGAACGAAGTTGCGGGTAACAGCTAGTTTATAATAATACTGTAACTTGGTGATTAAACGTAGCGATTAATAAAGAAAATTCTGGCATTCATAAATGATAATATATTTCCTTTTATAGACAAAATATGCGTGCCAGCGCAGTTCATGAAGGCTTGCACGGAGATGCTGGAGGTGCCAACTAAATCTAAAGCCCAGCTAGAATGTATAGCCGCTAGAGACAGGTGAGTTTTATCTAAAGCATACAGGAACAGTGACAGTGGTACTGCCATGATTGGACTGTTCTGCTCAAATGAATTGATGATCTGGTAGTGATGTTTCCTCTGACGGTATACTGTCGTAGGGTGCTTGATGGCGCATTTGAATGTCTCCTTACACTATCGACTTTAACAACTGTTTACAGCCACTTCTACCACCTGTATTTGATAGATGCTTTGAAGCTACGGTTATGAGTAGGTTTCCCCTTCCTCTTCCGATTCGAATCCTTTGTATTTGTCTGTACGTCTTTTTTTATCTTGAGGAAGTCTGCATAGGTATCCGTAAACCCCGAAGAAGCTAGCAGACTATTTCCAATTCCGTACCGACTAAAACACCTCGTCGGTCAGACTCCCACTTCATAGTATAAAGCAGGCTCTATATATGCTTCTTCAAACCCATCAGAGGCCGTCCACTTGAACGGACTCCTCCTCACCGTAGCCTGAGCCACACCACGCCGCCGTTCTCCTCAGGGTATATTAACTGAGACGCAGGACCCCTGCTCTTTTTCTCCGTGACCCTTAAAAACCTAGACAGATGGTAGCAATTGGGAATTTTAGAGAACGTGCTTGATACTTTTAGCACAGCCCAACTTAAATGGTTCTCATAAGAATAAGTACTTAAGGCAACGGCAAAATGCTGGCACATTACGGTATACCTCTGCCTACTCCTTCGAGGAATACAGACATGATGGTATACTTCTGGGAGCTTATTCCAAGCTGATTTGTAAGTTACCCATCTGAGTAGGAACCTAGGAAATTTCAACTAGTCGGCTATCAAACGGTGTATGGTAATTATCTTCCACAGGGTGGAGTGCCTGAGCTATGTCCAGCAAAGGCAGGCCGATATTGTGCCCGTCGATCCTGAAGATATGTACGTCGCCGCCAAGATACCCAACCAGGACTTCGTGGTTATCCAGGAGTACAGAACTGATGAGGAACCTGATGGTAAGAAGCAGTTCATCAACAATATTCTTGACTAATGTTTCTATGAACTCCTTTTTGTTTAATTTGAAATATGGTACTGTTACCAACCAACCCGCTTGGTATTGCCAATGTGAAAATTGTAGGTCCACTTTTACAACTTATTTGACAGAATCTGTTTGCGCTATCTGTCAATTAAGATGTGTATAACACGTATTTATCAGTACATTGTAAAGCCTTTACTTATTCATGAGAATATATTTCATAATCCTACTATAAAATGTTTAGTTCCTTCAATCCAAACTTGTATTCCGTTGCGAAAAGTCCAAAAGTAAGATCAAAGTCTCTGAAAATAATGAGCCCGCAACTCCAGGGTCCACGGCTGCTTTTTCTTTGTTTAATAACCCTTTTAAAATCCCTTGACGTTCAATTGACTGAGTTAAACAAGTTCATTAAATCGTATTTATTTGCTTCGAAAGACAAATGCTTAACTAAAATTATATTCTGTCCGCCATTTTGTGCTGACCAATACGTTTTTGTCAATAATTGCAAAATTCACAAAGTTTATGATTGTATCCGAATTAATTGGCATCTAAATACGAATGACGCGAATTACCTTGTGATAGTGGTGTTTACTTTGGTAAGTCAGTTGAAAATATTGCAGAGATAATTACGTAAAGACACATAGAAACCAACTATATAATTTGTAGTTCTCAACAATGTGTACCTACCTGCCTATAAGATTTAATTGTCGGTATAAACACAATCTTAATCAAATTGTCCGTTTCGCTCAGCGCTTAGCCCCGGAGTGGATAAATAAACTCTGGGACACGGGTGGGCAATTTCGTTCGGGTGAAATCTGTGTAGCTTACGCAAATATACATAGAAAAGTGTTTTCCTATCTAGGTCTGTTGCTACCTTAGCCTTGAGTGATGAAATATGTATGAACTCAATCCCATTTCGCGTCTGCTTATTCGCGAGTGAGCTAAGCAAATCAAACAGAAGCATTTTATCTCTCTCTTCTTACACACAATATGATGTTTAGTTTAGAAAATATAATTTCAAGTTTGAGTCTTATTTAAAATAGGTAAACACGAGACTAAGTAGGTACTTACCTAATTATTTAAAACACATCTATGTTGATACCCTCAACTTAAAAAAATCTCAGTGAGTATAACTGAGGCATAAGTGCGTTTATATCTAGTACCTGTACACAATACAACACAATCACAAATTCATAATGAGATTTTTGTACAACTAGGTTTACTGTTAAGTATATAGGTATAATACCTAGTAGCGACTTAATCCACCTCGCTACAAAATAAACAGATAGAGCTAACGATTCTCCAAACAATCTTCTAGCGCACTATGAGAGTTTTCGGAGTACGTAACATATATACAAGATCCCGACAATAACCGTCTGTGCATAGCGGCCAGCCACCCGCCTGGCTGGAAGATCTTCCCTTTTCAGTTAAAACCTAAACATAAAACAGCCAATAATAATTTAGTATCTTGAAAAGAGAAACCAAAATAATTACCTAATTAGTAGCTACGGACTTTCTAAGGAAATTATGTAAGCACAACACAAGACCCTTCTCAAACATGCAACATTACAATATATTGAACCCAAAAAAAAATCTTATCAACCACTCTCAATCGAGTTGGTACTTCGATAACGCAAACCGTCTGGGTTGTGTAACGTCTAATCGAGAGAAAGTTGACAACGTGTCTTCAGGCCATGACAACATTTTTATTACGTCCCATTACAATAACGAGAACGTGAAACCATTAATATAAGATACGTTTAGATTTCCATGCGAGCGGCGCCCGTATCGAAGTAATTTTGTCATCGACTTGAGATAGAAATAATAACGACACTAGGAGAAAGTGAGTCAACGGACGGGATTACACAAATATTGATCGAATCTACATATCGATTTTGTGATCGAGTTTTTTACAACAAACAAATTTCCGTGTGTAGTATAGGTGAATATTCTAATATTGTATGATGAGGTCGTAGCCTTCTTGGTTCAACATGCCTGGTAGACCCTAAGATGGGTGACTGAATGAACATGACCTCCTCCATACTTCGGAGGGTATGTTAAGTTAGTGAAGCCAGTTGTTGTTTTACCACCTTTGACCGTCATTAGGGAAGTCAGAAGCACATTCAGACGTATATAGTAGTCGCACTAGTTGGGTCTCGGAGAGCAGACACCAAGTGCTCATTATAGCAGCTTCAGCCATATAAGAGTAGACTGGAAGCCGATCCCAATACACAAATATTATTAGGAAATAGGCTAGAATGATGAAGAATAGGTGACTATCTCATCTTTCTTGTAGTGTTCTTTTTCTGGACATCTTAAGACACTTTATTCGCGTGGCAATACTTAGCTCTATAGCTACGGGCTCCTAAGGACCAGTTTCAAAGGAAAATGTCCATAAATAACCAAAGAGTAAAGTCTCCAATCCAATATTGCTTTCTTTTTATATTTAAAATCTCTGATAATTAAGTTTTATTACTTAGAGCTGTTTTTGTTGTAGCGCCATTCAGATACGAAGCTGTTATAGTGGTACACAAAGACTTACCTATCAACAACTTGGATCAACTAAAAGGTTTGAAGTCATGCCACACTGGAGTCAACAGAAACGTGGGATACAAGGTTGGTAACGATAATTATATTACTTTGAACATAATTAAATTTGTTATTTTCAATTTTGATGTAAGTCCTATAAGCATCGTCTACGTTGACACTGCAAACTTAACACACGGTGTGAACTGCAGCTTGTGAAAACATAAGCCGTCAACCCTGCGTCTTAGGAATAGACCAATCAGGCTTCTTGAATTCGTTAAATTGAATATTTCAAATAAGCTGATTGGTCTATTATTCTCTGTTCTAGAAACTCTCTGCCTTTGCGAAATATTATTATATTCCTTAAGGCTACTTACCACATTTTCATCGCTACCGTGAAGATCTTTATTCTGCATTATAGCTCTAAAGCTTTATTGTTATTGTGCCTTCATCGTTGAATTACGATCCGACCCTGCGAATGACAACAGGAAGCTTGCAACAATGAGCAATTCGTAATCCTGCCTTTGTTCTATACACTTGTTATGCAGATATAGACATGCATTGATTTTTATACAAAAACCGGTAGCTCATGCAGAATGCAGATAATGCCAGTGCCGGTTCAAGGAGACAGACGGGTTTCATCTGCGATGAGTTTGTACAATCCTGAAGACAATGTAGTTAAAACATATTATAGCTGTTGTGCGTAGCCAAAAAGGTTGTGGACAGTCGGTGTAAAAAAAACGAATATTTCGACTGAATTCAACGAATAATTCGATCGTAAACCACGAAACGAAGATGTAATCTTGGTCTGTGTGGCCGAAACTAATCAGTTCTTATTCGAGGGCTTGCACACTGCTTGTACCCAAAGAAACCAGCTTCAGACCAGCGGTAGCCAGCTTCCATGTCAAATGTTGCCAGAACCAAAGACGTCTAAAACGGTTATTCTCAGCCTAGGTATTATAGTTTACGAACGGCCTAAACCTTATTTACTACCTGTCTAATACCTTGCTAATAGCGACCCGTTACATCTTAAGTCACAAATATGTGCCAGTTAGCGCCAACGAAAACCGAAACAGGAACTATTAATGTTAACACCTAACCCGTGTCGTACCCGAAGTACGTACCCGAGCCCTTCTTAAGCTAATGAGAATACGTAATGAATACATTAGTAAGTTAAGGTGGAAGATCAGGGTCAGGGCGCGAAATTCAAAAAGTCAACGGTTTTTATTTTTTTACGAAAAATTTGGACATCTTTACGATGTAATTTATAGTGTTTTGCGATATTAGCATTCTGCATTGGATGTCTCGATCGAAAAAAAATACCTAAAGCGATACAACACCATAAAGTTAGTAAAAGTAGCGGTTTTTACAAACCTTATGGTATTGTATCGTAGTAGGTACTTTTTTAAGCAAACTTAATACATCGAGACATCCAATGCAGAATGCTAATATCACAAAACACTAAATTACATCGTAAAGATGTCCAAATTTTTCGTAAAAAAATAAAAACCATTGACATTTTGGATTTCGCGCCCTGACCCTGAGCTCCCCCCTTAACACAGTAATAACATAGCAGGTATGAGTTTTTGCGCAGGTGCTTCTATAGAACTTGAGCACACGTAACGTTACTTAATAAAAGAACGACTTAATATAAATTTCTAAAGTATAAATTGCTGAAAATTAAACCTTGGGGAGCGCTAATTCAAATTGGAATATTCTCTCTAGTAACATAACTATTTATTTCAAAGGTTTCAAACTAATTAAGAGCGTAGGTACAACGTAAATTATTTACATAGGAACGTATATTATTCGACAGAGACCATTACACATCACAGGAGACAGGTATAACAACTAAGTAAATACTGTAATTATGCTGTAATTCGTCTGAAACTGTAAATATAACGTAGGTACTGCGTTGTCTTTACAGTTTGCAACAAAGCTCTTAATATTCTCCTGAAGGAACCTGTTATAATATTCAGATAATAAAATTCAGAATTTATTTCACACACACACACACACATCACACGTGAACTACATTGTAAATATATACTTTACCTACATGCTTAAATGTAGTTTTATGATTAAAAAAAAACGTAATATGCATAACTAATTAATCCGATAGTTAATTAATTCACTGTATCCGACAACAGGGTGTCTAATGCGAGACGATTCGTAAGCTAACTATATACTTCATAGTCCACGTATTCAAAGTATACTGTCTGCGCCTCTACTGTTCAATCTATACATATAAATAAAATTGGAGTGTCTGTTTGTAATATTAAAATAACCGCTTTTTACTAAGTGCATTTGGACGTATACACGTTTCCTATACCGAAACAACATTTTTTAACATTTTTGTCTGTCCGTCTGTCTGTCTGTCTGTCCGTCTGTCTGTCTGTCTGTCTGTCTGTCTGTTTGTTCCGGCTAATCTCTGTAATGGCTGGACCGATTTTGACGGGACTTTCACTGGCAGATAGCTGATGTAACAAGGAGTAACTTAGGCTACTTTTATTTTAGAAAAAAAAATAGGATCTCACGAAAAAAAATGAAAACCAATGTTGCAGCGCAGCGCCTGATTAAGTTTGATAGCAACACCTGCAATGCTTCCCGCGGGCTCAGAATGGGCGGGCAGGCTGTTGTCAACGGTTGTCTTTGTTAAATACCACGCGGACGAAGTCGCGGGCAACAGCTAGTATGCTATAAACTATATAGTAACTTACGAATAATCTCGCACTTGACGTACAGTGATAAAACACATTCCGTATGCTGTAAGTAGATCCGATACCTACCTCTCCTCTCAGTGTCTGCTTGTAATTCAATCGACAACACAATGCGAAATGAACACGATCCTCAATTGAGATTATTAAAAAATAATGAATTCCCAACAATAGACTAGGCTCTGAGAATATTAAGAAGCACGAGAATACGATATGTAAATAGGTAGGTATGTATATTAAATCGAATTTGAGAATCTTACCTCAGTGTATATGGTACTTCAATTCACTGAGACTTGAATAATCTGACATGCATATGACATATGACGACCCTGATTAGCGCAGTTGGTAGTGACCCTGCTTTCTGTGCCGAGGGTCCCGTTTTCGAATCCTGGTAGGGACAAACTTTGCGTAATGAGCACGAATATTTGTACCCGAGTCATGGATGTTTAACATCTATATAAGTATTATATAGTGAATGCTCAGCCTCAGTCCTTTGTACGGTACCCATAATACAAGCGTTGCTAAGTGTGGGACCGTATAGTTGGTGTGTTCATCTGGCGATATTTATTATGCATTTGTATTTCGTTTCAGATTCCTCTCACGATGCTAATGAAGCGGTCAGTCTTTCCCAAAATGAATGATCATAGCATATCTCCGAAGGAGAACGAGCTCCGGGCTCTGTCGACGTTCTTCTCGAAATCTTGCATCGTCGGTACATGGTCACCGGATCCGAAGACCACATCTGCTTGGAGTGAGTCATAAACTTATAGCTTACAACTTACAATACGATTAAAATGCACCATTATTATTTTTTATTCATACAATAACACACAGTTATCCAATATTTGGGAATATCAGTGAAGTCGGCGTAATATATTGTCCATCGCATTCTTTACAACGTCACTTATAGCAGTCATTCCCGTAACTAAGTAGTTCATATTTATAATCATCTTTTATTCCTCACAGTCCGTCCATCAAATACATACTGATATCATGCAAGCGAAGCTACGGACAAAACCTAATCTATACATCTACTATACAAATAAATACCATTGGAGTATCTGTTTGTAATATTAAAATAACCGCTTAAATACATTTGGATGTATAGTACATATACCAAAACTTTTTTTTAAATTTGTGTCTGTCTGTCCGTCTGTCTGCCTGTCTGTCTGTCGGACTGTCTGTCTGTTTGTTCCAACTAATCTCTGGAATGGCTGCACCGATTTTGACGGGACTTTCACTGGCAGATAGCTGATGTAACAAGGAGTAACTTAGGCTACTTTTATTTTACACTAGCTGTTACCCGCGACTTCGTCCGCTTTTTGTTAAATACAACGCGCACGAAGTCGCCGGTAACAGCTAGTATAAAATAAAATTCATTACACTCATACATCACGATTATACGCAAAAATAATCAATCTTTCACGCAAGTTTCTCCCAAAGGGCGAGCGGACACGTTAACCTTCATATTTCACTGGTAATTTTTCTCTTTTTTTGAATTATTCAGCCCTCCGGGAATTTCCAACCCTCGTTCCGGACCTGAGAGTATGTTGTTTCATGCCGGTTATATTTTCAGAGGCTCACTACAGTCAGTTATGTGCGATGTGCGAGCACCCGGACAAATGCGACTACCCGGATAACTACAGCGGTTATGAGGGCGCGCTGAGGTGTTTGGCTAGTAATGGCGGGCAGGTCGCGTTTACTAAGGTTATCTATGTGCGCAAATTCTTCGGGGTGAGTCATATTGGGTACAACGTACTAGTTCGTCATAGCCCTGTATCTACCTACCTTTTAAGCAAATGTTAAACACATTGTCAAATAGAAAGGAAGACCTTTCACGACGAATTGATAGACTCCTCCATTTTGAAGCTAGTTAATAATTCGAAAATATTAGACACTAGCTACGCCCCGCGGTGTTACCCGCGATTAAAAAGTATGTCCTTTTATGTGTGTGTGATTTGAAATCCCAAGATTCAGAAATTCTGAGAAAAAACATCTAATTTCCTTATAATTCTTCAATTAAAACTTATTTTGGTAAGCGTATTTGATCTCTAAATTGTTGAGATGTTTATTGGAACAAAAATATGCGGCCTATATTGAACTCGTCTATGCATTCTGTCTCTCGGGAAATCACGATCGCAGACTTGAATAAAAACTGAAATGAAAGCAGTCCAGTCCAGGTGTGTTTAATTTAAAATAAAGTAATGGAGTTTTGCTCTGTCAGAGAGGAAATTGAATCGGGGCTTTAAAATTGAATAAACGGTTCAGGAATTTGACCAGCACCTGAGTCAGATATTCGGGCAGTCAACATTCTATCATCCTTGCTGAATTATTTACAATCCAACTCACTGTCTAAATAAACAAAAACAAATCTAAAATTACTCAGAGAAATTGTTAGCAAAAGTAGTATTCACTAGATAAAATAACCTTCTTTTACCTGACCAAGATATAGTATAAATTCATCAACAATAAATTCGTTATTTAGCTGCCACACGGCAAAATCCCCGCTGGTACAGCCGAACAGAATCCCGATGGATTCAGCTACCTCTGCGTGGACGGATCCAAGGTTTCCGTCAAAGACAAGGCCTGCACCTGGGCCGCCAGGCCTTGGCAAGGTCTGCTGGCACACAACGACGTACTTGCCCAGCTATCGCCTTTGAGGGATAAGATAAAGCAGTTGGCTGAAGCTGGTAAGTTGGCAACATTGATCGACTAACTGATATTGACTTACTAATATTGAAATGGGGTTCTACATTTTCAATTCAACATATAACTTAACAAAGCTATATCTCCATAACCTTGACATTGGTGCCGATAAAATAACGATACCGTGACATTTAAGACATGCACACTTAAAATATCTACTCGTTAGCCATGTATTAACTGAAAGAGTAAACGCTCATGCTCACGGTACCTAAGCACTATCTTTTATCATTTACCTCGCTATCAGCCCTATTGCTTATGACAACTGTGCTTAAAGTCCACGAAGTTAAGAGAATGCTATCTTTAATAGGTGCAAGCAGCAAACCACTATGGTTTACGGGCGTACTAGGACTCTCGGATAAGATCCACTACGTCGCCAACAATATTCCCGTGCAGCCAGTCAACTATTTGGACAAAGCAAACTACACTGAGGTCATTGAGAGAGGCCACGGACCTCCGGAGCTGGTTGTCAGGTAAACATTTGCAGAGATATTTGCACTTGCAAAAATGATTGTATACTTTGATGATTTGCTGGTAAATATATGAAAAGGTTTTAAAAGTTATTAACAACATTTTGACTTGGGTAAACGATGAAGTGTGATACACGATAGGTAAACCTTAAATCGGAATATACAGTGGGATCTTTTAAAGCTTATCTGATTGAAATTGGGGCTCAATTGTCACAAGAAAGCAATACTTAAAAATAGAACGTCAATCTCTTTATATTTTACAATGTCGTGATCCTATAACAATCCTTTCAATGGATTTATTTACTTTCTGCAAATAAATATACCTGCTTACATCCTAAAAAAATATCCGGAAATACATTTACGTGCCTACATAAAATTTGATCCATCAACTTCAACCGTGTAATCTCGCTTCCCACGCAACACAAGCCCCCCTAACGACCCATATCTTTGTAAAGACGGTTACAGCTGTTGACACACTGACCTAGGCCGCTGCTCTGGTTGCGAACAGCAAACTACGCTACTGTTACTTAGTAGAAGAATTACTGGAGTATGAGAAGATGATCGCTCATTGATTTGGTATGGTTGATGTAAGAGGTATATCAATAGATGTTCCTTAATCAATCATATCAAATCACTGTGAAATTTAGAACAAGAGCCTAAACTTTCAGTCTACATAATAGTTACATCTCCTAATTATTTAAAAGCTCTTTTTCAAGTATTGTTACTCTGTAATACAGTACTAGGGAATAAAATAAATGAATAAGGATTAATGACCTTCCGTCGAGGCACAAAACTTCAGTCTGTAGAATTAAGTCTCATTTTCTCAATCCTTGTACTAGTCCCTTTTCATTTTTCACGTACAAAACTGGATTTCATCCAACAGGTTATGCGTGACCTCAAACGTGGCTCTGGCTAAATGTCGAGCGATGTCCGTATTCGCGTTCAGCAGAGACATTCGCCCGAGGCTGGACTGCGTACAAGAAGCTTCCGAAGCAGATTGCCTTAAGAGCGTACGTAAGATAAACATTTCAGTACCCTCATTAAGGTGTAGGGAGTAAATTGTATTGGATTTTATTGCAATCGCCACTATAGGACCATGGGATGGGTATTATAGAGGGTATGAAAGAGTGAGTGAAAAAAAAATTTGGTGCTCATATTTATTCCAATGTTACACAACAAACCAAGAATGATGGCAGACCAGACCAAGAAATTTTACATGCAATATTCTTGTTTATCTCAGATAATAGAAATGTAAATATTGATCATAAAAAGACTTCAATCTTTAGTATGTACTACAAAATTTTCTAAAGGCACAGGTACTAACCAACCTTCGAATACAGGTACAAGACAACGGTTCGGACTTGGCAAGTGTAGATGACATTAATGTGGCAGCCGCCGCTAAGAAATACAATCTACACGCAGTGTTCCACGAAGTGTATGGAGACGTTAAAAAACCTAACTACGCCGTAGCTGTGATTAAGAAAGGCGCTCAGTACACCAAGATGGATGACTTGAGGGGTAAAAGGTGAGATTAAATTTTACTAAGGGGGGGAGGTTACCATAGATTGTAATACCGAACACGTATTCTTAACTCAAAAATGAGATTTTTTGGCCCTTTTCTATTAAGTCTAGGTCCAATGCGATGATGACTTATTTGAATAAAGAAATCTAAAAACGGAATACTAGTGTTAGCATACCTGTCCAGACAATACACAAATTAGCCTGAACTTTTCTTTTAGCTTTGAAAGGCGTACTAAATATCCCTCTGTCTTACCCTTATGGGTATTTTGCCAAGAGCATTTTAGTGTTTTTGGGTATTTGTGTGCTGTAAACGTTGACCCCTCTTCCTCGAGAATTGGCAAAAATAAGTCAGCACATAAACTATTGTAGCTCTTACCAACTCCCTTATCTATACATATAAATAAAATTGGAGTGTCTGTTTGTAATATTAAAATAACCGCTTTTTACTAAGTGTATTTGGATGTATACACATTACCTATACCGAAACAACATTTTTTACAATTTTTGTCTGTCTGTCTGTCTGTCCGTCTGTCTGTCTGTCTGTCTGTCCGTCTGTCTGTCTGTCTGTCTGTCTGTCTGTTTGTTCCGGCTAATCTCTGAAATGGCTGGACCGATATTGACGGGACTTTCACTGGCAGATAGCTGATGTAACAAGGAGTAACTTAGGCTACTTTTATTTTAGAAAAAAAAAATAGGATCTCACGAAAAAAAATTAAAACCAATGTTGCAGCGCAGCGCCTGATTAAGTTTGATAGCAACCTGCAATGCGTCCCGCGGGCTCAGAATGGGCGAGCAGGCTGTTGACAACGGTTGTTTTTGTTAAATACCACGCGGACGAAGTCGCGGGCAACAGCTAGTTAGATATATAAAGGAAAACTCAAATGAACTGTCAAAATTGACGCAACAATAGAAGTTTCAATGGAATCCTATATTTACTAAGCCTAGAGAAAAATCCTTCGATTTAATCATACAATACCTAACTTAATCAAAGCCATACCGAACAATATATTAAATGTATCTATTCGGCTTCTCCGAACAACCATTGCAAATATAGCCAGATCTGTCAAGCGCTCTTGCGCAGTCGGGTAAAAACAAAGGGTAGTGTGCAGGTTTAATCCCCGGCTTGCACCTCCAAGATATCACAATTTTCTGTGCAAATATATTAACTTTCACTCGTACGAAGGCGAATGTCGTGAGAAAACTTGCACGACTTTCGAACGTCGTGTGAAAATTACCAAACCGCACTTTCTATTAGAAAAAAAAATTTGCAATTCTCATTCAATTTATGTGTATATCATATAAGAAGAATTGAGTCCTGTTATCAAAGCACCAACCGATTTGATTCTACGCTTTACAATTCGCAGTTTTACGAGAGAAGTTTTAATGGAGGTTTCCATTTGACTCGTAACTGTTTTAATGCTTTATGGATCTGTAGAGACTGAAGTTGTCGTTAAAATCAAAGGGTTATGTAACTTGAATTTCTTGGGAACTACGATTGTGGGTTGGATGACTCATTTGGGACTTAGTAGCCATGAAGTAGAGACCTTTGAAATATAATTAAGTATATCTTAGATCTTAGGAATATATTAAGTATATGGTAAAGCCTGGGCTGTTTTAATTAAACCGCAGTTTGTGAAACTATAGAGATAAAGAATTACCGGAACTATTCTGCGTCTCTATCCGTTACATCAATAATAAAAAGAAGACACACATACACATACATTAACTTTTATCCCGTAAACTTATTTTCCCCGTATTCTCTGGTATAAATGGTAAATGACCGTAGAATCCTATGGTAGAGTATTCAAATAAATTTACACAGTTTTTAAATAAATTTAAATTTACAAAGTTTTCAAGTTTAACTCAAATGCAAAATTATGTTGTTATTGTCAGGTCTTGCCACAATTCCTACGGCACCTTCAGCGGCCTGACGGCTCCTCTTTACTATCTGATCAACAAGAAACTAATCAATCATGACCATGTGAGTATCTGCTAAAGTCTTATATAATATAAATGGCTGCAATTGGGGCCCTATTTAAACTAAACTAAAAATATTTTAAAGGTCTATATTATATTATCTACTTCATCATCATCGCCTAGCGGCCAATGCAGGGCATATTAAAACAAACCTAGTTACTATTAATTGCCTATTATGTGTAAATCAGATAATATGTAATCGTACTTCCTAATAAGAAGGTGGGAGAAATTTTTATGACATCAGTTCGAGACGTTGTAGATTTTTTGGTCAGGGGCTAAAAAGATAAAAGCCGACAATTATTTATTAAACTAGGATGTTACCTATATACATTTTGTTTCAATAAGAATGTTGTATTTTTTTAAATTTCGTAGTGTGTCAAGAACTTTGCTGAGTTCTTCTCCGGCGGTTCCTGTTTGCCAGGCGTTGACAAACCAGAGAATAACCCGCGAGGTATGTATTGTTTAGGTACCTAGTTTTTATGGTTAAGACAACCAATTATAAAAAAAAACAAATTTAACGCATTTGTATCACGTAAAAACATAAAATAAACGCGATAAAATCCGTTAAAATTAGTCTTATTTCCATTTTACTATTAATGTTTTATTTTGTTACTAAAATGTTTAAATATTGCGAAAATTTTGAATCTGATTTAGTTTCTGGTTCCGTTTATTCTATGACGTCATATTTGGTACGTACCCGATGTGCCCATATGTTATATGGTCAAGAAAGAACTTTTTGTGTGCCCAAATTTCTTACTAAAATACAAATCAGTCTGTATAGTGATTTTTTTTCAGGCGATGACGTATCAAAGCTGAAAAAGCAATGTACGGCTAACAACACTCCGCTGAAATGTTTACAGGAAGACCGTGCTGACGTAGCATTTGTGTCAAGTATGTTTATCTTATGTTCTTATCACGAATTTTCCAACCAGGAAAATAAAAAAATGTAGAGTTAGTTATACCGACTCGAGTTTCAAGGGTTATTACAAACAGAATATTTTTTATTCACTTAAACCATTAATTATTACAGTGAGTATTTATGAATTAAAAAAAAAACATAAAACGATTTAGTAAGATCCCACCGCCCGTTCAGACCGCCATTTCCTTAAAGAAAAACTAGCAAGAAACTCTACGGCATTAAAAGGATGGGTCTGTGAGAATTCAATGGTAGGTCAACTTCAGCTCCTACATAAAATTTCATAGCAAATAAATAAATATCCCCATACGAACACACCAACTATACGGTCCCACATTAACCAACGCTTGTGTTATGGGTACCGTACAATGGACTGAGGGCGAACTCAGTATATAATACTTATATACATATTAAACATCCATGACTCGGGTACAAACATTCGTGTCCATCACACAAAGCTTGTCCCTACCAGGATTCAAACCCGTGACCCTCGGCGCAGAAAGCAGAGTCACTACCAACTGCGCTAATCAGGCCGTCGAATAAAAAATAATATAAATAGCGTGCCTTATATTTACAGGTGCAGATCTCATTAACTACGACTCCTCGAAATACGAACTTCTTTGCCTAAACCGTGAAGCCGGTGGTCGCGATTCGTTATCCAATAACGCCACTTGTAACATCGTCATGGCGCCCTCCAGGACCTGGCTGGCGGCCAAGGACTTCATGTCTGATGTCTCTATAGCCCACACCCCACTAAGTCTAGCCCAGCTCTTGGATAACAGGAGCGATCTGTTCAACATCTATGGAGAGTTCTTGAAGAATAATAATGTTATTTTCAATGTAAGTGGACAGTCCCTTAACATGATGTAGTACGTAGGCGGTCCCTTAAAAGCTTACCTTGACATTGGCAGAATCGTATTGGGCCTAGTCTCAATAGAAAAAGGCCAATATGAAAAAAAAATTAAAAAACCTTACCTAGTAAATTAAATTTAAAAAAAAACAGCACAAAAAACTATAGCGTATTTTTTTTTGTTATTTCTAATGCGACTGAGACCATAACACTTTTAAACCTAGCTTTTTCGAATGTTTTTTTTTAAATATATCATTATAATTTGGTCGATCCATTCGAGAGCTTCGATACCAATTACAAACAACTGTATCAATATCACCCTTATTGGGTTGTTTTTTTTTTTTTTGATGTTATTAGACTATCACTTGTACATACCACCGATATGCGTGTATAGTTTATATAATATTATTAATAATGTTTGTTTCAGAACGCAGCCAAGGGCCTGGCTACGACGGAGAAGCTAGACTTCGAGAAGTTCAAACAAATTCATGACGTCATATCATCTTGTGGTGTCGCCTAATTATTAAAAAAAAAAAATGTATACTTTCTCATGTGCTTAAGTTTATAAGTTAATCCATATTAATATCATGTAAGGCCTTTTAATTTTAATAATAAAGGTGTCACGGGCTCCCATTTAAGCAATAGGGATTGCTACCTTATATGCCTTTCAAAATATGATAACCAAAAGAAAAAGGTCACAAAAACAAGTCTGATTCCAAAACATTTATTACATCACTTATGAGAACAAATAAATTATATCCAACAATATATTTCGACTTACTTTTCCATAATACTCTTATAATGCCGCTAAGATGAGTGTGAGTGCTGTTGCTACTGCCAACATGGTGTATCCAGAAGTATAAACTTGCTTGATGGTTAGGCCTTTAGCAGTATCCCAGTATAAATGTCTGATACCGTTTGCAAAGTGGTAGCCGAGGGGAGCAGCAATTATTGCCTTTGCTAGAAAGAGTGTCGCTGGTGATAGATTGAGTCCCTCGATCATGGTTACATAATGGGAGATGTCGTGTGGCAGCACTAGAGCCCCAATGCCTAATGCACTGATGTAACCCGAGAGCATCATACCTAAAAAAAATATAATAAAGTTGTCAATGACAGGCATATATTGGTATTACAAACCAAGTGTCTTAAAAAAGTTTTATTTTAATATAATTGTAAATTTATTAAAACTTCTAACATTATACCAATAATACCTATTAACACTCCCTGCATCACACTTATCAGTCTTGCTCTTAACAAATTATTTGGACCACTATTCCACCTGTAGGTTGATTCTTCAATAAGTAACTATCATAGGTAGCTTTCAGAGCCATCATTAAGTACCACATACAACATGAAATTCAATATATGGTTGAATTCAATTCAATATATGGCTTTTATTTTAGTCTAATATGCCTAAAAGCTATTCTGCCTAGTACTAAAATATTTCTGAACTAGAAGGTCAAAATACCTACTTGTTATAGTGTGGGCTGCTTAGTTTACCTACCAAGCAAACCCTGGTGTTAGTGTTCTCTCATGAACTGCCTTTCGGCCGCTGACATGGTTCATGTTATGACAACCACTACCATCACAGATATTAATGACCGATATCACCTACATAGGTTGATAGGTAAGTAACTATTTATTTATTTTGTAGTTTTCAGTCCACATAAAATAGAACCGTTTAACTTAAAAGTTTTTTTACCGATTTTTATTTCTTACTTACATTGTGTAATAGTGATATGTCATAATAATAAGAAAAACATCCATTAAAAACTCATTATTATAATTTACCTGCTGCTCGGTGAGTAATAGACAGCATGCTGGTCAACTGTGGGGAGTAGATGGTGAGATGAGGCGACAGTGGACGATTAAGGCGGGAATTCCTATTATCATGATGTTCCACCTTAGGTTCTTCGAATTGCTTATACACTATTTTCGGAACCCCAGCGGCGGCCTGAGCATAGTTGGCGGTACTTAGCGACACAGGAAACCTGTTTATCGCAGCCAACACTGGCCTGCCACTCAATCTAAAAAAAACATCAGTTTAAAAAAAAAACAAAACCAATAGCATGGAAACATGCTAAAACCGATTACATAATTTTGTCAACATACCTGCTGCAGCTGAAGAGAGCCATGTTTTCTTCGCTATAAATTGTTTAATTCGTTCGTAGGCTTCTGTAACACACACGAGTTAATCAGATTGTTGTATCAAAACCAAAGAAAACTAATATTACAGAAATAAAAACAAAATATCTCACCACTGAGTCTGACTCTGACGAATTATTGACATTTGTTTGACACACAGAAACTTTTTTTTTACTTATTTGACTGACGGTCGACTGAAAGACATTTGACAATTCGTTTGTTCTCGCCATGCTACTTGCTGTCTTCTTCTTTTTCTTTCGCTCGATGGCTTTGACTGATCTTCAATAATTTTGTTAGGTAGAGTATAGATAATATATTTTTAATATTTAAGTATTTTATAAGCAAATAGGCACAAATGATAAAATTGAAAACCTAAAATAGATATTTACCTCAGTAACGAACCGTATTCAAAAATGCAGCGTAATTTTATTATTATAATATGATAATTATGTCTCACTTGATTAACACTACAGATATACATACTATAACGTAAATATTTATTTGATAGAATCTGCATTCATAATTTCCAGGAGAGCCAGCTCAAATACATTCCGTGTAATGAAACGTAAATGTCAGTTTTTCAAACATGACTGACAGACGATAGACTGTATTTTTCAGTTTATTGGCGCAAGCAGTTTCTATCTGCAAAAGCTTGCTCACAGTAATGTAAATGCTTCGTTTATTAGTTTTAACAGCTGTGACAAATGTCGTTCGGTTCAACGGCAGCGCAGTAGCCATAAATATGTCTGTTAAAGCCGTGGATTTCGAAGTATTTGGGCGGGTGCAAGGTGTCTTTTTTCGTAAGGTGCGTAAACCTAATTTCTAACCAATTAAACGTAGCATTGTTAATTAATAGTCCAAGTACACAGAAGTGAGCACTGCATTCCGCGTTCTTTGATATAATTACATCAGGATGCTGACCGTCTGCTGTTTGAGCAGTGCTCTAAAACATTAT
Source organism: Pheosia tremula (assembly GCA_905333125.1). Taxonomy (NCBI): domain Eukaryota; kingdom Metazoa; phylum Arthropoda; class Insecta; order Lepidoptera; family Notodontidae; genus Pheosia; species Pheosia tremula. Next base: position 8,421,392 of record HG995408.1, on the reverse strand, counting down.
AAATAATGCGGCACTTATATTGCTGGGGACGTATTGCGAACTCTTATTTTCAGGTAATTCACTACCCGACCTTAATCTTGGCACTTCACATACTTACCACACTCTGTATCATTTAACAACAAAAGTTTCGCTAGATGTATTTATCCCAGTTTGTTTGTTCGGAAACGAATCAGTATTTTTTATTAGGGTAAGTATGTCAATATTGAGTAGAATAATAAAATGCCAGCATTTGTAATATGCCACCTGAAGACTTGTCTGTTGGTGCAGGGTCTAAGTTTGAAATGCTCTGTGACATGGGACATGCATATGACATGCAAATTCTAAGTGTACATAAAATATATGCTATGTCAGAAGGAATAAAAATGCTTGATAAGGTGCTGGTCCTCCTTCTCAGGAATATATTGACCTGAATTGAGCCGACTATTTAGATTTTGTTTTTCTCTCCTCTTCCTTCTTATGTTCATTTACAAAAAAAAAATGTATATGTGGGAACCATGTAGCCATTAATTTGTAATTATACATATACTTGTGTTAGTACTTTTTTGACCAGCAACTCAGCCCTCCTAGCTATTCCTATATTGTTCTTACATACCCATACATAACATTGTACTGCTCAAAAATGGTTTAATAACTTTTTTAAAAAGAGTAACCTTAGAGGTTTTAACCCATTCTTCTCCATAGGAATAGCATTCCGAATGGATGGTTATGTTTTGTAATGATTTTGATGATACATAAGTACTGTACTTTATGGTTTAGAGGTTTTTTTTTCATAGACATTTTAAAATTGTCTTTGTGACACAAATGTTGTCAAACACAACTAATTTGTACACATTCTATCTAAAATAACATTGAGGATGGTAACAATATTTTTATGTTTATAAAGCAATAATATACTACTACTAAAACGGGCTGCTTTAATAGCAAAGAATCGGCTTTTACTGAGAACAGATTAACTGTGAAGTCTATGGACTTTGAAGTATTCAGCATTGTTCAGGGTGTATATTTTCGTGCGGTATGTAAGTCCACAGTGTAAAGAGAAGGTATTTAATAGGTCCCTGTTCTTAATTTTTTGTTGGTCGCCTTCTTTATCTTCCGCAGCTGCATCCTTCTTTATGTATTGCCAGAGTTTTCCTTCTACCAGCACAGCCTCCGCGTTTATGACCCACTAGCTGCGCCCCGCGGTGTTACCCGCGTTTACATTTTACCGGGATATAAAGTAGCCTATGTGCTATTCCAGACTATAATCTATCTCTGTGCCAAATTTCATCCAGATCCGTTCAGTCGTTCTGGCGTGATTGATTAACAAACATCCATCCATCCATCCAAACATTCACATTTATAATATTAGTGGGATTAGTGGGATATGTCAAAATTATCTTTTGTGGGGTCACCCAGCCCATGTTTGTACTCGACATTTATCTATGTTTATTTACGCTCTACTACCATGTTAAGTTTGGAAATATGTAGTCGAGATATTTATCAAAGTAGGAGCTTCAACTTCAGAGTCTGAAACAAGTTTTAATAAAATATGATAGAACTATTTGAACAACAGTGTCACTGAAAAATAATGAAAAAGCAGAATTCTCGTTCCAGTTTTCACCTCCGTGTAGATTTGGCTTTAGGGATGCTTTGCCAGTCCGAAATCTGCCAGGTTAGCTACGCTTTAATACCCATAAGGAACGACTCTGCCTGAATTCACTCGTGCCCGCGAAAGTCGTACGAGCGAGATAACTGGCGCGCCAAAAACTATCCGTTTTATTTATCTTTCTGAATGTTTTTGCTTATTACATTTCTCTTACTCAGTGTACAAAGCAACAAGCTGAAAAACTCGGTCTTCGAGGATGGTGCAAGAATACTTCGCAGGGAACTGTCCTAGGACACATGCAAGGACCGTCTGACAAAGTGGAATCCATGTAAGTTCTAATTTCCTTGTTACCCATTTGTGAATCAAAATGAAATTAATTACTTATTTTGTATGAGTATTAATTGTTCATTCTTAATTCTTAACTCTACAACCGGATCGGTACGCATCTTCAACTGAGAAGATCCTACAAAAAGCTCAGCGGGCTTGTCCTTTCTTAAATCGGCAATTTATGATATGACATAAAATACATGCATGCAAGTCAAACTTACTGATCTTCTCACAGTAATGACGAGACCGAGGACACGGTGATAAATCAGCAATTGAAACCAAATTGGTTTGTGATTTACTCTACTCTGTGTTTAACGAACACAGCCAAGACGTTTCATTGCGATTCTTAGTATGCAAATTAGAAAAGTCCCGGTGACTTCGTTATTAGATTTCCCTTTTTAATTTTCCCTAGATCCCGTGTTTTGAGCTGGGACAAAATTAATGGAGAAAAAAAGTTGCGTGTCGGCCCCTGGCTTTTTGTTTCAACTTAATGAGGAACACCTACTTACTTTTTCACAGTCTAATTAATATGCTGCCTCCTTAGTTAATGATTGCTCTTTGGGTGTTTGCCGCAAAAGTCTATTATTTATTTATTATCTATTTAAAATTTGGTATTGTCAGATTAGCTTCAGATTGTGGTAGAGTTATGTTGGTGATTATCTTCATTACTTAATCTTACATTATTTCACAATAATCCAGATATTTCATTTATTTCACATAGTCCACCAGCTTCCGCTTCATTTGGGTTAGCCTATTCACTAAGTATGCCCCCCACATTATCTTCGTTCCAGGATGCATTGGCTGAAGACAACCGGGAGTCCCAGCAGCCAAATAGACAAAGCAGAATTTAGAAACGAAAAAGATATTGCAGATTACACTTTTGATAATTTTGGCATCCTCAAAGACTAGCCTGGTGCTTGAAAATCTCAGTTATGTTAGCTATTTATTGTTTGAATTAACGCCATGTGATATTTATGTGTAAACGCCGTTACAATATTAAATTTTAATATACGCCTAGTATTACCTTCAAAGGGTTTATTTATTTTAGTGTTGTCGTCTAAATCTAAAAAGATGCCCGTTGAAAAGTGTTAATGTAGCTAAGTTTTGCTACATTAACACTTTTCAACGGGCATCCCTACGTTAATTTATTTAAAGATTCTAATAGCAGATTGGTCGAAAAAAGCTGGAATTTTTAATTACATTTTGCCCTCATGTCAGCCCTAACTCCTAAATGTGTACAAACAAGACGCTCGTTTCTAATAAAAGGGTCTCTACTCTTGTAATGAATAAAAACTCTCAGCTCCAGCTGTCCCATTTTATTGGATGCTAATGCCACTAAGAAATCTAATCTCGTGATTGACGAAATTGCAAATCTTAGACATGATATTATAGCACAAATGATTATATTAACTATACTTATTCCGATGCATTTGAATGCATGTAACAGATAGACCTTTCTAGTGTGACATTCGAATTGACTTACTGAAATAACTTACAGCCCTAGGGAAGCCACAGGTTGCTTGTTTTATAGTTTAACAAGAATTGTTGTTTGATTGCTTTTCAATGTCACTTGTAGCACAAACGACATTGAAATATTTCCATCCACAGCACGCACGCCCTCGGGAGGTCGGCTTATAATTTTATTAGCGAGCCGAAAAATGTGGACAAAATATTAAATATGTGTCGGACGGTCGGCGGCGAAAAAGTTTCTGAAAATATCCACCTCGGGACGCATCCCATTAACACTTAAAAGACTTTCAAGGTACTCCCTGAATTTTGTACGTAACATTTCCATTTAGAAAGTGATACTGGCACGCGCCCGTACGTGTCGAAATTTTATAATCCCATTTATTAGTCTCGTAAAAGAAACGCTGCGGATGTTTCGTTTCGGCGAATCAAACAATAATATACCATCTGTTAGCTAACAATAGAATAGACGCCGACCTTGAAGGCTTTTACGGAGGAGTTTTCCCTCTAAAGGGTAGGAAATAATTACGTTCGAGTCAGTAACCCGGGCGTGCGTTATTGATGGGCTCGCGCGGCGGCGGCGCTGAGACGCGCGGTAAGTGGGTCAGCAGGGAGGAGCGAGTGACGCGCAGCCGCTCCGCCACTGCGCCCTCAACCCCCAGCCATGGCGGACGCGCCGCCTGAGGTCCTCGAGCTCAACGTGGGCGGCGTGCACTACGCCACGACACGCGACACGCTACTCCGCGAACCCGACTCGCTGCCCGCCGCCGCGCTGCAAGACTCCGAGCATCCGCGCGACGCTCGCGGACGAATCTTCTTCGATCGCGATGGTGTATTGTTCCGTTATGTTTTGGATTATCTCCGAGACGGCGGGCTCGTCCTTCCGGAGTGTTTCAGGGAGCACAAGCGATTGGCGCGCGAAGCTAAACATTACAGACTGGCGGGACTAGAGACGGCGGTTCGAGATGCGGATCCGCGTCCGCCTAATCGCGAGAAAGGATGCATCACCGTCGGCTACCGTGGCAGCTTTGCGTTCGGCCGCGACGGACTTGCGGACGTGAAATTCCGCAAGTTATCACGTATTCTCGTCTGCGGTAAGGTGAATTTGTGCCGGGACGTATTCGGGGAGACCCTCAACGAGTCCAGAGATCCGGATCACGGCATGGCGGACAGGTACACGTCTCGGTTTTTTTTGAAGCATTCCTTCATCGAACAGGCGTTTGATATGTTGCAAGAGAACGGGTTCAAGCTGACCGCGAGTTGTGGCAGCGGCACAGCCGGCGGAGCCGGGGCCGAGTTGAAGCCAGGGGTGGACTCGGAGGAAAATCGCTGGAACCACTACAACGAATTTGTTTTCGTGCGTGAATAGTTTCAACGTTCATTATGAATGTGATAATCACATGATCAATCTTTCAGATTGTGAAGAATAATATGTAAGAGAGATGACGTGATGCATTATCTTTCAAATGCAATTCACGTTAATACAAAGTAATGTAAACTCGCATAAGTTGTTCGCAATATTTGCGTAACTGTTCAGGCTTGGAATCTATTTCTTAGTTTTTACCTACTTACTAAATTGCGTTCAGTAAATCCATCATCTGATCGAAATGCCACACGATCGTTGCAGTAAAGCCGTGAGGCAACCTAGTTTAATTATTATGTAGAAAATTAACACATATTGTAATCGTAAAGTAATGATAGGTAGTGTTTAGTGTAAAAATATGAAGTATATTAGTTTAGTTTAATATCTCCCTAGGACAAATTTTCTGTACTTACGTGTATAAGCTATTTTTGTTATAATCTATTAACTTACATGGATAAATCTTTAACAATGTAGGCATTTTGGACCTCGTGGGCCATTGATTTTAATTGTATGAAATATGCCAAATTGTTCTATAAATGTATAACTGTTGATACTGTTTTGGATTTATATTTTATATATTCATAGTGGCGTGATGACTACATTATTTTCCATTTCACGTTGTAGATGTAAGAGAAATATAATGAAAATCCAATAAGTGTAACTATGAAAAGCTGAGCGCATGTGAAATGTACCTTAAACAAACGAATAGTTTATAGTTTGAAATGCTGTATATCTCGAGGTTATATAGCTTATATATAGCACTGTGCAGTGCTCGGAAACTTGAAACTTTTATGTAACAAGTTAAAGACGCAATTACCACTTGGGAAGTATCAGTGCTGTTCAGAAACTTGAAGGGAAAATATTGTCGCCCGCCCGGATCAAGTTTGCGTCGTTAGCATACGAATTTATTCAAATAACTATTACCTGCTGGATTATATTTTTCACTCTTCTGGTTATTTTTTCGTGTTACGACGTTGTTGCTATTTCGTATGTAAGCCATTGCAGCCATATCATTAGATTACCTAGATATTTTAAGCTTGTACCACCATCAGTGTTTTCTTCCCGCTTATATGTTGTGTGTAGGAATCAGAGTTCGTTAGCCAATTACCTCAGTATAAGTGAATAAATAAGGTTTAAAACTGCGATTGGTTAGTGTGTATGTAAATTAGGTACATTTGTTCAATAGCGGTGGATGACAGATTTATCATACTATGTTGAGATTTTATAAGTCGTTGCTTATGTGCTTAAATTTGTAAATAGGTGCAGTCAGCGTCAGGCAGAAGTCGCTGATCGTGTTTCACTCCTTCGGAACATGTGGTGAAGACTTATTTTATTTATCCAAACTAACTGCTCACGGGAGCATAATAGATTTATTTAACAAAATAATCTGCATTGTTTATTAAATAAACCGTCAAATAAATATAAGGTTTAATTCATTTACAGTCGTTTTACAGCTCTGTTTTACTTGTAATACCAATGCATATGTCAAGGTTAGAATTCGACTGCGAATCTTTTAAATAAATCACAAAATGAAAGTAAAATAAAATTCGTAAGTTTGTACCTACTGTTTAATTGGTACTCACGCAATCATCAATATAATGATGCAGTCACATTTCTTTTATTGATGATTTTATTGATGACCTATAAAATCTTTAAGTTATATTTTGTATTATAATAACTATCAATTGATATTTTACAGAAACGAATCTTTATTTATCAGGACTTATTTTTTCTTTGGTACTTATAATCATCACATTTTAGCATGCACATATTTGATGGAAGGGATCGGCAGTAAAAATGATACTTCAAATTGAATTAGGCGTAGGTATGCAATTACTGACCGTGTAATGAATTAGTGTCAGAGTAAAATTCCGATTTTATGTTAAGAAAAACCTACTTACCTATTTTTTAGTCTTAAGCTTATAAATTTAATACTTACTAAGTAAAAACCTGTTGAGTATATTTTTAATCTCGTCGTTAACCACTTGTCTGTACGATAAACGGCGTTGCCCCTGCGCTGGATATCTATGGTAGAATTATAAAGAAATAGTTTTGGGAATAAATTTAGTTAAAAAAGTTTTTTGTTGTATCTATCTGAGATGTTGCCAGTTTCTGCACAGACTTGTTTATAAGTTCAGACGTGACGTAGCCACTGGGACAGTGAAGCCACTTTTTTAATGAATTTATAGTGTTAAATTTTACTAAATACAAAGCGAACCAGTAGCGTTTGGCCATGTGTTCAAGGTGTCATTTTTTAAATCCCACCAATATTATAAATGTGTTAGTTTGGATGGATGGATGTTTGTAACTCAATCACGCCAGAACGGCTGAACGGATCTGGATGATATTCGGCACAGAGATAGATTATAGTCTGGAATAGCACATAGGCTATTTATCCCGGTAAAATGTAAACGCGGGTAACACCGTGGGGTTTCTAATAAATTGATTTATTACTTTGGGAATATCATCTTTATTACGTACTGTTAGCCGTGTAAAAATATTTTATGTGTATAGATGCCTAGTTGGGCACTACGGATACTTACCTACCTACACCCACATTTGCTAATTGAGGTGTACATGCCCTAACTTGGGCCTTTAGACGGTAATTTATTAAGCTACCTAAATCAACAGGGACGGCTTACTTCGTATTCCATCGAAAGTGGAACATTAGTTTTCCCAGCACACAACCCATGTCACGCGAACTGAAGGTGATTAGTGGGTATATTCTGAAATTATATTAGGTACCTAGCACTACCAGGCGATATAACTTTTGAGGCTACTTACGCGCCTAAAAAGCTCAGTTAAGTACGATCACAGAGGTGATAGTGTATATAAGGTGTAACAATAATAGTGTAAATGTTTTAACAGGGTCAGCTGTAGGTTAAAAAGATAACATTCCCAAAGACATAAATAAAATTATTGGACATTTTAAAAATTACACCCTATACTGAACGCATGGCCAAAGGCTACCAACCTCAAAAAATACACAGCTACTGAATGCTTTTTAGCCCTTTTACAAAACACCATGTAATATCATCTTTATAGAGCAGTGTCCAAAGTAAATCGGCAGTATTTGATGAAACAAAAACTATTAAAGGTGTATTTCTTGGGTGTCCTTGTTTAAAAAAATAAAATATAATTTACAAAATAATTTTACACTAAGGCGCGAAATTCAAAATGTCAATGGTTTTTATTTTTTAACGAAATATTTGCAGAATGCTAATATCGCAAAACACTAAATTACATCGTAAAGATGTCCAAATTTTTCGTAAAAAAATAAAAACCATTGACATTTTGAATTTCGCGCCCTGACCCTGAGCTTCCCCCTCAACGTGATCCATATAACATTACCGATTCATTTGTTAAAATATTTTACACTATTATTGTTGAACCTTATATTATGTCCAATCTACCTAAAATACATGTACAGTTTATATTTTGACTAAGGGCGATCCTAGATGGAAGATTACTTTTTAGATAAGTAGTACCTACAAACATTCGTACGAACATCACACATAATTTCCACAAATGGAATACGAACCCGGGACCCCCGGTACAGAAAGTAGGGTCACTACCAACAGTGCCAATCTAGTCGTCAAAAATGTAACTATAAACATTGAATCATTATATTAACTAAAAAATCATAAAAAAAAAAATTCGTCATCGTATAAAATTAACTTAATTCTGTGAAGTTCATCGGTCACAAACGCTTTGATCATTAATACTAGGTACCGACCTGTAAACTGTGGTTTAGATATACCTATAGGCAGGTAAGTTATTAAGATTATAAGCATCAAGCTTTTGACCTAAAGGTTCTACTCTGCCCACTGAGCGCGTTAACTCCGATCCAGTTAGCAATTATATACATTCTTTAGGAATAGGTAGGTATGTAGGTACCTACTATATATAGGTAGGTCGGAAAAGGATACAACAAAAATATATTAAGTGTAGTGAAGGTGAAAGCAGTAATAGCTAATTTGGTAGAACGCTTGCCTCGGTAACGAGGATCGCTGGTTGAAACCCCGTCTCGCACCTCTGGGATTTCTAGATTTAATGTTCGAATCGCATTTTCAAGCATGATTTTCATTTGTTAAACGGTGAAAGAAACCATCGGAATCCTAAATGTCTAAGAGAACTACTAGAAAGACGTGTGGAGTCCACCAACCCGCACTGGGCCGGCGTGTGGTGGACTATAGCCTAATCGCATTGATGGGAGGTCTGTGCCCTATAGTGGGATATTAAATGACTAGTATCATTATTTTATAGTGTAGGCAACGTGAATAGTAGACCCTGCTATGCTATTCTGAAATGTTCATTTGCGAAATCACTTGTGAATCCGCGGTGATATTTTAGTTGTGAATTCTTCCAAATACGTTTTTCTGTGTATACTACAGCTCACATCACGAGCCACGCACGAAGCAAGTGAGAAGAATCACGTCAAGCGAGTATTTCGAAGGTTTTCAATAGGATTTGGTATTCTGAAAATTCGCGCGCCATAGCGTGAGTGGGACTTCTGAATATACCTACCTAACTTGCGAAATGACTCGACACTACTAGAATATTTCAGGGCCCCAAGTCTGCTAACACAATCGACTCATAATCGAACAGCCACCGCATAGTAACTGTCACTTTTGACAGATATTGTATGAGATATCTGTCAAAAGTGACAGTTACTATGCGGTTGCTGTTCGATTATGAGTCAGAATCAGAAATAAATTTTACCGAGGGACCCGGGTTCGAATCCCAGTAGATACGGTGTGATGGGAGTAGCGGTCTCTACCTTCGCCAATAGTAGTCTTCCCTCCGGCACTTTTCTACTTTATCGGCTACTTGAGGTAAGTAGGTGATTGAAACGATAGTGACAATACCTACTACATATCTAGGTACTTATACAGTATGCTGATTTGAATTTTTTCCGACTAAAAGGTTCACGGTACTCTGATTTTATGTTGACGTCAAAAAAGCTGAAACGTTTATCTACTATGAACGACAATCGACGATATTACAAGCAAGAGAAAGTCCATAAAATCCAAAATCAGTTCACACTACATTCTAGAACATTGTGTGAGCTAAAATATTGTATTTACTCAAAGTTTACCATCAGCTTTTAGTTTTTACGACTTCATTTTATTACCAGTCTAGTCTAGACAGACACTGTAGTTATCATGTTTTCAACCTTATATTTTAGTGTGTAAGGTTTGAAAAAGGTCAAACTTTATAACACGGTATATACTAAGGCATTCGGTCGAATTCCACTAATATTGATGATACATCGACTTTGAAAATATTTTTTTTTCGCGGCTGAATTCCTTCATGGAGAGTACAGAATTTTCGAACCTAAGCCTAGTCCCTGGAGCCTTCATTTAAATAGTGGTAGTACCTGACTAGATAGTAAATCTTAAAATGTAGAAAAAACAGTGTTATTTTCTCTTAAGTAAGGTGCCTACAGAATGCTCATTATGTCACCACGAGGGTAAATGCGACAGACGAAAAATATATGTCACTAGCTGCGCCCCGCGGTGCTACCCGCCATTAAAAAGTATATATGCTACCATATTAATCTATCCCACGGAAACCATACAATTTACCGGGATAAAAAGTAGCCTATGTGCAATTCCAGACAATAATCTATATCTGTCGTCGTCGTTCTGGCGTGATTGAGTAACAAACATCCATCCATCTATCCAAACTTTCACATTTATAATATTAATGGGATTTCTTTTTTTGTATAAGTTGACTCTTAGGCTAAGTTTAAAACAGTCGTGAAAACTGAACTATGTCAAAAGGGTTATGCTACGCTATGCATCCAAGGTCCAACCGAGTCACACGCGGAATCATCGTTTTTTGAACTCTACGTCCTCAGACCTACGTACCATTATATTGTCAGCTAACGATCAATCTACCAACAAATCTGTTTATTGTTTTACGAACGGTTTCATTCCATTATTACACGTAGCGAGTAGAATGCCGAGAGTGCACTCGGCCGCCCAAGGATGCAACCCAGACGTAAGTACTAGATAAACAGGTACCTAACAAAACGCACGGTCGGGAACTGTATTTGTTATAGACCTATTCGCGAGATATCCAACGGTCAATCAATGTTGTTGGCGTGTTCCTAAATCATTAGGTGTGGCCGCCTTGTCGGACTTATGCTTTTGGCTACCCCAATAATGTACAATCGATTTGCTGTAACTTACGATCATAATGGTTGGGAACTACTCACATAATTCCATTTTTACTTCCATAAGGTTGGTGGGCTGAGATGATTAATAACGTAAGTTTCAAGGGAGGTGGAAGAAAGAAAAATTATATACTTAGCCAATTGAAAGTCAAATCGTTTATTTCGTATAGGCCCACGGGGACACTTACAAATTGTCATTATCATTTTAGTATCTTAACTACAACCGGATCGGAACGCGACCTCAACTGAGAAGAGCCGCTGAGAGTCTCAGCGGGCTTGTCTTTTTTTTTTAAAGCCATTATTTTTCTCGTTTCGAGTACTTTACGGATTTTAATCAAACTTGGCATGCTGATTGCTTATTAACCGGGCTCTATAACCTACCTATATAGGACTGTTTATCCCGAGAAATGAAACATGGAACGGTTGCCTGGGATAGCCAAAAAACTTAAGTGCCTACGTAGGTACGCAATCGCGGGCGCCTACCTACTAAACCTAAGTAGGAGATCGCTCACCATTGGAAGAATGTGCGATTCGAAAACACACAACACCTCTCATTGTAAAGCAATATCGTCGGTAGAGAGGACACATTGGTAGACTTGCAAATGAGTCCGTTGTAATGCCACTGCACTCCATTGCATCTGATTGCATAAAGCTGCATGCAAATGGAACAGCTAGGCCAATCATTGGTGAGTACGATTGAGTAGTTATAGTACAAGCCACGTAGCTATGTCTATTTGTAGTTAGTAGTTACGTATTATACAGGGTGATACAGCAAGAGTATATTATGATTTGAACCTGCGCTTATTTAGCATATTGGTAACCATTGTGTGAAGTCAGAATATCAATAACTGTCAAAAAAAGAATTAAAATATCATAGTTGTCCGTACGTAGGTCATTTTGTTGAGAACGAATGTATTTTTTAAAATCAGATGTTTACAAATACGCTAAAGAAGCGAAGGCTTAATGGTTAGTATACCCTTTCTGATTAACTCCATCTATGATTCGTAATCTCGTAGGTAAACTCTGATACCGCGTTTCATACATATGTGAATAATCTGTATACAGTATGGAGTGATATGTCCAGCGCCATCTATATTTCGAGAAGTGAATATGGTTCGTAATAAAATATCCAATCTCAGTAAAAGGAATTATTCACTGTCCAACTCATAACAACAAAATAAAAAAGACTCAATAGGTAAGTCAAATCACCATCACCATTTTACACTAATATATTGTACTATCTGTAATTTTCTAAATACACACCTATGTATTAACAAAAATAGTATAAAATATTTTAGCCAATGAATCAGTAAGTTATATTGATTATATTGATGTATAAAATGAATGTTTGATTTTCAGGTTGGCCCAGTGGCGTTTGGCCATGCGCTCAGTACAGGGTGTAATTATTTAATGTCTAATAATTTGAAATAAAACGAATCTTACGGATTTTATCGCGTTTATTATTAGTTTTATACGTTCCCGTCGTTTCGGCTGCTTTACAGCAACCATGGTCATCGTCACACGATAAAATCCGTAAGATTAGTTTTATTTCAATGTGTAGTATTCGCGTTAATATAGGAAATCTATTAATTTGATTTATTTCTTTGGGAATGTTATCTTTAACCTACAGTTGGCCTTGTTAAAATATTTTACACCTTATATGTAAGTAAGTAGGTACTTCATTATTATTGAGTAATGACACTAATTATATTGACCTAGTTCTTAAATATATTCTGTTTGTAATATTTCAACTCCATTATACTCTCCAGAATGTCGTCCACAGATCTATGTTGGAATTTCTTCAAAGGCATACCAGAGTATTCTTTCTGGTACCATCGTTTAGCCAATTCTTTGATTGTGCTAACATCAATTACTCTGTAGTGTAAATATTGGTCTAATGTTGGCATATACTTTTTAATAAATAGCCGGTCCATGTAAACACTGTTACCGCCTAAGGGACATTTTTTCTCGGGTGCATGGACTCTGATGAAGTCCAGAACTTGTTTTTCCGCTTGTTGTAAAGTAATGTTAGATTTGCGACTAGCCTCCGTTAGACCACTCTGTAATAAAAATAATTGTAATTACAATACTTACTCAGAAATAAAAGCCTTTTTTTATTTATGTGAAGATAAGCAGTTTCATAAAGAATATATATAGGCCCAGGCTATGGCCTGTATATTTTCTTTGTGACAACTCTACTGGTGGTAGGCTTCGGCATGATGTTCGGTGTTGCTATTCATGGATGGCAGGTCAGATCAGTTGCGCTGCATGAGCCTAGTGAATGTAGCGTCTCTTATCTACTGCCGCCTTCCTACCTAGGCAAGTATGCTCCATCGTAGATCTCATCGTCACTTACCATCAGGTGAGATCGAGATCAAATACTTGCCTATAATGTAATAAAAAAAAAAAAATTGTGAAACTATGCTAATTAACAGAAACATCTTTTATTGAAACAAAAATAATTTCACACTGTTGCACAGACATGACTTTACCATCAATGGAAAGGGGGTTCAAGCCATAGCTGGCTGCATAAAACTACATAAGTATGCTTTAAATGATTTAGAAATTAAAAAAAGAATGGATGGAGGGCATCACTTATATGGCCAAACCATTTGACCATGCATTATGAATATAATGTGAATTAGGTTTGATGGTCATGTGGCATATTGAAAATAGTTTGAAATAAGTCTTGGTATACAAGATAACCACAAATGTATTGAATGGCACTCATTTTACAAATATTGCTGGAACCACACAACAGTTGCTTTTGTTAAGTGATATTTATTTAAGAAAATACCAGTAAGTAGTGATAGCCAAGTTGGCAGAACACTCGCTTCGGTAATGAGGATCTCAGGTTCAAACCCTGGCCCGCACTGGATTTCATGTGTGAATCTCATTTGCAACCATGATCGTCACTTGCTAAACGGTGAAAGAAAACATTGTGAGGAAACCTGGATGTCTGAGAGAACCTTGAGAGTACTTTGTAAGACGTGTGAAGTCCTCCAACCTGCACTAGCTAGACCAGCGTGGTGGACAATGGCCTAATGCAGCAGTGGGACATTAAAAAGGGCTGATATGATATTATTATTAATACAATACCTCACCATGCTGAGCTATGCACCATTCATTCATATTATTCAAGATACTGTCTGGTTGGTTTATCACAATACTGGGACCAGTGGCGACTACACTCAGGTCACTATCAGTCACAACGCAAGCTATCTCTAAGATGTGATCATTGTCAATATCGAGGCCAGTCATCTCCAGGTCCACCCACACTATTCTCTTGGCAGCACTTTTGTCCATTTCTAATTGCAGCTTTGGTGAAAAATTGGCCTCTGTAACAAAAGATAGGATCAGTAATTAATGAGTGGTGTTTATATGATTTATTTAATTGACTCATTATTTTGTTTTACCCAGTAAAACATTAAGTAATAATAATATGGCCAGGTGGACACATTACAATCCCAAACTAAGCAAAGCATGTCTTAAGGGATCAATCGACTGGGGTGAACCCAGTATATAATACTTATACAGGGAGTTAGGGCCATAGTAATGAAAACTTCGGTAAAGGTACTGAAAACCATGTGATCACAAAGCAACACTCAATACGATACCCAATGCATGTGAGTGATGTGTGCACTCCATTTTTTGGTACGTTTTTTAATGTTGCTTACCATAGTGACTGTACCAAAATACCTGGAGAACTTATAACTGTAATGGAATGTAGCATACAATGATATGAATATCCTAATAAAAAGTTCAGGAAGAGACTTAAGAGGCTCAGCAGGTTCGATTTCGACCCTGGCTATGAAAATCTAGCGAAAGGTTCGGGTTAGTTGAAGAGGGTAACAGGGACTACTTAACCTACTGGTTATGTGTTTATTGTACAGAACATTAATGTTATATTGAATGTATTATGGCGCAAACTGCACAGATCTAACGTAAATCATTCCCAATATGACTATAATGTAAATGATGTGGTTATACTAAAAAAAGGTTTTTATTACTTACTAATTGTTACTGGTCGCACGGCAATTTTTGTCGAATTTGTAAAACTGTATTTTAAACAATGACGTATTATATTCATGTTTCATATACACAAATCACATTATCATATATTCACATGATCTAAAAAAATAATAGAAAGAAACCATCTTTTGGTGAGGTTAGGTTATTTAGTTAGTGATGTGGGTAGAGAATCGACAAATTGATTATTTTTATCTATAGTAAGCAAATTGTTACATGATTGATGATTTTTTACATGACTTTTATGATATACATGATTTGTTACAAGCGGTCAATAACGTGATCGCATTTATTTAAGGATTAAATCTCAACGTTAAATAGAACACTGCTTGTAAAAGTAGGATGGAAACAATATTCAATTCAGCAACAGTCTAAAAATCAGTGGATCTTGCTAAAATTAAATGCAATATTAATAAAATATACTTCTTTATGTGACCTTTACCACTTATTAATTCGCTAGACAAATGTAACTTCGATTCTTCTTACAGTCTATATTAACCTACTGCTGGATGTAGGCTTTTCTTTAGCGCTATTTAATTTGCGGTCCAATTTGTACTCACACGCCCACCTTTCTTACTTTCCACCTAGCTGGTGTTCTGCCTACGTTCTCATCTAATATTATATCGTTAATCTATATTTTTATTTCTTTTATTGGTTCAAACTATTTTAATGCTGTAATTCATGCTATTAAATTTGTTTATTAACCTAAATAAATACTATATAATAAATCGATTATCAAATATAATTGAATCCGTACACCACTATCAAAAACATGTCAGCGTTACAGTTTGACACATGCACTGAAGATATTTTGTTTTGGCAAGCATATGATCATTTCGGTCAACGGAGTTCATTTATATGTTTTTTCTTCTTTTATTTGTTGGCAATCAGCTACAATATAAAACATTGCCATGTTTGCTAGTTTTAAATATAATGTTTCTTCGCTATTTTAAATATAAGTACCCCTGATGATAATCATGATGTTGATGGCGATGAGGATGATGATGAAATGAATACACTACTCTTCGTAGCCTATCCTCATCGGTAAAGCGGTGGATACTTATCAGATATCTTGGGTAATCTCGAAAAGTCAAGCTATACTGTTTTATTTTAATTTTCTTCACGCGTGCACTCATATTACACATATTACACAAGAAACACAATTTTCAGATATTAAAATAATATTGATAACTTCACAGTTCAACTTCCCGCCAAAATGTCTGTCACATGTTCATGAATGGGATCACAGACATAATGGAATAGGCAAGTCAAAATATTATGATACCTGCCAGCCGTTTGTTTCCAAGCTGTTTCAAAGCTTTTTTTACATTACGAAATGAAATGCGATGAAATAAAATGGATATGAATATTATGAATATTTATTTTAGTGGAAATTGGAATGAATGGTTATCTGTCTATCATTCATCTGTCAATCGTGCGTGCTGCTTGGCCCTTCATTCGTTTCGTTCGCCATTCTACTCGATTGTCATGGTGTACTAAAGGTTGATTTTGTTTTTGTTACAATTTTGATAATTTTCAGGACTATAAGCCTCGCGACGACTAAACACAATGAACAGAATACTCGCTAATCGTTGTCGGTGTTTAAAAAAATCAAGTAAGCAAATAATGTTTCGCAATTAATTTCATAAATAGACATCTTAACCTATAGCGGAATTTGATTGATTACTGTGTACATTTATGACTTCACCGTGAAAATTATATATTTTATGTAATGGCTGTACTTTTGGTGTCACTAGGGCTATTATCTAGATACACTCGCAGTTACCGATAAGGTTAAAAATTACATTTATAATTGATTTAATTTCTTTGTGTCATCATTGATCATCACATGGTTGATGCAATGTTTTGAGATAAAAAGAAAATCTTGTATTCATCGTAAATAATTATTTTGCATGTTAAATTGTCTCAAAAGTAAAGGTCTCCTTTAATTTTGTACACTTCGAAAGTAAATATTATTGTTTCATGTTTATTTACTACTCCAAAATTTAGGCAAATGTATATACTAACAAATCTTATTTCAAATTTGTAAAATCATGATAATAACTATGACAGTACATGTTAATATTAGTCCTCTTTCCTGTTTTAGCCTTACTATGGGAGACCAGACAATATCAAAATTTTCCATACATAACACTTTCAAGGTCATTGTCTTATTATACAACTCAGCCTATTGGATTCCAACATGATATTACAAAGAAGCCACTCAACACAGTATATTGTTACCCACCAATCATCAGGCCCTTCTCAACAAGTAATTATTACTTTGAAAAAGAACCTCTGAAACCATCTTCAAAGGTTGAGGCTACAGTTGAATCCATCAAGAAAGGCATAGAAGAGAAAGAAAAGCTTCCCAAGAAGGAAGAGGCACAGAAGAAGAGTTTGAAGGAGCGTATTATGGATGAATTGAGGCACTACTACCATGGATTCAGATTGCTGTTTATTGAAATCAGAATTTCAGCATGGTTACTTTTGAATATTTTAAAAGGTGAAACCTTGACACGGAGAGAACACAGGCTGTTAGTCACAACCATTGGTGATCTTTTCAGAATGGTTCCATTTATTGTATTCTTAGTTGTACCATTTCTGGAGTTTGCTCTGCCGCTATTTATCAAGCTGTTCCCGAACATGCTGCCATCCACTTTTGAGACTGGCAGTCAGAAAGAAGCTAAGCTAAAGCAACATTTGAAGGTCAAGTTGGAAATGGCTAAGTTCTTTCAAGAGACACTGGATCAAATGGCTCCACAAGCCAGCAACAGACATTCAGAGCTTGCTAAAGAGTTTTCATCTTTCTTTAACAAAGTTAGAACAACAGGTGATGTTGCAACCAGTGAAGAAATAATGAAGTTCTCAAAGCTGTTTGAGGATGAAATCACACTGGATTCATTGCAGCGACCACATTTAGTTGCTCTGTGTAAGGTGTTGAATGTTTCAACAATTGGCACAAGTGCTATGTTAAGGTTTAGTCTAAAGATGAAGCTTCGATCATTGGCAGCTGATGACAAGATGATTGCTAAGGAAGGTGTTGACAGTTTGAATTTCAGTGAACTGCAACAAGCTTGTAGGTCTAGAGGTATGAGGGCATATGGTGTGTCTGAGGATCGCTTGAGGAAAGAATTGAGAAACTGGTTAGATTTGTCTTTAAATGAGAGAGTGCCTCCATCGTTGCTGCTGCTGTCCAGGGCTCTGATGGTGCCAGAGCATGTGCCTACAACTTACAAGCTGAAGGCGACAATCTCAGCATTGCCGGATTATGTGGCCACCCAGACAAAGGCTGCTATTGGAGAGAAGGAGGGCAAACTTGACTTTAAGGTTAGTTTACTGAGATACTTCTGATTGTAGAATTATTTATTCCTTATATTCCCTAAAATCTATAGCGATTTTGGGCCACACTTGAAATTCAAAGGTGTTATCTGCAGTGATTTGGACGGTTGGGCGACATTGGCGCGAGTGAGACATTTTTTGTACTAGTGGCATTTTGTCTTACCCTGAAGAAACATAACAAAAAGGTTATTTGCCTTGTTCTTAGACTTGGGCTCATTTTGCATTATGGTTATAAATACTATTCACTTACTTGACAAATTTGTAATAGTCCCTACAATTACCACATTTTACATTGTTTGTTCCCTCCACCTTCAGGTCAAAGCAGAGGCCATCAAACTTGAAGAACTAAGAATCAAAGAAGAAAAGAAGGAGAGGCAAGAGGCAGAAAGAGAGAAACAGATACTTGAAGCCATGAAAAAAGACGTACTCAAGGACAAAGCACCAATCATAACCACGGAAACAACGCCTATTCTAGAAGATCCGGCTCCAGTCATAGCTGTAGACACGCCGAAGCCGAAATCAGAGGAAGGTCTGTCTAATAAAGACATTGAAGTCATTGAAGACGCTTTAGAGAAATTAGGTAAGTGTATTGGCACAGATCCATTTATTTTTGTCAACGTAAAAGGAAGTTCAAGTTCATGATAATCGTTCCTAATGCTAATGATGTATTTGTATTATTATTTTTTCTTGGAATCATACCTATTTATAGATGCTGTATTTGTGACGCGTTTACTATGTTATAGAAAAAGAAGGTGACGTTTTTGTTAACCTTTCCAGGATATATGGATAGATGATTACTTGTAACGCATGCTACAGACATCTGGTGTAAAGGCATTTGCCCTTAGATTATATAATTCATTCTTCTTGTCCTACATTAAAAAACTGTTTGATTACTAGGTCAGGTTTTCCACAGTCCCTCATGTTTTAACTAATATGATTACGTATCTTCTTTCAGCTGAACAGAAAAAGTCGCTACTCCTTGAGAAGGAAAGCATCCAAGAATTGAAGTCAGAACTCTTGGACTACAGCGAGGATGTCATGGAGATGCATGAGATTGTGAAGAATAAACAGGCTGACATTAAACTGACTAAGGGTGCTAGAAGGTACGGCAGCATAATATCTCTGGGATCCCATGTAGAACTCTCATCTAGGGAGAATTTTAGGGGATTTAGAGACACATTCACACATTCATATGCAATTCATTATAGTAGTTGAAAATACATATCGACCACGCAGGCAGCCGAAATCATAGGTTACGTAGAATGGTAAGGGCAAGTGTTACGAAGGACTACTTATCCAGCGACTTGCGAAGCGTAAATTTTAGGAGTCAGCCTTCATAACTTTACCAAATAAGTTGACGATACAGACGTAGTATTTCCAAGCCTGTATGTAGGTGCAAATAGCTTATAGGGAAATCAAAGAAGTAGCAGATCGTCCTTATCTAGGACAGTCACAGAAGATGACGGAATTAGATCCCTAGGAGTTTCCACGTTCTACGTTCCGCGTTTTTATCACGCCCTTGCAAAAAGCAGGCGGTCAGCGATCCATACATTTATCCGTACATAGGGCTGAATATTGGGCACATTCTGTTTCGGCTGTTTATACCTTCACTGAAAAATCCAGCTCCGGTCTGTGCCTGAGAGACAGAGACAGTTCGCGGTGCAACTGGCTTAAGGGCACTTGGGCTGATGGAGGAATAGCCTCAGTTTGAGCATTTCAGAGCTGTAGGTATCCGAGTATATTTGGAGGGGAATTTAGGGGTTTTTTTATTACATTATAGATAAGTATTTGATCTCGATCTCACCTGATGGTTAGTGACGATGAGATCTACAATGGAGCATACTCTAAAACCTTTTGTAAAACCTCTTTTTAGGTTATACAATGCAGTTAACAACATGATAGACAAACTTGGAGCGGCTCTTGTGGATCTCGAAAACAAGGAGAGAGCCCTGAAAACCACACTGGAACAGACCAAGACCGAGCCGCAGAAGGCTAAGGAACAGTTGATACAGATTGATGAACTGATGCATTCCATTAAGAGCTTACAGAAAGTGCCAGATGAGGCGAAATTGAAACTGATTCAAGATGTGTTGGGAAGGTTGGACGATGACTTTGATGGGCAATTGAAGATTGATGATGTTTTGAAGGTATTTATACTATTTCTGGGTATTGTAAATAGATGTAGATGGATTCGGTCTATTACTAACACAGCTGTGCGACTAATTTGAAAGTATAGACAATTTGTAATCATATTACAGGAAAAATAAATGAATTCAATGTCCCACTGCTGGCCATAGGCCTCCCCTTAATGTGAGGAGGATTCAGGCCCTAGGTCACCTCGTGGACCCATTGTGGGTTGGAAGGCTTACACATCTTGCGAGAACTAGTTAGGTTCTCTTTCTCAGACATGCATGTTCAATCGGGATTTTTTTTATACATCGTACGGGAAGTGATAATCATGGTTGAAAATTAGTTTCTTACATGAAATCCGTAAATCCCGCACTCCGCATAAAAAGCGCTCCTTTGATTCTTGTTTCTTAGGCGAGCGTTCTACAAACGTTGCGTTACTTAATTATTAATTGTTTATTTCAGATGCTAGAGTTTATAGGTAACGAAAACGTGAATCTGTCAGAGAAACAGGTGGCCGAGCTGATCGAGTTGCTCGACAAGGAGGAGATCCTGGAGGTGGAGAGCAAGATACAGAAGGCGCTAGACAAGGCCGCCAGCGCCGCCCGGGAACAGGACAAGCCCATCGAGTCTGATGGGAAGGTACAACCACAAAAATATTACTCTAAAACTCTACTGTCTACCAGTGGTAAAGGTAGAATATTCGCACAAGGAAATCCTGAAATAATACTTTACCTGTGATATTATAATAATAATACTAGCGCATTTTTAATATCCTGCTTTTGGACACGTGCCCCCTATCAATGCGAGGGGGATTAGGCCATAGTTCACCACGCGGGCGAAGTTCACCCGTCTTTCGAGGGATACTCTCGGACATGCAGGTTTCCTCACGAAGATTTCCATCACAAACAAGTGATAAAGATGGTTATAAAAGAGATTCACATTGTGTCCTCTGCATGTTGAATGTGGAATAGTCATCTTCATCTTATTAACTAATTAAATAAACCCACAAACAAACAAATGTAGCCAAAACAAGCTCACACTACCAATTAGGATTAGTGTACATACTAACAAGTTATTTCATCTTATAGTTATCTTTTTCCCGCAACTCAACCTGTGTGAACTATTACAATTAAAATCCATCAATCAACATAATGTGGGTGCACTTTAATGTAACATAACCCCTTCGGGAATTTTAGGCCTGATGGTAAAAATATCCCTGTTGCACTCGGAAAACAGTTAATTTCTTATGTAAATATCCGGGCAAAGACGCGAAAATAGGTTGCTGCAAAACTTAACATTTTTGAAAAATTTTCAGGGTTTATTCGACATAATCCGAGAAGCACAAAAGAGACGAGAAATGAAGAAAGCCAGTGAGAAATTCGATGAAGATCGTCCAATGCCGAAGAGCGAAAACATCGTCGCCAAACCAGAGGAGAGCCGTAAACGGCCAGAGAGCCAATGAACTGGGCTCAACTTAGCCAGGGTGTAAATAAAGCGATGTGCGGGTGACGCGGGTGTTTACCGCCTTCCTGCTGGTTTAAACGGCAATAAATTAGCAAAGATGGCGTACGATAGCTTATTTAAAAGGTGCGCTCGGATTAGTTTATCTCAGCGAGATACTTTATTTTTTTGTCATATGAAAGCGTTCGAAGTTTGGGCAGTGTGTTTGCGACAGTCTGAACGCGCCCCGTTAGCTATAATCCGCATATAACATAATATAGCTGTTGTACTAGTGTACCGACTATACGCATATTTATGTAGAAAAATAATAATATTATTACGTTTATATTATGTGTTACCTTAATGACAATAAGCATTTTGTAAACATGTAATCAATCTATATATACAAAGAAGCTTGTCACGTCACATAAATGATGTAAATAACATTTGCCCTTTTAAGGCCGGTGGACACAACGCCGACGTATGTCTGTGCAGACACAAGTCGGCGTTGTGCGGCACCAGCTTTATATCCACATGTCGCGTTCTAATTTATTTTCTGGTTATTTTTCTTTGTCTGTTTCAGAGATTTATTGTATTGTTCATGCATTTCTGTGATCATTATTCAGTTGTAAGTTTTATTTTATTATGTTAGATTATATCAGACAGCGTACGAGCACAAATTGTTGGCTGGTGTGCAGATAATTGTCTTTTTCCGTATTCAATTATAAATTGGAATGAGTGGTTTATGTATAGGCACTAAATCCACCTATGTTTATACTTACATACTTACCTGATTAATATAATGATGTATGTAATTATTATTTATATTCTATTTATAGGTATGTGATGGGTATTCTAAATGCCAAGGGCTGTTTTAAACAGTTAACATCCAGAAGAACTATATTTATTTCATTCAGAGGAATTAAATATCTACATTTGTATGGAAAAAAAAAACTAATATTTACGTTGGATAACTCAATCCATATTAACAAAGCATGTAAATGCTACACATATTACACATTTAAACATGTTTTAAATGGTGACAATGTTTTATTCTTCGAATAACTTTTTAATGTTTATCTGATACCTCTTCGTCAGTTAATATATCAATTATTTTCCAATAACAAAGTGCTATGAATAGACTACATTTATTGCTATTTGATGTGCTGAGAAATAAAGTTTTAAAGTGTAAGAAAATAAACAGATCGATGGAATAGAAGTTGTTTTACTGTTTTATTATATATAGAACCATAAGCTATCCAATAGTGAAAACCCCGATGAATTAGGTCTAGCAGTTTACACAGACAACATGAATTTATAATGCTAGTGTTACCCTTAGCCTGGAATAGTATAGTACGATACTCTGACGTGACCTTGTTCTTTGGGTGGGTCTTACTTCAAGTACTAGGAGGCATCTTGTCCCCTATGAAAGTCTGTGATATATGTTTATCATAATATAACTGTAATCGATGGTATTATTTCTTCATACTTTTGCTACTGAACAACGCCATAGAAGTACGGCGGGATTCCAGTCGTCTACGAAGTATAAACATTCTGTCTATCAACCAATGATATATTTAATTAAAGCTACGTTGTCTTTGTATGGAACGATGATTTTCTCTTACTAGTCGACGTTATTTTCAAATGATTCTTATTGCATTATTTAAGATTTGTGTCCATGGTACAAATCGTAGACAGACTTGACCTACGAATAAATACATTCCGCTCACCGGACTAGACAGAATACCACACTGTCGACGGTACAAATCTACTTTGAATTTTGCGCGTATAGCGCGAAAGTATCCGGTATCAAATCATGAATGTTGATAGGCTACTTCATAACATAGTTAAACCAGATTGGGCATTCATATTATATTTCAACGAATCAGACGGTCTTATAGGTGTATGACGGGCCGCCATCTTTGATGATTTCGAAATGAGAAGCCGTTCCATTGGTCAACAAGGAGACGTCGTTTCAAACGTTTGACGGGGAGTTGCGCAAAATTAGAAAAAAAATGACTCTCATTCACTCATTGCGTGCGGCTGCCATGTTTTTTTTCATGTGGGGTGTGTGTGTATTGATATAACATGATAATTTAACCCCGTATAAACTGTTACAGGTGAGTAATTTTCATTGCATTTAATCGTATTTTATTGTGTGTACCCGGAAATGGGTAGGCCGCGCGTCTCCAGTGAAAGTGCATCATGTAACACTGTCACCTTCTTGAGAAATTACATCGTAGCGTACTACTAGAAGAGTGAGTACTAGTATCTGTGAGTCAATTCAAAACCATGATAAAAGGTATAGTTACGTGCTGCGTGCGGTGTTGCTTCTTGTTGATGTACAACAATATTTAATGAAGAGTTTCGAAGGTGACGTTGCGTGAAGGCTCCGAGCGCGCTCACCCTCATTCAATCGAGTGACGTTTTGGCGCCATCGACCCATTTAGCACGGCGGGGCGGGCATGGTATTCACTTCTGACGAAATTCTTTGTTTGCTTGCAAAATCACAATGACCTTTGCATGAAAACATTGCATGACATAGTAAATAGTAAAAGTTAAACGTTTCTCTTGCAGAAGTAAGGGGTGCACGAAGTGCGTCATTTGTTATTGGCTAGTGACAATGCGCTTGCAAAAAAGATATTAGACGCAAAACGCTGCATAGCAAGAAAAACGACCCACTAGCAAAGAATAGGCCAAAGAAATTAAGAATGTATTAGTTAAAGAGGAATAATAAAGGATCGATTTATATCACACGGCCCACGGCGATTGTAAAATGGACTCACGATTTTTAAAAATGACGCTGGTGTTTGATAACGGCAGACATTATCACGGACAGGATGCGTAAGCATAAGAGAGGGAGCCAGGCGTTTGCCTGCTGGCCTGCCACTTGGAGAGAACTACACCAGACACTGCCCACTGTCATCTGATACCCACACACTTTGTAAAGGTAAGCATTGTTTAATAGCCCACTTAATCATACAATCAGGTATATGACTATTATTTTTATTGCATAATCATATCATGATTTCATGATTGCACTAAATGAAATAATTTTCGAAATAACTGAAATGCAGATGTTTGGTTTTTCTGGCCCAGATAAATCAGGTCAGTCCGAAAGCTATTGACTGTCATCCGACACTACCAGCAATTGCTTTCACCATGTTTTAATCACCAAAAATCTTTGATTTTTTTTCAATATATTATTCCAAAATTTCTTAAGCAGTATGTCATAAACCAATGAATATAATAATATATATATAATTAATTAAATAATAGTTCAATACTCTTTTTATCTAATTGCATTCTGTCTCTGTCCCTTGGTTACATGAGTGTGTTTAGCTCATAAGATAAAGAGAACAAGTTCACTATCATCCAGATAAACAAGCTATTAAGCAGCCAAAATGTTGATTAGTGACTTGCACTTATCATGATTTGTTTACCAAATTTGTCAAGTACAACATTAGAAATCGTTGCATTAATTTATTGTAAAAATTGTTAGGAAAGTTATTTGCCAACTTGTTAATGATGAAATAATAATCAGTTTGAACTAATGATTGTTTTTTCCACTGTGAAGAGGAAATGCAGTGCTCAGTTACACTGGAAAGTGATCGTAACAGTGGGAATGTTAAAATGAAGACAATTAGCGATTATAAGAATCCTTACAAGAAGGTCGGTCTTGCATCCATTCCCCAAATTCATACAAAGTTAAACCATTTACACAATCATTAAGTCGATCATTACAAAACATTTTTTGAAAGTATAATGATTTGTAAAAATGGCTTAAAACTATGACTTAGGGGGACCTATATAGAAATTTTGTAGGCAACATGAAAATAAATTCCTGTTTGTGTTAAATTAAATAGTAATGGTCATATGAATGTGATGAATCATTTCAATATTTTCCTTGTGATTTGATTTGTGTGACAAAAGTGTTACCAAAATGACAGGATGTTTCCTTGTTGATAAATGTTGCCTATGAAAGCAGTGTACCCACTTGATGTGGATTTGTTTTGCACTCTAGTTAAGGAGTATTACTGCATTCTTCCTTTGTTCCATTGTCTGAAGCTACTAGTTACAATTTATTTGCATTAGTTATTCTATGCATATTATCATTTTATTTTACAGTGCAGAGTGGATGCAATTTTTTTATCATAGCAGTCCAGTATATTCAGGTCATTCTTGTAATGATTTTGCTCACTCATATGAATTACCTATGCACTGTTGTATTTAGTGCTTTTCTTATCTACCAAAATAAGTAAGAACTCCCCCCCCCTCCTGCCCTGTATTTAATAATATGTTTTGCTGATATTTTGTTAACAACTTATCTCTTGCAAAGAACAATGCCCATGGAACTATGGATCCCTGTACTTAGTTCATCAATCTTTGTGTTTTATTTACTAAAACTATTTTAATATTTACAAAAAAATGTAAATTATATTTTGAACAATATATGGGTTATGAAAATATTTACAGCCATGAGCAACAGTTTTTTAAAATCAACTTTAATCCCGTATGAATACAACTTTATATATAATTCATTTTCTCATACATTTGTTTCTTTCGCCAGTATTGAAATTAAAACAGCCAGTATCAAATGTTTTGATCATGAAACATATAATATTTTGGTACAAATGGGCGTTGTCCTTTATATCTGGGCATTTCCCAGGGTCATATCTGTAATGCTTTTATTATCTATTATGCCCGCCAGTGGGGATTTCTGTCTGACTGCAATCATACAAACAATAACAATCAGGTAGTATGTAGCTAATTTATTTTTGAACATGTTTCCGTTGCATCTTTCCAGGAACCTAATCTTGACAACATTGTTGATCAGCTGTGCATGAGACTCCAGGACATCAAAGATCAAGAAGGTGCGTCACAAGTAGGCATGCCCACGTGCTCCATTGAAGAAGCAGACGCTGTACGTCGATATTACGCTGCGTTTCCGGCTTTGAAGAAGGGCCGAGAGTCGCCACAACCGTACTATCTCCCACCGCCGGCGTGGTGTCGCAAGTCAGTGCCAGATACTAAGATCAAAATGCAAAGCGAATTATCAGTGTCGAAAGATTGGAACGCGAAAAACAAGAAGTTCGCCACGGGAAAGGAGCGCCGGAACTCATACCACGGCCAGAGGAAGAACAATAAGAAGCGCTGCAACAGTTACAGTAGGTCCTTCGAGAGCAAGGAGTGTTTGCCCGAGTGGGTCACGCACGAGGGCGTCTGGGACATGGAGACGCAGGATCCTGTCAAGGAGTTCATCCGCGCCATCGCGCTGGACGAGGGGTACGGCACCTGCGAGAACACCGTCACCGACGAGCTGCGGGACATCGCGCACGCCAAGCTGGGGCCGGACGTGGTGCCGGACTGGGGCGCCGGGCTCGGGCTCGAGCTCGGCGCCGCCTGGCTGCCCGACCACCTGGACCCGCGCGCGCGCCCGCCCGGCGAGCAGGAGCTGTACGCGAGGTTCGAGGCCAAGTTCGACCGCAGCATCGAGGCGCTGTGGTCGAAGGACCAGAACACCCCCGACGACGAGTACCAGGATCTGCCGATCGACTTCCAGGACCTGCTGTCGTCGCCGTCGGACCGGCTGTTCGCCGACCCGGCCGCCGAACACTGCAGCCTCGTGTCGTTCGGCGAGAGCATCTGGTCCGCGGAGGCGCGGCCGCCGGCGCCGGGCCGCGGCTCGCCCGCGCTGCACGACCGCCTGCGCCCGCTCAACCTGGCCGACGCCGCGCCCGAGCCGCGCGAGCTCGCCTCCTTCGCGCTGTACGAGGGCGACGACATCTACGACGCGCTCGCCGCCGTCGCCGGCACCATGCGCTCGTTCGCTGCCATCAACCACAGCCGCGAGCGCAGCGGGTTCGCCGAGGTGCCGCCGCGCCGCGCGCGCTCCCCGCCGCCGCCGCCGCGCCGCGCCGCGCGCGCGCCCGACCCGCCCGAGCCGCCCGAGTCGGAGCGAGAGGACCTGCTCACCTCTGCGCGCACGCACTTTCGTCCCGTCCGCCGCGAGCCCGAGCGCGAGCCGCCGCGCCACGCCGACGGCGACACCTTCGACATCCGCGGCGACCTCGACCCGGTGGAGTTCACGCGCAGCGAGTCCGGCGGCGCCTACCTGGGCGCGCCGGCCGAGCGCTACCTCGAGTACCGCGCCACGCGCACCGTCGACTACGCGCGCCTAAACCTCACCGAGGCGCAGCACCGCGCCGACTTCGAGCAGCCCGGCCTGCGCCTGCGCTTCCCGCTGCGCCAGCGCGACGCGGCCGCGCAGACCGAGCCCGAGCCCGCGCCCGCGCCGCCCGCCGCCGCCGCCTGGGCGCCGTGCGAGGAGTGCGGCCGCGCCGCGAAGAAGATGCGCCGCTCGATCTGGAGCCAGCGCGCCTGCGCCACTTGCGCGCCCGCCGCGCCCGCCCCGGCCGCCGCCCGCCCCGCGCCGCCGCCCGACGAGCTGTCGCGCGAGTGGGAGGAGCTGCTGTCGGACATCAGCGCGGCGCACGCGCAGTACGCGGGCGGCGAGGCGGCGGCGGAGGAGGGCCGCGGCGACCGCAAGCGGCGCCACAGCGCGGCGCTGCGCTGCGCGGCGCAGTGCACGCACCCGCACGCGCGCTTCCTGCCGTGCTGCACGCTGGCGCTCGACCGCCCGCTCACGCGCTAGCCGCCGCCGCCGCCGCCGCCGCCGCCTCGACCCGCTCCGGGATATCTCGCCGGCCCGGTGTCGACCGCCCACTGTATCGCTCGTCCCAATGAATCGAAGGCTGAAAGTCGGGCGACGTCGAGATGCAAGAGAATTCCGAGCAGTGCGCAAGAGTCACTGAACACCAGCAATCCTATTTCGAACATTGTGTTGCTCATTCACCAGTAACCGAATGAAAAATAGCGGACAGGACAGGCGACTCCTGACCTGCGGCGCAGGTATGCGACTTGCCCCGGCTGCGCCTCGACTTTCGTGGCCATTAGCGACGCGCGTAAATCAGGGTGTAACTTGGCAGTAGCCTGTATAGTTTAAATCCACCTGGGTTGCGTATCACTGTCTAGTTTTGTAAAGTATAAGTGACATACTAGTTTCCTTGCGGAGTGGGATTACGTCACTCGAAGTTTGTTTCGTAATGCTGACTATCTAATAGGCGGTGCGCGGTCGACGTCGCCGGCAGGTTTTCCGAGTATATGCGTGGAGGCGATTTCCCGGCCTGCGTGTTTCGCAACAGTAATGGTAGCCGCGGTGTTGCGTCGAGACGGCTCGACCGAGTCGATTGTTCCTTTCCCGATCAGCGTACTGATTTCTATGTATATATCCCCCCCTTTTTTGTTGTCTTTAAACGTATTATTATTATCCAGAATTATGTATGTCGAAAGTATTTAGATGACGTACATCTGATGTCGGAGAGCTCTATTAATATCGAGAAACGACGTCCGCCGTGGCTGGATTGCTCTTTCAACGGGCATTAGAATGAAAACGTTAGCAATAATAATAGGATTAATTAGCGAAGCCTTAAACGTTACTTTCTCCGAGGTTTGCGGCATGTGGAACACGCGAGCGGAGGGTTAGACGTGCTAACATATCTTATGAGTGTATATGTCGAGGGAGGAGTAATATTGTAACGTTAATTTTAGTTCAATATTTTGTTTCTTCATAGAGATTTCAATGATGTTGGGATGTTTGATGGAATGCTCGCGTCTCATCGTCTATATATTGTGCGAAAGTTAGCACGACCATAAAAATAATAGTTATAAAGTATTAGCGTTTCTTCGTTATTGTATTTGTTTTGTTGGAAAAAAAAAGGAATATTTTATTTGATTTTGTTACGGAATTCTATCGCATTCACGCACTAAGAGACGACAGCATTCCACGGCAAACATTTGGGACGATTCTAATATAATTCTTACAATAATATCGTCCCACTTGGTTAATAATTTGTTAATATAAACTGTATGTAGGACAGGTATTTTATTTTTGTTAGTAACTTTTTTTGGTTTCACATTTTCTGGTAATATAAAAATTCATTCAAAATTGTATATGGATAAAATTGATTGTTCCGTTATCTGTTGAATGCGTACTATAATTTGTGAGGAGATGACATCTCCCGTGTTGTGCAGCGGTGGGTGTGCCTTTCGGCCGACAGTTCGCGAGAGATGAACCCACAGTTGTATCTGCTTGGAAGCCGAAGATGTCGAGATGCGGCTTATATAATGTCCGCGGTTCATAGTACGTTATCGGTAGCCAGTGGACAGTTTTAATGGTTTGTCCAATGTTGTCTAAGTTTTACACGCGGCGATTTTATTGAATAGCCGCTTTATATAAGGTAGGGCGGGCGCGTGTGTGAGGGTCCCGTCTCGTGTCGCGGCCCGCAAAGGTCTGCCGGATAGTGGTAATTCGAGGTGTTAGCAGTTTTGTATGAAGCTGGACTATGTTAGCCGGGGGCGTCCAGTGCCGCCCCCTAGTGTGGCGACCGAAGAGATGAACTATGTATCGTGCTCTTTTTGATAATAAACGCTCGGCCATCGCAGTTTATCGTTTCACGGGCGCGCGGCGAAATATGCAACGGTTAATTTTGATATTGAATAAACATACGTCATTGCCTGTTTCACGTATTCGCCAGGAAACTGTAAGCGGCGGTGGTTGAAAATTGTAACATAATTTACATCTCCAAGTATGGATTGTAACAGTTCATATAGGCGTAACTGTTATTATAGTTCATGTAAAACATAAGAAATGTATATGTTATATGTTGGTATATTTTCATTTTGCGGGGCGCGCGGTGCACGCTGGCTGGTACGCGAAGACCTCGCCAGCCTTGTACGCGGCCCCCATACATATTATATTTATTTAATGAAAAGCCTTACCTAGATACGATTTCATATAAACACTTAAATATTTGTGCAAACTTTGCTACTTTATGTGTCGTGTTTTATATATATATTTTTATGTAGTGGGACATACTTCTATTTTGTATTAACTGAAAAAGGAAAACGTTAAAAAAATTCATTGCAAAATTTGCACCAGGAAGGCTATCATTGTATGTATTTAGTATATTGTGAAATTAATGTATATTAATTTCAATTCTTTAAAATGATGTTATATGTTCGCTAACTCTGTTGTTAATTTCTTTATCTGAAATATTTGCTGTATAAAAGCGATTGGTCCAGTACCTGATGTTTCTTTATGTTTGACAATATTTCAGATAGTGAAATGTTTTATCATTACTATCTAAATACATCATTAGTGTGGTTGGGTATTTTTAAACTCATTCAACTAATTAATTATTTACATTCACTTTATTATTTCGTGTCACATAATGTATTTCATTGTTTTCTGTCATAAGATCATATTATATTGTACTTATTCCATTAACGATATTCGATAAAGAATACCACGATAAAAAAAATATAAAATGCAAAAAAAAGCGACTAGATACAAGTTTGCATATCAATATTATGTTTGATTAGATAATAATCTTATGTAATGTGCCTATGCACTTGACTGTCCGAATTATCCGGAACATCTGTGGATAGTAAATGTTTTTTAACAAACTGTTCAAATTTTTGAACGCTTGTCGGAAAACAGAGCTAGCGGTGGCTGAATATAAAGGGGGCTAATTATAATCTTATTCCACAGCATCGCAAGCTCCATATTGTGGAACGTCAATAGACATGTTGCGACCCGTATATTTTAATCTGTCACTTCCAAGTCCAACGTAGTTATTGATGTTCCAAATAACGAGTAAGCCTTTAGACTCACTTGCATCGGTGTCACGGAGTTTACGTTTCAGTTTTTAGTGCCAACTACAAGCCGGTGCAAATGGTTCTTAAGGTGCAGTCCCCAAAAAACACCTCACATGAGCTGCTTCATCTAAAGGTGGCTAAAAATATTCGTCATTATGAATTATTGGTCTTTCAAAATATTTGCTGTCAGCGATCCACCAATATTTAATTTATTTTGTTACACGCACCCGTTTGAGAAGGGAGCAACATTTGCACATACTTTGGACACGTAGAAAATCAGCACACGAAAAAAATAAATCTGAAATATTTGCATGTAGCAAAAAAAACTTAATTCTTATGCTCGCTCTTCAAGAGACAAGTCGGCTTGTAACCGATCGCTAACGAGTGGCCTTGGTTACATGCATATTTGTATACATTTCATATCAATTTACCTATATCATTTATTGAATTTTTGGAATTTCTTCAAATCATTAGAAATATCTTATAGCCGGAGTAGAGGCAGATTACAAGGGATTTCACGTTTCCATTTTGGCGCCAGATTCTGAATACACAGCGAATAATAATTTAATAACTCTAGCAAATTGCAATTGATCCATTTTAGCACTGTATCAACTTCACGATTTGATATAAGTAATTGATGCTCATTTCTTTTGTAAATATGTATACAGAAAGTTAAATGAAGATCACAATAATGTACCTTACCTACGTTCGAATAAACATTGTAATTAGAATGTAATAATTATCCTTAAAAATTGTTAATTGCATTCGTTTAGAAGTGGTTATCCCTGAAGATAGTTACCATTTTCATATTATGTTAGGTTTTGCTCGCTACTCTGGCTCTTGCCACCTGTGGGAAGAAAATAAAAGTAAACGATCCACATTCGAGTTTTTTTATTTCATCTCCATCATGAACACCTAACCCCGTGTCGAACATAAAGTAGATAATAATATTAACTTAACATTTTTGGATTTCTGTAAAATATCGGTGCAGCTCCGTAAGGTGTCTCAAAATTAGAATAACAATAAAATAGTGGGCGAAGCAGTCACTCCACTCAAAAGGAGCCAAACTCGACTCAAGCTCAACCTGCTCTTTCTCCCTCACACCCGCCGGCGCTAACGAGAGAGCGCTATACAAAAACCACGGTATACACTTTCATCCATTGAAATGCACGCGGTGCTTCGCTGCGAGCGAGACGCCGGTTATTGTAACAGCGGCCAGTCCGGTCTTATCGAACTAAAATAAAGTTAAACCCACGTTTCTGTGATACGAACTGATCTCACGTGTGATAAGTCAGTGTTTTTTATTTTAGTGTGATCTGTTTGCAGCGCCCCTTCTTCATTACTTTGCAGGGGTAAGTCTTTATTTACATAATATACTTACGCGTTTACCCTTTAGATCCCCGTAAGGTGGTAGTTTTACTTAATAACATTTGTAGTTAAGGGTAGAATAGATATATCGTTATCTATTTGTTTAACAATAGGTGCTTTACCTGGGTGAGAATTCATTATTAGTAGTTAGTTACCCTTTGGAGTATATTTTCTGTTTTTAAGTAGGTATTAGGAAGTGAAGCTTTTATCTGAAACAAGTAGGCTGAGAAGAATTAATTAAAATGGGACCTAGCGCGGATAAGTCCAAAAGATCTAATTTTAAAAGCTTGGATGTTTGTGAACCATGCTTCAGTTTAGTTAGATGCCGTGCGTCTACAAGGTGCCTAAGTAGGTCTTTTAGTTTTTTTAAATCCTACATAGACTATTATTTTTTTATTCAGCACTACCTAACTGGATCTTGATTTAAGACCCAATTAGAACGATTAAACTCTCACCAATCTATGAAAACCGTTAGGTACCTTCGTGTCTATTGCAATGTTCAATACAATAACGGCAGGTAATAAAACACTTGACAACAGAACAGATTAAATATAAAAAATTGGCCGAGACGACCTCGTCTCCCATTTATAGAATTCTGATCTTAAATGTGCAGCCCATCGAATTTGCCAACTAGGTATACCTACAAATTAACAAATTATAGCTAAGAGTGGTTGACAGTTAAGTAGGCCATAAGTATAATAACAATAAAAATATATATTCTAGCTTCCATATAAGCAGGTGGGCATATTTCGAGGATGATTTAACGGTTTGCTAAAAAAAATGGTGCCTCAATTCATGTTTTGGGCGATATCTAAAAACTATGATGACATAGGCCACCCAAACAATATATTTTGACGTTAGCTGTGGCCTGGTAATAAAATAAACTGGCATAAGATAAATCGATAGATTTGAATCATCTACCTACTGAATATTTTTAAAATCGGATTTATGGATAACGGGCTATAGCGCGGTAAGGGTTGGTGGATTTCGTACGTCGCGTCGTTCGACAGAGCTTCAAGGTTTCGCGCATTGCAGTTGTAGACTAAGGTAAATATATAATATATAAGTTTTAAATTTTTATACATTACAGAGTAAATAGGTCTTGCTTATGACGTTTAGGACCTGTGAGGAATTAATAAGTGATTGTTTTTTAAAGAGTGAGCGAAATTATTTTCTTTTGGTAGGTTTTTATTTTTTTTGAGTATGTGATCTTTTAAACCACTTCAAATTACTACTTACCTACCTATTATGCTATATTACCTACCTATTATGCTATATTACTTTATATTATGTTTACACCTTATAAATACATTACCTCAATACGTACAGAAAAATTAGTATTGCAAAGTATTGTTCTATGTTTTACAAGGTACTTCGCCATTCACGTTGTATAATACGGCACCTTGTAAACATAATCTGTTTACATGTCAAAAACAAAAAATCTAATTAGGATTGCACTAAGCACTATGTGCCTTCTAAGTTCTAACTTAGAATAACTTTAGACTTAGATTGTAGAAAGAATGTACCTACCTACTTAATGTTTAACAGAGTGTGGTTGAATGCAGGGCACACGTGTCTATCAAGGCTAAAGGCATGGACTGGCTTATCGTAGGTAGACCGACAAGTCGCGTGTGGCTATTGTTTGTTCAAACCAATTTATAACGAAGTACATAATATTATTGCGTTGATGTAGGTATATGCTTAACATTATGTTTCATGCATTCCCATTTGTTTAGCTTGTAGTTATTAGGATAAATTATTTATTGTCGTAATGAAACAATGACGCTGACAAATAGATACCATGTTGAATGTATTACTAGCTTTACTTGCGGTGTCGCCAACGTATAGTAATATGTATAAGGCGTAACAATAATATTGTAAAATACTTGTATTTACTGGTGGTAGGCTTCGGCCGTGGCTGGTCACCACCCACTGAACAAAGCCATGTCGCCAAGCGGCCTAGCCGTGTTCCGGCATGATGTTCGGTGTTGCCATTCATGGATGGCGGGTCAGATCAGCTGCGCTGCATGTGCCTAGTGAATGTAGCGTCTCGATCTACTGCCGCCTTCCTACCTAGGCAAGTATGCTCCATCGTAGATCTCATCGTCACTTACCATCAGGTGAGGTCGAGATCAAATACTTGCCTATAATGTAATAAAAAAAAAAAAATAAATAACAGGTGCATTAGTAGGTTATAAAGATAACATTCACAAACAAAAAATCTAAATACTACTACAAAATTTAAAACAGACACTTCGTACTGAACGCTCTGTCAAACGCTACTGTCTCGCCATATTTAAAAAAAAAAACTAATATTTAGACAAAATATTTTCAGAATCACATGCTTGAATATTTTGCACGATTTTTGTTACAGCTTATATTTCGATGGTATAGTTCAAGTAGGTACCTATATGACATTCCATAGTATAACCTACGAATACACCCAATTTCACTCAAATCCTGTCAGCCGTTTTTTCGTGATTCACAATTATTAAATTTTAAAATTAACACATTTCTCTATGATTATGTGTACGTTACGTACGTAACTAATTAGCTTACAAAACCATCGTCCCGAAATAGGCACAAATCAACCAGTCTTATTAGAAGACTGATCGTGAGATAGCCAAAAAAGTCCTGACTGCGCCCCCTATCGGTTGCACACGCTTAGTCTGTAATTACTGGCCCATTGTCCACGCTATCCCATAAACAGCGATATGTCCTCCCAACTCGTTTACATGATCGGATATATCGTATCGATATTATTAATACCTCCTAACAGAGACTGGATCGATTAGAAATTTAAAATTTGAAAATTATATGTAGACTTCGGATTATGTTTTTCCAATACTGCAGTATTGGCGATTAGATATTATTTCTTTTGAAAACGCTATATCATCAAAAAATTTGCTGTTGAAGTCATCATTAAAAAAGTAGAAACGGCAAATATTGGCGCCAATAAAGCATAGTGATTTCGAATAGTGTCACCTCAAATTGGTCTTGCATTCTCGTAAGACCAAAACCAAGACCATATATTGATAGCAACTACATGACTGATTCTGCGCCAAGTCTCGCATTATTTTGCCATTGTTCAACAGAACAGTGTTGCAGATTCTTCTGCATAAGTACCCACTTATTAAATTTGTTTTTAACTCTTTTGTTTTGTGTTATCTATTCCTTTTTAAAATGAATATCAGGTTGTGGTGTGTGGTGGTCCTCATAATATATTTGTAATAAACATAGCCCTTTGATAGTTTATTGTTATCTATAATTATGCTGTCGTCGTTTTAGTCTTGGAAGATGCAAGAACAAGACTGCAAGACCGATTTTGGGCAACACTAATTTCGTAATAACAATCCATTTTCCTGTCAACACTGCCAACTTTACAAGCAATCTCCTTTGTTTGGATGTTTATCTCGGCATCACTTTATGGAACAAAGACTCTACTTGTGTAAGAGATCGTGTTTTGGGCATTATGTGTTCCTGCGACCTCGCTATCCTTTCACTGTAGGATTAAACGGTTACGTCACATGAAGATCGCGAGATTTATGGTTGTAGTTTATGGTAAAACGTATATTAAATCTATACATATATTATCTATACATATAAATAAAATTGGAGTGTCTGTTTGTAATATTAAAATAACCGCTTTTTACTAAGTGCATTTGGATGTATACACGTTACCTATACCGAAACAACATTTTTTACAATTTTTGTCTATCTGTCTGTCCGTCTGTCTGTCTGTCTGTCTGTCTGTCTGTCTGTCTGTCTGTTTGTTCCGGGTAATCTCTGAAATGGCTGGACCGATTTTGACGGGAATTTCACTGGCAGATAGCTGATGTAACAAGGAGTAACATAGGCTACTTTTATTTTAGAAAAAAGAATTGGATCTCTCGAAAAAAAATTAAAACCAATGTTGCAGCGCTGCGCCTGATTATCTATACATATAAATAAAATTGGAGTGTCTGTTTGTAATATTAAAATAACCGCTTTTTACTAAGTGCATTTGGATGTATACACGGTACCTATACCGAAGCAACTTTTTTTACAATTTTTGTCTGTCTGTCTGTCCGTCTGTCTGTCTGTCTGTCTGTCTGTCTGTCTGTCTGTCTGTCTGTCTGTCTGTCTGTTTGTTCCGGGTAATCTCTGAAATGGCTGGACCGATTTTGACGGGACTTTCACTGGCAGATAGCTGATGTAACAAGGAGTAACTTAGGCTACTTTTATTTTAGAAAAAAAAATAGGATCTCACGAAAAAAAATGAAAACCAATGTTGCAGCGCAGCGCCTGATTAAGTTTGATAGCAACACCTGCAATGCTTCCCGCGGCCTCAGAATGGGCGAGCAGGCTGTTGTCAACGGTTGTCTTTGTTAAATACCACGCGGACGAAGTCGCGGGCAACAGCTAGTTATAAATAAAATTGGAGTGTCTGTTTGTAATATTAAAATAACCGCTTTTTACTAAATGCATTTGGATGTATACACAGTACCTATACCAAAACAACCTTTTTTAAAATGTTTGTCTGTCTTTCCGTCTGTCTGTCTGTTTGTTCCGGGTAATCTCTGAAATGGCTGGACCGATTTTGACGGGACTTTCACTGGCAGATAGCTGATGTAACAAGGAGCAACTTAGGCTACTTTTATTTTAGAAAAAAACAAAGGATCTCACGAAAGAAAATTAAAACCAATGTTGCAGCGTTGCGCCTGATTAAGTTTGATAGCAACAACCTGAAATGCGTCCCGCGGGCTCAGAATGGGCGAGCAGGCTGTTGTCAACGGTTGTCTTTGTTAAATACCACGCGAACGAAGTCGCGGGTAACAGCTGTTATAAATACAATAATAATGTTGTATTTTACGTAACGTCCTAACGTCATATTTTTCAAACAGCGAAAGAAGTAGATTTAGGGGCATTTGTATTGTACTAATATTAAAATAAACACGTCTTTCTCCACGCTGCGCATTTTGTTGTTTCACTCTGCGAGCCCTAAACTTATCAAATAATCTCATGATAACTTATTAATATTGCGTTAACCAAATTTCGTATTTCGAATAGTGCCTAGTAGAGTAGTAACTGACAGAACTAGGGTTGCCACTTTTTCGACTGAGCGGCGTAAATTCGTTGTGTTCGGAAATAACCAAACGTGCTGTGCTGCGCTGCGGGTGCGTTCTGGAAAGGCTAGCACGCAGGTCAAGACAAAACCAATCTCACGGATTATGTAGTGCCGAGTCGCTCTCTCCCATTCGTAATTCATACAAGGGAAGGAGGCAGCACTGATTTATCTCACATTTTGTCGTGTCACAGCCGCCGGCTGTGCTAATAGTACAATTTACTAAAATATAGTACGGGTGGCAACCCTAGAAATAACCCTCTACTCCGCACTATTCGAAATACAAAATTTCGTTTCTGCAATAAACGTCCCAGCTAGAGTATGGGTTGCACGCATTGCAGCCCGTCCTTACGTATAAGGAACGTAACGAAAGTAGGTAAAAACAATTTCGTAACGAAGACTCTGTTTAAACGTCATTGTGATAGTGTTACGTGCGCACGCGCAACGTCGTGGATGCACTTGGTAGGTATATATGTAGATAGCATTGTATTGTAATTAAAGATGATGCTAAATGAAACGCGTTATCGACTTTCAATCGTTTCCGCATCGCTTAGTGAATGAGGACTATTATGAATTAATTTAATATTAGTCAAGTTCAATAGAATTGATTCTCATTAGGAATATTAATATGGGAACTACAGAAATCTACAGGGATCGCTGTCAATGTCGGCTGTGGTCCTACAGCCCCAGAGAACAATAATTGCCTGTTGTTAAGAGCTGATATTAGGCTGTGTCCCCAGTCGGCAAACTGTCAGCGGCCGACTGAGTGAACCGCAAATTTGTGGCGAACTGAAATTCGAGTTAGCTGCAAACTCAGATCAATTTGCGTGCGTCGCAAGCAAACTGTTATGTGTTAGCCGCTTATTTAGGTCGACCGACCGACTGAATTTTCACTGTCAACTGTCCACATGACAGTTTGCGGCAAACGGACTCACTACGCCCGGTGAACAAGCATATCGTCGTCGCCGACTGGAACCGGTTTTGCTGTGATTCGGCCGCTCACTGAATCCGCCGGCGCGCGCAACACAGCAAACTGCGTAGAGTGAGCGCAAACTAGCAAACTGTGAACACTACAATTCAAATATATGGAAGGGCGCACTAAACGACGATACGCCGCTAACTCAGTCGGCCGCTGACAGTTTGCCGACTGGGGACACAGCCTTAGAACTTTCTGTATTGATTGATATGAGAGGTAGGTACCTAAGTAGGTATACCTCTCATCTAATCCCTTATGATAATTTATATGAGCGTGAATTAGCGCATAAATTGTCATCAAATTGTGACTTGACATAGGTAATGATTAGCTACAAATGCGCTAAACAGCGCGGGTTCAATGGGTAGTATACTCTTTCAGGGTAACGCTGTATAGCCCAGGGTAGAGTTAAGTGACAACAGGTAGATGAAGCCTACATCTAAGCGATAGCTGGCCCTGTAATAGATGGATAACCCTAAATACAATTATATTTGTATTTGTTACATTCTAGGCTATTCTTATTTATATCTTCTAAGCAGATCTCAGAGATTTATTAAAAGTAGAACAACTTCACACAATGCATATTGGAGCTATGATAGGTAAATTAAATAACTTGTTTACCTGGCTACATTTTTAAAATCATACCTACCTCATAGTGTATACTAATCAATGTCTTCGTTTTCGCTTACACGTTAACATCGGACACTTGAAACGCGGTGTTATTTCGTAACAGCAGTAGGTAGACAAACGATTGCCGTTTTGCTAAGTGATACTCGATCACAGAGCTTATTATCTTGTTTAAGGTATTCCTTAGCATAGATTATGAGGACACCGAAGCTCACGAATCTGCCCGCCATATTGTTTCGAGATAATCACCATAGACGGATGAGTCACGAGCGATCGTCAGATACCTTCAAATTGACTCCCTTTGTCAAACCGCTGGTTCGCGCGGCCAGCTCAAGCTGATCCATATCACAACGAATATTCTAAAATGTTGTTCAATCCTCAACTTTATGTGTATGCAATAGGGTTGGGTGGGATTACGGCTATAGCTCTCTGGTTTGGTGCTCAATGAAGCGGCAAAGTAGCTTTGTTCGCCGTTTGGACGGGCGCCGTCAAAACTCGTGCGCTACAGAATTTAAACCATTTTACGGCGTTCTCTTGCGAAATATTAAAAAATAAACTGCACATAAGTTTCTCAGAAGAATTTATATTTGGGCCACTGGATATGCACGCGTTCAAAATGTCAATGTCGTCTAGAAGCTATTCTGGCTTTCATGCTGTGTTATTAATGGGCTTAGGTTATCGATCCAGTCCTTTTCTGGTATTAAAACTAAATATCGAATACGATGTTTGATGTACTTCATTAATATTAATGGTAACCGGTAATATTTTATTTTTTCTCGCGTGGGCGTTCTCGTATAATGGATTCTCGTGTATGTCATTTATATTTCAACGGAATTCATTATATTATTATAGGTTTATTTAATATTGAAATAAAACTATTTTTAAGGATTCTATCGCGTTTATTTTTTGTTTTTACGTTCCCGACGTTTCGGCTGCTTTACAGCAACCATGGTCACGGGAGGACTGAGGTGGTTGACGTCTTAGTGTCATAGTTTGACGGGGGTACCCTCATATTTAGTTGTTACTTGCGGTCCGATCTACGCAGAAAGAGCTCACTGTGTCTTGAGGTCTTGCAATGGTACGCTTGGTTTTGTTTCAATGTGTAGTATTCGCGTAAATATAAGAAATCAATAGGTTTATTGAATATTTATATTATAATAATATCGCCAGACGAATGCACCAACTATACGGTGCCACACTTAGCAACGCTTGTATTATGGTTACCGTACATTCTGCCGGAGCAGCGCTGCGAATGAGCAAGCGATCCCGTAGCTCCGGCGCAGGCAGAAGAAGGGACACCAGCGGTTTTTAGTCCGGGCAGCTCGGACATACCGCCGAGGGCACGGCGGGGGGCATGCGTTAGGCATTTTCCACTGAAAAAAAAAAAAAATGGTTACCGTACATTGGACTGAGGGCGAACTCGGTATAATTTATTCCTTATACATATCATAAAGGGTAAACTAACCTTTAAACCTGTGCTTCTTTCGCACAATTATTGTAAGTAGAAATTCGAAATGTAAATTTAAAAAAAAAACTTAAAACAATGACAATTGTCATTTTTAAGCGACTTGAAAAAGGAGGTTCTGAATTCGGGTTTACTTGGCACCAACTTCATGTCACGTTAAATATTTATTTTAGTTAGACGAGGCAGATTTCAAGATTATTAATTTTTATGGATTTTAGTTTTTTGAAGACGGTTGTTCTTCATTTTATTTTTTTGTTGGAAGGTTTTTTTTTTTCAAATATCGCCTTATCCAAATTCTGACTTTACATAATGATTACAAATATAACAAACATTAAACATCCATGACTCTGGTCGATGACGCATTAGTGCTTATCACACAAAGATTATCCAGGATCCGAACCCGAGACCCTCGACACAGAAAGCAAAGACACTACCAAATGCGCTAATCAGGTCGTCCATAGCCTGAAAATGTACGTTTATGTAGATTATTTCTTGAGAATGCAACTTGGAACTAACAAACGCTTGTCATACGATCCTGCCACTAAGAAAGTTTACTCCGTTGAAATACTTTGTAGGTATCTGTAAAATACAAAAGTAAATCGATACGACTTTTTAGAAAGTTACTTGAGTCTTGTAACAATTATACTTGTCTGTAATATAAGTGCGGGTGGTGTTTTGAAAGCATGCGTAGTTCTCACGAGGCGGGCGGCGCAGGCGCAGTGGCGCGGGCGCGTCCGGCGATCCGGTTAGATAACTATTTATTTATGACCTATACCAATGGACCACCGAGGTGGATAATAACGATGTCTGGGGACACCTGGGAGGGGTTTTATGGCCATGGTTTCATATAACTTACTAGAATCATAATTGGATACGTTTTTGAACGAACAAATTATGTTGAGAATACTTACATCCAACGAGAGCCGTAGCCAGAAATTCACTGCGGGGTGAGGGAGAGGGGGGAGTGGAGCTCTAAACCAGAACAAATAAGCAACAACAACACAGTCCAACATAGGCTAAATAGGCCTCCTCCAATGACTTCCACATTGAAGGGAATCCATTCGATGACCGTCCTGTCCCAAGGCCACATGTCCCTTGAGGTATCTGGGTTGTTTATAATTCTCTCAAGTCCACACTTATATTACAATTTGCATTATATTTCATCTACTTATTTCAACAAAACATAATACGTATATAGTTGTTTTGAAAAAAACTCAATAAAAACATTATTAGGAATCATGCTTAGATAAATTATATAATTCATCAAAGGAATTGGGCTGTTTTAGTTTCTTTCACAGTTCATTGGGCGATCTTTGTTACTATGTAATGTTACAGCTGTTATCTGTAGGGTAAGCCGGAACTTGTAATATAATCATAACTTTATCGAGAAAGCTTGCTTATTTTACGTACCGTTTTGGTAACGTTACGCCTTCCATCCCTCTCACGTCACAGACTCCAAAATAAGTGTGACAGTGACGGCAAGTTCCTGCTAACCCTACTGAACGGATTTACTTTGCTCGGTTAGGTAACGCACGCCGCGTCTTGGATGACTTGCAAATAACTAAATGTCTTGAATTTTGTGAGGATCCCATTGTCAATCAGCAGGTAGGCAAACGTAAGCTTTCTATTCAACGTTCTAAAGCATGTTATCGTTTTCCCACGGACGCCGAACAACCAAAAAATATTCGATCCCATAAATCGTGTCTCAGACAAAACGATTTCCTGCCGCGTGGGTGGAATATGTATCATGGATTCTGATAATTTTATCATTTAACAAAAATACTGGACAATCGAGAATAAATCAATAAATTAACGAAACGATTAAGATGTCTGGCGACGCCCGCGCATTTGTCTGGTTCCTAGGGAAGCATTGGGTATGGTGGTACAAAGTTCTTATAATTTTGATAATGACACAGTTCTTAGTACGAACTGTGTCATTATCAAAATTAAATACTAAACTATCTGAAAACATTTAAGATTTTTGCAGTAAGTATGAATAATAATACCAGCCCTTTAAATGTCCCACTGTTGGGCACGAGCCTCCCATCAATGCGAGGGGGATTAGATCATAGTATACCACGCTGGCCCAGTGCAGGTTGGCGGACCTCAAACGCCTTTTAAAATGTTGTCTCAGATATGCAGGTAACCTTACCATGTTTTCGTTCAACGTTTAGCAAGTGATAATCATGGCTGAAAATCGATCCAGAAATCCTAGTGGTGCAAGCTGAGGTTTGAACATCAGATCCACGTTACCGAGGCAAGCGATCTACCAACTTGGCTATCACTGCTGTAGTCATGAAGTTAGAACTTAAAACTAAATAGTTAACTAAGTAATCCCGCTATATAAAAAAAACAATTAGAGAGAATGAGACAGAAATCAACTGCAAATACAACTTTGGGAGGTATTTCTCGTATCCTCTTACTTAAAAACAATGCAAATATTTATTATATACAGGATCTATTTTCGAGTGTTTTTCAAACTCATGTAATTGATAAGTAATTCGCTTAATAAACATAAAATAAACGCGATAAAATCCAAAAATTACTTTTATTTCAATGTAGTTCGTTTTTAGTTTGACTACGGAATCCTACCATGTGCGTGAGCCGACACGTATGTACTCTAGTTAGCCGGCTTTTAATAGAGATGTTTTATCCAGAGAAAGAGTAGGTAATTCACATACCTATATACCAGTATGTTAATGATTCAAGCGACCTTGGGCCGTTAGTTTTAGAAACCGCTGATAAGTATCTGGTTAATTCATAAAGCGACCGGTATAACGGTCGCGGAACGTTAATGAATATCAATGCATAGTATGTTTCTAGATTGATGCAGTATGGTTTTTCTTAGAGGCGAACTCTTGCCCAGCTAGCTAGAAAAGTTCTCCACATATTTGCTTCACATTACAATCATAATAATATCGCCAGACAAACACACCAACTATGCGGTCCCAAACTAAGCAACGCTTGTATTATGAGTAGGTACATACAATGGACTGGGGGCGAACCCAGTATATATTACTTATATAGATATTAAACATCCATGACTTGGGTACAAACATTCGGGCTCATCACACAATTTTTGTGTCTACCGGGATTCCAACCCGGGACCTCGGCACAGAAAGCAGGGTCACTACCAACTGCACAAATCAGGCCGTCAACTTTACTCTCTAATATGCCAGTAAAACATCGGTGCTAT
Organism: Pheosia tremula; assembly: GCA_905333125.1. Taxonomy (NCBI): domain Eukaryota; kingdom Metazoa; phylum Arthropoda; class Insecta; order Lepidoptera; family Notodontidae; genus Pheosia; species Pheosia tremula. The sequence continues at coordinate 8,377,075 of HG995408.1, read as the reverse complement.
TATAGAAATTATCATACCTTATTTTCTTTATAAGATCATATAAATATGAGAAGCTGTTTTCTGGCTTCGTTAACTGATACAATCAGACATCGTTTACGGTGAAAACTGCGTAAACATCATTATGTTAGTAATTAATGAGAGATTCAACATAGCGCCCGCACAGGGGGCTTAGTACGAGTTTTAACGGCATTAAACAACGATGGAGTGATCGACTCTGTGAGCGCCGAGGAAATGTGCAGCTTATCTATTTATAGGTAAATGCGTGGAAACTATTTTAACACTATTGGTAATGGGATATGTTAAAAACTAATACTAAGGACTATTTGTCCTAAAACCGATTAACATGGGTGATAGCACTTATCAGTCTGCTGACGTCAGTCGGCAGTGATGCAGTTCTATCACTGTGTTTTCTTGTCTAAGATGATGAAGAGTCAACAGAATTTTTATATTTACGTCCAATCGATTGTTGATATCGATTAACAGGTTTATAATCGATATCCCAGCAACGCAGGTGAACAAACGACCTCGCCACCAACCGTTTCCAATCCACATACACACAGACACACAATATCCGCAACGCTCAGCTTGCTTGTTTCATTTTCACCAAAATAACCGGCAACATTGTAACTTATTAATTCCCATAAGAATAATAATACGATCTAAACTAAACTTTATTTCACACCAATGTATAGTTCCATTTTCATCGCAGTTCTTCAAGAGTAGACGACCTCCCCGTTTCAAAACGTTTGAGACGATTGGTTACAGTCGCGTGTCGTTTGGGCATTTTACTTATACTTATGTTATACCTAATTGATTCGTATAAGTCACGATGTTTTTGCACGTGCAAGCTTGACCAATGTAGGTGACCATATTATAGGTGACGGCCGCTTTTTAAATCCCGACACGAACCGAGGGATTTAATAAGTTTGAAGCCTTTGCCTATATGTGACATCGTAGCTCCCAAATAGGCCTATTTCTATGCGGCCTTTTTTAAGACCGGTTTGATCGTGATAGTTACAATGAAGGTTTTATGGAAATCGGTTCCTAACAATTTGCCCGTATGTAAACGTGTAAGAATCTCTGCCGTAAAATTGCGAACGTGGTAGACTAGAATTGGATACAATCCCGTTTTAAATTATAAAACAAGTGTCAATAAAAAAAATAAAGAGACTAGTATGGTATGAAACATCTTTTTTTGCGGGGTAATGTTCTATAGCCCCACAGATAACAAAACTTCCATCATAGCGATCCCGAACGCATATCCAAATTAAATTATCTCATCTATATTTAGAACTATAGTCTCGTTAAATTAATTCACAGAGCATTAAAATTAAAAAAAAACATTCCAACATTCAATCAGCATGATTTTAATTCCTATAAATGTAAGTAATAGAGATGAGATTGGCTATGATTTATATTCTTTGGTACGATGCTATGATTTATTAAAAGGTTAATGTTATTGAATAGGAATCTAAATGTCAGCCTATAATAATTATATCGCGGTGTTGATACGATTTTGTGCTTTACACGGGAAGTGATTTCTATTTCAAAGATTGAATAATAAATACCAAATTCAATTTGGCAAATTGGTCTCTTCTATTTTATAAAGGTATAGATTATTTTATATAAGAGAAGCAGTGATAGCCAAGTTGGTAGAATGCTTGCCTCGGTAACGAGGATCGTAGGTTCAAACCCCGGCTCGCACCTCTGAGATTTTTGGATTTCATGTACATATCTTATTTACGACCATGCTTATAACTTGCTAAACGGAGAAGAAAAACATCGTGAGGAAACCTGCATGTCTGAGAGAACCCTTCGAAAGACGTGTGAAGTCCGCCAAACCCGCAATGGGCCAGCGTGGTGGATCATGGCCTAATCTCCCTCGCATTGAGGGGAGGCCCGTGCCCAGCAGTGGGACATTAAAAAGGGCTGGTAGCATCTATACTAATCTATACTATATATAATATTATAAATGTGAAAGTTTGGATGGATGGATGGATGGATGGATAGATGAATTATAAATGTGAAAGTTTGAATGGATGGATGGATGGATGGATAGATGAATGGATGTTTGTTACTCTTTCACGCCCGAACGGCTGAACGGATCTGGATGAAATTTGGCACAGCGATAGATTATAGTCTGGAATAGCACATAGGCTACTTTTTATCCCGATAAAATGTATGGTTCCCGTGGGATAGATGTTTAAATTTTTCATACTTTTTATCGCGGGTAACACCGCCGGGCGAAGCTAGTATTATATTTATATATGTAATATTAATAAGTGGTGTTTGTTCCAGCGATGCACTAAGGCATGGGGCAGACGGAGGAGGCGCGCGGCCGCAAAAGCCCGCAGGCGCGGCGCTCGCCGGAGCTGCCGCCCCCCATACAGCCCTGCAGCGGCTTCCTTGGCAACGTGAGTACAGTAAAAAGTATTGTTCTTGACCGTCTAGTTTACGTAAAAAATTAAAGATGTTTATTTTTATATACTTATAAGTACTTAGCTTGACTTTCGATACGGTATTTCCATTTCATAACATATTATTCCGATAACAACACAGATAACAAATCAGTTAATAGTATAATAACAAATCAAGACCGAGTTCTACTTCCGATCACAAAAGCTCGCACCGATATAGCACGGCCGTGCTCATCCGCTCACGTTCCATTTCACACGTTGCTCGAAGCTATTAACATAAAATTAAGCAACCGTCATCCGTCTTACTTTGCCGACTTTCCGATCCGGCAGCCGGTTTAAAAGCTTTAACGGTATCTATACGAAAGTGATGCGTGAATCGGAACGTGTTAAAAACTTGGTGTTGGTTTTCAGACGGGATTAAGTACCTCTTCTTCTTTTTTTAAGTATGGCAATTGACTACAAAATACAGCCATTTTGCCAGTGTCGAGTATTTCTTGATAATTGTTATACAATTATAAGTACCTGCGATGATAGTGATGATGTCAATGACAATGATGATAATAAAATAAATCACCTACCTAGGAAAGGGGATTTATTTTATAAGTAATATACTCGTATATGCCTGCATACTTAAGGGGGAAGCTCAGGGTCAGGGCGCGAAATTCAAAATGATAATGGTTTTTATTTTTTTACGAAAGTTTGGACATCTTTACGATGTAATTTAGTGTTTTGCGATATTAACATTCTGCATTGGATGTCTCGATGTATTCAGTTTGCTTAAAAAAATACCTAAAGCGATACAACACCATAAAGTTAGTAAAAGTAGCGGTTTTTACAAACCTTATGGTATTGTATCGGATTAGGTACTTTTTTAAGCAAACTGAATACATCGAGACATCCAATGCAGAATGTTAATATCGCAAAACACTAAATTACATCGTAAAGATGTCCAAATTTTTCATAAAAAAATAAAAACCATTGATATTTTGAATTTCGCGCCCTGACCCTGAGCTTCCCCCTTAACGCAATGATTAGTTACGCAACCAAGGAATGACAGCAGGAAACAGATCATATTTTAAAGAAATGCCATTCCGATTGTGATTGCGCGCGATTCGAAACACATTTCAACCCCGCTCGTTTGATAAATTATCGACGACGGACGACAGGACGCACCCGTAACACACTGATCATAAATCTTGTTACAAATTGTGTAAGCTTAACCGCTTGTAAGGAGGTTAATCTTATCGATAACAACATTGCATAGTACCTATAGATTCTGTTCATGCCACTAGAAAAGTACCACCAAATTACCACGACGAGATCAAAATGATGATCGCATTTACCATCATCATCGTATCTTAAAACACAAAATGTTCGCCTAAGAAAACTTATACATTTTTAAATTTACTCAAATCATATTGATTTCTTATATTTACGCGAATTAGACATATTGAAACGAAACTAATTTTACGAATTATATTGCGTTTATTATACTTTTTTTCCTCAAATTACGTAACTTAAAAGTCCTACTGATAAATAGTTTAAAAGTCCTACAACTTCTGCCGAGCTTACTTTATACGTATTCCCATCGACATTTACCTTACAAGGTTGCATACAATAGTCCAACGCGTTATTCCTGTCAACTTTAGCACCACCGCCGTCGTAAGGGACTCAGCACTGCATTATGCTCAGCCAAGCTGGAAGACAATACAGGTCACTGTACGGATGACCTCTCAACAGCGCAAGATTATGTTTATTAGCAGTGTACTCACTGACCGTACAGCCTTGCGAGGTTGCCACGGCACATGCCGCGAGCTCGGCAGTTGTAACCCGAGCAAGGAATTTCACGTGAAGCTAAAGATACACAACTACAACGGGCAACGCTGGGCTGAGGATCGCGAGGTGGCTAGTTCAGTTAGTGCGCGGCTATTTGCCTTTTATTTTATAGAAAACTGCAGCTCCGCCCAGGATGCCTGCGAGCACCGCCACCTTGTCTACCTGCGAGTTGTGCTTACAAAATAGCGGATATATTTAATATAAGCCCTCGCTGATGCACTATCTTGAAACGTGTAATTTTCAAACGATTACTGTGGAGGTAATGAACGTGCTTTTTTGTTCACCGTTTATGTTTCAATTTTTATTATGAATTGATGGGCTGATATGGAAATACCTTTTTACTAATAAAATTAATAAAATTTACTAATAAAGTAACTTTTTACTAATAAACTATAGATAAAGAAGATAGCAGTGATAGCCAAGTTGGTAGAACGCTTGCCTCGGTAACGAGGATTGCAGGTTCAAACCCCGGCTCGCACCGCTGGGATTTTTCATGTGCGAATCTCAATTTTCAACCAATCACTTGCAATTATCACTTGCTAAACGGTGAAGGAAAACATCGTGAGGAAACCTGCATGTCTGAGAGGACCCCTCGAAAGATGTGTGAAGTCTGCCAACCCGCACTGGGCCAGCGTGGTGGACTATGGCCTAAACCCCCCTCGCATTGAGGGGAGGCCCGTGCCCAGCAGTGGGACATAAAAAAGGGCTGGAATTATTATAATAAACTATAACTTTCACTGCATTTAATTTAAGTTCATAAAATATCGTATGTACTTACATAAATACCAAATTTATTATTTTTTAACGTACTTTCTGTTAATTTATTTATAAAACATTACCTTTATGGTCTAGAACACAAAAAAGATTCAGAAACTATCTTTCACATTTAGGGTATTCCCCAAATATGTAAAAGAAAATTTATATTGACCATTGTGACAACGTCGCACCCCAAGTCTTAAATGAAATGTTCTTTTAACAAATAAAGACTTAAAAAAGAGTCCTTCGATTACATCACGTAGGTGTTAATAGCATAGGATCACTGACTTGTAACTTTTTGACAATACATGTGGGCTGTTAATTTTTAAGGTAAAACCTTGCACAATACCCACATTAAGCCTAAAGCGACCGATTCAAGAGATCAATGGTATATTTATTAGTCTTTTTAAATAAATTTAGACTCGGTTGCAACCAAAGCGGTGAGGGGCAGAGTTGTGTGGAATAGATCAGATTGTTTAAAAAACATTGTTTGGCCAGCAGAAGATTTCAAACAATCAAATTGGCCTATTTCCCACATTCCTCTCCGCTTAGGTGAAAACCGGGTTTGATTCAGGGTATCTATGGAATCAGACTATCTATGGAAACAAGGTGAGGCAATTGATGGAGAGCATTAAGGAAGTTTGTCGTTCAACTGTTGAACGGATGAAATAATAACAAAAAAAAAATATTTTTCATGAATTCTTGGAAACTTTAAGGAAAGATCTCATTGATAAATCAACGAGTGGAAATCAAGTATGCAGTTTACCGGTTAAACTGAATGTGTTCAGGATCGTGATTCGGCCCACTTGGGTCGAATGTGGAGCGTGGGGCTCCGAGACGGCGATAACTCACGAGCCCGGCTGCGCGTGGGCACTGACCGACACCGCGCCGCTTTGCGTCGATAAGGCGCCTGCGCTTAGATCGAATCAACTGACCGTCAGTATTTTGTAGTGTTGAAAAATATTGTTTGGCTGAATGGCTTTAGAACTAGTGTATTGCAGGTCCTGGTACAGGTACTGTGAAGATCTTCTGAAGTTGCCATGAATAATATAGCGTTGGACGTGGTTCCAACAGATGTCACAGCGTTTAAGTACTATGCCATCCTAAGACATGGCCTATTTTTACAAAATTTGTTTTTCGTGAGATCAGTATTTCTTCTTGTACGTCAAGTGCGAGATGATTCGTAAGCTAACCGTGCACTTTATAGTTTAAAGTCTTTAGACATTTTGTATGAAGAATTGAATGTTTTAAATACTGTCCGCTAGAGGCGCTCCGATTCTCCATACATAGACTATAAAGTATACGGTTAGCTTGCACTTGTCGTGCTGATATAGAACTCAGACAGCTTCCTTCTTCTGCCCCTTGTTCTTCTGTCTTTTTTGTTATCATGTTACCGTAGTCTCGCTTAGGCTTCGGCTTGCAATTTTGCCGATGGCTCTAGGGTATCACGACCACACAGTTATTTGATGGCAGTTTTGTTTTAAGATACGTGGTAGAGGTTTCTGAAGACTAATCCGAGCATCAAGGCTTATGCAAAACGTCAATTAGTACGTCCACATGGGCACGAATCAATCACTGTCGTTAGTTGGTACCGATCCTGACTACTAGTAGGGTTGTCCGTTGCGTTTTGTATGACCTCATCAATCAATCGTATGCGCAAACGCAACGTTGCAATGTTTCATCGCTGCTATCGCTTATGAAAATTGTGTCTCTTTCTTTCTTATCCAAAATATAATTAGTATGAGCAGTTCGATTTAATGTAGATGTTTTTCAGCGTGAAACTGAGTGTTGCGGCTTCAAATTGGTCCAAATGGTACTTTTAATTTAGCTGCTATTTTTTCTGCCAACCCTTGTGATGCGTGTGCGCCTATTCTCAGCCAACGCTCGTCAATCTCGCGTCCTTGTGACGTCATTTGCGTCGGTTCGCCGGCTGCGCGGGCGCAGTCATTGTGGTGCCAACGGGTTCCATACATTTATAACTTTTTTATTGCAGTGAGCGTCAAAGTTGCATCCGTTTTTGCAACTTTAATTGGCACTGCGGAATGTTTTATTGCGAGTCTCAGGACCATGCGCACAAGCAAGTAGTACTGCCACATGAGACATAAAAAAGTAATAAGAATGTATATAGGGTGATTCAGAAAGAATATACTAAACCTTTGCGTCTTGCGCGCATTTGTTATGATTATGTGAAATCAGAATTTAAAAAAAAAAAAAATAAAAAAAAAAAAACCATTAGCAGCTGAGAAGAATTTACTGTTGAGTGGATGTGCTGCGGGCAAAACCTAGTACACCATAAAAGCGTTACAATCCCATAACCGGCCTGCCTACTCTTGCGCAATTTGCTTTAAGAGGGGTAAAGGCTAATTAAATATTCAGTAGGTATCTACTATACATTTTAAGACCTACATTGTTCTCACATACCTATAACAATGTATTGCTCAAAAATGTAAAAGATCTATTTAAAAAAAAGAGCAACCATGGAGTTTCTTGCCCGTTCTTCTCCATAGGAACGGCATTCCGAACGGGTGGTAAAGCAGTAGCATAATATTTTTGTAACTTGACGATTCATAAGTACTGTACAATAATGGTCTACGTGAATAAAAAATATTCTGATTCTGATTCTAAGTATACCAGCTTCATTGGACGGCCTGATAAGCGCAGTTGGTAGTGACCCTGCTTTCTGTGCCGAGGGTCCCAGGCTCGAATCCTGGTAGGAACAAACTTTGTGTGACGAGCACGAATGTTTGTACCCAAGTCATGGATGTCTAATATCTATATAAGTAATATATACTGCGTTGGCTCTCAGTCACTTGTACGAATGTACGGTACCCATAACACAAGCGTTGCTTACTGTGGGACCGTATAGTTGGTGTGTTTTTCTGGCGATATTTATTTATTATTATTATTTATTTCAACCATATGAAACCATTTAACGTTACAAACAACAAAATCTCTAATTATGTTCTCAAAAAAGCAATTTTTATCGTGAGGTCGGCGTAAAAACATGAATTATCGGTTACAGGGGCGACTTGTGAGATGCCCTAGAATGCAATGTCAATGTCAATGTGTAATCAGGTTGGTTGGCTTACCTACCCAAATCCCACTAATCACACTTCACACTAATTTTATAAATGTGAAAGTTTGGATGGATGGATGTTTGTTACTCAATCACGCCAGAACGGCTGAACAAATCTGGATGAAATTTGGCACAGAGATAGATTATAGTCTGGAATAGCACATATGCTACATTTTAGTCCGGTAAAATGTATGGTTCCCGTGAGATAGATTTGTTTTAATTTCTCATAGAGCAAAGGATTGACATGATTTTTTGCGAAGGTAGTGGAGTTTAGGGGTCAGAAAATGACATAGGTTAATTTTTATCCCGGAAAAATGAAGGATTCCTATGGGATAGATATACTTTTAAACGCGGGTAACACCGCGGAGGCAGCCAGTTAATATATATGTGTTAAAGCATTGATAGTTAATTTAGAAGAATACACGCCGTAGTAAAGACGGTCGCTGGTTCAAACTCCTACTCGCATCTCTCGGATTTTTTGGACTTGATGTTCAAATCTTATTTTCAACCATGATTCTCAATTGCTAATGCCTCGAGTATGTAAAGCTGTCGATCCTGCGCCTGATCTCTTTTCGGTGTCGGATTACTGATGCCGACTCATTGAACTACGAGAGTGAGGAAAGAGAGAGTGCGCCTGTGCGCGCGCGCACCCTTGTGACCTATAACTATCTCCTGTGTATCTAATGTTAGGCTACCCGACTTACTGTACGTCACGTGCGAGATTATTCGTAAACTAACCGTATACTTTATAGTCTACCGTAAGTATATATAAGTTATAAATACCGTTCGCTAGAGGCGCTATTCAATTCTCTGTATAAAATGTCTAATTACGGTAGACTATAAAGTATATGGTTAGCTCTGACTGGACGTGCTGGTATCAGTTGAGATTGACCGCCGTGACCGTTGTTCGGTCTGGAGGACTATTGTTATTAGTGTGTGTGTGTGTGTGGGCACCTGGCCATCAACATTTCATTGGCTCTAAGTGCGATATTAGGTCGATTTTTTAGTAATTTAGTCAGTTCTATAGTCGAATGTATTTCCACAGTACAGACATATTGGATGTGGGTCGATCGGTCGCACAAACCTGCCGGTCCACTTCCCAAGGGTCTCCAACTCGAACTGCAAACACGGGACAGGTTTTATCTCCTGATAACAGAGTCGGTTGGATGATAATTAAGTTTTTTTTTGGTAAGTAGAGTGTGGACGACAAATTTAAGTGTTTGCTCTGCAATTTATTAATCATGCGGCCTTGTTACTTGATCTGTAAATACGTTGCAAGATCAAGTTACAATTTAAAAGTGCTTCAAATTAAGTTAGTAAGTAATTTTCATTTATGTTGATTTAACAAAACACTCCTATGATTTAAGTTACAAACGGATTTATTTTCCAGTGTTAACTGTTAGATTTGCAATTGATGAGTATTTCAACTTCTTGCTATTGGAACTTATCCCGACTAGCATATTCTATTTCTATTTAGTTATTTAGTTTTCTAAAAATCCTGAAAAAAAAGTGTATTATTATTGTCAATTGGTTATCCTACAGGCGCCGATAAAACTGTACTAATGTCACAAAAATTGTGTAAAACTAAAATATTTTATCGGGTTAACAAGTGGGTGATAACGATCAGTGTTTGATTTTTATGTAAGAAAGAGAGATACTACTTATTTATATGTTATTTTTAAAATTTCAAATAATCGGATTTTTTTTCGGGAATGTGGCCTTTGTAGGCTACGATCAACACCTTAAAATATTTCACACTATTATTGCTAAACCTTTGCATACATATATTTAAATAGGTGCCACCTTCTTAGCCACTTGATGTTAATAGTGAATGAGCAAACACCGCAACATTCAGCCGACTTAGGTCCAGCTGATTGAAGTGGAGAGCTTACTTATATGCCGCTAAAGTTTTAAAAGAGAACAGTGCAAATGGATTTGAAATGTGTATGTAACTAACTAGTAACATATTATGTGTGCTATAAATATGGCACAAGCGTAACATTCGCAAAAAGTCTAACGGCAATAGTTGAACCACACAATCGATCATAACAACACATCCATCACACAACCGCTTAGTGAATGAAAGTGAAATGAACGAACCCTCAAACAAGATCATTGCTTACATAACCAGAAAAAAAAGAAATTGCGCAACAAACATTAGTCTAGTAGTGACCACGCTCGGATACGCAAACTGAATGAGATATTATGAAGACTGGCATTTTAGACTTATGGCCTTAGTTTAAAAAGATCCTTTGTGTCCAGCTTTCGCTTTTCGATATTTGAAATGTGATTTCAAAATATTTTGATGGTTGTGTACTTACCCCAGAGCACAGCGTTAATTCATGAGTCGTACCACCGTGCCACAACGTAGTAAAAATGGAAGTGTGCAATTTGAATAAGTATAGATAATATTTTGTTGTAATGACAGCTTGGGAAAGAAAGATAAGCGCAATTTGTAAATCTATAACTACTCATGGAGAAATCACTGTGAGCACATTTTGCGTAGATGGAACCGAAAACAATGACGAATAAATATGAGGGTATCCCAGTTCTTACTATGACACTAGGACCTCAACAACCTCAGTCCTCCCGTGACCACGGTTGCTGTAAGCAGCCGAAGCATCGGGAACATAAAATAAACGCGATAAAATCTGTATAATTAGTTTTATTTCATGTAGTATTCGCGTAAATAAAAAAAACACTACTTATGGAGAAATTGTAAATCGAATTGGGTTTTGTAAGCAGTATACACAACATGGACTGGACCCTCTTTTATGAGACCAAAACAAAAGTGTTATCAAAACATTTGGTTGTGGTCGAGTCACCTTCGTCCGTAGGAGAATTAAGTACCCTCGAGATAACCTACACGTGACCCTGGGTGGTGCCAACCAGGTGACAACTCTACTGGTGGTAGGCTTCGGCCGTGGTTAGTCACCACCCACTGAACAAAGCCATGTCGCCAAGCGGCCTAGCCGTGTTCCGGCATGATGTTCGGTGTTGCCATTCATGGATGGCGGGTCAGATCAGCTGCGCTACATGTGCCTAGTGCATGTAGCGTCTCGATCTACTGCCGCCTTCCTACCTAGGCAAGTATGCTCCATCGTAGATCTCATCGTCACTTACCATCAGGTGAGATCGAGATCAAATACTTGCCTATAATGTATAAAAAAATAAATAAAAAAATTTGACGGCCTGATTATCTCAGTGCATAGTGAACCTGCTTTCTGTGCTGCGGGTCCCGGGTTCAAATCCTAGTAGGGACAAGCTGTGTGTGCACTAATGTTTGTGCCCGAATTATGGATGTTTATGATGAAAATAGGTTTTATATACAAATTTCGCCCTCAGTCCATTGTACTTACTTGTTGCTTCGTGCGGGACCGCATAGTTGGTGTGTTCGTTCGGCGATATTTATTTATTACTAGCTGTTGCCCGCGACTTCGTCCGCGTGGTATTTAACAAAGACAACCGTTGACAACAGCCTGCTCGCCCATTCTGAGCCCGCGGGACGCATTGCAGGTTGCTATCAAACTTAATCAGGCGCTGCGCTGCAACATTGGTTTTAATTTTTTTTTCGTGAGATCCTATGTTTTTTTCTAAAATAAAAGTAGCCAAAGTTACTCCTTGTAACATCAGCTATCTGCCAGTGAAATTCCCGTCAAAATCGGTCCAGCCATTCCAGAGATTACCCGGAACAAACAGACAGACAGACAGACAGACAGACAGACAGACAGACAGATGGACAGACAGACAGACAGACAGACAGACAGACAAAAATTGTAAAAAATGTTGTTTCGGTATAGGTAACGTGTATACATCCAAATGCACTTAGTAAAAACCGGTTATTTTAATATTACAAACAGACACTCCAATTTTATTTATATGTATAGATTTATGTACACACACTCGTCCTCATTCACACCACTCAATTACTATTGCAATTAAGAGCAGTCAAGGTTACAAAGCAGCATCGAGATAGGTGAATGTCAATAGACGACCGACGTGCTAATGCACCGGACTATCGCAGTGAAAGTGGCTTCAAATAGAATGAGTATACCACGCCCACATCGAAAGAAAGTACTTTAGTTTATACATTTTGCATGTCTATAAATAAATATCGCCAGACACTACCAACTATACGGTCCCACACTAGGCAACGCTTGTATTAGGCTGTGTCCCCAGTCGGCAAACTGTAAGCGGCCGACTGAGTTAGCGGCGTATCGGTTTAGTACGCCCTTCCATATATTTTAAATGGAGTGTTCACAGTTTGCTAGTTTGCGCTCACTCTACGCAGTTTGCTGTGTTGCGCGCGCCGACGGATTCAGTGAGCGGCCGAATCACAGCAAAACCGGTTCCAGTCGGCGACAGCGATATGCTTGTTCGCCGGGCGTAGTGAGTCCGTTTGCCGCAAACTGTCATGTGGACAGTTCACAGTGAAAATTCAGTCGGTCAGTCGACCTAAATAAGCGGCTAACACATAACAGTTTGCTTGCGACGCACGCAAATTGATCTGAGTTTGCAGCTAACTCGAATTTCAGTTCGCCACAAATTTGCGGCTCACTCAGTCAGCCGCTGACAGTTTGCCGACTGGGGACACAGCCTTAAGGGTACCGTACAATGGACTTCGTGAATTAAGTATATATTACTTATATAAATATTAAACATACATGACTTGAGTACAAACATTCGTGCTCATCACACAAAGTTTGTCCCTACGAGGATTCGAACCCGGGACCCTCGGCACAGAGAGATGTAACTACTATACTACATATCATTATTCATCAAACCGTGATCTATTAAGAACTTTATTGCGCCATAACCAGAGCCGTTAGAATATCTAGGTTTTCTCACACGGAAGCCATAGAAATAACGGAATCGATTTGTTTGGACATATCGATATCCAATACAGATTTGTTCCAGTTTAAATGGTATAACCAATAGAAGCCTTATATTGCTTACAATAGACAATGGCGCGTAAATTCAAATTTGAATTCGATTCGATGCCAATATACTTAAATATTCCAGGAAAATGGCATAATGCCAGGATAATCTGTGCCTGTATTGTTTAAAAAAAAAGGTTGTTGCTACTTACATTCTATATAGCATATCCTTTGCGAAATGGAAAGAGAGATTTATCGCCTATAGACATCCTTTATGTAAGTCTTATATTTCGTGATACCTTTAAATGCAGATTAACAGATACTTTTTGTCCCGAGGAAGGGATTCGTTCCTGAGATAGCCAATATGGATACGGGATTAAATGACTAGAATGTTTATAGCTAAGATAACATCTAAGACAACGATTAGTATTGTGTGTCCTACTCTTGGGATTACTTAGGAGGGTTTCTATAGGCTCCCACGGGAAGTACAAAATGTAAAGTCCGCTAGTTACTTATAAATTCATTAGGTATTCGTTTGAAATCAATATTTCCGTTGAAAATTAGATGTTGACGTTTGACCGATCGTCGTATTAGTCGTGGGCTTGATCATGGGACCCTACGATAGATCGGTCGGATCGGTCGTGAAAGCCCCAGCCTGCGGCTGTGGCACACCGGGCCGTGCGATGAAGGTCGCCCATACAGCGCACTACAGCGAAAGTTTACGGCAACTGGTCAAGTGCTTGATGAAAGTGCGGTCAAAAGACGAGCTTTTACTCGACTACGTTTTTAAAAAAAAAAGTAATAGAGTAGCTTATAAAGAGAGCTTATGGCATAGAGCTTTATTCATAGGTCTGGCTGTCTGGTTGGGCTTATAAAAAACTAAACGCAAACAAATACACATTATTGTGTTTTTTTCAATGTTTATGGTCAATAGCGTGACGTCACATCCAATGGCATTTTGACGTTTGTCTCTTTTATGTTGTTTCACGTTGTAGAAGCCGTCATTTTGGTGCCATGACAGTGTACTTGTACCTGAAAAAAAAAGAACCCATCAATGACTGTCTATTATACCGGTGTCAGAGCTTAATTAACTGCAGGAACTAATATCCCATAGCTATATTCTCGTGGTGGGCGAAGTGATTAAACCAAATATATCTGTAGTGTATTCGTGTTAAGATAAATAGTGTTCGCTGAACACGGAATAGGAATGGTATTTTGAATCTTAATTGATTTGTTCCTACACGTTTTTGTGCGAACGAATCGATACTCGTATGGAACGTTTAGTTGCTAGTTTGACTATTTTAAATTTCGAATTTATGTCATGTTATTTTGTAATTTTATTTTGCAATGTTCATTGCACTATGTAATTGGTTAAATCTTTCGCTGCATTGCCTCTAAAAAACATTTATTTTTGTTTTTTTAAGGCAATGCAGTGACGGTTAGATAATTGTAGGCACAAGTAGTGATAATTATCCTCGAAGATCACTGATAAAAATGTATGATATATAAAATATATATCTGAAAAACAGCTTATTAATACATATGTACCCAGGTATATATAGTAGGTGGGTACATTTCTGTGCAAACAAGATATCTCTACAATCTATCGCTATAGAGATGTTTACAGTTATTTTTTGTGTACAAAGCTTTCTAAGATCGTGTTCCTGTCTCGAGTTATTTACAATGCATTCACGGTAGTCACTGTAGCGTTAGGGCTGTCACTGGTCATGTTTACCTGGTACCTGCTGCTTTCGATGCTTACAAAAATTGGATCCACCTCAATATTTCCAGAGCACTTTTGCTTTTCCAAAATATTATTTGATAATGGTTTGAACTAATATTTTGACGTCACACATTTTAAAATATTTTTATTAGATATGGTTCTGATATATAACTTGTTGTTACCGTGTCATTTTATGTTATACATCCAGAATTCCAAACCCATACATAGCGGTACCCGTAAAAATGGAATTGTTTAGTTGTTTATCGGCTCGTCTATTGGGTATTTCTGTTAATTTATTTTTATTATTTCTGAGGGACAGCCCTATACAATTCAAGGTTGTCAACTTCATTAGCTTTCCTTTGTCCGACATTTTTACTTAAATTAGCCGCTTCCCTTAATTGTATAATTCAATTTAATTGGTATAATTGGAGCCGTCCTCTAAGATTTAACGCTTTACAGGTTTCTTTATTGGGTCGGCAACACTGGGTTTTGTTAGTGGAAATATATGGACTGTGTAGAGGTGATTTACGGATATTTATTTAACACGATTTGATGATTGAATTAAATCTAATTTTAAGGATTTTATCGCGTTTATATTATGATTTTTACGTTCCCGACGTTTCGGCTGCTTTACAGCAACCACTGTCACGGGAGGACTGAGGTGGTTGTCGGCCTAGTGTTATAGTTTGATCGGGGTACCCTCATATTTAGTTGCTTAAAATTAGTCTTATTTCAATGTGTAGTATTCGCGTAAATATAAGAAGTCAATACGATCTGATGAATACAGATGGTCTTTAGATTGTAAGACACTTGAAGCAAGTGTAGTATATGATTTTTAATTAACTTATCGAAGTAGTCATTTTGACGAGAATACTATTAACCTAGCATCACAATGCAGGCTCTATATTTATCCCAAGACGATTTAGTAAACGAATTATGCCGGTTACATCAGTTAGTTATCATAAACAAATTCATCATAAAAAAGTCATGTGTAAAATAACAATGTGTATACACTCGGGGACACGGATTTAGTGTAGATATAAACACCTAGATGTGTCTTGTGTAGTGTTATATATATATATAAATTATATACCTATATTCTTCTACATATTATTATAAAAAATAGCTGAGCTGTATAAAATATACTACATGAATGAGGAAAAGTAGTAGGCAATAAACATTTAATTTATTTAAATTCACTTGTGTATTTAATTACGCACACAAAAGAACTCATTTTATTCGGACAATACGAGTCGAGCTAATTTATGTATTTTATTCGATTTATACACAGACCAGTATGAATGAACGATGCCATAAAATGCGAATTATAAAATTTTTATTATCTAATTAATGTCGCAATAACTTTTCTTAAATCTGTGAAATTAAAAAGGCATTTGGTACAATAATAAATACATTTGGCACAAAAACAAATCTAATCCAGGATTAATCAATAAAAAATAAAACAAAACTACCACTACCTATGCAAAAAATCATGTCGATCCTTTAATCTATGAAAAATTAAAACAAATCTATCCCATGGGAACCACACATTTTACCGGGATAAAAAGTAGCCTATGTGCTATTCCAGACTATAATCTATCTCCGTGCCAAATTTCATCCAGATCCGTTAAGCCGTTCTGGCGTGATTGAGTAGCAAACATCCATACATGCAAACTTTCACATTTATAATATTAGTGGGATTGATATAGTGTATACATATTCTAGAAGTGCCACGTGC
Organism: Pheosia tremula; assembly: GCA_905333125.1. Classification (NCBI taxonomy): domain Eukaryota; kingdom Metazoa; phylum Arthropoda; class Insecta; order Lepidoptera; family Notodontidae; genus Pheosia; species Pheosia tremula. The sequence goes on along the minus strand of HG995408.1, from coordinate 8,360,652 downwards.
ATATTTATGGAAACACACTATAACGTTGCTAATATAGGTAACGCCGGTACAGTGTCTCCAACCCTCTTTGTCAAAATTACGGTGTTGCCTGGTCTCAAAATACGGTACAGTGTTTGCAGCTAAAATACCCATGAAGTGGGGATGCGTAACGTAAAAAAAAAAAAAAAAACATAAGTTGCAGAATGACCATCCCATCCCATCAGTTACGCATCCCAATGCAATGTTGCCGTAATATTTTGCTAAATCAAGTGTTGTCATTATAGAAATATGGACACGGACGAAATTACGGTAGATTTTGACATGTCTACGGTAGGTGGTAGACCTAGAAAAATTACGGTAGATATACCGTAATTACGGCATGGTTGGAGACACTGCGCCGCGCCGGTAGGAAAACCCTTGCCAACCAACCAACCAGATGCGAAGTCAGCCAGCCCAGATTTAATCCCAGAAAAAGCTTCTACTAATTGTCTCATAAAGATATACCGGCAGATAACTATCATCAACGTCACGGAAGTAGAGTGCCGAAGACAAATAGATGGTACAGAGCCAATTGATGGCGTTACCGCGGGAACATTGTATTCAGTTAGAACGATAAATGTATTACCGTTGTAAATTAGATACTTAAATGAAGTAACGACGTGTTACAAAGTCATTGATATATCCGTGCACTTGCTATTTCACTTATCGGAAAATCTGAGATGTTTAGCAATTAATTTAGATTTATCAAGTTTTCTCTCTCTCTCTCTCTCTCTCTCGTTACTCGTCGTCTAAACTTAGAGATTTAGAAATCGTTTGAGTAATATTTTATTCATGACAAAAAGCGTGACCCAAAAGGAGTATACCAATTTAACCTGCTTGTTTTGAGTGCGTTTGTAATCACTTTGTAAAGTTATAATTTTGATTTCACTTTTAAAAATAATGATAACAATTTTTTTAGGTTCAAATGGTAGTATGTAACCTTTTCTGGGTTACGTGGTATTGTAGGACATAGACGAATATGCCCATAAATTATATCTAACTGATATTTATGTTTTAAAAAATGCTTTCTTGGTAACGAAGCTTGGCGGCAATAGAAAGAATAAAAATCACATTCTAAAACAATGGCTTGAGTGAGGTCCCTTACATTAGTAGCGCTCCATTACTGCCGTCGTTATCTCCCATGTTCACATTGTTACCATGGGAACATCAATTTTTTTTTCAATCACCCATCTGTTGTATTGTTCTTTAGGCTGTGGTGTGATCCATTTGTGGTTTTTATATACAGATGTATGTTTCCTTATTCTTAATATGCATAATAAAATTATTTGTGTCTGTGTTTAAATTATTTTGTGAGTAATTATTAGGATGAGGCGGTATTTATTTTAATGACTGTTGCCCGCGACTTCGTCGGGTCACACAAAATTTATCCAACCCGAGACCTTCGGTGCAGAAAGCAGGGTCACTACCGACTGCGCTAATCAGGTCGTAAAGAATATGTTCTCAAGAATGCCCTGAAAATAAACGAAAATTACTATAATTTTCATGGTTTGTAAATTGCAAAACCGTAGTGTATATAACGTACTTACTAAATTTACAACACGATAGGTATGCCACACGCTAAAAACCTAGGAATGCCATCGTAAATGTATATTGTATCGGTAAAATTACCAATTATCGTATACCGTGGTAACAATGCGCTGGTACCGTTATCGATAAGTGACCTATTGGCGAGCTGACGCTTCTGATATTTTCGCGAAAGTTAGTGATTTTAATACTTTTACGAGATATAAGAATTGGCACGTTACGATCGTTCGATTTGCGTGTGCGCCTATTAATCTGGTTTTTGAACGCTCGCCACAGGCTACACAGATGGCGCTGCAGACGACACACAGAACAATTGACAATTCTCCATACAATCCTGAAACGCGGTATGAGAGTTTTCGGAGCACGCAACATATACATAGACAATAACCGTCTGGGCATAGCGGCTGCCCCGCCAGGCATACCAGCCGCCTGGCTGGAAGATCTTCCCTTTTTCACTAATATGACTTAGTTTAAATAAACGATGGTTTAATTTTGTTCATATACATTACTTTAACAGCTTATGTATTAGCGTTTCATGTAGCACTTATCAAGCAATCACTGTTAAAATCTCAAATTTCCCTATTAAATGACAGTTCCGCGGCTTTTTACCGTGGTAATTATATCGTTATGATTCCACACTGCGCAGTAATTATAGACTCCGATAGAACTAGACTGTAACAAAACTAAAAACTTATAATTAATGATCTCATCCCGACGGTGATTAATTATTTTGGATGTTCTACAAATATTTGAAGACTACAAATCTATTTGTATTAAGTGTTTTTTTGTTATAATATCAGATTTAATTCCAATGTTCTGACTCATTAGAATCTACATTTGTCTTGTGCTAACTAACAGAAACGCGAATCTCATTTTCAACCATGATTATCACTTGCTAAACGGTGAAGGATAACATCGTGAGAAAACCTGCATGTCTGAGAGAACCCCAAAGATGTGTCAATTCCGCCACTGGGCCAGCGTGGTGGGCTGTGGCCAAAACCCCCTCGCATTAAAGTGAGGCCTGTGCCCAGCAGTGGGACATTAAAAAAGGGGTGGAATTATTATTATAACTGACCACTAAGGTAGTTATTTGACGAAAAGTTGCCTAAATTTTTTATAATTATGGTGTGTTCATACCTTCTCATTAAGGTCGTTATGAAAATGTTAACGTTATTTTATAGCGGAATAATCAATCAGAAGATGAAACCGATACAGCTTGTCGATTAAGAATCGATTGATCGAAATCGATTAGTCAGTACTGGTTATTTAGTGTGCGTGCAAAACTGACACTTTCAAAGTTATAAAATTAACGAAGCCTAACCTAGTTCTAGGCATTTTTATGACTAAACAGTTTTGTTGTAAACGTGTCATAATTAAAAGCGATTTGTATATTCTCGTTACTTACCGTAGTTAACGTTTACAGTTCGGCCGCCAACAAATTATGTTCCCGACAGTACGTCAAGTGCGAGATTAGTCGTAAGCTAACCGTATACTTTATAGTCTACCGCATTTTGACATTTTGTATGGACAATTGAAAGTTTAAATACCGTCCGCTAGAGGCGCTTTTCAATTCTCCATAGTAAATGTCTAAATACGGTTGACTATAAAATATACAGTTAACTCGCACTTGACGTGTCGTGTTTTATCGAATTTCTTTCGTACGATGATGATTTGTAGTGTGTTTATCGTTTACATATAGGTATGGAACCACGGAGCCGAAATTAAATAAAAAATATATAATTGTGTCAACTTACATGAAACGATTTAATCGATCAAAATTTATGAATGTTTGGAACGCATTCTCTCGACGATTGAACTGTAGTTGGATTATAAATATATTTTAAACTAGCTGTTGCCCGCGACTTCGTCCGCGTGGTATTTAACAAAGACAACCGTTGACAATAGCAGGCTCGCTCGTTCTGAGCCCGCGGGACGCATTGCAGGTTGTTGCTATCAAACTTAATCAGGCGCTGCGCTGCAACATTGGTTTTAATTTTTTTTCGTGAGATCCTATGTTTTTTTCTAAAATAAAAGTAGCCTAAGTTACTCCTTGTTACATCAGCTATCTGCCAGTGAAAGTCCCGTCAAAATCGGTCCTGCCCTTTCAGAGATTACCCGGAACAAACAGACAGACAGACAGACAGACAGACAAAATTTTTAAAAAAGGTTGTTTTGGTATAGGATTGTCTGTTTGTAATATTAAAATAACCGCTTTTAACTAAGTGCATTTGGATGTATACATGGTAATGTATACATCCAAATGCACTTAGTTAAAAGCGGTTATTTTAATATTACAAACAGACAATCCAATTTTATTTATATGTATAGATTGACTCCGGAATCTAAGCAATTAGCCGTCAGGACAACAAAGGTGCATTTCTTTTTGTATGCATCAAAAACATATTATCGGATCGACTGGCCAGTATGTATACGTAAATATATTTAAACAAGACACACTTTATTATGACCACATAAGGTGCATAATAAGAAAGCGACATTGTCTACCACGTTATAAATATAAAGAAAATGGCGCTAGATCAGAGGCTACGCTAGAAGTGTTTTAAAAGGTCTTTTGTGTAGTAAGCTACAGATCCAAAGCGTTTACACCTTGTGGCAAAATAATCACTCACAGTCCTGCGCTATTCGCCTCTGTTGCCAGTGATCCCCCCCCCCACTCACCCCCCTTGATCGATGCAAAAGAACGTCAGTAAATAATAAAACCTGTTTATCTCACCAGAAATAAAAGTTAGGTACCAACAAACCGAACCTATAATCGTTCAATCCTGTTGAACAAACAGCTTGTTAGCGTAACATGCGCAAGAGTGCCAGCTGGGTGTGGCAAGTGCGCTCCACTTGCGCTAGGCTCTCGGATGACTCATGAGCAACAGGTTTTGCGAACAGGTGCCTTTTTAAATAGTGATTTATATCGAGTATTTGATTTTTCGAAAATATCCCTTCAAGCGATATTGATTGAATAGTCGTGATAGTCAATAAATTGGTGGTAGGTATGCTCTAAGGTTCAAATTGCGGCAAACTGTGTGCGAATCACATTGTTATCCATGATTATCTCATTACTAAGTGACGATACAAAAATGCGCTGGTAGGGAGAGGCATGGAAATAATTATAGCCGTTTAACTCGGACTGGCCCAGCGTCGTTGACGGATGGCCTGAAACCAGAGTTAAAGAGAGGGGCCCATTCCTAGAAGTGGGCCATTATTATTTATGTCACTAAAGCATCATCGTTTTTTTTAAAGTAAGATGTTATGACATTTATTTTCACCTATGATTAAGGGGAATTATAAATATAAACTCATTTCTTAATTTAGTATACAAATAAATGTGGATTGTTGTTTTTTAAAATGTTGCCACAGCTTGGTAATATGTTTCGATGTCAAATCTTAGAATAATACCTACTGTTTAATATAAGAATCTATTGTTAATTAATATAACAACTTAATATACAAACAATTTCAATATATTCATTTCAGGCCACCCACTGTTTAAAAATTCAGTATTTCAACAATAAATTAGGAATTAATTAATTTAATTAACATCAGTTTTATGAGTCTAGCTCTAGACTTCAGAATAACCGTTATCTGTTTATATAATTAAGCAAACAAAGTCATTAAAAATTATGCTCCATAAAAAATAACGAGTTCAATAATTAAGCGGTATTATGTCCTAATCAAATAACAAGATATTATTTACTACTTAAACAAGATATTATTGAAATAAAACTTATTTTACTGTTTTTATTGCGTTTATTTTATGTTTTTATGTTCCTACATTTCGGCTGCTTTACAGCAACCATGGTCACGGGAGGATTGAGGTGTTTGACGTCCTAGTGTCATCAATAAATACCCCAGTTCAAACTATGACACTATGACAACCAAAATAGTTTGGGAATCCTTGATGTAAACATTAAGATACAGTACTTATGAATAATCAAAATTCTTCCAAAAATGCTGAGCTGTAACTTTACCACTCCTTATACTTTTGAATTTACCGAAAAACCGCAACAATCTTTAAGTCGATCGATTGTGTACTTGTATGCTTGTATGTATGTAAGGGTGCACGACAGACATACGTCATTTGACAGCTCCTGATCGTGCAATCGTGACCGGTGGTCACGAATCTTTCACGTTGAAACATTATTTAGACTTGGGCGGAATCCGGTCGTACCGACGCGGTACGCAGTATACTTATTTCGATTTGAAAAAAATCTGGGTGAAAAGATAAAACATATCCACGTGGGTATCAGATAGCGCTTATATCTGAACAGAGCTATATCACCACCGATACGTGTAGTGTCACACTGACGACCTAAAATGTTGGTACCTCTTGTGACACGTGTCACATTTAGCGAAATTAAGGTAAGTAAGAGCGAAGCAGTAGTACTGCACTGGATTTAAATTATTGATGTTTAAAATAAATTGAATACAAAACCCAATAAAAAACATAAGTTGGCTAGTCTCTATATCATAGACGCATCGTCCCGTTTACATCCTATGACGCCTCATAATATCCTTAGCTTTTTTCGTATTTCAACCGACTTGTATTCATTTCACAACATGACAGTATGTCAAGTGCGAGATTATTCGTAAGCTAACCGTATACTTTATTGTTCACAAAATTTTAAATACCGTCCACCAGAGGCGCTGTTCAATTCTCTAAACAAAATGTCTAAATATGGTAGACTATAAACTATACAGTTAGCTTACGAATAATCTCGCACTTGATGTACCGACATCAATTATCTACTTTTATATTCTTAATTCAGTGAGTATTCTTAACTCAAGCGGCTTCCATCAAGAATTATAAGGCTTCGCAATCAGTTGAGTAAGGAATACTCTCGGGAACCTCTTGAAATTGTCTTTACCATTTTTCATCGTTTTTTTTTAATAATTTTATCATAGCCATATGAAAATGTCGATGACATCTTTGGTCGTGATTTAAGTAATTGGAATAGACAGACGACACCTGCCCACGTGCCGGCGCGGGCGCATCCTGTTTCTTTACAAGTTGGGCGTGGGTGAAACAAAGTCAGATTAGATCGAAGGATGAGCCGACCACGCGGTTGGTAAACAATGAATTTATTGAGACTACATTTTGCTCGCGACTTCGTCCGCGTAGAGAAGTAAAACATAACAATTATCTACGTAAAAAAAAATTACCTAGCATCCAAGTGTGACCAGTGCTTTTCAAGAACAAGGAACCCCATATAAGGGTCGATTAAAAAAAAACTTACTAGCCTTTTTCTACATGACGTACACTATGTTTTTTGCCAGATTATATCAAGATCAGTTCAGTCGTTTAGTCGTAAAAATGTTACAATCAGAAAGAGTTACGTGAAAACTTTAAGAGCTTCACTGTTCTTGCAGCTGTGTTTATTATTAACTAGCTGTTGCCCGCGACTTCGTCCGCGTGGTATTTAACAAAGACAACCGTTGGCAACAGCCTGCTCGCACGTTCTGATCCCGCGGGACGCTTTGCAGGTTGTTGCTATCAAACTTAATCAGGCGCTGCGCTTCAACATTGGTTTTAATTTTTTTTCGTGAAATCCTATTTTTTTTTTCTAAAATAAAAGTAGCCTAAGTCACTCCTTGTTACATCAGCTATCTGCCAGTGAAAGTCCCGTCAAAATCGGTCCAGCCATTTCAGAGATTACCCGGAACGAACAGACAGACGGACAGACAGACAAAAATTGTAAAAAATGTTGTTTCGGTATAGGTAACGTGTATACATCCAAATGCACTTAGTAAAAAGCCGTTATTTTAATATTACAAACAGACACTCCAATTTTATTTATATGTATAGATGTATCGATGAAGACTCATTAGCGTTTTAAGGGTACGTACCATTGTGGGAATCTCTAGTAAGTTGCCATTGGAACCGGATTAAAGTAGAGCCCAATTTGCGAGAAACCCCGCAATAGCTCCCCCCCGCAATACCTCCCCCCCCCGCAATAGCTCGCACGTGTATGTTTAGTGAATATAATTAATTATGCATAATGTATTAATTAAATTATCGCTAGGTATAATGAAGCTGCTTTAAATAACAAGTTAACATCGTGAACCTATTCTTTTAGATACTTGGTTTGTTTTATTTTCTATCCTATATTATTGAAAAAAAAACGAATTTAAGGATTTTATCGCGTTTGTATTGTGTTTTTTACGTTCCCGTTTCGGCTGCTTTACAGCAACCATGGTCACGGGAGGACTGAGGTGATTGACGTCCTAGTGTCATAGTTTGAACCGGGGTACCCTCATATTTAGTTGTTGCTTGTATAAAATCCTTGCATTAGTTTTATTTCAATGTTTAGTATTCTCGTAAATATAAGAAATCAATATGTTCTATATTATATCAAGAATATACGCAAATAGGTATTTGAAAGACTTTGCAAAGCATTAGTGAGACTCACATAAAAAAGGATTGATTTGGAAAGGATGTAACTTGATATTAAACGTAAAGAATAACTTAGGTTTTTTTTATTGACACTCACCAGCTTCTGTAGATATATTCGACATCGTGACACCAATCTGGAGGTGATAAATAAAATTAATTAATTGCGTTAAACATGACATTAAAATTAAAATTTGCATAACATAGATAGACCCATAAACTACATACGGTGTAACAATAACAGTGTAAAATAGTTTAATAGGGCCAACAGTAGGTTATAATGATAACATTCCCAAAGCAATAAATCAAATTATTTGACATTAAAATGACAGCCTGTACTGAGTGCACGCCCAAACGCTATTGGTTCGCCTTGTTTAAAAAAATACAAACACCGTTTAAACATTTTTTTATACATCAAAGTGACTCATATAACTTACTTATTCATTAGTTAAAATATTTTACACTATTTCTGTTACACCTAATACATATATAGAGACTAGGGTTGTCGTCTAAATTCAAGCACAAAAAGAAGCCCGCAATAACATCTAAGTACCTACTAAAAAAAAAAAAAACAATTTTGAGCGGATCCCCGATTTCTTTTTTTACATCTCATGTAAGTTGTCGCCTTCAAAGTGAAACTGAACCCGATAAGTTCGATTATTTTACAAAGCCAATCTAACCGAAGCCACTAATAATAAATTGCTGCAGATAATGAGTTGTTTTTTGTCTAAAATAGTGATTTAGGATCGGCGCCGCCGGGCGCCATATTGCGCTCGGAGATTGGCCGATAAGCGGCGCACGCGCAGCCTTACCTCGCCGTCGACGATTTAGTTGTTTTGTTGATGATTTTAGAACGTTTGGATTATAATGTTTCTGACATGGATTAATATGTTTCTAACATTTTCTGTTTTTTTTAATACCCTTTTTATCCTATCGGCGGGCAAAGGGCTCCCAACTCTTTACAGTCATCAAGCTAATAATATTTCACCACCAAAGCTCTTAATGTTCAACAAGAGTAAACCATAAGTAGCATCTCCAAATCGGCACAATAAGCACAGCCCCAACTCTTCGTTGGATCTCTTCTTTTCCTTCTATCTTTATCTCTCTCCAAATATTATGGTCATATACCCTGATTAAAATCGTGTATGAGCTGCCAGTGCTACCACTTACAGCTTTCTTAATTGTAGCGGGACCACGTTGTCTATGTCCGTTCTCTTGTTCATCTGCCTTCAGTTTGTCAATAAAATTGCAGCACGAAGCTGTAAGCTCCACAAATGACTTTTAACTAAATAATTACTCTTTCATTTCCCTATAAACAAACCGTCCATTTGCAAATATAATACTTACGACAACCAAACCTTACGAAGCGCGGCGCCATTGTATCTATCCATCAAGATCGCTATCTAAACTCTGATGGTCGTTGAATTTCCCCAGTCTTTGGTACTGACGACACTGCCCATAAACTAGCGGTTCGCTTTTGTGTTCAGTTCCCACGTCCCGTATCGATATAAGAAATCGATTGTTGGTGACTAGATGTATTCGCTTGTATCGATTTGTTGGGTATTATCTATGGGCTTTTATTTTTAAATCTCAATTGTGGGTTTGGGTTGTTCGTTATTAGGTATACGGGTACCTATTTTTTAATGTGATTTGCGATACACAGTTGCATTTTAACGACGACTTTCGTCAATAATTTCAAGCCAATGTTTGATGTCTCCTTTGGTATTGAATTCTCAGAAGATTCTAGACTCCCTTTTGCACCTAAGTCTAAGTGTGTACGTTATTAACTGTCTCTGATATCGTCCAAAAGAACATCGTCCTAACGATACAGCCAATTTAGCCATCACATGATATATAGTCCCAGATTATACAACGAGACCGAGTTCTCTGTTTTGCAACGTTCCGGCAGAAAGAACAATGGTGTACGGGTAACAGACGTAACTTACGTCTTCAAATACTGTTATAACGGAACATAGTCCCTGAACTATGTTAGTAACAGAACGCATGAATCAAATACGGACGACTGATGCCTGTTGAGCACGGTCCGAGCAAGCGTGCTCAATGGCTCGCATTAAATGCTCCTTTTACTGAGCGACTCAGTCTATATTTGCTTTCGTGCATGCATAGCCCAACAATGCTTGAACCCCTTAAGTGTTCTTGGCGCTAAATTCGCGCATTTCAAAGATTTAAAATAAATTGCGTGTAATAAAAATATGATCCAGTATCACTGTGAAATCTAAAATAATAATTATTGCGCTTCCAACGTGTATCGCAGATCTAATCGCTCAAATCCAATTTATTTCCCATCAGAAACCCGTTCGTTCTTCTATTGCCAATCGAAATTTACACATAGGCTATAATTTTGGAAATCAATTGTGTGTGCAACCAGTACCGCAAGGAACCGCACGAAAGCTGCTCGGAAGTCCATTGCCACCACGAAAATATCGTGCCTTTTTCATTACATTGACGTTTTAAATATCATTCCCAATCGTGATAGTTACATAAACTCGACAGTGAATAAAGAAGTAAGGCTTAAATCGCTCGGTTCTATACGGCAATAAATCCAATCCTGATAATACTGGTTCTATGACAAAATAATCTGAGTGATCACTGTCGACGAACTCGGAGGTCTGTCTGTCATCGGCAAAAACATTTCGACCGGCCACACGGAACACGAAGCGGGTCGATAGCACAGACTTTTTGCCGCGAACCACGCGACGCTTGGAGTTTTGATATTTGCAATAAAAAAAAAATTACGCTTTGGAATTTCCAACTTCGGCTATCTTTCTTTTGTTTAGTACCAACGATTTATTGTTCAGTCGTTGGTTAATAGTCGTAATGGTGGTTTATCGATTATGAAATCCAGGAATCGATTTCCGGGTCATAACCCTCAATCGGCATTAACCTTGTTGGGGATATCACAGATCTATGGTATAGATACTAAAATTTATCTGCTTGGATAAAGTACATCTCAGAGGGTAAAGACGAAGGAAAGCGTGGAAGAGGAATGCCAATAACAAGCTAATAGAGTTCGATTGGTTTATAAGAAAGGTTAATGAGGTTGCCATAGATATGTGTGAATAAGATTCATCAACTATACCGACAATGGTACGACAATGGTACAATGTTATAAGAAGAATTAAAGTGCTAAGAAATTCTCCTTTTAAGTATGGCCGCTTGACAAAAGAATCAGCAGTCCGCCCCATATTCCAAAATAATAAAATAAAACTTACACCAGTGTCTACTTTTTTCTTCATAGTCATTGCACCCTTAACGTGCATTCTAGAAGTGCCCGTTGGACATTATAAGTGCCATACTCCACTATTCAACGCCAAACATCTCTCACTTCTCTCGCTTTTTTATCCCTTTCTGGCGCATTGATATTAGGAATCTGTCGTACATCTTAAGGTTACATGACAAGGCGCTCTATGGACATGATTTTAATTGCAAAACAATATGTCATATCAAAGAAGCTATATTGAAGATAACCTCTGCTTTCATCCTCAGCGAATACAGACGTATTGATATTATTTTCATTTCGTTCTCTGGGATTAAAATTTAAGATTAAAAATAATATTAAATATACCTACGCGAGGGTCATCGAATATGTTTATCGTATGCGGCGTTTTGGGTTTATAGGGTAATAGAGAAACTTGGAGCAACATCGGGTCGCGATGGGTGACCTCCGAACTGGAATGGTTCATTGAGCATAGCAGCTGAGCGCCGTCATCCATCCATTCAACCGTTGGCGTCGCCCGTCGCGCTCAGTTCCGATCCTAAACACGGAACGCGTCACACGCGCCGACCACAGGCTGTGTAACCGTGCGCCCGTTGCCTTTTATTTTTTTTTCATGTTTGGCGGGAACTTTGACAGATTGGATTTTTAAATTTGACATTGCTGGAAGCTATATCGTATTTTTTTTTGTATTTTTGTAGTGAAATGTGTTTTGTTTATTTGTGATCGTTTAAAGAAAACATTGAAGTACCGTCATGATGTCCGTTTACAATGAGGTGAGTGTACGACATATCCCACTTGGCATTTAGGGTTTTTGTTGTGTAATTATGTGGAATTACCGTTGTTGACCTTTGTGTTTTTGTGCATACTTAGATAATTCAATGTTGCGGACCAAAATTGGGCATTTATCATATCTTGAATAAGCCTTCTTGAAAGAAAACAACGTTTTTGGGACTATTTTAAATGACGGCAAGTTCTTTTTGTTAATTTTCTTTCTTTGAGTGTCTAATATATCCTTCATAGCAGCGATATCATTTTTATATTGCCATTCAAATCTGGACTTTTTGTTTTCCACCTTGTCTGGCAAATAAGTAAACAATTGGTCTGTGTACCAAATGGCGTTATGTCGTATGCATCTTGCCATGACCAAGGGCAAATATTGGGTTTGCACCCAGCAGGCGACTTTATGGTTATTTGGCATATACACACACAGCGATAGAGTAAATATTTTATCATAACTTTAGATCGTGATTTGACGTCACAATACCTTAAAGAGTAGACTAATGAATGACGTACGATGTTTTTCACGCAATTTTTTTTGATAATATTTAATAAAATTGTTTCTTAATTAAACTAATGACACGTCTGTACTGATTACAATTGTAAGTCGGTAGGGAAGTGTAGTTACCTACTTCTTACATACCGATCTGTAATTTTATTCAACACGAGGAAAGTAGGTACCTACCTACTTTTCTTTTTTTTGGAATGCACGTTAGAATTCAAAAAAGGAATTCATGTTACAATTTGATCCAAATAGCTCATTTTTTTTTCACACAAACTCGTGGGCCTAGCTTATTTATAAACATCCCCAATATTAGACCGTCTCTGGTTTACATCAACCTTTTCTTCGTTTCGTGTTTACTTTCTCTATTATCGACACCGAATTTTGGACGTAAAGCAACCAACACAAGGTGCTATCACCTAGCTAGCTTGGTTGTTTACTTTACCATGTTTGTTTACAATTGTACGAATGTTCCCTGTGAGTTCTCCATTTATGGTGTGGAACTTTGTAACTGGCTTTTTTATGGACACCGTAAATAACTCATCTTTGTAACAGATGCTAATTACAAAAAGGTACCTGTATGGGTTTATAATATTATCTTTGATATTTTTTTTAGTCTGAATTTATTGATTGCACATAAGCGGAGTTTAATAAATTATGAATTTCGGCTAAAATTAGAGATTTTGAAGGAGAACTTTTGTCGAATATATGACTAGGCTATAAACATAGAAAATATAAACACATTATAGTCTATAGTTATTTACGAAATACTGAAATGGATTCTTATACATGGGGATACTAGAAAGTGGTTCATGTAAGTAGAATTTTTGATCATGAAACGTGCAAATAGGCCGTTATCAGAGAAAACCGTTACACAGAACCGTTTGCATTCTAAATATTGATTTGGGCTATCGCTTTCCCCCACGTAATTTTATGAGATAGCAATAGACCATGTTTAAGCCAATAATTCTTGGCACTTTTACAGTCCAGATCTATAATACTATCGTCATTATTTTCTTTACGCTACTCCTTGTTTTTTTTTATAACCACTTATTCTCCCTTGTTCATTATTTAGTATGGTTTAGGTATTAAACTGTGAAAATTATGCATTGGAACTCGACGAAATCATTATTTTTATTCCTACTAAACGTTTCGTTGCAAAAAACTCCGGTGGTCAGTTCTTACTGTTTTTTTATTTATTTTTTTTTAGAGCAAGTCGCCAGTGTCGCTGTATATTTCCGATATTACAACCAATAAAAGATAAAAATCTGTTGCGAACTTATTTAACAGGTGAATAAAACTGTATTTAATAGATAACTTTCACCACTTTCAAAACTGGTGATAATGCGTGCGATACCGGCTCGCGGTGTTTCGGGATCGTTGGGCGGCTTTCACTATCATTATCATTGTTGTGATGATTATATTCTTATCAGGAGTTGATGATATGATCTCAGTGTGCGTCGAGCAAGACCAAGGCGGTTGTTTCTTAGTGATTTTGTAAGACATTGTTTAAGATTCATACGGTTTAATTAATTCCAATTTACTTTTATTACACAATAGCAGCGTTTTGAAAAGACGGTAATTAACATCAATTCACTGTATAAATAAGATTAATATTACTTAAGTACATTATTTTGTAACCGTATCAAAAATATACGGTTTGAGAATTAAACTCAGATGGGTTTTACTGGTTTATTTTGTTAATAATATTGTGTTTTCATTATTTATATAGTAATGACATATTTGCATATATTTGCATGTTGATACTATTATAATTTTGTTCAGAACGCGTGCAATATCTTTATTTAGACTAGATGTGTATTGATTTCTTATATTAACGCAAGTACTACACATTGAAATAAAACGAATTTTAAGGATGTTATCGTGTTTATATTATGTTTTTCAAGTTCCCGACGTTTCGGCTGCAACCCTGGTCACGGGAGGACTGAGACCTCCTATTGCCAGGGTATTCTCATATTTTGTTGTTGCTTGTTTTAACATACAATGTGGATATAAATTATCTCTTATGACTAACGTAGAGTTAATTTTAAACGCTTTTAACCTACTCTCGTCGGCCCTTTATGTAGTCCATTTAATTTTATGTCTTCCTTATCTTTTCCAGCGTTACTCCGTGGAATGAGTAATATTTCCCAATGCTATGTATATTTGTTCAACATAAAATAAACGTAAAGTTTTGGTTTGTGCTATATTTCCTTGCGCCATTTAAAGATAATTAGGTATTACAGTAATTACGGAATAATTTAGTATTTTAATAAATGTGTTGAAACTATTAAGACACGTGTTAGTGGTAACTCTTTTTATATTGAAAACTAGCTGTTGCCCGCGACTTCGTCCGCGTGGTATTTAACAAAGACAACCGTTGACAACATCCTGCTCGCGTTCTGATCCCGCGGGACGCATTGCAGATTGTTGCTATCAAACTTTAATCAGGCGCAGCGCTGCAACATTGGTTTTAATTTTTTTTTAGTGAGATCCTTTTTTTTTTCTAAAATAAAAGTATCCTAAGTTACTCCTTGTTATAACAGCTATCTGCCAGTGAAAGTCCCGTCAAAATCGGTCCAGCCATTTCAGAGATTACCCGGAACAAACAGACAGACAGACAGACAGACAGACAGACAGACAGACAGACGGACAGACAGACAGACAGACAGACAGACAAAAATTGTAAAAAAAATTGTTTCGGTATAGGTAACGTGTATACATCCAAATGCACTTAGTAAAAAGCGGTTATTTTAATATTACAAACAGACACTCCAATTTTATTTATATGTATGTATAGACTAGCTGTTGCCCGCGACTTCGTCCGCGTGGTATTTAACTAAGACAACCGTTGGCAACAGCCTGCTCGCGTTCTGATCCCGCGGGACGCATTGCAGATTGTTGCTATCAAACTTTAAGCAGGCGCAGCGCTGCAACATTGGTTTTAATTTTTTTTCGAGAGATCCATTTTTTTTTTTCTAAAATAAAAGTAGCCTAAGTTACTCCTTGTTACATCAGCTATCTGCCAGTGAAATTCCCGTCAAAATCGGTCCAGCCATTTCAGAGATTACCCGGAACAAACAGACAGACAGACAGACAGACAGACAGACAGACGGACAGACAGACAGACGGACAGACAGACAGACAGACAAAAATTGTAAAAAATGTTGTTTCGGTATAGGTAACGTGTATACATCCAAATGCACTTAGTAAAAAGTGGTTATTTTAATATTACAAACAGACACTCCAATTTTATTTATATGTATAGATGTATAGATAGGCATTGGTTACTTTGAAACATTGAAAAAAAAACACATTTTATTATGTCATCTTATTTATTTTTTTGTGTCTTCTTCCTGTACATTGTATTGTAGTCAGCTTCAACTCTATTCTGGACTAGCTGTTGCCCGCGACTTCGTCTGCGTGGTATTTAACAAAGACTCAGCCGTTGGCAACAGCCTGCTCGCGTTCTGATCCCGCGGGACGCATTGCAGATTGTTGCTATCAAACTTTAATCAGGCGCAGCGCTGCAACATTGGTTTTAATTTTTTTTCGAGAGATCCAATTTTTTTTCTAAAATAAAAGTAGCCTATGTTACTCCTTGTTACATCAGCTATCTGCCAGTGAAATTCCCGTCAAAATCGGTCCAGCCATTTCAGAGATTACCCGGAACAAACAGACAGACAGACAGACAGACAGACAGACAGACGGACAGACGGACAGACAGACAGACAAAAATGGTAAAAAATTTTGTTTCGGTATAGGTAACGTGTATACATCCAAATGCACTCAGTAAAAAGCGGTTATTTTAATATTACAAACAGACACTCCAATTTTATTTATATGTATAGATTATCTAATTACCGATATTGATATAATGTGACTGATTCAATGGCTCTTCTTCGTCTTTGTTCGCGTTGGTACGGCCAATAAATAAGGGCCCGTAGAGCTATTGATTAAAATTCACTGTATGTCCACATTAACATAGTCGTATCTCAGGACTCCATGGCATGACACACAGTCCGCCGCCATCAAGATTGGTGACTCACTCAGCCAGCCATGTCTACTGCGCGATCTCCTTTGCTGTGATTATGTATGGATAACAAATTACTATTATGACGCTCCGAATGTTGGAACACTAATAGAATTATTATAGTTTTTATTGCGATGTGGGAGTGCGTGGGTTATTTAATAATTGATTAGTACTACATAATTATTGTTGCCCGCGACTTCGTCCGCGACGTTGAATTGATATTACTTTTTTATTAATGAACTGATTTTAATAAATCATGCATTAAATTTTAAGTGAAGCGTATCAAAGTGCATAGTAACACTGCACCCAAATCGGTTAAGCCGTATCTGAGATTAGCGCGCACAAACGCACATACAAACATTCTAACAATAATTGTTTAGGGTTATATTGCGTTGATAAAGGCCACCAATAATAGTTGTTCTCATATATCTTCCGAGTACAGACAGCGATCAGTTACTTTTTTATTATATGTATACCTGTAGATAAGAGTTTAAACAGAAATTCACAAGAAAGCTTCTGATGATACCTGGCATGGTACTTGACAGTATATATAACGACCAGATTAGCTCAGCTGGTAGCGCCAAACCGTATGACTATTTTAGTTACTGACTCCATTCACTCTGTGCGGTCACAAAAAACTAATAGACACTAAAAAACTAGACACTAAAAAGAATCGTCATCAATATCAACCGAAATTCAATCTCTCGATAGTACATACCGAAAACATTAATTTAATGGCCTTTCAAATCTATCAAATCAACTTGTGTTAGAAACCTCCATAATGTAAGCTCTATGCAATCCGGTTTCATAGTATCGATGGTTATTTACGATGTTAGGACAATCCATTACTAAGTTACACATTTTTGTCCCACTGACTCATCCAATTGATGTCTTCTTTAAAGGCGGCCCTTCCTTTTGTCCGGAGTTAATTGAATGATATATGGGTACCCTAACATTGGATAAACAATCAAAAGGCAATTTATTCATTGTAGAAATGAAGATAAGTTCACTTGGCTATCGCTGCTTCAACTTAGCTATCGCGGTTGTCACGTGGAAGGCGCGATAGCCAAGTTGGGTGAACGCTCAGCTTTGCTATTCCGAAATGTTCAATTGCGGAATCATTTGTGAGATTATAGTTTGCATTCATAAAATGAGTGAGTTCTACACTAGCGCCACATTGAGTGACGACATATTGACGTCGAGTGAATATTTTAACGTTTTTCTTAAGGCTCTGTAAGTTAAGTGCGATATTATTCGTAAGCTAACCGTAGTAACCGTATACTTTATAGTCTAGCGTATTTAGACATTTTGTATGGAGAATTAAATAGCGCTTCTAGTAGATGGTACTTAAAACTGTCAATTCTCCATAAAAAATGTCTTAATACGGTAGACTTTAAACCGCGCACTTGATAGACTACACATTGTATGGAGAATTGAAACTTTTAAATACTGACGGCTAGATGCGCTGTTTGATTTGCCATACAATATGTCTAAATACGTAAACTATAAACTGTACAGTTAGCTTACGAATAATCTCTCAAATGCGCCCGCCATATCGTGAGCGTAACTTTCGAGATGAATTACTTTTTTCAGAATAACACTGTTGAAGTCAGAACTATGTTACGTTGGTTGGTTAGTTGGTTGATCGCTGGGAAGTTGGGGTGCCTAACCGTATCAAATAGCGATAGTCATTTCTTAATATATAATCCAGCAAATACTAAACGAATTCATCATTATCTCATAAGTCACTTGCAGGTAACCTCCATGGGCGTACGCTTGTACGCTAAAACGCGTTCGCGATGACTCACAAGCGTGTCTGCGACTCGACACATATTTCCTTTGACCGTGACACTTGTCCCGTAATAATGTCAAAAGCCCAAGTCTCTCCTTATCCGAATGTATCTCACAAGTGTCTATTCTCCGCAGCGCTCACATTTTCTTGCACGCGTTCGCTTTTTTGCTCTTCTATACGTCCTTTCGTCACGCTATCCAACTCGGCGAGGTCAAGAGGCCCCGCGATACCGCCATATATCTTCATTTCATCAAATCTTTTCAGATTTTTTCTTTTCTATCAGCCGAAAGACGTTCACTGCTGGACATAGGCGTCCCCTAAGGATTTCCACACATCATGGTCCTCCGCCACTCGCATCCACGGGTTTTCTGCTACGCGTGTGATATCATCGGTCCACCTTGTGGGGGGCCGTCCTACTACGTCTTCCGGAACCTTTCTAGAACCTTTCTGCCTAAAGGCCATCGGTTCTGCGAGCTATGTGCCCTGCCCACTGCCACTTCAACTTTGAAATTGTTTGAGCTATGTCGGTTACTTGAGTTCGTCCTATCTCGTAGCGAAACCCCGAGCATAGCTCTCTCCATTGCGCGTTGAGCAACCTTGATCCTTCTTATAAGGCCCATAGTAAGCGACCACGTCTTGGTACCATATGTCATCACTGCTTTTCAGATATTAATCATAAAATAGAAATGTATGACTGGCAGTTTTTTCGACTCCAGTATCTGTATTGACTTCCGCAATATTTTTGTTTTGTACAATTAAATGTAAACCCCACGCCAGCCGCACAAAACAAGTGCGCGATGATTGAGGTGATTATCTAAGTGGGTACAAAAAGCACGGATCACCGCAAAAAGTCGCGCGCGAAATTGAACCTGCGGTTAATAATTCGAGCAGATTGCCTTATGACTCACTAACGCTACTTTAAACTCACGGCATTGTAACGCACTGGCGATGAATATTTTACGAACTCTATGTATAGCTCATTAGCCGCAGCAGAAGTTAGCATATCATTGATGCTTATATGGCGCAATCAAAATTGTATACATTGTTGTTGAGCTTTCGAAGATCCGTCCCTGACTTTATAATTACCTGATTGTGTAATGTAAGTTTACCTTTCTGGGAATGAATCGAGGCTTGTTTGCGCATAGATCGACCGTGGGAGTCGTCTCCTCGTGACGGTTGACTGATGTTACCGATCACAAACAAATTAATGAGTACTTCACCGTGAAGCAGTCGGCTTCGAGAAAAAGTTTCGAGTAAACAAAGAAACATCATTTGCTTAATTGAGAAACTACATCGAGAATCGAATAGGAAAGGGCACTGGGTTAGCGTGCCGCAAACGCCTTCCAAAATTCCGAAAGTTTTATAATCTCAAACGCATAAATATCAAAAAGACATAAACGTTCACATAAAATTAAGAGACAGCATAAAACCGGTAGTTGTTTTTATCGAATATCAATGAGCATCTTCGCCCTCACACTAATATCGCTCATCGTACTCGAGAAGCGAGAAATTTGGATAGTCGTCGACGCATCGTGGCTTAGATCAGCCACCCGATTCACAACCTTATTACAAGTCCAGTATCAACCAATTCTGTTATTAATTGACAATTGTATTATGAAAAGCTCAACATAAACTTACCGAGTGGTTGAATCGAACCACTCTGTTACGTAGTGGTACCGAATCTTCGGTTCGGTTATAAATAATAGTTCTGAAAGAGAAATATTCGAATCGAATCCATTCGGGTACTTGTCGAAACGTTCTCAATCGATCCGCTAGTGATATAGCGGTCAAATGCAAACCTATCATCGATAAAAAAACATATCACCAGTCGGATGATACTGATAGTAGTTGTAGCGCGGTTTTGCTCTTAGAAATCAATGTGATTAGCATACATAGAGCCGGTCGAGGTGAAGTGATTGAGATAGCCAACGGTTGGTTCAAGCACGGCGGCGCGGGCGCGGGCGCGTCGGTGCGTATCCATTCAAACGAGATCGGCTACACTTTAATGTATTCACCAGTTATCTGATATCTCTAAATACTCCTATAAGATAAATAATAGCTTATGACGGATGTAAAAACGTCTTATGATGATTGGTCATCCTATGCGTGTGAAAAATCAATTCGTGAATCTGTATTTGACCTTGTACGCGTTCAACTTGTTACATCAAAGCATTCAAATGTCTTTTATGTAGGAATTTCATATCACAGCACGATCAAATGACAAAAAAGATTATCTTTTAATTTGTAACCTTGGATATCCATTAAATTGCGAGATAAAGAACTAGATTGAACGATTTTGCTATCAGTTCGATGGGACAATAGCAGCGATAGTTCAACATTGACTTTCCTATTGACCTTTATGGAGACAGACACAAAGGTGTGTGGAAATAGTCCAAGGTTAGCCACCGGTAACGGATTTGAGATCCGGCGGTCACGATCCAAGTTGATCGAGCTTAAAGCTTTGGATAATTGTTGTCCTGCAACTGTGCTAAAACAAGGCGTGTTATAAGACCGGTATTTATATATACATTGGTTTTTCAGTAACCTTTTTACGTGCAGTGTTTAGAACATTATGCTGCTTTCAATTAATGAAATTTACCGCATATTATTGTTCAGTTCGTACCTATCAATTTGATTTAGTTCTACTTTTCCTTAGTAATGAAATGTCCTAATTGTTATTCATGGTTTTGATAGCATCTCTGCTCGTGTGTAGAAAACCATGTTCCATAGAGGCTTATGAGATCGAATCTGTTACCATAGTTTACGACGTCAATAGTTCATTAGTTCCAAATGGCCTGATATCGATGACCTTCACATCGAAAGCTTAGTAATATGTTCGTCATCATCATCTCTCTTCTGAAGTCATCGCAGCAATATTTTCACAGGTTGCGATATTATTTTTATACTATTTTGAAGTCTTAGTTTAATATGAACCCTACAAATTCCACGGAATCTTCCCATTCCCATCTAAACCATCCGCTCTACCACGGTCACGAGCCGTCAATCCGCCGGTCGTATTATCGGCCATTCACCGTATCAAATTCAGATTTTATGGAATTGCATAGTGTGAGTCAATCGTCTATCTGACACTCGCAAATATTTTTACTACCTTTAATTTTCCCATAACAACATATGTATTACTGTGCTATAGTACATCTACAGCAACAGCAATTCCTTTTTATTATCATTAAAGCCTTCCTCGTGTATTTTAATTCGCTCCTCGTTAACATAATAATTTCTCTCCTTTTAAGAATAGGTGCGCGTTTTGATGGCATATCAACATACAAGTGTATAATATGCAAATATCTGAAAGCTGTCCGTGTGACCCACAAACCGGCCGGTCGACGCACTGAAGGCGCAGGCGTCTCGGCGCAATCGCACACGATAGCGAACACGAGATATGCACCGTACACAATGTTTTATTAATCGACCCTATTGTGTTGAATGTGCACAACCTTTTAAAGACCACATGACTATAAAAGCATAAACTCGACTTATTCCTGTATAATTTCAGACATCTATATGGATGATTTACTCGTTTTCTACGCTGCTTTAATGTAATTATTGTTCGCGGCTCCGACTTCCTATAGTTTTTGCATTATGTGGTTGTTACCGTACAGGAAATTCTAGTCACAGTTCAGTACAATCAACTGTACAAGTACAACACTGTCTGTATCCGTTTCAATACTGTTTCGTAACGCCTTGTTTGTGGTGTTGTAATTATCCGCCAAATTGGACTCAGCTCTATTATCTTATTGGTATTTAATACATTATTTGCGTTGATGAATATCAGGTTGGTATTCAATAAAAAAGTTAATGATGCCGCTGAGGCAATCCTCGGTAAGTAATTATGAGGGATTGTCTTTAAAAATAATTTGCATCGCATGTAATAACAAAGTAAGCTCGCAATTTCTACTCATGTCAGGCGATCCACTAACTATAAGAGTAAGAACGATCGCAATAATACAGTGTGGCACAGGTATCTTGCTCAGTGCATCTAGGACCACCGGCCGAGTATATTTGCATATCGCCTGGGCACACTGTTGCATACTAGTATCTATGTTAATTAACAGTTAGAAGTCCTTTTTTATGTTGAACCATTTCGCTTGTAGCGGATCCAATATGTTCTCCTTATTTCACGCCATTCGTATTCATAGTATCGTGAGAAATGACGTAATATTTTATGTCACTACTGGATCGGTCGTCTCATTCATTGTACGAATGCCTATCTTCTATATCATTAACAATGATGCTGATTATTGAGGAAAAATCTGCTGTCGCGCGTTTCATATCAAATTGTAAACATAAAAGATCATGGTTGATAAATCTTCGTTGTCATTCAACATGTCACACATTCCAGTTTGATGACGTAGTAGTCTATGTCAATCCCTTACTACATCCTATTACTGACGTGATCGGGTTGATTGCAATCAGTTGCTGTTTCCTGTTCCGCTGCCGAAAGTTTGAAAGGTGCAAGAATTTAATACAACCCAATTAGATTCATGTTCTGCATTAATCGTAGCAATTGAATGCTGTAGGATGAATTAGAAAAAAAATGGAACAATATTGAGACAGTGTAATTAAATTTAGTTTGCAATTTTGTCAGTGTTTTACGTGATAAATGCTTGTAGGTAATCTATTTTATATAACATACATCAGTAAAACCAATCACGCTTGCGTTACGTTTAAGGCATTCCAAAACTATTTTTAAAGTTACTATCCTTTTATTATGGTTAGTGCTCAGCGTTCAATTTATGGGTAGGTTTGTATTATGTTGAATGTGATAAAGCTTGAAATAGCAACATGTTTAGTGATGTGTGCAACATTGTAAATTATTCACGGCCGTCTGATGGGTTGGCTGTTGATGGTTGTGTTCAGATTGCATCGCCTACGCCTCGTAGATAAGGTACCTAGTGCTAATAACTATATTTGTTTGATCTGCAGGATATATTTTAGATTACACTTCAGTTTATTATTATTTTGGTCACCATCATTTGAATTGGAAACTGATATATCTACATCTATAACAACATTAAGTATAGCTGCTATTGCTACGTATTATTTAACATCGTCAAATGAAATGATCTAGCATAAACTTTCTTATAATATTTTTTATTTTGACAATTCGAATACAGTCTCAGCGTGATCGATTTTGTTCTCGATTTCATATTTGATATTACAAAATGTTTTATCAACATCTAGAAAGTAGATACATTTATTGCGTGGGATTACCATTTGAAACACAATTTAGTCACAATCCCAAATGAATAAAGGCCCGTGGCTTAGGTTTCGTTTTCTACTTCGGCATTCTAAGTTAGTGCGTTAACAAAAATGTTTATTACATTGGCTCGTATGTCACTCTCGCTTTCTCTCGTGTAGGCTTGTCATTAACATTCTGTGCGTCTCGTGAATGTAATTCAGAAAAGCTTGATTGGTAGACAACTGGTCGAGCTCATTACCAGTCGTCATGTTCAGTCAATCCTTCGGCTTTGGTATTCATTGGAAATTGACTTCTATTGATATAATATTAAATTACATTTACAATCATTATTTAAACCAAACCTTATTTATATAGTAATTCTAACCAATTATATAATCTGGTGGTTCATCTCATTTGTACCTAAATTGACGAGTTGTTTCTTTCTTCTGTTTCAGTTATTCTATATCTTTTATTGATATTTCAGTGTTTTTAAATAAGTAACCAAGAAAGATCTTCTATTCCACCGGTGACTTCTGCACATAATAAGTACTGCCCTAAATAATTTGTAGCTATGATTAAATTAAATCAATTAATGTTCTATTGTGTAGAATGACAGTCGAGTTTTCTCCCATTGCCAGTGATGTATGTGTTTATATTTAGATGAGCAGTCGTGATCACGATCCATTGAATTCAAACTGTATTTTTATTGTTGTTTTCAGTTAAACGGCCTATGTATGGTGTGCTCACCACGCAGCCATTGTTAAAGTTATGCAATTTGTTTTTAATGAAGTGCAATCATTTTTGTATTGTTATGCGATGAGTAGATGGAGCGTTTGTTTTGGTATAAATTATGAGCGTTTAACTAAACTACATTTCTAACAAATACAGTGAAATTTTAGATAAGTTTTAGCAAAAATAGTGTATTATAAATATAACATGACCAACAGTAGGTTATAAAGATAATATCCTAAGATAATATTTTTGAATTATTAGACATTAAAAAAAATCACACCCTGTACTGAGCGCATGGCCAAACGCTACTGGGATGCCTTGTTTTAAAAAAAACAAACATTTTATCCATCAACATGGTCCATATAACTTACTGATTCATCTGTTAAAATATTTTACACTATTTTTTTTAAACTTATATATAATACAATCAAAATAAAATAAAAATTTAGCTACAGCAGACTCTGTAGCTCCAAAAAACTCAACACGATGGCGTGTTTCCTACAAAATGGTTTGTAAACTACGCAGGGATTTTGTTATAATAACATGTTAGGACGTCCCCCTTACTAACAAAAATGTGGTCACAGCAGACATAGCTAATGGTTAACGTAAACAAAGAACCGCCACTCCTGTAATCCCTGAAGGGAGGGTATGGTACACCCACATCGGCTAAACCGATCGTATTTGGTCCCATCTATTGGGGACAAGCCCATTGCAAATATACCAGGGCTACTCCTCTTCAATGCTAGGGCGATTCGAGCCATATAGCCTACACTACCCTACGTAGGTACTAGATTCACATGGCTCTCGGCATGCCGTCATCGTTCAGTAAGTCATTGAAAATGAGATTCGGGGATGGAATCCAAAAGTCCAAAAATCAAAGTCAATCCATGTTTGAATCTGCACACCTTTTTTCCACAACGATCGTTCCACCAACTCGGCTATCGCTGCTACATTGTTAACATATTTTGATTAAATCTTGAAAATGTTCCAAGGCTTCAATGTATTCAGTTTCATGTACATTGTTTTTAAACAAACATGAAGGTTGCATCGCCATAACAAACTTGCTGGGTGATTACAAATATAAAAGCTTTCCAGGTGGTACACCGAATAAGGATATTGTAATATGCATACTTGCATACCATATTTCTTCGTGAATACATTCATATTGAATAAGTCTATTGAACAGCTGGTGCCAATAAATAAAGTGTTATGTTTTTTTGTATCATCCATATCATATCATTATGAAATTTTCATTCGTATCAGAAATGCATGAACAATCTCACTTCCATATGCTACGATCGTGGCATATCGTTTAAGTTTAGTAAATGCAAGTACTGTTGAGTGAGCAGGGATGCGCTCTATCTCTGTTGCACGCGCGTTTACTTGTGGTGGTGACGTCATGGCCCTGCAGCTTTTACTGTTTTTGTTTCTTCACACAAAACAAGACTGTATTTTTTAAAACTGTTTGATTGTAAACCTAACATATTGTATTTACAACCTAGGCTACTGAAACGCTCACCGCTTATACACCAGATTCAATTCGCATTATGAGTGGGAGTCTGTAACACGACACCACCGAACAGCGATATTCATTTAACAGACGCGTACTATATCTGAAATGGTCTAAACAATTGTAAACGAGATGTTGTGCAAACAGCCACAAATCTGTACGTCAAGTGCGAGATTATTGTGAGCTAACCATATACTTCATATTGTTGTATTTAGACATTTAGTATGGGGAATTGAAAGCTTTAAATAGTATCCGCTAGAGGCGCTGTTCAATTCTCATTAAAAAACAATCTATATATCTGTCTACTTTAAGGTCATCCATGACTGAGCCTCCTCCATCTGTGGCCACTTTTCTCTATCCTGGGCTGTTTGGATGCAAAGTTTTTCTGCCACGTGGACTATGTCATCTTGCCATCTCTGTCGTGGTCTTCCCCTTTGCCTTCTATCTTCTCGGGGATACCAGTATACGACCCTCTCAAATATATTACCTGTACCATACATACATTCTTAGTTCCTATGTGTTAACAGACCGTTCACGATAAGATGTCCCTTGCCTTGGGTACTGGGAACATTACGGCAGGGGACATCTTACGGTGAACGATCTGTATGTACCCATATGTTGTACGTAGAAGTTTTACCTACATATAAATCGTTTTTCTTCCTTCCTCTAATTACCCGCTCTTAAAATAACACATTGTTATGTTGTCCAGTTTGAATAAAATATTGAAATGTAAACCGTAGCTACGAAGATAATTTTGATAATACAAGAGATTATATTTAATGGTTGAAACCTTGTTTGGAAACATGTCAAACAGTTCATGTCTCATAAGCCTTCAGTGGACAATACGTTCTAATTAGTTAGGCGACAATTCATATGACTTGTACATATTTACAAATCGTTCTAGTTATTAACAAGGCGGGCTAATGAGCTATGTGCATTATTTAACATGTGATAAATAATGACTAGTATTCATGTTTTGCTTGTACGAATATATATGATCTATGTATTTCTTAACCACTGAAGACCTGGTTAGCGCAGTTGGTACTCGTATTGACCCTGCTTTCTGCGCCGTGGGTTCCAGTTTGGAATCCTGGCAGGGATAAACTTTATGTGATGAGCATGGATGTTTATAAGTTGTATCTATATAAGTATTATATATTGAGTTCGCCCTCAGTCCATCGTACGCTACGAATTCTCGTTAATTGTACGGTACCCATAATCCATGCGTTGCTTTGTGTTGGGACCGTATAGTTGGTGTGTTCGTCTGGCGATATTATTATTATTTACTGGTGTGTGTATACTGTATATATGTTGAAGTTAGACGTTAGAGTATTTAAGTATTATATGTGTAATAAAAATAAACTGTTTGTGGTAGCCGAGTATTTTAGGTGTATTATCTGTGGCAGAAATTATTTTGAGTGCGAAACAGAAATGATGTGTGTGTTCTATGTTAAGTTTAGTAAGGTTGTCTGTGTATGTATGTATGTGGGTGACTCAGACGCTGAGATCGAGATCAAAGACTTGCCTATAATGTAATAAAAAAAAAAAAAAAAAAAAAAAAACTTGCGGATTTGCGGTTTCCATATCATAATATATCATGTAATGTGCCCCACTTATACGTAGCACATCGTGAGTTATTATAATCTGGTGCTCTCGTCACGAGCGCGCAACACATTCGAGCCAAGGTCTCCGTTCCACTGTTCATAACACTTTGTAATGTTTTGGGTTAATTTGTTGCCAGAAAATGCAAATTTTTTTGAGCGATTGTGATAATTAAAGTCATTACCTATACAGCACATAATCCTGTGTTATGTTATATTTTTGCTGTATAATATAGAGCACGACCCTGCTCCTCCAGGATCGCACTCGTCCACTCGAGAAGCTTCCTCAAATAGTCAATTCACGAAAATTTTAATGTGAAATTAATTATTGACCTGCTTGAATGGTCTGTGCTTTGTTTAAAGTTCTGGCTGCTTCTCGTTTCCTATAAGCACTAATTTGCTCAACTTATTTTACTTATATTATGAACCCCCCCCCAGTCTTTGGTTGCTATCGCATCTGATAATGTAGGTAAGACATTCCTTCTCGACTTCGACGTGATTATAAGAAAACAATGATAGAAATCATAAAGGTTATTGGTGCTATCAATGACCCGCTTTTTTGCAGCAATAAATGTGTATATTTATACAATTTATACAATCTATACATATAAATAAAATTGGAGTGTCTGTTTGTAATATTAAAATAACCGCTTTTTACTAAGTGCATTTGGATGTATACACGTTACCTATACCGAAACAACATTTTTTACAATTTTTGTCTGTCTGTCTGTCTGTCTGTCCGTCTGTCTGTCTGTCTGTCTGTCTGTCTGTCTGTTTGTTCCGGCTAATCTCTGAAATGGCTGGACCGATTTTGACGGGACTTTCACTGATAGTTAGCTGATGTAACAAGGAGTAACTTAGGCTACTTTTATTTTAGAAAAAATAATAGGATCTCACGAAAAACAATTCAAACCAATGTTGCAGCGCAGCGCCTGATTAAGTTTGATAGCAAAACCCTTCAATGCGTCCCGCGGGCTCAGAATGGGCGAGCAGGCTGTTGTCAACGGTTGTCTTTGTTAAATACCATGCGGACGAAGTCGCGGGCAACAGCTAGTTATACAATAAATCAGATTTGTTATTTATCATACCTATTCTGTCTTGAGAGCTTCTGATAAATTATTGTCAGTTTTCACATTCCGACAGTACGGTGGTAAATCAAATATGGACTGACCCGGCCATATTGAATACACACCCGACCTCGTACTGCCAATATAATCGGAATTCAATCTTTACGATTCCACAGCTTTCATCTCGACCCATTTCCAGCCGTGACTTTTCCTATATCGATATTCAACATAAATCTCAATCGATAATGTTCTTTGGCGTCTCACTGGCTGGTTTTGGAGTCTCCGCTTTCACCAGCCTACAAAAAAAAAAGTTGATACTCGTATGCAAGTGTGTGACTTGTTCTTTCCATCAATCGATTGTTTTGAATAAATTATCGGACTTTTTGGCGGGAATTTGAACCGCGAAGTTGTAAATTTTGTTTTATTTTTCAAAAAATGTGTTTCTTTGATAAATAATGTGTAATATTAGTGGGAGTATAACCATTGTGTGTTCATAAACGAATTACAAATAAAATAGTATAACTTGACTTTTCAAGTGAATTTTCAGTAAATCATCCAAAGCTTTACTGATAGGGGTAGGGAATTCATTTCATCATCATCATCAGGGGTGCATAGAATTCAATAACGATTTTCAAGAATTACTCGACAGGGGGAAAATGGCACTATTTTGTAGCTGATTGCCAACATAAAAAAAGAAGAAGAATTAGTTATCGATATATTCATCTCAAGCTCAACTATTCATAACGAACGAAAAAAATATAAGTGAATATACCTCAAAGCCGCTTCAAACATCTGTGGGTAAGAAAATGATCTTAATTATGTTAGTGTTAAGATTAATTTTCCATCTCGATCACCAATCATGTAAGCAATTACGATAGCCATCAAATATTAATTGGCACTTTTGCTCTCTATTCGTCGTAGCGTCCGCGATTCGTGTTCACGGAGGAAAAAGTGTTTTTAAACACTCACTACTAGTGTCCAAGGTAAGTCTTGGTCTTGCAATTTCGCGAGACCGATACCATTGCAAACACCACCTTATTGTTACAAGAACAAGGCTGATTCTGCGACACTCATACGTAAGACTAGATTTTTTTTAATAATGTTCAGCGGAACCCTATGACAGTCTATTATTTTCTAAAATTCGGTGATCTTGGTATAGCGGAAATCCAAGTCTATCACCAATTTCGGGCAACACTACAATGAATTTATCTATAACTAGACACACATCCCTTATTCCAATAAACATAAAGTTCAAACTTCAATCTGTCAGCGTTGACTTCAAGACAAATCGTTTGTAGTCGTAATTTGGTGTTGTTTTTTTTATGCGAAACTTGTTTAGGTATGAAAGTATCGTACAACCGGATCTCATGTTCTACCGTCTGTCTATCACCCGAGGGTCACGGAGATCATCAATTGTGTCTTGAAATAATTCGTCTATTGATTGAAAGCGTCAATCAGGTGATTGTGAGAAAGGAGCGTCTTATTGTTCGCAGGTTCGAACATAAATGGTTTCGGAGTTGTAAAAGTGAATTTCTTTTGTTCGGAATAAAAAGACATTTCGTAATACATCACTTGAAAGTGTTTGCAAGAGAGCAAATTCTGAAACTGTAAAAATCTGAGTGTAACAGAATTGACCTATGATTGAATGGCATTGATATAGCAATCTCATTTTTGTGAACAATGAAACATAGTTCATCATTCACATACGGAAACTATGAAATGTGGCAAAACGATGCCATAGTGATTTCATTACGAGTCAATTGTGTTGCAGAATCAGAGCACGAAGGCGTAGATTAATTCACTATGTGGTCCCACGTTTATAATTATTTATATTAAAACATTCGTTGGTAGGTAATGCAATTAACTTAAGTCCATTTAAATAATGCCTCTTATTCGTAGAGCAATGCTTGTATGTTTGCAAAAGACTTAGGGTAGGTTTAACAACGTACTGATAAACCCTATACACAACTTATTTCACAGAATTCGTATGGGCCATTTGACATTTAAGTAGTGGATAGGGTTTATTCGCGCATTATGCAACAAACCTAAAGTATAATGGCCACACGGTAAGTAGAATGGTGGCCATCAAAGCAATGAATCTTGTTTACGACAGTACCGCTTTAGAATTCAGTCCAAGTATCAAATGAATGTCCTTTTGAGGTTTATCTCTGTGGCTACTGTTCGCCGACTTTCTGTTTTTTGCAAGCTTATCACTGCTAATTGCTAGCCTTTGTTTTTTAAATCCAAACTGTTGTGGCTATATGGTAAAGTACTGTTGCACTCAAAAGTACAATGTTATCTATAGATAAGGACGTCGTTCTCATTTCAGATTTGACATCTTTTATCTGTAGCATAAAAGTTTGAGGACCTAAATAATGATTAATAGCCTTTCGACGGTCGAATTAGAAAAGTCGGTTGCCGTGGTCTATTTTTTTTTCTTTTAGTATTGCCTCTTGGTGTACAGTTGTTCACATCGTTTAGAAGCCTCTTAGTACCGTCATAATGTTCGGCTATCATCTCTTGTAACAGTTTCTACTGCACGTTTCTTATGAAGGAGTTTATAAGAAGATAACGATATGAGATATCTTAATTTGATACGTGTGAAGACGAAATCAACACCGTACAACATATAGAACATGTGTTTGAACCGTACAACATATAAGTAGTTTATATTTAAATAAAACTATTTTTTAAAGGATTTTATCGCGTTTATATTATGTTTTATACGTTCCTGACGTTTCGGCTGCTTTTCAAATATAACAAATACAAATAAAAACATAAACGCAATAAAATCCTTAAAATTAGTTTTATTTCAATGTGTAGTATTCGCGTAAATATAAGAAATCAATACACTTCATATTATGAATATTTAAAACGCGAATTAAACGCAAAAAAATGTATTGAAGTAGGCCATAGATACATAGCATGAACAAGAATAGAATATAGACATCGGAATGTATTATTTCTTAATCATTGTTATGAGAAAGGCTATTTTTTTTTTCAAATCCTTAATAGCATACGACAATAATAACCTACTACGTTAACTGATAGTACAGAGTTACTATATTTTATGGTTTTACCAACTGCCAGGATCAAGGCTGGTGTCCAACAAAGACTTCATTACTTTAAAGGTTCCATGACTATCATTATCATTATTAAAAAAAACTTAAGTCATCCCGCATACACATTCCCAACAATAAAACACTTAAACCCGACTGCACCAGACGGAGGTATTCCTTCATGTTTTATTATTAAATTACATTTCATTATGTCAGGAATACCCCCGCATAAACTTTCGTCAGGGTTAACAAAGCTGTACGGCTAATTGGGTAGATGTTATATGAGGGGTGTTTAGCAGATGGCCTGCATTCATGCACATCTGCTCGGCACGTGAGCTGTCCAAAGGACCCACTCTACACATGGGCTTTGAATAGGGAAGAATCAAATCGTACGTGACAATTAATATATTGGGTCTAATTACGGAAAAAAAACCTTATTGAAGATGGAGCTTTATTATAGCGTTGTTCTTTAGTCGAATGGGTTGTTTGAGTTGTTATTGTTTTTAATATTTCATCCTCTTTGTTTTTTTAACCTAGACCATCTCACTGGCAGACAAAAGTCTCTAATCGCTCTCATCAACATTTTTTACACACGGGCAACTTGCAAATGTTATATCGACAAATAAAATGAAATCATTCAAATGTCCATTTGAAATTTTGACATTAATTGGCAATATCGCCAAGGACTAGAAATACCACACGTTTGGGTAAAAGGCAACTAATGTAAATGCTTTAGCTGACTTTACAGCTTTTTGGAGGATTCAAGTATTCGCTGAACACAGTTGTTTAATATACATAAGATTGTTTAACGTTGGCGTGGATCCAACATTGCACTTTTATTCCATGCACTCAGTCGACCATATATCTTGATACTCATGTGAACCATCGAGGCGGTACGCTATGGCCTTGTAATGTGTTCTATTAAGATCGTAATCTCCTAATTTACGATCTTGCTCGTAATACCACAATCAAACGCCGACGCTCCAATGTTGTCCTGTGCGGTACGCCGCGCCGCCCGCTTACCTACCTATGTTTTTAAAGTCGCATATTAAAACGTTCTTAATTCAAAATACAAAGACTTTTATTCACTTTTAGGAGTCAGACGCTGCAAAAGTTACAAGTTAACATTAAAAACAATAAGTCTTTTTTTTATTTAAAATTTTGCATCCAAAATGTAATAGCCACAAGCTAATTACACGAATCGAAGGATGCAAGCCCAAAATATGAATCGTTTAAATAATGGATAAATACGGGAAGAATTATGCCTGCAGCCAAAATGGTGTATCGATTAAAATTGCAAAATTCCAAAACGCATTTTATTGGTGCAAGCAGACAGCCTGGGATTTAGCTTTAGGCTGTTTCAGCGGTCTTGCATCCTTCTCTGATTTAATGAGGTTAGAAAAGGAGGGTTGATGTGTGGGAGTTGACCATGTGTTCTAACTCGCGTGGCCGAGCGTGGGAGATCGCCGGCAGGGTTTGCAAATACCGGCTGGTACTCAGAAAACTCGAACTGAATTCGAAATTACTGTATTTGTCCATCAAATGACAGTCTTTTTACCACCTCCATAATTTACGTAATTTTTTAAGAATTGTTTACGTAAATTCTTCAACTGTCGTATTCGGTCTCGACTAGGGATACGCCGACGAGGGATGATCTGACCAGAGGGATAAGATCTTGAGTCGTCGTTGAAAACAGACCCAAAGTTTGAATACTTTATTACAATAACAGTGCCCTAAATGCTATGTTTGCTATAACGAATCGGCTGCACGAGCTAGTGTTGTCGAAGCTAGCTAGCTAGCTAGTGTCATGCAAATTGACATTTTTGCAACACTGTACCAGTAGGCGTGATTTACTGCCATTCGTATCCTTTGATATAACACGAATGATGTAATTTGATCGGATGTTTATGCTAATCGCCGTAACGAATAACTTACACACGTAGCCACACACCCATAGCGTGTGGTATGCTTATTATAAAATTATACGCGAACTTATGAGTTCAGATGCTTACTAGTAAAAAAAAATATTGAATTGACATCATTTATTTTGCATATATAATATGTTTTATTAGGTAGTAACGATATAGATTCTGGAAAGGAAACAGAGTGTAGTTGCTCACTCATATTCGATCGTCAATGGGGGATTTGTAATATGGATACTGTACAATGGACTGAGGCCGAACATTAGGTATTAAACATCCATAACTCGGGTACAAACATTCGTTCCCATCCCACATAGTTTGTCCCTACCAGGATTCCAACCGGGACCCTCGGCTGAGAATTCAGAGTCACTACCACGATTCAAGTTGTCCAATTGATGACGCATTGGTGGGGACGAATTATGGCGATCTTAATTTGGTTGGTCCGTCTCATATAATAATAATACCAGCCCTTTTAATGTCCTATACTGTTGGCCACGGGCCACCATTCAATGCGAGGGGGATCCATCTCATATGTCCTTTCCAATTATAATTGGTGTTGCTCAAAGTCTTTATGTCTTTCATTTTCGCAAGCTCAAGGCCGAGAAGCAAGGAGTCTTGAGTTTTTCAATAAACCTTTACAAGGCTGTTGATCTTGGTATTCATACAAAATCAATTGTCACACTAAGTTTCTGTCTACTAATCAAACTTAATACTAGTGTTATCTCGTCGTATATAGTTGATGGTCCACGCTGGGTGGCTGCACTGATTTATCTCCCAGCACCCACCGTCCATTAGAAGCCATTACCAGTCACACTCGCCGCACTCGGCGCGTAAGTGCAGCTATTTATAACTCTATTAGCACTCTATAGCTGCTTACTGGTTTTATTGAGTTGTTACTGTGCTGACCTAATTTAAACGTGTTGGGATTTGATGTGAATAGTTCGTATTACAGAATCTTGGATTATGTGGATGATAAAGCAGCCTGTGGCTAATCGTTCAAATATATATCAATTAAGATTAACGATGTCAAAGTGTAGCGTGTGTGCGCCTCGCATGGCGACACACTGGAGCTTATTTCTTTTATTTTTGTGTATATACACATAGTTTTTAAAAAAGAGTAAGACATGCTTGTTGAGTTTCTCGCCGGATCTTCTCAGTTAAGGTCGCGTTACGATTCGGTTGTAGAAAAAATATTAAAGACGATTTGTAAGTGCCCCCCTAGGCCTACAAGACTTGGACTTGACTTGACGTAGGTGCTGATTTGTATTAAATTGTGTGTGTGCGGTGTTGGTGTTATTTTTCATTTATTACATCTACAGAAAAACTGGTAGTAGAATAGTGGAATCGCGTTATACAAACTAAGAAGAATGAAGACTGGAATGTGGGTCTAGATTTCTAAACAGAAACCACATTTTATTTTTATAACTATGTCAATCAAGCCATTCGCTCGACGGCCAATAAATAAAGCAAACAGGGACAGACAATCGTAAAATTTACGATCGGTACTTATAGAATACGATAATCGAATGACGAGAATCGATGTTTGTATCGAATAATAGGTATCGATGAAGATAATCCGGTCTCGACTCGAAGTGATGACAAATGAGTTGTAGTAGGCTTTTAAGTTCCGGGTAGCAACGGGGATAACAGTTAGCGAGTGGTGCTAGGGACAAGAGAATAGCGATTTTGAAAATGTTCATTTAAAATTATAGATTTGTCGTCTATGCATACCATTTGAAGTCGAGACTCGGTCCAAATGCGAAATACATTGTTAAATATATTAAAAAGTCTGGTCGAAACAACCCGAGACCCAAGGGCCGAGTATATACTATCGCTTTATATGTGGCCATTCAATGAGGAAATGTACATGGGCCAATTTTTTACAGATTTTTTTAATACCAGTCTAAAATATGTGTTTTTTTAAATACTCATACTTATTATAACTACTTTTTAGTAGTTATAGGTATAGTTGTACAGGCAAATAATGAATATATATTAACTTGTTAAACCGACAGACCATGGAAAATACCACATCCAGTTTTTCTTGAATTTTCTAATATTCCGTACAACTTTTTAAATGTATATTTCAATGCAAACGCGATTTGAATTTTTACGAACATCAATAAATACTTACGTGTTGCGTTTATCAACGAACAGCTTTTTTGTTTTATTTAAATATATATAGATAGTTATTAATCAAACCGCTACCGTCTCTAGCTTGTGCTACATCACTCGCCGTCTCATCGTCTGCCTCGCGAGACCTTGCCGCAGTTAACCCACAAACCTGAGTACGGCCGCTCCTAAACAAACTGCACCATTCTGTATTCAAGAATTGTTGAAATAAGTTAGTAGATCTTACGTGTTTCTTTTGATTTCACGACTTGATTAGAACAGTTGGTAGTGACACTGCTTTCTGTGCCGAGGGTCCCCGATTCGAATCCTTGTAGGGACAGGCTTAGAGTGATGAGCACGAGTAAGTATAATATATTGAGTTCGTCCTCAGTCCACGGTACTCAAAATACAAGCATTGCTTAGTGTGGGACCGTATAGTTGGTGTGTTCGTGTGGCGATATTATTAACAAGCTTAATAACGGCTTCAAATTAATTTGCATAAAGTTATATTAGTAAACAAAAATCATTTATATTTGTGTCATTTAATAGTATTTAATCATGATCAGTTGCAAACTACCGTTCAGTTCGCTATTCTACGAAAAATGTCAACATGATAAAATTAATTAAACAGATAGAATGTAGCCATAAACTAAAATAAAAAATGCTATTGTTGAACTAAAGGTCAACTAATCATTATAAAAGTAGATCTACTTTATAGTTTACAAGAAAAAAGCTAGAAATAACATTATTTATGGGTTAAACATTCACAAAAATCGAATTGATTGAAGTCAGACCGGGTAAACCCAGCTCGAGTTAGCAAACCACACACGGCAAATAGGTTCTAGAACCTTACTTGCTTTGACCATTCAGCGGCAACTCATTCTCAATTCTCAATAATTATTAACGAATTTGTTTTTAATGAACGTTCTCATTACTCTTTAATAGAGCTGTAACCAAAAAAACAAACAATAAATTCTTTTTAAATGAACTAGTACGGGTTACTTTTCTAAAATGCACTCCCGAGTTTTGGTCTCGGACACACTCGACACTCAGAATCGGGCCCTTTAATATTTAAACGCCCCACTCCACAAATAATTTAATAGATAGGGCCCATCTGATGTTGATAAGATCACTCGACCAATCACAAGTATCAAAAGTTCACTAGGTATATCGCAAAAATATTAATGAAGTGGCCCTCCGTATATACAGGCCGAGGGAGCACCTTATGCTGACACTTCACATGACGTACTTGAACAAACATTTGACAAAAGAAATTGAGCATTTTATTTGTATATTGTAGTTTTTTTGACGATAACACAATTTTTACGACTACAACGAAACTTGGTGCAAAATTCAGAGGTACAGTGGGTCCGCGACCTGGTTTTTGCTACTACGGGCATTCCTCTGTCGCTACTGTTCGACATCGCTGGTCATCAGATATTCGTTTTTACCACAGACGACAGTCCGCGGTGCACCATCCCGCCTGATTGAGCCGTCAGCACTTGTTCAACGAGTCTTGCGCATATTTTTTCATTAATTACCGGTTAATTACTTAATTACCAATGTTTTGTTCGGCTTTCATTGGAGATGCTTGTGTTTTGTTTAAAGATATTCTGACGATGTAGTACGTGCGTAATTTTTAATAGCCTGTAGCGGACGGTATTTAAACATTTCAATACTACATAGAAGGTCTAAATACGGATACTATAAAGTATACGACTAGCTTACGAATATTCTCGCACTAGACGTACAGTTGTTATTGTTTACAACTGAAATGTAATTTATTTTTATGATGACGATGATAAATGAGATGATAATAAACACGTGCATTCTCCGATCCCATCATCAGCCTCGAGAGAATGGTATTTATTGTAAAGAGCACCAGATTGGATCAAATTAATTAATATTCATAATAACATTAATTGTATAAATAAAGACGACCCCAATAAAAAAGTGAATTGGAAAATGGGCGAGAAGAAGAGCCCCAGAACGGTTAGAGAGTCATGTTTAAACCCATCTTTTAAAATAGTATGGCCAGAAGAACACACTGCACAGGCCTAAACTTAGCAACGCTAGTATTATGGGTACCGTACAATGGGCTGGGGCGATCCCAGTACATAATTAGATACATGACTCGGGTATATACATCTGTACTTATCACTCGAAGTTCGTCCCTACCGGGTATCCCGGGACCATCTGAACTGTGCCAACCGGGTTGTCTACGTCGGGATTCATAACAAGAGTTTACTTTGAATTTACGTTGACTCATAAATGGTATCAAATCCATATAAAGATCATAATTTTTCATGCAACTGTCGCTTGATTCCATTTAATGTCAATACAGGACCTTTGGGTCTAAATTCTAATTAAAGTCGTGTGGATTTCATATGTTATTTTCATACAACTCTGTAACGGTACCAGTATGTGTGTTGGGGTGCAGTAATAAAGCAGTATTGACCTTTATAAGCCACATTCAGTTGCGTTTTGTTAGCTGCGTATGAAATGTCAAATCCGTGCGTTCGTTAAGGAGATAAGGCCGACGAATCTCGGCTTAATATTAAGAGGCTGCGTGTGCTCATTTAGGTGACGTATGATCAGGATCTTGGTATCTATACAGCGTGAACCGGAAAGGGTATACACATTTTTTCTCAACAAAATGACAATTGTGAATTTTGTAAGCAACTTATAAAAAAACATCACAGTTCTGACATGATTACAAAAACACTACGCAGATTCAAATGGTAGTACTCTATTTCCTTTGTAAGTCAAGTTGAATAATATAAGGGTTTGATATTAAGAACAATGAAACTATGATCAGCGTGGAAATGCGATGAATAAAAACACGAATAATTTTCTCACACGATGTTGGTCAGGTCTCGGAAACTCTATACATTTCTGTTTGGATGATATATTCTAAATTTTGGTTAGTATACCTATAGGCTTTTGTAATCTAGTGGTTTTCTTGTAAACAACAATTATTACATTTGGTTCTGTAATTAAAGCACGCAAGCACTCTCTCCTGCTGTTCATTCCACGCGGAAATAAATCACGCTTTTATTTTAAATCGCTCGCGCTGCGATGCCCAGATGGGGTCTTAAATCACAAAGTAGCCTAAATCTGATCGTGAGCAAAAGAACCAGTTTTAATGTTCCAATAACATGCTGGTGTAGCTTTAGGACTAATTATTTTGGTTTATTTCAACTGCCTGAATACTTCGTCTATAGTGAGTAGTTTGACTATAATTTATCTAACGATTGAGCAACAACTGACGCACTGCACACCACCATAAAATAGTACGTTAGTCCTACACAGAGCTAGTTACCAACCCAACCAATGACAGTATGATATACAGAATGTAACGAAATCTATGGGTATAGGTTACACTTGCCTATAATGAAAATGAAGAAATCATTAATGTGAAATATCAAGGGTTACGAATTGTAATTTCTGAACGCGCAATGTATCGTCACTCAAACAATCAGAACACAACCCTCCGCGCGATACGCGACTCGTGCGAGTGACGAGCGCGCTCAAGCGTATCGAGTTTTGATTTACATTGCCGTTTTAGGCTTAAATTAGTAATTTCAATGTTTTTTTTATTTAATCCACCTTGTATACACAATAAAAAAATGCGTATATTCATGAATAGATGATGATGATGATGATGATGATGACATCGGCATGATGTTCGGTGTTGCCATTCATGGATGGCGGGTCAGATCAGCTGCGCTGCATGTGCCTAGTGAATGTAGCGTCTCGATCTACTGCCGCCTTCCTACCTAGGCAAGTATGCTCCATCGTAGATCTCATCGTCACTTACCATCAGATGAGATCGAGATCAAATACTTGCCTATAATGTAATAAAAAAAAAAAAAAAAAAAAGATCGACGGAAAATTCCAACTCTAGTGAGTCCAGAATCATGAGCTGAATCCATATAGTTTTCATTACGAGGTCACTTACACCCTGTACACATACACAGAGTACAGTACACAGAGTAGGTACATCTACATCATTAGTATCACTCCTTTCAAATTCCACATAAGGCGTGCATTGCGATTGTTATTGTCAATTGAATGTTGTATTGGTACCACTTATTGTTAATTTGCTACGCTAGATAAACGTGCAGTTTGAATTAAGTTCGTTGTGAACTTTAGAGATTTATTTTTGATGGATTATGGGCAAAGAAGACCAGGATTGAATGTAGTAAATGAGATATATTAGGATATAATTCCGTATATAATTAAATCATACAAAAAGGTCAAAAACAGGTGTCAAGAAAGTTGACTGAGGCAACTTTCTTCTCGTTGCTATTACAAACCATTTTGCTATTGGGATGTGGTTAACATACTCCAAGAATGTTTAAACTGTGACTGGCTTACAAAGTCGCGTACGTCAACTTCGTGTGTTCGTCTGGCGATATTTATTTATTAAAAAAAATCGTTGCGGGTTCCAAGACACTTAGGTTTTCCCCGGGACTCGACGCAGGTGATGGTGACCCTGCTTTCTGTGCCGAGGGTTCCGGGTTCGAAACCCGATAGGAACAAACTGTGTGTGTTAAGCACGATTGTTTGTACCTGAATCATGGATGTTTAATATCTATATAAATATTATATACTGAGTTCGCCCCCCAGTCTTTGTACGGTACCCATAATACAAGCGTTATTTAGTGTGGGACCATATATTTGGTGTTCTGGCGATATCTTTATCTTTATCGGCCATCTTTGTAGATCCTTTCAGTAGTAACAGTTGTGGCAATGTGTGGCGGGCCAAATCCCACATAAAAACACTCATTATTATATATTAATGATATATCTAATAAAATAATTTGTATTTGTTTTCAGGGCAAATCGGTGATTCGGCCGATAGCGTTCAAGCCGCTGGGCGGGCGGCTCTCCGCGGGCGGCGAGCGGTATGGCTCCACTCCGGTACTTGCCAGCAGGCCGCCCTCGCACATGACACTATATGGCAGTAAGTTTCCATACCACAATTATATGCTTTATTATCTACTAGCTAGTACCATGCATTGCATGCTGCAGAGACCGTCGCGGGCGCGCAGACAACAACTCACCAAGGTTTCATCGCAATAGGATGAATGGTAAAGGAACGGTTACGAGGCTAACAAAGAAACATTCATTCTTATACAGTATGATACAAAAAAGGTATACTATACTTTAAATATAATCAACAATTTCAAGAAAAATGCT
This sequence comes from Pheosia tremula, assembly GCA_905333125.1. Lineage (NCBI taxonomy): Eukaryota > Metazoa > Arthropoda > Insecta > Lepidoptera > Notodontidae > Pheosia > Pheosia tremula. Next base: position 8,319,936 of record HG995408.1, on the reverse strand, counting down.
CTCAAAAAATCTCAATTGTCATTTTCTTGGGTTTAATTTTTTTTTTAAATGAAAATCTAAATTCTGACCGTATTTAATGATTAGAAATGTGATAAAACAGCCCAGGTTCAAAGGTTAGTTAGTGTATAAACTTTCTGAGTGCTGTATTTCTACATAGATGCTTGCATGTTCATCTCTATAATGTTTAAGGTCCATAGTTGACTGGCTGGTGGCAATTTCCCTCTCCGAGCGCTATGTTAATTGTTACTCGATCAATAAAGACTCCTTTCTGTTGAACTATAACACAAAATATTGCACCTTCAGACGGCTGCCTGTTATTTGGAACATTGCCCTCTATCAGCCTACAAATAGGTTCGTTAATGGCATGTTTTAATTGAATCTTGTAGGTTCATCAGACGTCCGCGAGGGCCGGTGGTGTGGATCCCCACAGCCCGCGTCGCTGTCCGCGCTGCCTCCCACCACGATGTCCACTCCACTCCACCAGAGGCACCACTCCGCTATAGTGTAAGTATCCATCTATTTTACTTATAAATTGTATCAATATAGAGAACCGAGCACCGTAAAGGGGAGGACTTTGCCCGGCAGTGCGACAATTTTTTTTATCAGAAACATGCCCGAAACATATTTTTTTTTTTAATTTTAATTTTAATTTTTATTAATTATCTTACTTTTTTATTTTTATGTATTTAGATAGATTCAAGCGCACAAAACACTTCTTCATCATGAAAAAACTAAATAAACTATTCAATAAGACGTCTATTAAAATATTTTAATTATAATAATTCGTTATTAAATTTACTAAGTAGTATAATAAAATAATTACAACATGATTAACTACAGCCGCATAAGATATAAAATTACACAGACATAAAATCCATTCGATATAACTTTTTTAATTAAAACGATGATTCCACGAGTTCCCGCCCGATAAACTAATCCATACCCGTTGCACTGTCCAAAACTAACTTTATAGACTACAACGTAGAACATAAAATCGCTTGTTAATACCAAGTGCCTAATTAACTCATGATTCCTTACTTAACCTTACATGCCCATGCCAATAGATCACAAGCTTTCTACAATTGAAACGTCAATGACACTACAGTGTGTATGCTCATTAAACTGCAATTAAAACTGTTAACGCAGCGATGGCGTGATGAGCACTCCCCTAAAGTCGTGAATAAGCGCCAAACGGGCCGATAAAATGCTGTTACAGAATTTAGGGCAAGTCACTTTTAGCGCACTTTAAGAGCAGTGCACTTAAAAAGTGTGTTAAATATTAAAAATTCCAAAGATAAAAATACGAAATAATATAGGCAGAGTGTTACGTACAATATATTGAATTACAAAAACCAAGCCGATTAGTGCAGTACACGCGTTACGCGAGTACGTAAGGACGCGATTCGCGTGTACTACACAACGCGGCTCGCTTTTTGGTGTTCAATCTGTTGTTCGTTACACTTGGTCTATATTATTTCTTCGTCTGAGGTTTTTACCGGATCGACAAAAGTGTAAATAATAGTAAAATGAAATTAATTAGAACATATATTTTGTTACGTAATTTTTGTACGGAGTATAAGTAGTATTTCTTATGTATGTAGGGACTGGGCAATAGCTGAGGTAGAGTTCTCGGCTGTAAATATTACACATCGAGCATCGGCAGAATATCAGCTAGAGGCATGAGTGACAGAGAAAACGCTCTACAAAGCCTACAATTTTCTAAAGCCGATATGTAGGTATTTACGTCCGGGTACTTAATAAAAAGACTATGTAGGTACCTAACACATAATATTTATTGCAGTATTTTTTCTTGGAATAACTAAACTATTATATTATTAGATTAACTAACAAGCAATTATGACAGCTTGTTAGTTTATTCTGTGTGAGTTGAATTAATACCAAGATAAACGCGAATGATTAATGTATTGTGCCGAATAACCTACATACTTGTACAGTTTATTGAATATTTCCATATTGATACTATAAATCTTACAAATATGCATTGTTTATCTCCAATCATCAGTCAACAAACTGTCACTTGATGCGACATTTTAGCGACTGAGATGAGCGCACGCGCCGGACGGCGGCATACCCGCGCATGGGCTAGCGCGCGCCGCGCGTGCGTACTGCGTCTTGTCATTGCATTTATACATAATCGCGCTTTAATGATGCGTTAAGTGAAAATTATGTTTCGCAAACAGTGTTAAGTGTTGACTCTATGTACAGGTGAGTTTTATAGAGTTATTAAAACTGATAGTACAGTTTATTTATATAATAGAGGCTGTTGATGCTAGCCTTGATTAAATGCAAATAAACAGTGGCAGCAATGGCAATGAGGAAAATATTGTTTATTCTTAACATAATTCGTTCTATCATCTTTTTGTACCTGCCACTTTATGTACAGCAGTACATACAACCATCTTTAGGATCGTAGAATGAAAACTTAAGTTTTTTTATTTATGTACATAATTCATTGATGGTTTGAAGATATATCTCCACAATATCCATACTAAGTAGTATGTTGTCTGGACAAATCCTTATAAAAAGCTATCGGCATGCGGTCGCCGGACATTCCTTCATTGATTCGTCATCAACTTCGTAGTATACGTGAATCCACCAAACATAGTTACTCAGATAATTATCAGTATTGCTAACCGATAATCTGAAAACTAAGCAGATACTAGAATATTATAATTAATATTTTAATGACAAAATATCATTTATCAGCTTCGCAGCAATCAGGTCCACTGATGACGAGTTTCCTTTGATAAGCGTAGCATTAAACATTAAATAAGTCCTGCAAATGTTCTAACCAAAACCAATATAAATGACGGACAAATAAATCATGGCATAGACCAAAAAAACAAGCCAGCCAAGTTGGTAGGGCGCTTGCTTCGGTAACGAGGATCGAAGGTGCAAACCCTGGCTAACACCTCTGGGATTTCTGGATTTCATGAGCCAATCTTATATCTACCACGATTATCACATGCTAAACAGTGAAGGAAAACATCGAGAGGAAACCTGCATGTCTGAGAGAACCCCTCGAAAGATGTGTGAAGTCCGCTAACTCGCACTGGACCAGGGTGGTGGAATATAGCCTAATCCCCCTCGCATTAAGGGAGGGCCCGTGCCCAGCAGTGGGACATTAAAAAGGGCTGGTATCATAATGAACAAATGAGGGCTGACAAAAATATCTCTTAATAATAGAAAAAAAAAACAAGAGAGAGAAGCATACAGTAACCATCCATGGCTGACCTCGGTTGACCCAATAACTTAGTATGCATACAGCCCGCATTAACCTAAACTCGGTTGGTTGCGTAGCGCAGATCATCATAATTTTCTCCGGTTGCATGATAAGTATGCTCAATGAACAAGCGTTGCTTCGCTGGCGTAACTTCCTATGTGATAGTTAATATTGCAGTTAGACAGATAACGTTACTGATTTTAGTTATAAAAGGTAATTAATTATCTTTTCCTTGGACCAGTTGAAAGATTTTGATTCACGTGTGTTAAAAAAAAACAGCCAAATATATGATCTCGTCGTCAATGTCACTTTACTATGTACAAACGCATGTTTGCGCTAAGCTACTGTGATGTATTACTATTCGATTCCGATACTCAGTGAGTGAATTTTTTTTTTTTTTTAATTGACTATATCAAAAGGTTATTCTTGTATTTTTTGTTCTATGGTCTTTAGTTTATCATTTTCTGATCGTTAAAATAATGATTGCTAATGTAGAAATACAGTGCTTTTCAAGTGTTTTTTTTTTCATAAGTACGTACCTTATTCAATTTCACGCATTTTTCGACACAGCCTCTGTAGCTACTGGACCGAACCTGCGGTTGTCAGAAATCGTCTAGTTTGTCACCATTGACCTGGATTGCATTGTTTTTTTTTTCAAGATCATAGTAATCATGATCATGGCTGTACTCCAACTTTTTTTTAATCCTCTCAACAAGGTATAATATAATAATACCATGAATACCTATGTTTATATCAAAAGCTTAAAGCTCGTTGTATTTCAATTTGTTATACCTACCTTCATATTATACGAGTATGTCCACTCCTTTCCTGTTATGCGCAGACGGTTAAACATTCCAAATATTTCCTTCACGAACATCTGTTCCCGATTTGCAATTCGATCGAGACTTGAATTTACATTTTATTTTATAAAAAAAATATATTGTGTATCTGTGTGTGGGTGCGTAGTATTGCAACGTGCGAAGGCAGGGGACAATTTATTCCTGTGTTGCCTGACCTGCCTGTATCATGTATACTCTTATCTTAAATTAAATTAATGATGTACCTAAAACTAATAATAATATCTCCAGATGAACACACCAACTTTACGGTCCCAAGTAAGCAACGCTTGTATTATCGATATCGTACAATGGACTGAGGGTGAACTCAATATATAATACTTATATAGTTATTAAACATCCATGACTCGGGTACAAATACTCGTGCTTATCAAACAATCTATGCCCCTACTAGTGTCCGAACTTAGGACCCGCAGTACTCAAAGCAGGATCACTAACAGGCCCTAAGTATATTAACACAATCGATTCATAATCGAACAGCAACCGCATAGTAACTGTCACTTTTGGCAGATATTGTATGGGGTATTTGTCAAAAGTGACAGTTACTGTGCGGTTGCTGTTCTATTATGAATCGATTGTGTTAGCAGAATACTTAAAAAAAAACAAATACTATATACAGCCTTCATAGCCACGGCATTGGGTTGCGCAGATGAGGCCGGGCAGGAACCACGGTCCGCCGCTCTCGCATCAATCTCATTAACATTTCGTACTCACACTTGTGAGTTATTATTAAATAGCTAGCTAGCGTGCTATTTAGCAACACATACACTTCCAATCGCCACGCACGGGACTCGAGAACAAGGAAGAGTTTGTTGTATATTTTATTATTCATTTCCAAACGTTAAAATGTATTCTTATAGCATTTTGCGCCTTATTTATGACTGTTTCTGAAAGTTGTTCAACTAAGTTCAATTGCGTCGTTTGACCCTACCATTTATCGTCCAAGGATTATACGTTTTTCAAAACTCAAACAAAACAAAACAAGCTTGTTGTCCTGGAACTCGCAACGAAATTATTCTTAAGGAAAATAGAAGAAGTTAATAAATAAAAATCGTCACAAAAATACACCAACTATACGGTTCCACACTAAGCAACGCTTGTATTATGGGTACCGTACAATGGACTGCGAACTTAGTATATTATAATACTTATATAGATGTTAAACATCCGTGACTTGGGTACAAACATTCGTGCTCATCACACAAAGATTGTCCCTACCAGGATTCGAACCCGGTACCCTCGGCACAGGGTCACTACCAACTGCGCTAACCAGGTCGTCAGTTGGAAATAAAGTTATCCACTTACCGCCATTGCAAAGATGGAGGCATAAAAAACTAACAGGCAGACTGACAACCAGACGAACAGCACAACCAGACAACCAACCCAAAACCTTTTTTTTATTAAGTTATACCTAGGCAAGTATTTGATCTCGATCTCACCTGATGGTAAGTGACGATGAGGTCTAAGATGGAGCATACTTGCCTAGAAGATACCTGTTCACTCTCGACTTGAAAACACCTAGATTGTAGTCAAAATCTTTGTCTTTTGATAATCGCAAGCTCACAATCTACAAAACGCACTCCTCGACCATAACGATACACTTTCAAGGAGATATTTGTAATCCAAATTATACATAATTGACACTTATTTATTCACGTTACCAGTATTCAGAGCAGAAACACATTCAAAGTCATTATTGGACGAGGAAACGATTGCCTTCATATGGGTTATCTTGTGTTTAATTACCGTAATGGCTTAATTTTGAGCTTTATTTTGAAATTATAATTGTTTTTAATGTATATACCTGCACCTCTCTAGGTTTATTGATCTTGATTCGTTGTAAGGTTATTGAGAGTATACGACAACTTGGCGTAGTGGTTGCAATTCATGTGGTTACGGGTTCGAGTCCCGTGGGAGATAATTTTGGAAATACTCTTTAAGTAATTTGCCCAGTCAATATTTCGGTACCGCATAATATGGCCAGAGTAACAAACCAACGCTATACGGTTTCATACGAAGTATATCTTGAATTTATTATGGGTACCGTATCTGGACTGGGGGCGATACCAGTACATAATACTTATGTAGCCATCACTTCAACTGCGCCACAAGCTGCACAGATGGCGCTGCTGACGTATTAAGAACAATTGAGAATTCTCCATACAATCCTGAAACGCGCTATAAGAGTTTTCTGAACACGCAACATATATACAAGATCCCGTCAATAACCATTGAGGCATAGCGGCCGCCCCGATAGGCATACCACCCGCCTGGCTGGAAGATCTTCCCTTTCCTGCCATATTTATCAAACATAATATCCATGACTCGGGTACAAACATTCGTGCTCATTACACAAAGTTTACCGGGATTTCGTATCCTTGTAACTCCACCAATTATGCCAATCGTGGAAAAGGTAATTTATCAACCTTTAATTTTGTCATCTTACAACACCGCATGTACAATACATCATTGCGCATCTCCTAATCACACTTATTTTTCTGACATTGGCACACACATCAAGCATAATTACTGGCAACACAATACTTATTCATAGTCTAACCAGACCAGTCCGTCACGGTCTGTTGGCGATGCAAGACGCTCCGCAGACCGCAACACACCTTTCATATTACAAGCGTTGGGCCATTAGTGCACTTGTTCTGTTATGGTAATGGAAAACCATTCATGTTATTGTTTGATGACGTACCTATGTATTGGGAAAGTTTATATAGTTTGAATATGCGTAGATAGATAGGTTACTGTTTATTGTTCCGTCACATAAATCTATACTTAGTTTCATAATATACTAATATCGATATATACATCAAATAAAAAAATAAAATACTTGCCTATAATGTATTAAAAAAATAATAATAAAAAAGTTCGTGTTAGTTACACTATTTATAAATTAAGAACGGGTGGGCTGATTAACTATTGCAACATAGGAAACATACACTTGCATAAAATTAATTCTAAGGCGGTACGAAGTTAGCCGGGACAGTTAGTAATTTAGAAAGAGAGGTAAACTTTGAGTCTTGGTTGCTGTGGGTATTCTCTGGATTTACTGATCCAATTCTAAACATATTTCACTAATAGGAAGCTAAGTTATCCCTGAGTAATATAGGCTATATGTTATCAAGGTTCCGCAGGAGCCCCGGGCAGAAGCTAGTGTATTATATTTTATTTTTTTAATATTGTTGGCCTCGCCGCCCTCGATCAAAACCTCGGCCACTGCCCTCAGATGGTCGGCCGGCGCCCCTGATGTCACACCCATAGTAGCCCTGGCACCCCCGGGTATAGGCTGCCCAGTAATCCACCAGACGATGTTAGCCTTAACTACATACCAAAATAAACAATTATCCAAACATTCCTGTGGTGCAAGCCGGAGAATGAAATTTCAGCACACTTTGTTTTGAATGTGAATCTTCAACCAATTTGGCTATCACTGCTATATGTATATCTCATGGCCGCCATTAATTTGAGTACTAAAGTACTTAGCAACGCGAAGTATGATTAGATACCTACCAAACCTAACCCCGCATCTCTGACACATTGCCTCATCGATTAATCTATTCATAGCTTCCACAGCAATGCGTTCGATAACGTGTCGAATTCCTTAGTTATATAACAACTATACTTATATACAATGTTTGTACATAACACTTATTCTATATACTTTATGGTTACATAACTTGATAGCCGGAAGAGATTTAATGATTGGAGTTAAAGATAACGGAGCGTTATATATGACTCTCTCGACTGCAATTTTTCTGCGTTGAATTGTTATAAAATAATAATACCAGCCCTATTTAATGTCCCGCTACTGGGCACGGGTCTCTCCTCAATGTGAGGGGGATTAGGCCATAGTCCACCAAGCTGGCCCAGTGCGGGTTGGTGGACTTCACACATCTTGACGGCCTGATTAGCGCAGTTGGTAGTGACCCTGCTTTCTGTGCCGATGGTCCCGGGTTCGAAACCTGGTAGGGACAAACTTTGTGTGGTTAAGACGAATGTTTGTACCCGAGTCATGGATGTTTGATATCTATATAATTATTATATACTGAGTTCGTCCTCAGTCCATTGTACGGTACCCATAATACAAGCGTTGCTTAGTGTGGGACCGTATAGTTGGTGTGTTCGTCTGGCGATATTTATTTATTTATCTTTCGAGGGGTTCTCTCAGATATGCAGGTTTCCTCACGATGTTTTCCTGCACCGTTTGTCTAGTGATAATTTTGGTTAAAAATGACATGAAATCCAGAAATCCCAGAGATCTCGATAGGAGGAGAGGTCGATATCGAACACTTTGGGAATCCCTGGTCTAACCGATCGAAGCCGCGGTAAAATTAGGTCTTCTTAATTGAGCCGATTGGAAAACTAGGTATTCAGGTAACGAAGCGCGGCAGGTTATAAACAAACTAATAAACGCTATAAACGCTTTTACAGTTTTAAACGCATTGTTGGGTTTCGCTTTATACGAGAGTAGACTGGGATGAAACTTTACGACTATATAAATATGAACGCGTGTTTGTTTGTAAGTTTGACTGAGGATCTGATCACATCTGAACGTGGTTATGAAATAGGTTGCTTGGAATATCGTACAGCCAATTTTTTTACCTGCAGGTCCGTGCGGCTGAAGCTGGGTGTAAAACTAGTACTTACATGCCTAATTAATCTTTGAATATGAAATTCCTTGTTTGTATGTTGGGATAAGTTACTTTAATGAAATATGGGAAGCAAATTAATTAAATGTGAAGCTATGAATCGGAAACTGTTCAACTTTCTTGCTACTCCATACCTAACCATAAAAACCATATCCAAAATCTGAATACGTTGAGCGGATCTAGAGAAATAACGAATTCATACATCGCGCGCTGAGCAGTTACTTTTACAATATATCGTTTTTAATAGTAATTAATTAGTAATTTCAATTTTCCAGCACGAAGTCGAGCTCGCGCCTGAGCGGGGATAGCAAGGAGCCTGCGCCCGCACCTTCGCCCGCTGACTCCGGCGTCTCCGAGCTCGAACGCGATCAACATGACTATAGGTACGACCTCTCTTTCTTATTTTCTTACCTTACGTCTTGTTGTCTTTTTCTGATGCTGTTGCCCAACGAACGAATGTGTGATGTCTGCTGCAGCCTGCCATCTTGAATTAGCAATGTGTAGTTACTGATATTTTGCTTTCTATTTTTGATCAGGCGTCTATAATAATCATATCTCGTTATTACCAAAATATCTCCGACAGTTAGACTAGACGTTTTTAGATCAAAGTGGTTTTTATATTTACGATCAATTACGCTGTAAATTTGTTAGTACATGGGGTCTATGTTCAAAATGTTAGATCTAAAATATGTAATAGGATCGCACGGTAAATATCGCTAATATATTGTAAAAACACTTATAAGGTGAATGCGCAGGGTCGGTTGCCAAACATTTTTTTATAGCTACAAAAATAATACGATGCTAGTTTCATACGATTATGAGACGATTGTGCTAACAGACAGATTGTCAGCCCTATCAACCCTTATATCGTTACCAGCTTTAGTGTGCAAATCAGGAGTGAGTACCAATAAGTAAGACCATCTCCTCAAACTTGCAGTACAACAGACCGCCTCCGCATATCTTTGCCAGCCCTAATATGCAAATCAAGAGTAGGTACCAATAAGTAACACTATCTCCTCAAACTTGCAGTACAACAGACCGCCTCCGCATATCTTTGCCAGCCCTATTGTGCAAATCAGGAGTAGGTACCAATAAGTAACACTATCTCCGTAATCTTGCAGTACAGCAGACCACCTCTGCATATCTTTGCCAGCCCTATTGTGCAAATCAGGAGTAGGTACCAATAAGTAACAACATCTCCGTAATCTTGCAGTACAGCAGACCACCTCTGCATATCTTTGCCAGCCCTATTGTGCAAATCAGGAGTAGGTACCAATAAGTAACACCATCTCCTCAAACTTGCAGTACAACAGACCACCTCCGCATATCTTTGCCAGCCCTATTGTGCAAATCAGCAGTGAGTACCAATAGGTAACAACATCTCCGTAATCTTGCAGTACAGCAGACCACCTCTGCATATCTTTGCCAGCCCTATTGTGCAAATCAGGAGTAGGTACCAATAAGTAACAACATCTCCGTAATCTTGCAGTACAGCAGACCACCTCTGCATATCTTTGCCAGCCCTATTGTGCAAATCAGGAGTAGGTACCAATAAGTAACACCATCTCCTCAAACTTCCAGTACAACAGACGGCCTCCGCATATCTTTGCCAGCCCTATTGTGCAAATCAGCAGTGAGTACCAATAGGTAACAACATCTCCGTAATCTTGCAGTACAACAGACCGTCTCCGCAACCATGAGGTCCGAATCCGCGCGCCCCGCGGGCTCATGCTGCAGCCGTACGGCGCGCGCTCGCGGGACGAGCGCGAGGCGGAGCTGGCGCGCGTGCGCCGCGACCGCGCGCTGCTGCGCCAGCGCCTCGAGGACACCGAGTGGAGCCTGTGCCAGCGAGCCGGCGAGATCGCGCTCTTGAAAACACAGCTTAAGGATGCTCAGGTGAGATATTTTTTTATTTTTTTATTACATTATAGGCAAGTATTTGATCTCGATCTCACCTCATGGTATGTGACGATGAGATCTACGAGGAGCCTACTCGCCTAGAAGGTACACCTGTTCACTTTCGACTTGAAAACACCCATATTGAAGTCAACGGGGAACAAAGACGCCGGTAGGGTGTTCCATTCCTTGGCAGTTCGCACGATGAAAGTAGAAGGAAATCGCTTAAGGTGGAAGCTCAGGGTCAGGGCGCGAAATTCAAAATGTCAATGATTTTTATTTTTTTACGAAAAATTTTGACATCTTTACGATGTAATGTAGTTTTTTGCGTTATTAGCATTCTGCATTGGATGTCTCGATGTATAAAGTTTGTTTAAAAAAATACCTAAAGCGATACAATACTCCAAAGCTAGTAAAAGTAGCGGTTTTTACAAAAAAATCTGAAATGGCTGGACCGATTTTGACAGGACTTTCACTGGCAGCTAGCTGATGTAACAAGAAGTAACTTAGGCTACTTTTATCTTAGAAAACCTTTTTTGATAAATACCACGCGGACGAAGTCGCGAGCAACAGCTAGTTTTAAAAATAAAACTCAACAACCCCCAAATGAATGGAAGGTCTTCGTTCATTTATAATATGTCATAGCGTAATACTTTTATTTTGAAAAAAAAAAATACAAACTGGCATCTTGGAATAAAAAAAAATACCATGCCTATTCGCTAATTCAAACCTTATTTCCATTGCAGAATGAGCAGACAACGAAAGGCCACGAGTATCTCACACTAAAAGCTGACTGCCGCCAACTAAGAGAGACAATGGACAAAAAGGAAAAGGAAATCATGAGGCTGCGATCCGAAACAGGAGAAAAGGAGAAATCCATCAATCGACTTCAGTCAGAAGTCGACAGACTCACCGGCGACTTGATGGAGACCGTTGCAGACCTCAACAAGACTAAGGAGACCAGCAAGAACGAAATTGAAAGACTAAAAACTGAGTTGAAAGAACTTAGACAAGAGCTATCAGACGTATCTCTCAGCGGATACGAGGGTATAGAATGTGGAAGGACAATGAGAGGAATATACGATGTCTGCAAAACGAATGAGTACCATTGGAACTCCAGCGACAGTGCCTTAGAGGATGCAGAAGTTCAAAGACTGAATGGTGAACTGCCCGACGCATGCGGCGACCTCTGCAACGCCAATGCCACTGTGGACAGACTCAAATGTGAACTGGAAAACAAGGAAACGCAATTCAACACGGAAAGAAGAAAATGGTCGGAGGAAAAGGACAAAGTACTGAGATACCAGAAGCAGTTACAGTTGAACTACGTCCAGATGTTCAAGAGATCTCGCACTCTAGAAGCCGAAGTCGACGGCTTAAGGTTAGAATTAGAGCTATGCAACAAGAATATGAAAAACATCAAACAAAACGGCAAAGCTATCGAGCTGTAGATTACCAAAATTTAAATTAATTAATTATATTTAAATGGCTCCCTTTATTTTAATTGTAAATATACTTAATTAAGCGAGGCAATAACTGATAAAATATGAGATATTACCTACTAATAAATTAACAAGAACGATAATAGAAACTATACAATAATCTGCTCACCAGATGAACATTATTCTCCAACGTAATTTGAAGAAAAATATGACTAGCTGGTTGGCGCATTATTGCAAGATAGTAAATTCATGTTCTATAGAAGAATATTGTGTTGTGGTATCTTTAAATGATTTCTTGCCCGATGACAATAATACTATATTGGTTGAGTCAGTGAAGCTTATTAATACTCAATTAGCAATGGATTTTGATTAACGGGCTGAATTTATCTACGTTATAATATCCAGTTATAAATGTTCATTACAACTTTTTTTTTTGATGGTGATGGAAATCTTCGAAAGATACCCGGCCTCTGTGTGGGAGAGAGCCGGGCTATGTGGGATTCTTACCCACTAACCCCCCCCCCGGTGGCCGCCTTCGACACATGTTGGAGGGGCTCCGGGATCTCCAAACGGAACGCACCGGTGCCCCTCTTGTGCCTCGCCCCCTTAAGGGGGCAAGCACAACAAGTCGTCATCGTCACCGGACGTCCGGGGCCCACACCCCAATCGTCGGCGCCCCCCGGGGGTAGCCCGTGCTTAAAGCCCTGGGCATCAGGGCAGTATTCATGACACCTAGTATGACTACGGGTTTGTACATTCCGAATAGTTTTCATGAAAATTTGTTTTTGTTTTGGGTTTGGTATATATGTTTGTGACTGGATTATAGCTCGATCGCCTTCATTGACATTGCATTAGTAGTATGTTGATCATGTTATAACGTTAGATACCTACTTACGCCTAAGTTATTGTAGATAATAAAGAAATATTTTAAACTATTTTAAATCGTGTTTTCGTTTCATAAGTATTATTGTGGTCCAACAGAAAATTACTTTTTAGATAATATATAGAGTAGAGATTCCCAAAGTGGGACTTGGTTTCCCACGGATCGACACAAGCAAAAACTGATTTTGGGGGTCGACGAGGTCGAAAAATCGACCCCTATTAATTAACACAAGTTCTTATTTGAAACTTTCAAGATACTGTATAAGTTGTGTTACGTGCATCAACATGTGATAAGAATGACTGATATTTTAGTAGGAAGTATCATTGTTGTACTTTTAAAAAACTCAACAAGTCGATAAGCGTGCACAAGCTCGTACAAGATAATATTATTATTTTTCAGATATTTTGTATCAATAGAAAAAGAAACTAGAGATAGAATTTATAAAGTAATTTAGCTATATTTGGGGGTATGATGTATCAGTTCATTTTGGAAAAGGGGTCTCTTGCCCAAATAGTTTGGAAATCCCCGATATAGAAGCTACGAGTTTGTATAGAATTGAGTAGAAATAAAAAAAATCGACGCCAAAATCACTGAGTGCCGGAGTTTATTGAAAACACACATCAACACCAATACATCACATAGTACGAACCTACCTAATCACAATAAAATAAAGCCCAGAGATCATTAAGTACGTCGAAAATTCACAAACATAGGTAGTTAACCTAGGTGCATACTTAGAATTTAGATTTCAGTGTAGATAGACCAAAATTCGTAGATCTGAAGTTAAAACTCTCTTTGTCTACGTTGTTTCTGGTCGATTTCGCCGGTTCCACCTGAAAAAAGGTTGCCATCATTGTCGTTGGATTTTCAATCGAATAGTGATTTCATGTAATATTTTTAAACCAAAATATTGATTTGCCGCTGCCATAAATTACAACAAGTATTATTTACATTACTTACATATAAATAATTATTATCTTAATTAATAAGCACAATGTAATACACGGTGGAATAGAATGCGACAACTAAATCATATTCGAGACTTTTAATATTCTAGGAGTATAATTTATGTGATGCTACTTTTGAAAACAGGCTCTTTTTTTTTTTTTTTTTTTATATATATTATAGGCAAGTATTTGATCTCGATCTCACCTGATGGTAAGTGACGATGAGATCTACGATGGAGCATACTTGCCTAGGTAGGAAGGCGGCAGTAGATCGAGACGCTACATTCACTAGGCACATGCAGCGCAGCTGATCTGACCCGCCATCCATGATGCTCTAAAATTGTTCAGTGCATTTCTATGAATAAGTGATATGAAAATACTAAGAAATATTTTTTGAAGCCCTTTTAGATATACCTTATAAATTGCTATTGATGTCCTTGAGATTAGTAGTACAAGTAACAAAAAAAAAGAATGTAGGTTTTCAAATTACGAACCTGGGTGACATCACTGACAATAGGTCTCTTCCGCCACTTGTACCACCAGTACTCCACCCCCAGCGTGACGCACGCCAGCCCTATACCCATGAAGATGACAATGAACACCCCCCCTATGTTCTGTATGGAGATGCCGTCGGACTGGTCGTCTTGCTTCTCACACTTCTTGGCGTCAGGGTTGTTGCTCCACCACGTCTCTTTCAGCTTCTCAAGTTTGCGCTTGTTAAGGAGTTGGAGGATTCTGTAATTAGTTCTCATATTAGTTATATGGATCAGACTACGAGAGGTTCTAAATTTTAAAGAATATTTAAAATCAGAATAAGAATATTTTTTATTCATGTAAACCATTAAGTACAGTACTTATGAATCGTCAAAATAGTTACAAATAGCTAGGCTACAACTTTACCACCTGGTCGGAATGCCGTTCCTATGGAGATGAACGGGCTAGACCAGAGTTCCCCAAACTTTTTTGTGTCGTAGACCCCTTGCCATGTTTTTCCGTGTTGGGTAGACCCCCTACTTACCTGATATTGATTTCCTATTGATTTCCGTCCTTTATAGAGTGACGAATTGAACAAGTCAGTGCAAGGTAGCGAAGCTCTGAGACTGCGACTCTCAGGTTTTTACAAGTTCAAAATGTATTGCGACCACAAAGCGAATACCAACATCCTACAACTTACACAATTTTATAAACATATATAATATTTTTTTTACTTCATAGGTACTTTTATAAATAATGTATATGTTTTGATATTATAAGATAGTATGATGTAAGTAAATAGGTACTATCAGTGTATGTGTTGAGATCCACTATCGTGGACCCCCATTTTCAATTCATGGACCCCCAAATTTTTTTTCGATGACGTAGACCCCTTGCAGGTTGTCATAGACCCCTAGGGGTCGATATAGACCACTTTGGGAATCACTGGGCTAGACACTCAAAAGGGCTCTTCTTTCTTTACCAAATGGGATGCGATGAAATAAAATGGATATGAAAATGGCATCACCCACAACTTACCGGGTATTTTGCCAATGTCAAGTAATTAATAGCAATAAAACATTCAATAAATACACATTATAAATAAAATAATGGATGTGACATGAAGAAATGAAAATGGCGTGTCCCACCCAGTCTCAATAAGAGCTATTCTTATTTCTAACTTGACATTGACAATCAACAATTTTATATTTCAGTTATTTTTTGTCGTTTGATTTGGCATAGCAACAGATAGCTACAATTTAACATTATAATGGTATTTTTGTACATTCATAAAAGCTGTTTTTATGACGGAAACTACCTATAATGACAAAGGTAAATATATCGTAATTATTTCTTTTCAATTCAATAATAGAGTTTTCTGCAGGGTTATTTTAAATCATTCGAAATCGACATCGGAAACGGATGTGAAACTTTCCGATGTTGATGTCGCTCCCGACGAGCTTTCCGACGGATTTTTTTTGAATAAACGGTTTAGATAGATAGATAGATAGATAACTCTTTATTGTTCCACCACATAAAATTAATACAAAATTACACAAACCTACTGAATTTATACAGAGTGTAACAATGGGCGGCCTTATCACTAAAAGCGATCTCTACCAGGAGGCAACCTTTGGATGGAGAGGATTTTAAAGAGATTTTAGTATTTTAGTTTAGTATTGTCATCAAGATAATCAAATTCGGAAATTTTAATAGCGATTGCGGTAATCCATCTAGGAAGTTTTCGATTCCGTTTCCGATATAGATTTCGAATGGTTTAAAATAACCCTGATGGACTGCTAGCTAAAATGCACATCAAGTGCGAGATTATTCGTAAGCTAACCGTGTACTTCATAGTCTACGTCACAGATATATGAGAGGTCTACGTTTAGACACATCGTATGGAGACTTAAAAGTTTTAAATACTGTCCGCTAGAGGCGCAGTTCAATTTGCCACTCAATGTGTCTAAATACGTAAACTACACAGTTAGCTTACGAATAATCTCGCACTTGTCGTACTTATAGTATGACACGTTACTTTGACATCTAAATCTTGCCGATTGCATGGTATAATTACTACACAAATAAGCAAGATTTTTATAGCTTCAAATTCGGTCCAAGAAGTATTCTACCTAGTATATTTTTTTCTTAGTCTGTCATTGATATAAATAATTTGTTTTTTTTTTATTATCACGATTATTCTATTTGTAATACAACTTCTAACTAGAATACGTGGGCGAGTAATATTGTATGCAATTTATTGGCAACACAGACCGGGTCACCTCAATCACCTTTGGCATTTATATATTACTCGTTCGTATACCTACACACCAGCGGACCATGGAATATATACATCTATATCTAAATACCCGCGACTTCGTCCGCGTGGTATTTAACATAAAAGTTTTCCTAAAATATAAGTAGCCTAAGTTACTCCTAGTTGCATCAGCTATCTGCCAGTGAAACCCCGTCAAAATGGATCCAGCCATTTCAGAGATTAGCCGAAACAAACAGACAGACAGACGGACAAAAATTGTAAAAAAATGTTGTTTTGGTATATGTATACCGTGTATACATCCAAATGCAATTAGTAAAAGCTGTTATTTTAAAATTACATACAGACACTCCAATGTTATTTATTTGTATGTATAGATGTATAGAAAAGGGAATGGTGCCTAGCCAGGATAGTCAAAAAGTGACATCAAAGTCGCGGGCATTGCTAGGTATTAAGAACCTAAGTACCTAGTTATGTATATTCAATGACCTTTATCAACTGCGATATATGTTATCGTTTGCTTAAAGTAGGTCTAGGTATTATTATGTAACTGTGTATCTAAATAGTAGTATCCACGTCAGTAGATAAGTATGCTACCAAGTCTTAATAACACCCTACAGTCGACATGCCCTGATGCATGACGAAGAGAGAAATAAGGCCGCCACACACGATCAAGCTTACCGTCAAACTTGTATTAGTCAGACTTAAGGCTTGATCAAGTGAACTTGACCGTATGTCAATTTGCATGACAAGTGTAAGTCAAGACGGAATAGATTATCGATTATAATAACTACATCAACCTTAAAGTCATGCGTACTAGAACGTAAATTGTGTGCGCTTATCGGTTTATTCAAAGGTTATTGCATTTGTAGCCAGTGTAAACAACAATATATTTTATGCATATTTTAAAAAAACTATTTAATCTTTCTACAAGATTGGTCGACGCAACTAGCGACCCAAGGGCTGGGCATTTCCTCGCTCAGCGAGTAGCTTTGTCTATTCAGCGAGGAAATGCGGCCAGCATCTTGGGCACACTACCGCATGGGCCAAATTTTTTTCATTTTTGTAGCTTTTCTATACTCTTTTTAATTTATATTAGTTTGTAAATACATATTTAAGTTATTTTCTTTGTAATGATTGTACATATTAAAAAAACTTCAGCCTATCTGCGAGCAACACAGTTAAAGCTTACAATGGAAGGTGTGAACTCAAATCAACTGGACATCAGTTGACTTCAAATATTATGGAACGTGTGTAGCCAGTACTTACTATGTACGTACTGCAAATTGGACGATAAGCTTGATCGTGTGTAGCGGACATTTATCTATCTACTTTTATCAGCCATAGAAATAAGTATAAGGCGTCTGTTGAACGTTTTATTTTAAATGTAACGATTGTAAAGTTGTCGAATACCAAGTTAGTTTACATATATACAGTGAATAGCATTTTTATGGCGCGTTAGTGGCTCATCGCGAATCGTCCGACGTGGGCGAGGTCATCGACCTGTAATAGCTAGCATAATGTATCAACGCGCCCATGAAAATGATACAAACAAGGTGGTGCAATGTCGTAGGTATATAAGATATTAAATGCTGCAAATATATAGCTCGTTTACAAGGTGGCATAATGATAAATACAAATTAAATGAAAAAGTTAATAGGTAGGTATGTGTACGAATTAAAAAGCAAAAAATATCTTATGGTTATACCTAGTTTTGGCTAGTTTGGGCACTTTTGGCATCGACGACGATGTGGAGGCATTTTTGTGTATATAATTTTATTTTTATTTTATTTTTCAATGTCCTATTTACTTATAAGTATTTTTTAGTTTTTTGTTTTTCCATGTAAATAACTATTGTATATAATTTATTGAAATAAACACTTTGCCGTTTTGGCTGGATTTACTTTATATCAATTGTTAAAAAAAAGTCCGCCAACCCGCACTGGGTCAGCGTGGTGGACTATGGCCTAATCCCCCTCGAATTGAGGAAGGTTTAGGCCATAGTCAACAAACTCTTTCTCCTCTTTATAATATTAAGCATAAATAACATCAGTGATAGCCAAGTTGGTAGAACGCTTGCCTCGGTAACGAGGATCGCAGGTACAAACCCAGGCTCGCACCTCTGGGATTTCTGGATTTCATGTGCGAATCTCATTTTCAACCACGATTATCACTTGCTAAACGGCGAAGGAAAACATCGTGAGGAAACCTGCATGTCTGAGAAAACCCGCCGAAAGACGTGTGAAGACCACCAACTCGCACTGGGCCAGCGTGGTGGACTATGGCCTATTCCCCCTCACATGTAGGCGAGGCGAGCCCAACAGTGGGCCATTAAAAAGGGCTGGTATTATATTATTTAATACTTACGCATTATTAAACTGATCCTTCAAAGGAGACCCTTGCTGTACAGCGATTGCATAAGGCTTCCTGGAGAACTCATCTCCCACTGACTGGAGGTCGCAGCTCGTCATCACTTGGTACTTCACGTCGGTCGCGTCGCCCAGCCACGCGTAGCCCTCGCTGGAACTCTTGGAATCCCGCACCCTTTCGATGGCTTCGTCGATGGTGCTGGGAAGCTGGGCCTCTTCCATCGCTTGCCACATCTTACTGTACTTGTCGCTGACCGGGTAGTCCCAGACCGCTAGCTTTGCTCGTTCCACCTCGCTCAGACTGTCATTCAGACTCATTTCTTTCCAGATTCTGGGGGTGAAGGGAATACGATTGCTGTTGAGGATATTGATTTGATGTAAGCTACAATAGCCTAGAAGCTTGCTAGACAGTGAAGGAGAACATCGCGAGGAAACCTGCATGTCTGAGAGACACCCTCGAAAGGCGTGTGAAGTCCGCCAACCCGCACTGGGCCAGCGTGGTGAACTAAGGCCTAATCCCCCTCGCATTGAAGGGAGGCCCGTGCCCAACAGCGACATTAAAAGGGCTGGTATTATACGATAGTCTAGTGGTTGGAGTGGCCGCCTTTGCAATCGAGAAGTTCGAGATTCAATTACCACAAAACCATTAAACACGACTAGGTATCTAGCTTACTTGCAGGAGGACTCATCACACAAAGCTTGTCCCTACCAGGAGTCGAACCCGGGACCCTCGGCGCAGAAAGCAGCTTAACTACCAACCGCGCTACTCAGGTCGTCAAATGTGAGTGCACTCTGCCCACCCATTACGAAATTAAACGTGTGATGGTATTTATTGTAATGTAACATAGCAACTGCTATTACATATACAATTTTAATATGGCTGCATAATACCTTTACCCATTAAAATTGGTCCGTGTGAATGAGGAAATGAAATATTTTTATTACACGAAAATGGCTAATTAGCTATACCAATCGCAATGTCCCCGTGAACGCGATATTGCGACCGCAATTATGGTCGATTGTGGAACTATTGTATAATCTGAGCCGTACAATGGCGGCAGCGGGCGGGAAAAAAATGCTATTGGCATAGCAACCCAGTTTAAAAATATAACTAATGTTTAAGTAAGTATATTGTATTAAGTATACACAGTTATTTGGTATTATAAACTAATTGTGTGTGTAAAATTTGCTTCAATTTGGTTAACTGACAAACATATTTAACTAATGTGTGTGTGTGTGTGTGTGTGAGGGCCTCTACACGATCAGCCACCCATCAGAGAGAGACAAAACTATTAGGAATATTTTAAATCGACAAATTAGTCAGAGGTTTGACATGTTGAAATCATTCATGTTTTACATATTTAGGGCAAGCAATGGAGCCCCATAATCGCATGTCGCCACATCCTGAAATTAACCTCGGGTTGGCGTCGCTGCAAGTACTAGTAGACAATTATATATTTTCATAGAACCGGAACGAAAATAATTAAAATACTTATTTGAATTTACAGTTATCTGCTCGCATACTAATTACTGTGGTAAATGGAAAAAAACATCGCGAATCTTAGCACTTAATTCACTACAGTAAAGTGCAACGACATTGTTTCGTATTTAATCAAGATTGAGAAGAAAAAACTAGATAAAAACAGATGCTCGTATCACGGGATCCACTCGATGTGATAACACGTCCACGGGTCGTTGACTGATAGGTAAGGAATACATTTGGAATATTTTATTTTTTTTTATATTTGAGAATGATTCCCTAACTGCCTGTACGGCCCTAAACTAATGCCTGACTTCCACTAAGGCGGAGCGGAGAGATGACCGGAATAGACGAATCGCATTGTTTGTTGTTTGAAATACTCAGTTCGGTACCAAGTAGTGTTTTTTAAACTATGTAATTGGTCTATTCCGCACATCTCAGCTCCTCACTGCGTTGGTAGAATTCGGGCTTAAGCCACGCTTGTATTATTGACATGTTTACCGTACAATGGGCAGGGGGCGATCCCAGTACCGGGATTCGAACCCGGGAACCTCGGTATAGAAAGCAGGGAGAATGTGAATTCGGGAAATAAGCCTATATTTTTTTTTATTTGTAGCGACCTCTTCAACCTCGTTACAAGCTATACAGATGGCGCTGCTGACGACATTCAGAACAACTGACGAGGCTTCATACAATTCTGAAACGCGCTATGAGAGTTTTCGGAGCATGTAACATGTATACAAGATCCCGACATTAACCGTTGGGGCATAACGGCCGACCCGCCAGGCATACCACCATGGCTGGTACATCTTCCCTTATCCGCTAAAGATTAATAATAATTCAGCCATTTTCATTTCGTAACAGTCGAAGCATCTTAAACGTGGCGCCTGATGCATCACATGACTTCCCAGACATGACTATCATATTAATTAGCTAAGAATATTAATTAAGTATTATCCAACACATAAAACGATGATTAATTGCGTTTAGCTATAAGACTTTCTCCGTGTTCCGACAGCGAACAGACGTTACATATACAAACAAAGAGCGTACTTACGTAACGTTACCTACTAAAAGTCATGTAATTATGGGCTTAATGTTAATGTGCATAACGTTACGAATTTCCTCAGACGGCAATGGAATCTGCAACTACCTGGGCCCCAAGTCTGCTAACACAATCGATTCATAATCGAAAAGCATCCGCATAGTAACTGTCACTTTTGATAGATATTGTATGGGATATCTGCCAAAAGTGACAGTTACCATGCGGTTGCTGTTCGATTATGAATCGATTGTGTTAGCAGACTTGGGGCCCTGAACCTCTACCTAGACAGGCTGTCGTCAATGTTTTTCATATCATCCGATAAGGGCTATCTATATTAAAATAATACCTATTTAGCAGAAACGGGAAGATCTTCCAGCCAGGCGGGTAGTAGGTATGCATGGCGGCCGCTACGCCCAAACGGTTATTGTTGGGATCTTGTATACATATGTAAGGTGTTCCGAAAACTCTCATAGCGCGATTCAAGATTGTATGGAGAACTGTCAATTGTTCTGAATGCGTCTGCAGCGCCATCTGTGTAGTTTGTGGTACAAAGAAAAGGTCGCTACACATACAAAACCATTACCGGCCCAGTGCAGTAGGGTGACAATACAAAAGAAAAATTAAAGGTCTGATACTCACTCATAGAATTTATTCTCTATGTCCGCCATCCTCTGGAAGTAGGTCATAGCCGCGGAGCCATTGAGGGGGGAGTATTGGATCTTATACTGCTTGGATAAGTCGTCCAAAGACTCTATGGGCGTGTCGAGACGGGAGACGGTCAGGAATGCGGCTAAGTTGGCGGTGTAGGATGCTATGATGATGAAACTACGGGAAATAATGTTTTATGCTGATCACAATAAAGCTTAGTCTGGATTAGAGACTGAACGTAAACATCCTATTAAAATAAACAGTAATCATTGTCTAAATATCTTATTAAACATTACATAATATTAGACATTGTTAAACAGTGCACCGGCTAGGTCTGCGCAATAAGGTCGCACAAACCTAAGTCGGCGTGAATGACACGCGGGGACGTGATAGACTTTATCGCGGACTTCAAACATTATAGGTGGTCGACACCACACCGACTTAAGTCTGCACAGACCAAGATGCGTACCCTAAGTGGGTGCCGTGTGAACCTTTACGTCAAGTGCGAGATTATTCGTATACTAACCTATACTTTATAGTCTATCGTATTCATTCATTCATTCATCATACAAAATGGCTAAATACGGTGGTCTATAAAGTATACGGTTAGCTCGCACTTGACGTGCTGCTATAAAGTAGCCGAAATTATTTTCGTTATTTCTGTTGTCCACCTTATAGCTACACACAGCCTCGCACGCGTAGGCTATGAGGATAAAAAATAGCCTACACGGTATTCCGAAGTATAGCCCAAAATCCATTCACCCATATCTGCTTAACCCTCATTCAGACTTTTAATCTCAGATTCGCGTTAATCATTAAGAGTTACCCAAAAAGCCACCAAGTAGCTGCCAGCAGTCGTCCGGAAAGGTTCTTGGGAGCCTCCCCCCCTCCCTGCGGCGTCAGTGACGTCATACAGAACCATAGACACTCCTTGAGGTTGAACTCTCTCTTCTCTTCGTCGTCCTTGTACTTCTCCCTGTTGTTCTGGTAGCTATATGGACTCCATTTGTCAAATACCCACATTAAGAAGCTGAAAATAAGATTTATTCCATACACAACTTTGGTTATATTAGTCATTATAATTTTTGAGAGTTCAATGCCCCGCGATATACCTACTTAGTATAATAGAATCATTTATACTTGTGTCTGGCCAGTTTTAAGTTTAAATTATTCTTTCATTAATTAACATTGGAACTATTCTATTTTATCTGGATCATTAAAAAAAGAGTTAAGTGCGTATTGCATCACGCACAAGGTAAAACAAAGTTGTATTCACAAAAGGTGCGGCGCTACATTGGTATTAAATTAATTGAGTCGTCTCTAGCTCGAGACCTATCTTTTTAATATCTTGTTCTCGTAATAATTGTACCTACCAAAGTGCTGCCTAAACCTTAACCATTTTTTAAATTTTACTGATCACTGCTTCCCCCTACCACCTAGTACACCTACTGGGTACTGATCATTTTATAACAATTTATCAAACAAATACTCGACACTGGCAAAAATGGCTCCAATTTCCAGCCGATTGCAAACCTACAAAAAAAAGACGAAGACTGTAAAAAAAATTCAATGACACCTCAGTGTTCCTAGTTTGAATTTTCGAAAAACGCAAAAAAGCCTCACTCTAAAGAATGATTGCAATTTGCATTCTTAGCGTTATTTAGTATATCTGTCTCAAATAAGCCTTGCTGAACGAGGATTCCTTTGTCAGTTAAAAAAAAACGTATTATTATATAGCCGTAAATGTATCTACGTATAGTCGTTCCACCACATAGGTATATTAACGCACGCGTTCACACTAATTTCTTATGTGGTTAAGTACCTGCTTCATTTTCAACTGTACAATCAAGAAAATAAGGTTGAGGATTGTACATTGTGTTTGTAACTCAAAATGTGTGAACGGGCTGTTGCTATGCGTTGTTTCAGCTATTCTTCGGCTGCTCCGCTATGACATATTTTTTCAATGACAAGTTGAACGTATTGCAATCGTAATTTTTATATATGGCGGTCTGTGAATACGCAATCCGTTGCGGCGAATAATTATGTCAAAATATGAAAATGGTGCAGAATGTTCATTATAGATATTTGTAAGGCCATGTTGTATTTTTAGCCCCCCAGGCGCAAAAGAGGTGTACAATGGACTAGGGGCGAACCCAGTATATATAATACTTATATAGATATTAAATATACATGACTTGCCTACAAATATTCGTGCTCCTCACACAAAGTTTGTCCCTACCAGGATTCGAACCCGGGACCCTAGGCACGGAAAGCAGGGTTATTAACAACTGCGCTAACGAGGCCGTCAAAGGTGTCTATTTTGTCGCATCCTATTGACTCAATGATCCTAGGTAACTTGTTACCTACTAACAATGTTAAAAGATATAATTTCCCTCCTTTCATGCAGTCAGGACGGACGAAATAAGTTTACACAACAACGCAACGTGACGTCGGTGAATATACCAGCGTAGCAACATGGGCATCAGACCGTGAAGCCAATGGTTCGATTCTCGTTACGCCTAATTTCGGAAACGGTTTTTTTTTATCTACTTGCACGCCTACGGAGGCGTAAGCGTTGTTTTATTTGGAATCATGAAAAAAATGTAAGCGGAGTCTATGGCCAAGTCACATGACATGTTCATCTTTAAACGACCTGATGAATGAAGATGGTAGTGACCCTGGTTCCTGTGCTGAGGGTCCTGCGATTGAATCCTGGTAGGGCTTTAGAAACAAGCTTTGTTTAATGAGCACGAATGTTTGTACCCGAGTCTGAATTAATTTATAAGTATTATATATTGGGTACGCCCTCGGTTCATTGTACGGTAACCATAATACAAGCGTTGCTTAATGTGGGGCCGTATAGTTGGTGTCTGGCTATATTATTAAATGCCAAGTTTTTATTAAAACTGGCTACTACTAAACTTCATTTTGTTTAGAGCTTAAACGAAGAAATAAAACAGACGGAGCGTCGCAAACAACATTGTATAGAAGTCCAAAAAACCAATCTGATTCGTGTTGTGCACGCGAATGACGACCTTACGTCCGCGCAAATACGCGTGTACTACACAAATCGACCCCGTATGTTGGTCTTCAGGACGTTGTTCTCGACGCTCCCTCTGAATAATTCCTTCATCTGAGGTTAAGCGCCAATCAGAATGACTGCTCCACAGACTTGATGCCTGTCCACTGTATGTTTTGACATACCGCCCTTTCAATTGCCAGGCTGGTATGTACCTAATTTGCCCATCATTATGGTTTTCTCTTGGGACTAGGCCCGGCTCACACTCCCACCACTGCTACTCCTGTAAGCCAGGATCATTATGGTTTACAACAGCTCGTAAGTACCTACACCTACCTACTGCTAATTTCGTAATACGTGTCCAAGGTAGACGACCTTTCGTCGCTTTATTGTCCAAATAAGTTCATGTATAATGCAAAGATTCCTATCGAAACACAGATTACAATTACGGAATTTATTATGACAACGAACAACATGTGGTGCTACCATTTTTCCAATTGTTTTGAATCGACGGCTGTTGCGGGAGCTAGTTCTTGAATGGCGACCACGAGTCAGAAGCAGAGGTACTGTAGGACGATCCACTACGAGACACTACACAACGACTACAGACACGTGGCAGTAAACCAGTAGATGCGAGAGGCCGAGGACTATGATGTGAGGAAGCCCTTGAGGGAGGGTTATGTCCAGCGGTGGACGTTTTCCAGCTGGTGGATAGATGTCCTTAGATTAAAACGCAAAGATTGATAGAACTAGGCGATTCATGGCGGAAATTCATAGTTAAACAAATGGTGGAAGTTTCTCGACTAACATCTTAGAGGAGTTCGGTGTTGTTGGTTTCTTTAATTATCGATTTAAATTCTTCGTTTTATAATTGGAAAAGTTGACAAGCCGAGCGCCTGTGGTGGGTTCCTTTTCCCCCATTTGTTTAAAACGAAAAGATTCAATATGACTTGCAACATAATTGCCACTAAAAAGAGCCCTTGAAACGCGCATGCCTTACATTTGTCCATTACTTATATGCGACACATTTCATGTAACGACTTACATTGACGTCTTAACATGTGTCTGTTGTCTGTGTATGCAAATTAAATAGGCCGATACGAGCAGACGAAATATTGTTTCGTATGTATTTGTTTACGTGCGATCCCCTAAGAGCCTCTGAGGCTTTTGAAATGCACGTGGTATTCGTATACATTTACCTACTCTCGCATATAACTTGTGTATTAATTAAAGATAGTGTTTCGATGAACCTTAAACCCTCACACAGATATTATAGTGTTCAATTTGTGTTTTATATTCCCTTGACACGTACTATACAATCAAAAATAAATAGTGTTAGCGCACACATAGTGGCTGGCCCATCGCTTGACCTCGTTCCACAAAATCAGATAACGGATTGGAGGCAGGTGGCACGGGCCCATCGACCGCGTTGTGTATCGCAATATATGTCAAAATGTCACGGATGGACGTGCCTTACTCGGTCGGGTCAACCACCCAACAGAGAGAGATAGAATTATAAGAATAGGACGCATCGCAACTATCTAAATGTTCCTCATGGCTCTGTTTCTTTCTGCTGGGCGCTCGACTCGATTGTCCAGAAACGGTTCACCTTGCACATCACTACAAACTAAAAACTCCAATTAAAATCATCACCTATCCCACTCTAAGCCCCGCGAATATAAGGGACAAAAATAAGGTCGAACACAAAGAATTCGGAAATCTTTAACGAAGTTTTAAAACTCATTTCTGCAACTATACCTCTTAGTATGATGATGTCATACACTTACCTGGTAAAGAAGTAAGCGGCCAGTATCGATAGCCACACGTCATTTTCCAAAACGGTCAGGAATTTGAACAGGGATGTCGGTGTTCTCGGTAACTTCATCATAATCGTGATGCCCACTAAATCATAATACGGTACAGTGAAGTCTACAACATTTTCCCTCTCTGCCATTACGGATAAAGACGCCAATCCTATATCGGCCTTCTTATCTACAAGTTCCTTTATAATCCCGTTCCAGTTGCCGTGCTCGTCCATTGTGCCGAAGTTACCGTCAGGTGCCAAAGTTATTTCATAATCAAACTTGACGAGTTGACGAATCTCTTCAATCAAATCTATACAGTATCCTTTATATCCTTTCGGCTCTTTGTCATCTCTAATTATAAACGGCTTTTGCTAAAGTTACCAATTGAACAAAAAAAATCATTAAACTCCTTATCGTTGCATAGTAAGAAAGTCAAAAATGATACTATTGTTGGAACAGTATGTCGTTAAGTAAACCGACAAAATTTTATCAAGTTGTTTAAACAATGGCGAGTTCATTTACCCACCTCGACTGTGACGATTCTGTACACTAGCTGCGCTGAGTAATTACTCATATTATTGGGGTCAGTCAAGGTCAGGTTTGAGGAGAGGCCCGCTTTCCATGAACCGAGCGAGTGGCTGCTAATAGACGCGCCGTCTTTGACAGTGATGGCCAATAGGTCCGTGCTAAACGCCATGTAGCTCCTACCATTGATCGGGTCGTCCGGGGGGATATAAAACGGCGCATACGTTGGCGCCTCTTTAATCTGCAAAAAGATCTCTACTCGTAGCCGCTTATAAAAGTATTTTTCGATTAAATCTAAAAAAATGTACCGGTAAAATGCTTCAACGCACCTCTTGGAACGCTGCTTTGAGATCCAAGGTCCTGTTTGGTGTATTCTTGCCGTCGTAGTCGTCGCATGTAATATATTTCATGTCGTTTGGCCACTTGCCAGAGTCCAGTAGAGATCTGGAAATTCATAACGTGAACTCGAATGGAATATGCCCAGGATATATTTAGACAGACCGCAAGACGCGGTGTGCTAAAGTAGAAACTGGTACGAGAATAGTAAAGGTCATTACTTGATAGCTAAAAACGTTCTCAGAGACAGGTCGAAGTAGAACGCGGATGTGATTTCTGGTTCGCCGTTCATGCTGTACGTGGTCTTAATCTTGCCGAGGCGATCCCTGCTGGTGGCGTCGGGCGTCGGTCTGATGTGAACAATAGTGGCATTCTTGCATCCACAACCTATGTCGCCCTTTTCCAATGCCAACGCGAACCAAGCCGTTTTCCTTCCAAAGTATTGGTTCTTATCCGCGGCGTCTAGAACATTCTTGATTGTTCTCAAACTACCTACAATAAAGAAGTTGACGATGTCCAAATTTCTGAGGCTCTCTAGCTGTGTCTTTATTTCATTCGCTTCGAAACTCTTGACCGGCGTGATCACGTGTCGTGTCGGTATGTTTTGGAGTAGAGACTTGTATTTATGATCCATAACTGTAAACAGATTGTTATCGGTAACAGTTAAAATTACTTAGCAACAACAATGATATGCGTTAGCAAACAAAGTAATGCGGGCACTATCTAAACGGCTTTGGAGTGGGTTCTTGAAAACCTTGACATGAACAGTAACTAAATTTCATGGTTGGTGTTAAATTAGTTTACAAAATCTACATCTGCAGTTCAACCTACCATAATACTCGTCGAAAATAATAGCGGCATTGGTAATATCCTGTTTCGTTACTATAGCTCTTATGGCTTCTGGCAATATATCAGCTGGAGGCATCACTTGAAGGAGGAACTTCGTCTGGTTTGTATTCAAAGATCTCCACTGCCTCAGATCACCGACTTGGCCAAAAGACCCTGATATGGTCGGTAATCCTAAAGCTGCCGTGAACGATTTAATTGTTTCTGAACCAACTCCGGTCATCGTAAAGTCTAAGACCACGTGGGGAGTCTTTTTAGCGGACAGCATGTCGTTGTATTTTCTGCAAACTATACATTTGAATTGTAAACCATTCATAAGAACTATAATCGATAAATGAGTGAGACGCTAGTAAAGGTCAGGAAATCAGTAGTTAAGCACTTATCAATGACATTCGTACGTATACTATTTATCAACAATAGCTTACTTACTCCAATAATTCCTAATAGAGCTGAAAATTGATTATCTTTTACTCCATGATAGCGAAGTATGTTGATTGTGGATTATATGATAGATGTCTAATAGCTCAAGATGTATAACCTACCAAATGCTTGACAGTTACAGCACAAGATAGAGCTTGGAAACCATTTCGGAAACGAATACGTATCGCTAGAAAAACCGGTAATAAATTACAAGAAAAAAAAGAATTTGTGTTCAAGGAGACTAATCTCAGTGACCTCAATGGAAGTAATTTTTTTTATTAAGACTGTATTGTTGGTGGGGAATGCAGTTACGCCCTATAGAGATCTATAAAGATAGGTACCCAAGCTAGAAGAAAATAATAGCATTTCTTTGGTGTAGGGTAAGTTTCAGAAAATATTCGTTTTCGTACCATTCTCCAAAAATGTTTTCGCGTCCGTTCTATTGCCGACCACAATAACAGGATCCACTGCCAAGCCCAGGCTAGGATTACGCCTCACGTACTCCTTAGCTACTTCAAAAGCTTTCTCAGCCAACGCATTATTTTCCTCATTTATCAGTACTGGAATTGATATTATTAGATTACTTACATTTATCTTTAAAAGATGTCAGCTGCGAGTTTTGTTTATTCGTTGATTCTCGAAATATATTTGTATCAATTTGTATGTACGTAGGTACCTACTACAATGAGTCACTGCAGCCTGCAGCTACGGCGCGAATTTAAAATCTGTATCGTTTGGCTTGGCAACGATCAGCTATAAAATTCACATAGAAAAATATATATGGCTATTTAACCAAGTCGGCTTCAACTTTGAAAGGCTTCCGTGAAGTTAGAACATTCGCGAATGGACGGCTTGGCGCAACAGCTGCCCGGCTCAAATTTCGAATGGAAAAATACAGATGGCTACAGAATAATACAGGTTGAAGTAAGGTTGCTAAGGCTAGCGCGAATACTCAACATTGTGACGAATATTAAATAACTATATATAATACTTACAAACGTTTATATTTTGTGTTGTCTGCGTTAGTGCGTTGCGATAAAACGGGAATAAAATAAGAATAATGATCAACATGTTTCTACACCTATTAATTTCAATTCATTCTTTCTGTTCTATCTCGAATACCCATTGAGTGCCCTCTAAAGCTAACTGACCACCGACTGAGTGAGTCCCACCCCTTGTGTACTATGTAGTTACCGGGGAAACATATGACCTTGTATCAGTGGTTATAGATGTATTGGTCATCGGAAGGTGTTTGTTTTGTATAACACAACATAAACAAGGTTTATACGGTATGTATTCCGGGCGCAAACTCATAATAGACTTCGTCAATGTTAATTCGCAAAAAGATGTATTAGGATCGTTGATTGACCTAGTAGTGTCGATTAGGATTTGTTATATAAACGTCATTGGTTATATTTTACATGCGACTGTCCAATTACATCCTCGGAAAGATTAACATTTTCCAGAGAATCGATACGGTTCCATTCCACCGACATCATTCATAGCAACGAAATTTACCGTTATTTTACTGCCCAACCTACGTACGCCGTATGTGTTGGCGTGAATATTACGCACACAAAATGTGCGCACTAGAAGTATTAGTGATCTAGAATAAACCACGAGTTGAAAGATATACGACTAGGATATTATTGTCCAACTGTGATTTATTAGTAAATAAGTGTCTACATAGTTTCATAACTTAGTTCGACTTCGACTTTGTTTTGTCTCAGTGCAGTACAAGGAAATGATTCAAAGGTTAAGTTTAGTACTGCCAAAAATCAAAAACTAAATTTGATTGGACTATTTTTATTGCCAGAAACGTTTTACAAACACTTACTTCCAGAGAAGTAGTGTACTGTACACTACTTTATATCTACTCCTAAAATGTACTCTGAATCAAAAAAAAAATTAAGTTACAATCTGAAAAAGTTAGTCACAACTTTAATACAATCATAATAAGGAAGGAACATTTATAAATTGAAGATTCGTTTCCACAAAGGTTATCTTACATTCGAGGTCTGTTAACTATCACAATATTATTAGAAAATAAATTAGCAAAACAGGATATAAGAAAAATAAAGATGTCCATAGAAATTACAAAAAAAAAAATAGCACACAAGTTAGTTATGTCAATATGAACTATCACCTTATATGTCAACTTTGAACTTTATAAATTCCAAATCTTAAAATTAGTTTTACACGTGAACATTTAAAATAATGGTTTGCTTCGCGCGTCGGGTGGACTTCGCAATCGTAAAATGGTTCCACTGCCATAAATCACAAGCCGCGTCAACGCGAGCTACATCCAACTCTCGAAGTGGTTGAAGTTCACAGTGCAATCCGAAACCGCAATGTCAAAGGAATGTTCAAAATGGTAAGTAATAATGCCTATGAAATATAAAAATGTGCGTTATTTACCTGCTAAACTTAAATTTACAACTGAATTAATTATCTAAACATTAAATCCTATTTTTATCTAAAATCCTTGTTTTTCGGAAGCTGTTCCATTTAACGCATCGTTCACAGAACGGATCGTGAATTGATTTCACACGTGGTGAACTACTTTGGCAGTACATTACTGGCGAAATAATGTTATAAAATGTTACTTTCATCAATTCAATACCACCGCTAATATCTGTAGATAGACACTAATACGCGAAAACAGCATACAACACCAAGACCGACTGTGCATAATGTTCAGTTCACTGCGATGCACCCAGCCGTATCGATAGTAACATTAAATTTACAATTTACAGGTACTTCACAGGTAAGATTTAATACACAATGTATTAACCTAAACTTAGTGCGGTCACAAGAGGGCCCAACTCCTATAATATATTATATAAATAGCTTTGTAATGGACTATTAAAATCTTCTGACAGTGTGTGCCAGCCAAGCTGGCATGATCTAATATTGTGTAGTGTTCCAGAAGGTTCTTGTAAAATGAATAATCACTGCATTAACTGTAAAATTACGGAGTTAGAAGGTATTAATAGTGTGTGGATTATTGTATATCTGTTCCCTCTCCCCAACTTGGTACCTCGAAATTATTAACAGATCCCAGTTTGCTAACTAGTATCTATAAATATAAGTCGTCAGTTTGTTGATAGCCAACAAGCCAACCTTGGCAGAATTAGGTTATAGCCCCGGAGTGAGTTGAGCCCTAATGAACATCGTTGCATTGCAGTAAACCAAGCGCGGTAACGTGTTGTGGTGGCTTTAGGCGGCCGTCTCCTCCGCGGCAGGAGGCGCTTCCGTTACTTTCGCCTTTTTCTCAGGGGTGGTCTTCTCCGCATCACCGTTGTCCGCGGTGACGGATTTCCTCTTCACGCCGGCTTCTTTCTTTTCTGTAATAAAAAAAGTTGTTTTGAACTCTATGTCGTGTGGCATAAGGCTTAAATTGAATTGGATCGGTATAAGTGTGTCAAGGTACGACATTGGAATGGGCTATGGTAATAAAATTGTACATAGAATGTTATACCTGTGGCATTTCCGTTCTCGGTGGCGTCTTTGCTCTCCTCGACGTCGCCATTCTCAGCGGGCGCTTCCTCGGTCGCTTCGCTGCCATTCTCCTCTTTGCCATTGGTTTCTGGCGCCTCAGCGACCTTTTTGGCGGGAGATTTCTTCACTGGCGACTCCTTCGCTTCGGTCGAAGTGACCTCCTCGGTGGCGGCGTCCCTGGAAATAATGAAATATAGATTTTAGTGATTAGTGCAATTTGCTAGGATACCTCTCAAATCTTAGATAAAACCTATTTTGGTAGTGCAAGAAAGAGGTCGTTTATAATGTTCTAAAAGAAAATGTTCGTTTATTAGTAACTAACGACAAGTCATTTATTTAGTTAGATGTTATCATACCTACCTAGTTCAATGAATCATTGTCGAATTGTCGATGTTATTTTAACAAAACATGTGTGTCACATTTCAAAACAAATGATTGTTTACATTCAATTGTAATAAGTAGATTAGTAAGTACCTACATACTAAAGAAGTTGATCTTGCAAAAAATATGCAATTCAAATATGTAAATAAGTAATTACCTAGTAAGTACTTGCTGCCGAACATAAAAGTCCACGTCTTAAGTAACGGAACTGAACATAACAAGTTTCATCAAAGCAAATCGTTCAATGGTTAAGTAAGTCGCTATAAAAGGAAAAGTCTGCCGGAATAAAAACAAGTGGCTGTTGCGCAAGGCTGCATGTGGGAAAGTTGCAACAGAAGCGCGATCACATTAAATGCTGAATGAATACGTTACTCGCTCCAGCGGATTTACACTCGGTGCGATCGTAACACGTTAAAAATAACTAATGACAACACGAGTCGCTTACGACAAAGCCGACCAAGAGTTGCAAAACTCGAGGTCTCGGGGATTTGAAATGAGCGCGCGGTGACGCTACGCGCCGGCACGCCGCGCACACAGCGCCATCTTGGATAAAACGAGCGCGCGCTGCCCGGCGTGCTTTTATAATACTCGATACATTATTACAATACGCGGTAACGGGAAAAATCATTAAATTCAAACGACGCTCTGTGATCTCCTATATCGTATGCTTATAGAACAATCCATTTCCAGGTCTTGATCCTCTTTTAATCTAGTTATCACTGAAATATTTTTTCCCGCGTCTTATCTTCAGGCCGCGTATACAAAATAAGTAACATCAAACTACCAAATCATAACATAACAATAATATAAAAAAATAATTATACCGTTATTGAGTGATAGGCGTGTTGAAAATCGGCTAAAACTCTATAAACTTGTAGAAAACACCGATTTTACATATAAATAGGAAGCCATTTTGATCACGTTTCAAAGCCGCCAAAAATAATAAGTCAATAAAACTTGCAAGTAATTAATGAATATAATACAGTACACTTACTTCTTTTCGATGGCTGCGTCTGCCATTATGATTTTTTAGTTTATAAATGCAATTTAAATTATAAAGAAATAATTCCAAGCACGTGTTACGCAGAACGTACGATAATGTTCACAGCACAAACACCGACGACCAAATGAAGGATGGAGGAAGAAGGAAAAAATATCATGCGCGACGCCTTGCGCGGGACGCGCACTCAAATGAAGTTCGCGCGCTAATGTCATAGCATTGAGACAACGTTATAGTTGAAAGCGTTTGTTAGAAGAAAATAGCTACAGTTTCTGTGTTCAACTTCATACAACCTTGAATTCAATTCAAAATCACACAGGCCAGCAATACTATACCTTTCCCTGTCTGCCTTGTTTAAAAATTACAATCGTTATGAATTATTGAAACAAGCCAAAAATAAAAACGTGGATAATTAATATTACGTCCTCAGGTACGTTATAAGGGCTTACCTACAATAGGAATTAGGTAGGATGCGCTACCGCTAAATTTCCCTGTAAAACTCCACCTACCTCGTTCTTTTATAAGTAGGTACTTAGGTGAGTGCATAGGTACGTGCCAAACCTACATATAGGTTACTAATATAGATCCTAAGTAGTATAGGTAGGTTTATCTAGAAAACGTTAGAGGTACGTAAATAATGAGGAAAGGTCTCACTTTTGACAAGTGACAACGCGCTCACGTTACATGCTCAGTGAACTACGCGTGATCTCAACTCACTAGGTACGTAATTTACTACCTAGTTTAGCCTACCTATACATATATAACCTACCTAGTTTGCGTGACCTATGTACTTATTTATTTTTTTCTGATTAGGAAGGTACTTACTACGTGATAGTCGTTTCTAGGAAATTAAAATTAAAAAGCAAGCGGCACTTAGGCTGTACTTTATTCCGGGCCGCGTATATTGAAATACTGATGCGATAGGTACTACCTACAACAGGGCCGCGGTCGCGGGCGGTCGGGGAGGGCGGCTCGTAGTATTTCTAGACGATAAACACAGGAATCAGCTATGCTTCGAATCATGGCAGAATTTCGATGGATATTTCGATTAAAAAAAAATGGGTTTCTTCCCAACAAAATGACCATTTCAATTTATTGTGAACATTTTTTTTTAAATTGATGTATCGGAATTATGACTTCAACACAGATTCAAAGCTTAGTACTGGTAGGTTCCATTCCATTTCTGAATAACGACATATAAGAAGCTTTGTGTCTGAGTCGTTACTAGGGATGCACCGAATATTCGGTAATTATTCGGTATGCCGAATATTCGACATATTTTTCTATGTTCGGTATTCGGCTGAATATTCGGTTAAATTACCGAATATTAACCGAATATTGAACTTTGACCCTTATAAGACTTAAAAACTTATTTAAAATAAAAAAAATGTGTAATCATATAATCAACATTTATTAAAGTTCCAATATTTAACATTCAACTTAAACCCGTACACACGATAATTAAACGAATGAATATTAAAATAAGACCCAAAATTAATGGTCTTAGGTTTTACGGTTTTTCGGTTTCAATATCTTCAAAATAAGTCCAAATGCGCGATCTTTTACGTAAACTCATATTAGCTTTCAAATACGTATTAATATCTAAAGAATTTTTACGATATTTTAAACAAAAATATTTTCGTAACAATCACTAATAAAACCCAGTGCGCGCGAGATTGACAAATAACCTATGGAATAAAGCGAGGTGCGAGGGTAGCGGGCGGGCGAACGTGGCTAGGCAGCCCGAACTGAATAATGTTCGGTATTCGGTTCGTTTTAAAAAAACATGTTCGGCGCATCACTAGTCGTTACCGTCTGAGACATATTTGACAAACATTTCAGCGCGTTTATCGCTTATATTGCTATACGTAGGTACTCTATGGTTTATCATCGAGAAAAGCAAACGCAATTCGACTCCGCGCCGACGGGCACACACAAAGAATTTATTATTCTTTTGCACAAATAGGTGGTGGACATATGGACAAGCATTTCATTATACGCAATTCATACTTAGTGATAACTCTATGCTACCTTACTGCTTGGTCAAGCTACGCCCCGCCACCTACTGTATCCTTGACTTTATCTAACTAAATTGAATAGGTAGGTAGGTATGCCCATGAATCTCAATTTGAGCGTGTGGTTACCTACCGGTGAGTTCATTGTCCGATTGTCTTTCAATCTTAGTACCTATGTAATAGGTAGGTATGTCTGGGTAGGAGAGTAACTAAGTGTAATCTGCCTGAATTACCTAGGTAGGGGAGGAGTTTTTACACAATAATGGTTAGTAATAGGTATGTATGTACTTATACAGAATGATTCAGAAAAGTTTTACTACCTAACCCTTGAAACTCTACGCTTCTTTAAAGTACTTGTAATTTGTATGTAAAGCACGTGTTTTTAAATAGACATCGAACTAACTTTTTTAAATTTCGCGCTGAATAAACGCCTTTTAATTTATATAAAAAAAAGACAACGTCGTCGCAATGACACCGCGTTATTTTAGTACAGTATACAATTTATGTAATGTCACGATTAAATTTAAACTTTAATATTAAGAGTTTTAACGTTCTGTTTGTAAGATTAAGATCGTTGTGATTAACTTGTTATTGAAAAAGTGATCGAGTTCACGTAGTGCCAGAAATGTTCGAGGCTTGTTTGAGTTGAGAGCGTTTCCAAAAAATATAGAATCCATACGACTGTAAATCTTATTCGGTTGCATTAAGCGCGTTTGTTATTTTGTGGACTGTACAATGTAACGTTGTCCGTTGATAGGTCAATGGCCTATATAGAAATTTTGGCATCTAGTTGATGATTTCGTCAGAATTTGAAACGTTATGCAGTCCAGTTTGGGTTTGTACGGCCATCACAACATAGGTATAAAACATATAACATAGGTACATTAGTAACAGTTAACTGGTTGTAACATAGACTATCAGTCTATGTTATTCTAAGAAAAATATTCAATTAAGGGTGAAGCTCAGGGCCAGGGCGCGAAATTCAAAATATCAATGGTTTTTATTTTTTTACGAAAAATTTTGACATCTTTACGATGTAATTTAGTGTTTTGCGATATTAGCATTCTGCATTGGATGTCTCGATGTATAAAGTTTGCTTAAAAAAGTACCTAATCCGATACAATACCATAAGGTTTGTAAAAACCGCTACTTTTACTAACTTTATATACTATATATAATACACGTTCTCACGCACACATATATAAAAATTATATCCAGAGCAGGCAGAGCTTCTTGATCTGCGCCGGACATTTAATCAGGCAAAAAGTTTTGAAACAAGTCTATGGTCTTTAATTAATATGTAAGTAGGAAGGTAAGTACTTGCCTACTTATCTTCACCACAGATTAGATAATAGTTCTTCCTACACAGACCTAATCCATATAAAATCATGCCTGTGCTTGGAACCAGGGCCCGGACAAGTCATTCAGCGAGCCGCAGTTGTTTAAGGGGTAACTACCCCATTCATTGGGATTCCCTAAAATTTTACACACCCATCGACTGGCTTAATAACGTAACTTCCCCTTATTACGAGATCGGTTACGTCGGGGAGGTTAAGTCGCTCAAAACCCAATCAATACTCGTGTATAGGCTTGCCGAGGGCCCTGATTGGGACTCAAATAGGTTTCTAGCATATCTTTGCTTACCCTTTGAAAGGTAATACCAGATAAAACCCCTTCGAAAGAATTTCCCATATATCACAAACCTACATTTTTCACGGTGCAGGTTCGTTTTTTTTAAACATCAATCGAAACCCTTGGAAATACTTAGGAAACCCCTTCATAAGTGAAAGTTACATTATTAGGTCAGTCATTCTAAGGGCAAGTACAATTTTAGGGAATCCGGATGAAAGGGTATCCCTTGAACGACTGTGGCTAGCTAAACAACTTGTCCGGGCTCTGACAAATACGAGTACTTTGAGAATGCGGAAATGTGAAAAAATCACGAATATTTTTCTGTACATCTGGCAACACTGTGTGACCGTAAATGTATGAGAATATGCAGAATGCATTCCACACTGTCCGATTTAGGATCCTAAATTAGGATGAGGACGGTCGGACGCGTCAGACCTTCCGATTTAATAATAATTATTATAAAGTTAGGATATAGGACGTTCATCAGGTTCACACATTTTCCGATTTCATCCGATAAATAGGATAGGACGTCGTGCAAGTAGTTAGAATCGGATGGTGTATGTGATGCTTTTGTTCGCGTGGCTCTCTGCTAAACATTACACGTAGCGTTACATTACTCAAAGTGAATCACGACGTGGTTCCGACTGGAAACCAATAGATGGCGCGATTATATAAAAATAAAAATTCCCGAATAATTTTTTTTCAATTTGTGATTATTTGTGATAGCCTACATAAAATTATCCTAAATAAGATTAATAAAAATAAAATACGAACGGAGTATTTTTGGTTTAATGGAATTTATTAGCATTAGTTAGTTATGCAACATGCGGCGGCTATGATTGGCAATGGTGTTACAAACTACTGATTTACTTATTTTCTTAGATTATTTATATTCATGGATCTAGAATTCATTAGTATGGTTGTATATTAGACCAATGGTTTCATTTCTATTGTAGTGATGATTGAGTGTATCTATATACAATATATAGGAAAATCTTTGATGTAAAGACAGTACTGCCATCTCTGTACTAGTAGTGCAACTACAATAGTGTTATCAGACTAAAATAATGTTGAAGTTTATTGGTAGAAATTACTTTACCCAGCGGAAAATTATGTAAGAGATGCATTTATTCAAAAATCTTCCTTTATTGCGATAAGGCAGACAAAACAAATCAGTTACATTGATACACAATAGAGTGAATAACACGTTTACATTGTTTATATCATACAAAGGTATAATGTAAATACAATATTGTATATACAAGGTTTAGGTAGCTATATCAAATATATTTTAAAACCCTCGACCCACGCGTCGTGGTGTTATGAATTTGAGGCCTATGTCTATCTGTATCTGTCAATGGCCTCGTGGTACCCAAACGCATGGATAGATTTTAGCGCAAGTATTTAATCCGAAAGCTAATCCAATCATTGAATTCCAATAGGCATGCTTCTTAGCTATGTTAATGAAAACCTTTTTAGCAATTTCAAGATCATCAGTTATATTCAAAGTCGATTTCTTATTCTATAGATTTATTTGTAAAATGTTTTGAAATTTGCCAGCCTGTATAAATTTGATGACAAATCTTTTAATGTGCTTGAGTCGTTCGATGAGAATCCTATTCATGGGGATTTCCTAAAATTTTACTTATCTATTGAACGATTTGCCTAATATAACCTAATGCCTGATGTAATATTTCGTAATGAAGGGGGTTTCCGAGATTTTACTGTTCATCAAACTTAAAAAATAATAAACCTTGTCTATAAAAGACATAGGTGTGTGTTATACTTGCCTGAAGGAAGGAAGCCTTTTCAAATGAGTTTTATGGTATGTTACATTCCACTTAGACGAATCATAAACTTACCTTGTGTTATGCGAAAGCTCTATAGCCAGGATGCTTGCTGTATTTCTTCTCTGAATAGCCAAAGTTACTTGATTAGCGAGGAAATGCCTGACGCTTGGATCGCCGGTTTTGTCAACCAATCTTTTTCATAAACTTTCTATCATAACTAGGGCGTTTGGACCCCATGGATCTCGACTCCGAAAGGAACAAATGTGTATTCAAAGCCACTAACCCTGTACTTACGTATTTTTAAGTTTTAAGCACATTCTGCCACCGTACCAGCGAATAACATTATATTTTATATCGAGATTTCCCAATTTAGCGATATTAAGGGTGAAGCTCAGGGTCCGGGCGCAAAATTCAAAATGTCAATGGTTTTTATTTTTTCACGAAAAATTCGGACATCTTTACGATGTAATTTAGTGTTTTGCGATATTAGCATTCTGCATTGGATGTCTCGATGTATTAAAGCGATACAACACCATAGAGTTAGTAAAAGTAGTGGTTTTTACAAACCTTATCGTATTGTATCGGATTAAATAAAATTACATCGTAAAGATGTCCAACTTTTTCGTAAAAAAATAAAAACCATTGACATTTTGAATTTCGCGCCCTGACCCTGAGCTTCCCCCTTAACAATTTTTTTATTAACAAATGGTAGAATTTTATCTATTCTAGTAGATTTTCACCCACTAGAGAAGGATTTTGTATTTCGTTACGGGCAACATTTTATAATTGACCGACCGACCGCTACCCGTGAGCGGCGAATCGTTTGCTCGATCTCGCTCTGTCGATTGAGTCCGGTTGTGGAAGCCATTTTATTTTTGTGGATGTGACATTGTATTTCTGTGATATTTTGTAAAATATCTGATTGTGTAAATGTGTGCCTGCATCGAGTGTGTTTTGTGACGTGTAATAGTGCTATAAACATATAGAATGTACGTGTTTCAAATTGGTTTGTGTTGACCTGCCCTGTTCCTTACGCGGTCGAACAGCAGGCATCGATTAGTGCACCAAGGCGGCCTCTAATAACGGCAAATCGAGGGTGTCGGACTAGTTTGTGGTGTGCGCCATGGGCAACAATGCTGCCACCGCCAATAAGAAGGTGGACGCCGCCGAAAGCGTCAAGGAATTCCTCGACCAGGCCAAGGAGGATTTCGAGGAGAAATGGAAGAAGAATCCTACCAACACCGCCGGACTGAACGATTTTGAGAGAATAAAAACGTTAGGTACCGGTTCGTTCGGCCGAGTGATGATAGTTCAACATAAACCGACTAAAGAATATTACGCTATGAAAATATTAGATAAGCAGAAAGTGGTGAAGTTGAAGCAGGTGGAGCACACGCTAAACGAGAAGCGGATCCTGCAGGCCATCAACTTCCCGTTCCTGGTGAGCCTCAAGTTCCACTTCAAGGACAACTCCAACCTGTATATGGTGCTGGAGTACGTGCCAGGCGGCGAGATGTTCTCCCATCTGCGCAAGGTGGGCCGCTTCTCGGAGCCCCACTCGCGCTTTTACGCGGCACAAATAGTGCTTGCGTTCGAATATCTCCACTACCTAGACCTGATCTACCGGGACTTGAAACCTGAGAACCTGCTTATCGACTCGCAAGGCTACCTTAAAGTGACAGACTTTGGGTTCGCGAAACGCGTTAAGGGCCGTACGTGGACCCTATGCGGCACTCCAGAATACCTCGCGCCAGAAATCATTCTCTCCAAAGGTTACAACAAGGCCGTGGACTGGTGGGCGCTCGGGGTGCTGGTGTACGAGATGGCGGCCGGCTACCCGCCCTTCTTTGCCGATCAGCCCATCCAAATTTATGAGAAAATCGTGTCGGGTAAAGTACGTTTCCCCTCACACTTTGGTTCTGATCTGAAGGATCTCCTCCGCAATCTACTGCAGGTAGATCTCACCAAACGCTACGGCAACCTCAAAGCCGGTGTAAACGATATAAAAGGCCACAGATGGTTTACAAGCACTGACTGGATTGCTGTCTTCCAGAAAAAGATAGAGGCCCCCTTTATCCCTCGTTGTAAGGGCCCCGGAGACACAAGCAACTTCGACGACTACGAGGAGGAGGCGTTACGTATCTCATCAACCGAGAAGTGTGCAAAGGAGTTTGCCGAGTTCTGAGCGCACAGCTGGTGCCTGCAAGCGGTCACTCCCGTGAGTAGGTGTATTTAGTGAATCTTCCGTGACATTGGTCGTGGAACGGTGACGTGTGCGTCTTTATGCCAACAGCTTTGGGTGAACAAAGACGCTGAGGCGACCCGAGCTGGCACCCCATGTGAGTTATAATTGGAGTGTAAGCGAGATGGTGTAGAACTGATTTCCGAAATTTCGGTGGCGTTCATTTGCTTAGTGCCCTTTCAAGTATGCATAACAAAGCAGGTTGAGAAGCAGAAGTGATCCCTGTTCTGGTGACCCCCCTCCAACTTCCCAGTGTCACGCGACATCCGGTACCGTGATGTTACTCTGCACTTAATGTCTGTACTGTATTACCATTTGCATGGTAGGTACCTACAAGGTAGTTAGCTGTTGATAACATTGGGATGTGGTGAGCTTTATTATAATTATATAATGTTTTTTATTGTTTTTACAAATTCATAAGTTTTGTTGTAATTATGTAAATTAATCAATATTGATCAAATTTTTCTTGTTGCTTTTAAGATTCACGATAGAACTTCTCAATTTAAAATTTTTATATACGTGCATCACTAAATCATTATTTAGAGCATTACAAAGACCATCACTAATATTTTAGATTACTGAATTGAATTTTCTAAAATTATATAGGACCTATTTGCTTATCTTGATGGAATGTTATGTATTACATCTAGGTTCTATTTAATTGACATTTTGTTTTTGGTTTTTATTTTATAGAGTTAAATAATTGTTGTATCAGTTGATATTGTTAAGTAACTAAGGAACCATAACTACATCAAAATATTGAAGAGATTAATTTATTATATGT
This sequence comes from Pheosia tremula, assembly GCA_905333125.1. Classification (NCBI taxonomy): domain Eukaryota; kingdom Metazoa; phylum Arthropoda; class Insecta; order Lepidoptera; family Notodontidae; genus Pheosia; species Pheosia tremula. The sequence continues at coordinate 8,277,419 of HG995408.1, read as the reverse complement.
ACCTATATTGTATTCATTGTAGTTGTGTTCACACACACAATTTGACCTATGTGTTTGTGATCTGATGTGAGGATTGAAGTGTAATTTGTATTAGTTCCTTATTTTGTAGGTTTAAGTGTAATTACTTTAATTGTGGAGATATACAAAACATGTATGAATATGTCTGGAGCAAACTTCAAATAGCAAACTTGCATAACCTAGACCTTATTGCTAGCATCAGCTCTATAAAAGCAATAAATTAACATTCATTTGAACATATTTCTCTTGTCTAGATAGAGAATTTCTGTCTTCTACAAAATACCTTTACATAATCAGCACAAAATAAAACTTGAGAGAATTTTTGATGTAATGTACATACTATTTTGATGACAAAAGAAATATGTTTGGAGGATGTCTAGTGTAAAATGCCATACAGGCAATATCTCATAATTGAGACTGATGTTATCAATAAGAAGCATTTTTTATGATGGGAATTATAATATCATTATAGTATCAGGTTTGTTCATTAATTGCAGTCTCACCATTCTCTGGAGTGTGTGATACAGTAATCGTTAATTGGCAATGTTTACTATAAACTTTATTAGCTATTAGATGTAGGACTTTGAATCCAGGCTGTACAAATATCTAGTAAATTGTAGTGCATTTTACATTGTGGACATTGTGTCTGTGGTAATGGTTAATAGGTTGAATATTATGGGGAGATTACTTCACAACTCTGCAAGTTCATATTTATAAAACAAAATCACTATTATAATTAGTTTTTGAGTTGATACTGTCCTTGTTCTGAATATTGGAACTGGTCGAGTACCTAATTGATTATAATGATACTTGTAAAATCATATCAAATTGTACACTAAATGATTGAGTCATGTTATTAGAAATCATCCATTATCAGCGATAATTCATATTGAAGTTTATCATCTGCCTCCTATTATTTTTATAGCACTAATGAACAATGTCTTGTGGTGAAATGTCTTAAGGTACATTTTGAGAGTCTTGTTTCATTTTCTATTATATGTAATTGAATTATTAAATCAATATAACTTGTTATTTGGTGCCATAATTGTGTTTCGAAAATGGACCTGCTGTGTAAATAATTAGGTGATATTGTTAATGTTTTATTCTCTTCTTAACCACCTAAACCGTTGCCTACTTCTGTATGTTGCTATGCTGTTAAGGTACTCTATTGCATATTATGTCAGTATTAAATTTCGCACCATTTTATGTAAGTGATAAAATTAAGTCTCGAAGTATCAGTGAATTGTAGAACAATGCATAGATAACTAGTCACTTCATTACTATATTTTTTTTAAGTCGAAGCAATGTTTGAATTAGCAATTCTAACAGCTTGGGCATCCAAATGCTTAGATTTCATGTTAAGGGTTAGGAAGTAGATATTAGATTAGTTTGTTTAAAAGTTTCTAAAGTGAATGTAGACAGAGTCATATGTTAAAATAACACTATCGTTAATAATATGATCGAGTCAATGGCGAATTTCAAGACGTTAATTGACGAATGTTCTCAGATAACTTTCCAGACATTGTTCATACGACAGTCTTTCAATGATATATACATACCTGTTTTCTGTTGAACGGTTTTTCAATTAACTAAATGACTTGTTTGCAACATCGCAAGTAGGTAAGTGACATTCACCAATTAGACATTGTTTCATAATAATAATGTTAAAATTTTCGAGATATCTCTAGTTTGGTCCACACGGCAACAACTTGTGCTGTCACAACAAGTCGGTAACTAAGTGGCGACGTTGTCGTGCAGACATCGTCGCACACTTTAAACTTGATGATCACACGTCTCGTTTGCGCCGACTTCAGGTTTGCTTAGAACAAGTCGGTGTACTGTGGACCGGCTCCCACGGTTTCCTAGTGTTGATAATATCATGTTCAAAAATTGTATTAATTGATAGGAGTTTCTGATATAAGTACTCTTTATTCAGTCACTGTATATAACTGTAGAGTACCAGCTTGGATAACCGCAGTCTTTCATTCCAGTTAGCTTCACAACTCGCTCATCGCGACACAATGTGAACGTTCTAATGTGAACATTTCAAAGCCATTTTGGATATTATAAACATTAGTGTGGCTGTATGTGTATTTGCGAACAGTCGTCTTTTTGTATCTGTGCGTATTAATCATTCAAATGTTCACATCTAGATCTATATATCGAGTGCCTATAGCATTGAAAGTTCAAGTGTAAAAAGTCAGTTGATTTCAGTAATTATTTGTCACCATGTATTGATCTTCCATAAAATTACGATGAAATTAATAATATCGATGTAACAGTAAATGATTTTGTTTGATTTCGCGTTGCGTCCGAATCGTGTGTCCGTAAGTTCTTGACTATAGGTGGCTGTTTGGCACGTCTGTTTTCGGCCGTACACGAGTTGGCTCGGCACATAGAAGATAAAATATTTTTCGCCGGTGTACATGTATATTGTATTGTTTGACGTCGTTCGCACGTTTGGTGGAGCACGGCGGCGGCACGTGGGGCGACCGAGCGGTTTAATACGTGGCTTCCTAATAAAGCGAAATTCACCGCAGGCTGTAGGTACCTACTTCATCATTGCCAGCGGACATATAAAAGATTTGTTTTATGCGGCGCATCTGTCCATCACCTTATTTCACGTCTTATTATCGCGTGTCCAACCTCAAGCCGTTTCTTATTAATTAAAACAACAGACGCTATTGGGTTGTCTTGAGTCTCCATCGTCATGACTTAATAGCCGGTTTGTTTCCAAATCTCGTTAGTAGGTATTTATAGCTCGCGAAAAGTAGTTACGCGAATGTTTTATTTCTGCGCGATTAGATCACTGTCAGCGGTAATGTGGCCGGCCCCAAAATAAAAGCTTTCGTATTCAAATGTAATCTTTATAAACATCCCATGTTTTAATACAAAATCCGTAAATAATATCTTGGTTGAATAGACAAACATTGAATGTTACAAATTCATTCGACTAAAACGAATTCTTCGCCTTCGTTTGTGTTCATACCAGATACAATATATGAACATTCAGTCAAAGCAAACGTTCTGAAAATTCTCGTTTTACGATTGTCTCAAATGCTCCGTTGACGTGACGTAGATGTGTATGTGTATAAATGTATATTACCATACGAATGTATAACGATGGTCGATGGTCTACCATTATATTTTTGGGTTTGCAAATAAGCTGTTACATGTATGTAGTCTGTCAGAACCCTTATGAAATTCGCTTTGCATTAAGCACGTAGGCGGTGTCGAGAGATACTGATTGATGCAGAGTTGTACTTGTACCCACCAACATTACATTTGGAGGCATGTTGCCTATTTTTTTTTAATTAAGCTAAACCGGGCCCACCATATCCATATCCCATACAATATCTGTCAATAGTGACAATTACTATGCGGTTGCTGTTCGATTAAGAATCGATTGTGTTAGCAGACTTGGGGGCCCTGAAACGTATGAAAACGTGTAATATAAACTGTTTATACATATAGTGGGTAGTTTTAATGTTTAATACAATATTCGACATATTCTTGTGTGTTGCAAAATATTTAAATTATCATTTTCCGGTTCGGATAGGTACCAACATTATATAGCTATCGGATTTACGCCCGTGTTTATTATACCTTTAGCGATCGTTTCATAATTATTTAATTAACGTTTCGCCTGCTTTAATTTAGTTTATTACATGTCTTAAGCGTTAAATGACAATTGTCTTCCATATTTTACTGTTCTAACAACGTAACCTTTGAACACAGACATTAGAATATTCAGACAACACATGGCGTACGATAAATATCAAGCCCATAAAAACTAGTCTAGCATGTTGTATAAATGGTAGACCAGATTTTTTTGGGTTCATTTAGCGTATACCGTGTGTTGTCTGATTATTGTAACAAGTCTGTGCCTTAGATAAAGAAAAAATACAGACGAAGCGTCGCGAACAACATATTAGAGCCCAAAAAATCTAGCCGATTTGAGTTTTACACGCGAATTCGCGTGGACGCAGGCCGTAATTCACGTGTAAAATACAAATCGGCTTGGTTTTTAGGGCTTCAATATGTTATTAGCGACGCTCCGTCTACATTTTTACTTTGTCCGAGCAACCTACGGAGTCTTTTAACATGGGATGTTGGTTGATCGATTTAGTGTGTGTGCTGATTTGACACGGGATCCGTTGTAGCGACACAAGCCCATCATTATATCACTTCACACAATGGATGTTTAGTGTGAAACATAGTCTGTTAGCACGTGGCAAGCGATCTCTAGCCAGAAAATATTAATTTTCCGCTCGGTCCCTTTGGCTTTCTTTGGCGTTTAAGTTAATGAATATCCTTTGTCTAGAGCGTGAAATTTTTTGAGGTAAATTAAGCATAGCACATATCTTTGGAACACAATACTGAAATGTTTCGGTTTATCATAAACCGCTTATTAACTAGGCAACATTAACTAGCTTATAAACTACTTACTTAGTATGTTTCTTTTAATGGCTGGCAATATCCACTGGACTCTGTATAGAAGATGCGAATAGTTAAAATATGGCCGACTCCAATAAAAGCGGTTTGGTTATAGTAGTAGCCTGTTGCAAGTCTGTGTGTGTGTTACCTATAATGGCCTGTTCACTCTCGCAACAGTCTGTCGCAACCTTGAGGCCTGAGAAAGCACACTTTATACGTTACGTACATACACAAACATATATGCGCGTGTGTGCGTCGCGACATTGCAGAATAATCTTGACGCCGCTAATGAACGCGCGACGCTCACGTTACAACATCCTCTTCATATTCGATAACGAATGAGTACATGGATATTCGGGTAAATGTTACCGTGTTTTGTGTTCTCTTTTAGAAGCGGTCTATACTAGCTAGCTAATATTGCGTTGATACATATCCTTGAATTTTAAATATTTTGTCGCGACTCTTAAAGGAATCGATTTCGATCGTAAATAATCTTCAGGCATGTCACCTAAATCATTATTGTTATAATAATTGAAGATCTGCGAATTCTTATATGTGATGTGTTGATCTCCAAGATTCTCAATTATTCAACACACTTTAAAATCTTGATTAAATCATTGCTTACGTAATAAGTATAGGATTATATGAGTAAAGGATTGCCATCTTTCGGTGATAACAGTGTAACGCCATCTATGATTTCAATAAGGGTTTCTATCTACTTGCTCTAATTAACAGTTACACAATCCTTTTAATTCATAGAATCAAGCGTCCAGAAATCTGACCGTTCGTAATGGCCGTTCATTTACAGCGGCAGGGTCACAGTCGCTCGGTCTACCGAATCTAACCGGTACCATACTAGGTATCCGTTCCATGCAATTGTTTTTCTCGCCAGATGTCACTTTTCCACGACATTCGTGCGCCGCTACGTCAGTGATACTAATATATTTACACATATGCTAATTTTCACATTCAAACGGCTATATGATCCAAGGTTCGGAGGCGTTCTAGTTTCATCTCGCTCTTGTGCGATAGCATTTGTTGCGTGCAGCTAAGGTAGTTCCCCGCGTGTTCATATTTCGTTTTTTTTGCCAACCAGAGGCCCAGCCCCTACTATTTGCAGAATCACACTTTTATTGTCACCCTTAACAGTTTTGGCAGTAGGTACCCGAAAATATTGCGAATGTCGTGTTAAAAAATAGCTACTACAAAATCTTCACAGGGTATGCTGAGATGGAAGCAATTTTTGGTCGCGCACAGCCCATCCCATCCTCTCTTTAGAAGGGGATTAGTTTATTGGGTACCTAGCAGGTATCCATTAGTATATCTTATTTAGTTTAAATTTTTATAAGGATTTTACTACTTGTAGAGATTTGTATCTTCAGGCACGTTGGTGAGCTGTGGACTGAAATAAATACTTTCTATTCTAAAATTTAAAATTATTTTAAGTTACAGGTTTTATTGGCTATACAACCGATTTAATGCTACAATTCTAATTGTACCTAGTACTAGTAATAAAACTTGGGGCCCCAGTATTTGATTAAGTAGCTCAAAGGTCAATATTGGTTTGTTATTGGTGATCCGAAAATTTATGACAACTCTTCTCCTTCAGAGATGAAGTGTCCTTACTTGGATTTCTATAGGTACTCTTAACAGAAAAGCTTGAAATATCTGAAAAATAATGTCGTTAGAAACGAAATATTATCTTTTAGGCGTGAACTTGGCAGTAGTCGATAAACAAAACATTATGACGACTATTCAAGGGCAAGTCGATAATTAAAAAAAAATACCATCTCGGAAACATTCGGAGGTCATTAAAGAATAGTTAAAATTGGTTCAGCCATTAAATCCGATGGAGACTTGTGTTTGCCGAGCTCATGTGTAAACATTGGCTGTTAAAATTCATCAGTAAGGAAATTGGTGTCGTATACTAAATTTTCCATAACATTCGTCGTAAAACCTAGTGGACTCACAAAGCGATCGTTACACTACACCGGGGTCGCCAGACCCACTCAAGGTTTATAGGAAACGGGTCTAAAACTGATTTATATCAGCGTTCTCTTTATAATTCGGTGTCTTTTTATTTGCAACCTGTGTAATGTCCTTTCCCTTTTATGGTACAGAAGATACCGTCAATGGTCTGTTTTTTATTAATATTAAAATATTTCAGCCTTTACGGGCGGAACTGTATATTATTTCAACACCTTTTCAGGTAGATTCGCGCCTTCGTTAATGACGGTCGAAATAAGAGCGAAGTATTTTGTATTGAATTGTACTGATTTAGAAGTTATTACCTTTTGTACCTGCCTTATTAACGTTTCAGCGACAAGGGCCCCAAGTCTGATAACACAATCGAGTCATAATCGTACAGCAACCGCATAGTAACTGTCACTTTTGACAGATATCCCCTACGATATTTGTCAAAAGTGACAGATATCGTATCTTGGTTCTATAGCGGTTGCTGTTCGATTATAAATCGATTGTGTTAGCAGACTCGGGGCCCTGGCATGACCATTAAATTCGTGTCTTGACTTCAGATTTAGCGCCATGCTTAAAATTTTGAAGCACCTGACGGAAGGAAAAGAATCGCAATAAATCTACCCGGCTTCATTAGCTACACAGCCAATGATCGAATATTTGCAGAGAACACTTATCTTTAAAGAACATGTCTTCGGAATAGAATTGGATTAAGCTCTTGGAGTTGAAAAAGCCGCTGCCTATGTGGTGTAACTCCCTTTTGAGCTTGCACGGCCTTGTTCTTATGTTTCCTGCGTTCAAGTTGTTGATAGCTGTAAAGCTTGCAAACACGAATAAGTAGATCTCGATTGAAGACGCATATTAGACGTGCTCCATCATTCATGTTACATAACATAAGAAGGCTTTTATATACCGTCAACATTTGAGTAGAGCACTCCTATTCGCTCGCGCGCTGTGACACGAGGCTGGGTCGCCGTTTGGGTTTGTCTTAATTTCGGTATACTTCGTCGTTTAATCTGATGTTTATGGGTGGTGAGATTTTCTAATCTTTCTTGTAATAAGACGTTGTATCTTTATTATAATAATGCAAAATTGTACTCAAAAAGATTAATCTTATCAACCAGATTGGGGTTTCAGAATCAGAATATTTTTTATTCATGTAAACCATTAAGTAAAGTACTTATGAACCGTCAGAATAGTTACAAAGTGCTAAGCTAAAACTTTACCACCCGTTCCGAATGCCGTTCCTATGGAGAAGAACGGGCAAGAAACTCAATGGTTGATATTTTTACAAAGATCTGTTACATTTTTGATCACATACATTTTTTATAGTTATGTAGGAACAGCTGGGCAGACTTTAGCAGCTGATCAAAAAATTAGTTATCTTAGTTCGTTCCTTATATTCACCATACAATACTTCCTGATTATAAAACTGTCTCTATATTAAATACCTACCTAGTGTAATAGGATCAATGAGTCCGATCAGGCGATAAGTTTATAGCTGCCTAGTAACCCAATTAATTGTATTATTTAATTGTACCTATACAATGCTTTTTCTTAGTTGTTCTTGATTGACGCTAATAAGCCTGATATTAATGCATCCATCTACCAATCAAGGACGTCATCGGCTTAGATATAGGCCTCCTTAATAACGCAACGGTACTCCGCTAATGGCATACTTCGGCTTCCTTCGTCGCGTGTGCTGGCATCAGTGTACTTGGGGGCCCTGGGAGGCTTCTTTTGACTACAATCCGGGTGTTTTCAAGTCGAGAGTAAACAGGTTCCTTCCAGGTTCACAGTTCAACAGGTTCCATCTCATCGTCACTTACCATCAGGTGAGATCGAGATCAAATACTTGCCTATAATGTTATAAAAAAAAGGCGTACCTACTGTTGGGGGCCCAACCTGCACCATGCAGCTTGTGGTCGCTATTACATAATCATTCTGCCAAATCTGCTGCTGTTGTGTGTAAAAATGAATAAAGGTCTACCTATAACGCAATAGTTTGACGATTACGCTGAGGACTTTGTTTTTCAACCCTGACCTTACTTTACTGTACATTATACCTAAGTACCTACTAGTATTATGTTCCGTACTATACTCAGGATAAACGGTGTCGTATAGTATTATTTTAAAGATAGTACCTAACTAACCTATTGTACTTATAAATGGTCACTGCAAGAGTGATACTCATACTAGCGCGCAATGGACCCGCTTTGTAGATATTCTAAACTTTACTTTTTTTTGGAAGAAAAATTTATTACTTCTGCGAATTCAAGAAAGAAGTACATACATATTTATTAATCAAAAACAAAAGTTGACGTTTCCTTTACGTGACATGATTACGTAAGTGAGCAACTGAGCGAGACGTGAATATGATTGGTTTTGAAATTCCTCATCCTATCCTGTGCAGCGCTGCAGGTGCGTTCCAGTCAGAGTGAATATAAAATTATTCCATATTATTTTTCTACTAGCTGTTGCCCGCGACTTCGTCCGCGTGGTATTTAACAAAGACAACCGTTGACAACAGCCTGCTCGCCCATTCTGAGCCCGCGGGACGCATTGCAGGTTGTTGCTATCAAACTTAATCAGGCGCTGCGCTGCAACATTGGTTTTAATTTTTTTTCGTGAGATCCTATTTTTTTTTCTAAAATAAAAGTACCCTAAGTTACTCCTTGTTACATCAGCTATCTGCCAGTGAAAGTCCCGTCAAAATCGGTCCAGCCATTTCAGAGATTAGCCGGAACAAACAGACAGACAGACAGACAGACGGACAGACAGACAGACAGACAAACATTGTAAAAAATGTTGTTTCGGTATAGGTAACGTGTATGCATCCAAATGCACTCAGTAAAAAGCGGTTATTTTAATATTACAAACAGACACTCCAATTTTATTTATATGTATAGATAATATATACTACAATATAAAATATTAAAATATAGTAAGAGAGTATATAAAATTATATAGTACCGGTGGTAGCCCTAACCGTGACCTATAATCTGATGTGTGCACAGGCGCATAATATTAAGGCGTATTATGACGTCAGCGTCAGTGCGATCGTCCGCCGATAGGACGTCCGAAGAAAACAACATTTGTTTTAGTAATGACGTCATTCAGTTAGTTGACAAATTTAGCGATACTCACGTACCTAGACCTTAACCCCAAGACTATAAAGAAGGATATACAACGCGTGTAGAACTACTAAGTGATAAACGCGAAAGGAATACCAAACAGCAAATTCAGTATTGATTTTGTGCTGTTTTACACTTTTCGTTGGTACCTACACTACGGAAATCAGCACAGTTTGTTTTGGCTACAAAATGTCGACTAGCGATATTTGGTATTTTATATTTAACGTGTGTCTACTTAACTATGTAAGACGGTATCAATAACATTCCACTGAAAGGCTATACGGAAGTACAGCTCTAGGGCGCCAAGTCTGCTAACACAGTCGATTCATAATCGAACAGCAACCGCATAGTAACTGTCACTTTTGACAGATATCCCATACAATATCTGTCAAAAGTGACGGTTACTATGCGGTTCGATTATGAATCGATTGTGTTAGCACACTCGGGGCCCAGTATCGGCACACGTGTCGACAAAAGGAAAGCAGTCTGATACATATTTAAACAACTCGTTATTACCGGTTCCATCTGATTTCAATTAACCAGCTCCACAATCGAGCTGAGACAATTGATTCTGAATACCGCTCAATGCGAAACGAATGGTTGGTCGTAGCGCCTATACTATTTACAGTTTTGATTTTATCGATTCTACTGGACTGAGTACTCTCGTTGTCCTTTTATGGATACATATAGGTATGGTCAACCTACACCAAATTACTATAAATTTTTAAGCTCTATAACACCAGCCCTTTTAATGTCCCACTGTTGGGCACGGTCTTCCTTCAATGTGAGGGGGATTAGGCCATAGTCCACCACGATGGCCCAGTGCGGGTGGGCGGACTTCACACCTCTTTCAAGATGTTCTCTCAGACATGCATGTTTTCCTTCACCGTTTAGCAAGTGATACTCATTGTTGAAAATGAGATTCGCACATGAAATCCCAGAGGTGCGAGCCGGGGTTTGAACCTGCGATCCTCGTTACCGAAGAGAGCGATCTACGAACTTGTCTATCACTGCTACAACTTGGCTATCACTACTTGAACTTGGCTATCACCGCTGCAGTGCTACATTTAAAGCTCTAATCTGGATTTATTTTCGTCACCCGTTATCTTTTAAGTACTCTACGTGTCTATTGCTTTCAAGAGTGGTTTGTTCAAAATCTTATTCTACAAAATCGCGAACAAAAACAACGCGTCCAATGGAACCTTCACACATGTCCTTGCCGTGGTCATGTTCATATTCAAAGATGCAAGTTGAACGCACTAATAATACAGATACCGAATTTGAAACTGTGAACATTATCTTTTCGGCTCCTTGTCTAAAGACCGATATCTTATCGTGTACGATAAAGCTGAGCGTTCGGTTCGACCGACGAGGTCACGGCTCGGTAGCTCTAGGTACGTTTTTCATAATAATTTCGCCATCAATTATGCATAAGTAAGTAGGTATGCTGTTTGCGTGATACCGACAGCATTAACTAAAGGTTGTTTGTTTTATGTTTAATAATTCGATGGACGTAGCTGTCCATAATATTACTGAATAGCTAATCTATAGTACTCCTTAACATCACGCTAGTTGTCTCCAAATGGGTAAAGATAAGGGTGTTCTATTTTCGGTATACGTGTTTGAATTTCGTCGATGGTAGGTGGCAGGGTGGGTGTCATCCTTTGTACGAAATAAAACACACCTTTTAAGGTATAACTAAATCAACTAAATAGTGTAAAAATAGTGTGTGTGTGTGTGTGTGTTTGTGTGTGTGTGTGTGTGTGTGTGTGTGTGTGTGTGTGTTATCGGTGAATCAGTAAGTTATATGGATCACGTTGATGTATGAAATAATTGTGTAAATTATGTTTTTAGTCGATCCTGTAGCCTTTAGCCGTGCGCTAAGACATACGAGATGTATTTTTTTTACTTCTAATAATTTGATTTTATTTTTTTGGGAATGTTCAAATATTTTACACTTTATATAAGAACATTGTGTTATAAATCATATTCCATAATACCGTTAATTTGTGCTGTTTTTATGTATGTATCCATAGCAACCGTGTCTGGGATAAAATAAGTATACAATAATTAAGTACATTTTCCTCAATCTATAAGTGGAATTTGATAGCAGTCAATCGCAATTGCACTCATGTAGGTATAATGCTCGTAAGTGGGATGCAAATTAACAGTAATTGCACCGGAGTTGTATACCTGACTGCAGAATGTGACAAAGTTATTGTTGTCTTGTTTTTTTATCTTACATGGTTGAAATAAACTAATTTTGTCGCGCTTATTTTATGTTTTTTACGTTCCCGACGTTTCGGCTGCTTTACAGCAACCATGGTCACGAGAGGGCTGGTGTTTGACGTCCTAGTGTCATATCTTTAACTGGGGTATTACTCTCATATTTAGTTTTTGTTTGTGGTTCCATCTACGCAGAAAAGCTCTCAGTGTCTTGAGGTCTCGCAATGGTGCGCTTAGTTATGGATTTAATTATATTAATTACTGGATCCCAAGTTCGTTGGCACTCAGCCATCTTCGCTACTGAAATTAGGAAGTTTACTGGTGGTAGGCTTCGGCCGTGGCTAGTCACCACCCACTGAACAAAGCCATGTCGCCAAGCGGCCTAGCCGTGTTCCGGCATGATGTTCGGTGTTGCCATTCATGGATGGCGGGTCAGATCAGCTGCGCTGCATGTGCCTAGTGAATGTAGTGTATCGATCTACTGCCGCCTTCCTACCTAGGCAAGTATGCTCCATCGTAGATCTCATCATCACTTACCATCAAGTGAGATCGAGATCAAATACTTGCCTATAATGTAATAAAAAAAAAGTTTTATTTTGTCATTTCATTGGCCTCACGTTATCCTTGGTCGTAATAGATGTTCTTTTGCGCAGATCTGTGGTTGATCAAACCTTTTATAATGGTGGATGAGATCCTGTACATCTTCACAGATTGCAGACTTCGTGGAGTTTAATTTCAATGTGTAGTAATCTCGTAAATATAAGAAATCAATAGCTCACATGATATTCATTATTTATTATTGACAAGTGAAAGGTAGATAATTCAGTGTGTAGACATATCAAGGTAGTGCTTGCTATAATAAGCATATATATGCGAATTATGCTAGTAGTTTTAGCCGCCCTAGGCCGTTCAGAACCAGCCGTGTTATGTCTCCTACGTATTTGGCTAGTCTCCGCTGAGATTGGTACCGGTGTGACCGAAATTTGGTCAGAAGCAGGATATAGGAGTGATATACAGCAGTTAAGACATGGAGATGTTGAATTTGTCTAGTATTTATTTAATGCGATCAAAGAGTATTGTCTTTTTATCTTCCCTGTACAACAGGGGACTTACATCACCCCTCAGTTGTAAGTAGAGCAAGCAAGCAAACAAGGTGAAAGACTGGGTGTGTTTCTAGTTACCATATTCTAATGTAATCTAATCTATCAGCCGATAGACGTCTACTGCTGGACATAGGCCACTCGCATCCACCGGCTTCCTGCGATGCGTGTGATATCATAGGTCCACCTTGTGGGGGGCGGTTACCATATTGTTATTAAAAGAATTCTAATTTTGGCAGAAGCAAAATTTTTACCCATCGCTTGAATTTTTTTGATGATAAGCTCGATAATATAATGAGTGTGAAAAGATTAAAAAGTTTTTTTTTAATCTACACATTTTCTTAACACATTTATAATGGAGAAAAACACTTGCATGAATACGACGATCTTAAAGGCTCATGAACTGTGTAGTTAAGTCGTGAGTTTAATTATATTTTGAACTTCTGCGTATCCTATTATTAGCTGTAATATGGCCTATGCGTGAATTGGTTCAATAAACAGGCGACCGAAGGAAAGCCTTTCAGAGAAGCCTAAAGGTTTATTTTATGCCCAACCTGATGTGTATTTGGCATATTCTGATTGAGGAGTTATGTTACAACTTAATAAACTTGTCAGTGCTGTGCCAAAATATCTATTTGCGTGTTCTTTGTGACTAGACTACGTACGAATCGTAATTTATCAAATGATCTCCGGATGTTGTTTGTAAACATAATTTCGCATAATCTTCAATACTCATAATGCCGTCCATACTTAATGATTGTTTTGTTGATTAAAATTATAATATTAAGTACTAAGTAGGTTATTTGACATACTCTAAATCCAAAGTATTTTTAGAATTCTTGTCTGTTTGCATCTAGTTTTTTTTTTAAATAATATCTTCAATCTATATATAAAAAGGCCAGCTATCGTATGGTCGCCATCGTTAATATGGGACTATGGGACTTATTTCCTAAATATTTTCTCAGACACTTACTTGAAACACAATGCAATAAGGTTGTATATAGTACCGTCAGTTAAAATAGTAGCTAAGGTATACGTTTGCTGTACGATATTCAACCTTAAATGAGTCCCAAATTAAAGTTCGCTATTGAATGTTTACAAAACATTTATTCCATAGCTACCATAAATATCTTAATTGCTCTCACTTTAGCGCTCACGATTCTCTTTTTTCGTATCGCCGTGTGTAATACAAGTCGACAAATTCAATTAAGCCCCGGGTACATCTTTCATTGTCATCCATTTTGCCGTCGCGAGAATGAATTTACGATATGAAAGGTAATTTCAACGGAATTGCTATGTTCGGTCGCCTAATTAAAGATAAATACCGACTTATATATCGCTTGTATAGGTAAATAATATACAGAAACAACGGTGAAGTAAAACATCGTGAGGAAACCTGCATGTCTGAGAGAACCCCTCGAAAGATGTGTGAAGTCCACCAACCCGCAGTTGGTCAGCGTCGGGAACTATGGCCTTATCCCCCTCGCATTGAGGGGAGGCCCGTGCCCAGCCGTGGGGCATTAAAAAGGGTTGGAATTATCATACAGAAACAATAGATACCTACTTATCAGGGCCTCAATTCTTCTAATTTACAAACGCTTCAGTGGAGAGTCGATAGAGTGTCGATTGAATGCTTTTAGACATTTGGTAGTCTACTAGTTTTCAAGACCAGCGGATCTCCACTGACCAGCCGATCAACTGCCATTGAACTAACTCGTATTATGTACTTCAGTCGTGTATCAATATAATGTAGCTAAGTAATGGTATTCTACTCGTTATCTGACATTTCTAGCAGTCGCCACACAACCATTGACACTGAAATGAGACTCCATAGAGACGACGTTAAAGTTTTAGCAGAAAAGCCAATCTGTCACAGTCGTAATGGAACCTCAATAGTGCGGGAATGGCAATCGTATGTCATTTTATTTAAATTAACAGAATTGGGCCCCAGAAAGATTGTATACAATAGTAAGTAGCTACTGTGTAGTATGTGATAGGTATTCGAGCTAAAAATAGCATTTGAATATTGTATTCATCGCGCAAAGAGTCGCTGGCAACAGCTACTTCATTACTCTAACCTATTTACTTCTTGTAAGTACCTTATTATAAGATAAAAGTGGACTATAAATAAAGGAAATGAGTTGGACTTATTCGTAAAATTACTTCATTATTTAAAAAAAAATCTTCATTAGTTTTTTTTTGTCGCAGCATTTGCATAAACCATTATGATGCCAATATAAACGAATAAATGATGCCAATTTAAGAAAAAAAAATGATTTCCTTATTATTAAGTTCACAACACCATGTCGCTGTATTGTTTATGTCTAGGTATTTTTGGTGGCCAAGTCTATAAATGGCTTTTTATATAAGAACACAGTCACACTATCGTGCCTGTAATGCCCGAAGGGTTGGGCATAGAGGGCATCAGTTTTTTTTAACGAAAGCTGGTTTAAACCTGATAGTTCTTAGCTATATTTGGTTAAAATCCCTTCAGCCTTTTCAAGATCACAGCTCTTTTCCAACTCGGTGTAGGCATTTCTCATACAATAGCTACAATTAATTTATTGATTTATTATATTTACGCGAATACTACACATTGAAATAAAACAATTTTTTTAAGGATTTTATCGCGTTTATTTTTGTTTTTACGTTCCCGACGTTTCATGACACCAGGACGTCAACCACCTCAGTCCTCCCGTGACCGTGGTTGCTGTAAAGCAGCCGAAACGTCGGGAACGTAAAAACAAAAATAAACGCGATAAAATTCATAAAAAATAGTTTTATTTCAATACAATTAATTTACCAAAATAGTTTCACAGTATTGTGTGAATGAAGTACCTACTTGCGTTAATATACCTGCCATAGAGAATATTATAATTTGTAAGTATCCTCAGGTATGTTGCAGACTGAAAGAAATACTTTCCATCAGTGGCGTGCACCGGGCGGCACTTTGCCAGGGGTAGCATTTCACAGGTGGTGGCAAATGAAAACAAAATAAGATTAAAAAAAATAATTAAGTTAAAAAAAAATCTGTCTGTGTTCCTTTCGTATTTTTTTTGTCGTTACCATGCCCCAATTTTTTTATGATGAATAGCAAAAAATAAGAGGGCGGCAAATTTGAAATCCGCACCGGGTGCTAATGACCTATGCCACTACTACTACGCCACTGTTTTCCATGCTACTCTATTCTAGTGGATACTGAACTATCACACTGCAAAG
The DNA here is from genome assembly GCA_905333125.1 of Pheosia tremula. Classification (NCBI taxonomy): domain Eukaryota; kingdom Metazoa; phylum Arthropoda; class Insecta; order Lepidoptera; family Notodontidae; genus Pheosia; species Pheosia tremula. The sequence goes on along the minus strand of HG995408.1, from coordinate 8,261,311 downwards.
TTTAACAATTTCTTCCACAATCGACCTCGGACGTCAACATCGGAGCACATTGTTCGTATATTTTTGTATGGCTGTCTCCGCCGCCCGTTTGGCACTTCTTCAGCCGGTGCCTCAATGACGGTCCGATGTCTATTCCCGTCTGACATTGCCTCAAACCTAGTACAAGGACGCAACGGCCATGCTCTTGGTACAAGTGTTAGATAAACGCTAATTTTAACTCGGCAATATTTAGCATTTGCTATTTTTTTCTAGCCACTAAGACGGTAAGCACTGTTTTTATCTCCTTACAGAAGATTATTCTTCCTACTCGAGTTTTTGCTGTTTATTTACCTACCGTTGAAATGATTTATTATCTGTTGAAAAACAGGAGAGATCGAGACACATCGAATAAATTGTACCGTCTAATGTAGTGGCATAGCTATTTTTAGCTTTATTAAATTACGTTATCTTATTTTATGAGAGATATTGTGTTTTGGAAGAGCTCGACAAAATCGGTATGTTATGTAGTGGTACTACACTCGACAACAATGAATCCGGGCCACCAATATAAGCATAAATATCTCTGTGAGAATTCTCGTACATTTTTCGGTTGCAAGTGATATAATACCAGAAAATATTGAATACCAGAAACACTTTTATACTTAGTTCGATTTACAAAAACTAAATAATTTTTAACCTTTTTGATGGTATTAGTTTACAGCAATCAAGAAGTTCGACTAATTTTATTTGAGTATACTCATATAGTATTTTAAAATTACTTCACCTGTAAAATACTTTTTTTTTGAGGAAGTAAACATACTTGGTTTCCGAGATATTAAAGTTCATTTCTGTACCTAGGTTTCGAATCCTGCTAGGGACAATCTTGTATGATAGCACAAATGATTGTACCCGAGTCATAGATGTTATTATTTTACCGAGTTCGCCATCAGCCCATTGTATGCGGTACCCATAATAGAAGCGTTGCTTAGTGTGGGACCATATAGTTGGTGTGTTCCTTAGGCGATATTATTATTACTATTATGTCTCTAACCACACGGCTTATATGCGGAACGTTGAAAGGCTTATATTATATTATTATTTATTAGGTGACCCGGATTCGTTGCTTCCGAGTGTATTCAATCGAACTCCGCAAAGGCACGACCTCATTCGTTACAGCGACCATGGCAACGGTGACCTACCTATCGAGTTCAAACAATTTTGTAGAATCAATACCTACTCTTCCTTAGTCGTAAGACGCGTCCCCACTTATTATTAGATACTTAATAGTTGTAGGCACTTACGTGTTGCTTGATCATCACCGTTGGTGCTATTATAAAAGTCTGCTTTGGGTTCTGAAACTCATCGTACTTATACGTCTTGCCGTGGTTCTTGACGTTTCGGCTGCTGTTTCGTCGTTTGTAAACTAGTTGGTATGTACTTATTGGGGAAACTAAAAGTCATGAGCAAATCGACCACAAAAAAATATCACAAAGTTTTCCATTTCATTTGCTTGTTTTTTTTTTGTGTCAAATAATATTCTCCCTATCCAAAATTTGTCGGCGTAGTGCCAGACGGACGTTTCATGAAAACATCGTATATCATCAATTCTATTTTTATGTTATTGCTAATTTATTGCCGGGCGTTATCAGGATGTTGCAGAAATAGTTGATCAGCTTTCGGCACCAACCGAATGGGTTTACCTTCTTGGATTTCATGCAGACTAACGTCCAAATTTATAGACTGTTATAGCGAACTTTTCAGAGGAAAAAAATGCTTTATAATGGCTTTATAATCCTTTATAACTTTTTATAAATTCGAGCGTAACAGCCTGGCTAGTAACCTGGCTGAAGTTGACGTTTCATCTTTTCAAGTCATCATATTTTTTTATTTGTAATGTGTATTGAATTTGATGTCGCTATTAATTACTTGACACTGGCAAAATACCCACAAATTTATTGGTGAGGCCATATTTCATCTTATTCCATTGTATTTCATCGCATTTCATTTCGTAAAGAAAGAAGAAGTGTATAATTAACAATATTCCCTAGGTCTATACCGAAGGATCGATTTTGGGATTCGCCATTTTCATCTTTTCATGTCATCATCAATTTTGATTTATAATGTGCATTTATTGAATTTGATATCGCTATTAAATACATGATACTAGCAAAATATCCACATAATTGTGGATGAGGCCATATTTCATCTTATTCCATTGTGAAATAAAACTAATTTTAAGAATTTTATCGCGGTTTATTTTTGATTTTACGTTCTCGACGTTTCGGCTGCTTTACAGCAACCATGGTCACGGGAGGACTGAGGTGGTTGACGTCCTAGTGTCATAGTTTGACGGGTGTACCCTCATATTTAGTTGTTACTTGCGGTCCGATCTACGCAGAAAGAGCTCACTGTGTCTTGAGGTTTATTCCATTGTATTTCGTCGCATTTCAGTTTGCAAAGAGAGAAGAATAATTCCCTAATGTAGGATACAGTTATACCTAGTTTTCAAGATGACGAGGATGGATCTTAACATTTCTTTTGCGTCTTCAAACTTCGATGTCTCGGTCATCACAGAAACCCCTCAAAGGATAAGATGCTTAGCATGCAGATAAACAAGAGACCACAGAAAGAGATAGCTATATAATGAAAAACACTGCGTGAGTCGCTTTATCTTCGTATAGCTCTGTCCCTCTTTGTCAGACATCCGATCATGTCGTAATTAGATATGGAGAAAATTTTGAAAGATTTTCATTTATCACTTCTTTAATTATTCTAGTAAGTCTAAACATATTCTGTAATTATTCTGCTACACCTGCGTCTAATGCCGTTAATTAACGGGTTAATAATAAAATGGAGGTATTTTGTGTCGCTTAACGCATGAATTATACCTGAGTTTAGAATTATAAATTGTTACTAAATGTTAGTCTTAGTTATAAAGTGTTACTAAATATACTAATAGTACTACGGACACTGCTCTAAAATAAACAATTGATTATAATAATCAGGCGCAGGTGTAATCCGGGCGTTGAAAAAATAAAACATTTTGGTTTGTCTTTGGTTTCGCTCGGGGAAAATTGATCCCGTGCGGGTACATTGTTGTTCGAGTATCTCAACTTTTTTTTATATTCTCGCAAATAGGTTCTATCACCTCATCGTCGTTGAAGGTCGCAGTGACGTGATTATTCGGCACAGCCCCTCCTACGGCTCGTCGTAGACAACATTAAAACCCGACGGGCGGCTGTCTGTAAATAAATCGTCAGTCGACGGTCCCTGGAACAATGCCGAGAATCAGGGTTGGTACATACGGAATAGTTAGTTTTGTTAATTTGACGAAAATTTTCAGGAATAGGTATTTTTTATATTTTATACCCCAATGGCGTCGCATAGTAGTTTTAAGGGTCCTCTTGTACCCTCATGTCCGTATCGGACTAATCTCATCAAACAGTTTTTAAGCGTCTTGCCGTTACTGACTCAAAATTCTGCATTTGGATTTTGAACATTTGGCGAAATAGTGAAGATCTTCCAGCCATGCGGGGCGGCCGCTATGCCACAACGGTTATTGTCGGGATCTTGTATATATGTTACGTGCTCCGAAAACTCTCGTAGCGCGTTTCAGGATCGTGCTGGCCTCGTCATTTGTTCTGAATGTTGTCTGCAGCGTCATCTGTGTCGCTTGTGTGGAGAGGTCGCTACAAACTTTCGGGAACGAGTGAGGAATGCGACGAGATAAGTTCTTAGTACTATTACATAACCCAGTCCAGTTGACCAGCCCCCAGTTATTTTTTCAGGTCGAGTAGTGAACTAACATGCTGATAAATTTGACTGGCGACTGGCGCTGAAAATCTAAGATACTGGGTCTGTCGCAACCCCAGGACCCCAAGTCTGCTAACACAATCAATTCATAATCGAATAGCAACCGCATAGTAACTGCCACTTTTGACAGATATCCCATACCATATCCGTCACAAGTGACAATTACTGTGCGGTTGCAGTTCGATTATAAATCGATTGTGTTAGCAGACTTGGGGCCCTGTTCGCTAGACCTTCTCGAACTTGTCCATCTCTTTTAGGTGACTGGTTTTTTTTAGGATCAGTCGAATCATTCTTTTCAGGGTATAATAATGTATTTGGGTAAATTAACAATTGTTTTTAATTTACGTGTTTGGCAACCCTTGAACGGAGAGCTTCCGCGTTGCAATAGATTCGTGTGTGGGAAGATCGGGCTTATCATAATATTGTTTCATAATGCCAGAAGAGTCCTGCTCGCTAAAAACCGGAGTAGTATGGCACATTAATGAAAACATAACTATTATACCTATAACAGCTAATATTTGTTATGTCTCTGCGCAGGGTAAGAAAAAGTCAATAACTAGACGAAATATCGCAAATATTTTTTTTTACCAAAAACCTTGCCTATTTGCGGTGCTATTGTATACGCAAATAACACACACAAACACATCGAAACCTTGCCGATGCTGATGCCAAAGGTGACGAGCTACGCAGATCCAAAATTTTACGAGTTACATTTGGTCATAATAGGGATGAGATATATTGGTACTTGAAAAAATCAAGTACGAGTATGTATAAAAATACCAGTGTCGGAAACCAGGTTTTAAAGTACTTGAATGTAAATGGCGGACCGCGTCGTCAGCTACGCCGCGCGGGAGTACCGACTTCTAGAGCTGAAAATACTCGCATTGGATATCCATCTTTATACTCATAAAAATAAGGAACACAATCGTATTTACGAAAAACATAAAAGAAAGGATTTATTTTGTTCGTAAATACGATCGTAGTTCTTATCCATATAAAAATAAGTATCGATTTCTAATGCAAGTATTTTCAGCCCTACAAGGCGGGTCTCACGCAAGACCAAGTACTTTTACACTTGCAAGTATATCCTGCCCGTACCGAGGCGAAAAGCTCTGGTTTTAAAACCTGGTAAAGCAAATACGTCTCATGCCTAGGTCAAAGTAAATATATATTCAACCTTAGTATTGAGTTTCCCTATTGTTCGCTAGGAGCGTCGACTGCACCAGATTTTTTTTAATTCTTCAATTAGATTCGCAAACGGTAATCAAAAGTCACCGATAGTAAGCTCCAACGATATTTACAAAATAATTAAACTACAAAATTGCCGTTGACACGAGACGTTAAATAAATCGCTACTCGCCCATTAGCGACCTACATACACTTTAGACAGACTTATTTGTAATGTAATGTGTGTCAACATAAATTGTCCACAAATCGCGTTTATTCTCAGTTAACGTAAGTTACTAATATTGCCATTCCGCTCTAGATTCTGAACGCGTCCCATCATTATCAAGATGCTATTTGACGGCTAATTAATTGGATACTAGCTGTTACCCCCGACTTCGTCCGCGTGGTCTTTAACAAAAAGTTTTTCTAAAATAATAGTAGCCTAAGTTACTCCTTGTTACAACAACTATCTGCCAGTGGAAGTCCCGTCAAAATCGGTCAAGCCATTTCAGAGATTAGCCGAAACAAACAGACAGACAGACAAAGATTGTAAAAGAAATTGTTTTGGTATATGTACCGTGTATACATCCAAATGCACTTAGTAAAAAGCGGTTATTTTAATATTACAAGCAGACACTCCAATTTTATATATTTGTATGTATAGACTAGCTTCCCACTTGGACTTCGCCCGCGAGGATATTTTTCATTAGAAACACACCACGGACCTTTGTTCATACATTTTTCTTTGTTTTTGATACGCTGACGATGTATTATGTCGTTAAGGATGTGTACGCACTTAAGAAACTAATTATACCTACTTAATGTAATCTTATAATTAATTGGTCATAGATAAATAATAACACCCGAACTAAGCGACCCTCGTGTTATGGGTACCTAGTATATAACAATTGAATAGATATTAAGCATCCATGACTCGGCTACAAACATTCGTGCTCATCGCTCAAAGTTTGTCCCTACCAGGATTCGAAACAGGACCCTCGACACAGAAAGCGGGGTCAATACCAACTGTCTACTAACTAGTACAAAAGCGTAGGACGATCGCTAACGTTCAATAAGATGCAGTAGCGTAGCATAGGTCATTAGCACCCGGTGCGGATTTCAAATTTGCCGCCCTCTTATTTTTGCTATTCATTATAAAAAAATTGGGGCATGGTAACGACAAAAAAATGAGGAAAAAAACAATGAATGATAGATTTTTGGTTTTCATATCTTTTTTTTTCTCTTACCGCCACCTGTGCAATGCCGCCCCCGGCAAGTGCCGCCCGGTGCGGACTGCACCCTCCGCCCCCCCATGCCACGCCACTGATAAGATGACATGGTGTGTGGCGGTACGATTAATAGAAAATGTTAGTCAAAACAATGGTGTCCTATGTATAGATGGCTAGTTTACTACCTACATGATATATCGCTTGGAAGATGGCCACATTTTCCGTGTTTTTTTTTGCATGTGTTGCTATTATCGTCGGTTCAAATGGCCGCTAGAACGCTGCGAAGTTTGTCTATGAATAGGTACCTACTTAAATTGTTTATCTATTAGGGCTGTGACTTGGGCATGTTTGTATTTTTTTTATATTCGTAGTGGTAGACTGTTATTTTCGATACAGAAGCCGAATCTGCCATGTTAGAATCGTGGTCTGTCTGTTTGTTTTTTATCACGGGACTACACGGCAGATTTGAATGAAGCTTGGCATGGGGATAGCTTATCCACCAGGTCAATATAGGATACTTTTCACCCCTGGAAAATAAATGGCCTTCCACGTGATAGCTAAATAAATATATTTCAAAATCTACAAGATGGATTTTTATCAATTTTGGCATGGCGATGAATGAATAGATCTTGAATTTTTTTAATTCTGGAAAATGTCTCTAGAGATAACCAAAAAATAACTCATTGCACGCGCAGCGGGGCCTGTTAGTGTATATAAATAAACTACAAACATACAGTTTCCGGTTTAATGTTTACTCGGTTGAAATAGTCTTAATAACTATTACACTAGTTAAACACGTGGCTTTATTATTAGATCTCTGTGTTATTTGTAGCTGCTGTACCTACTTACTGTATATTATAATAATTCTTATCTTTATCTTCACGCTAATACTACACATTGAAATAAAAGTTATTTTACTGATTTTATCGCGTTTATATAATCTTTTTAAGTTACCTACTTTTTAGGTTACTTTTCAGCTGCTTTACAGCAACCATGGTCACGGGAGGACTGCGGTATTTGACGTCCTAGGGTCTTAGTTTGAACTAGGGTATCCTTAAATTTTGTTTTTGCTTGCGGTGCGATCTATGCAAAAAGTGCTCACAGTGTCTTAAGGTCTATCAATGGTGCGATTGGTTATGGATTTATTTATTTAATAACTGGATCCAAAGTCAGTGGTAGAACCCAACTATCTTCCTTATTAAAATTAGGATGTTTTTTTTTTATTTCAATAGATGGATCGGACCGCAGGCAAAAACAAAAAATGAGGGTACCCCAGTTCAAACTATGACACTAGGACGTCAAATACCGCAGTCCTCCCGTGACCATGGTTGCTGTAAAGCAGCCGAAACGTCGCGAACGTAAAAACAAAATAAACGCGATAAAAATCTGTAAAATTAGTTTTATTTGAATTGCTATCTTATTCTTGGTAGATTGGATGACGATAATAACTAAACCAGAACCACACGGTATTTATAGTGAATAATAAAACCAGCCATTTAAATGTCCCACTGTTGGGCACGGATCGATGCGAGGGGGATTAGGCCACAGCCCAACCCTGGCCCAGTGCGGGTTGGCAGACTACTTATAATTTTTTTTTATTACATTATAGGCAAGTATTTGATCTCTATCTCACCTGATGGTAAGTGATGATGAGATCTACGATGGAGCATACTTGCCTAGGTAGGAAGGCGGCAGTAGATCGAGACGCTACATTCACTAGGCACATGCAGCGCAACTGATCTGACCCGCCATCCATGAATGGCAACACCGAACATCATGCCGGAACACGGCTAGGCCGCTTGGCGACATGGCTTTGTTCAGTGGGTGGTGACCACAGATCACGAGAGATATGCCGTGCGGTTCAAAATGTATGGGAACTCGCTGCCTCCGCTTTGTTCCCCACCACTCTCTAAAACCAACCAATACGAAGTCTCTTCGGTGCGTGCTGCGTCGCCGCCGTATACAGCGGCCGTACCACGCGACGCACCAGTTTATTCAAAGTATCGTTAGACGATCTATACATTGCCTCGTACATTCACTCAGTAGCGAACATAGGTGGTACTTAAAGAGCCATGTATTTTGTACAAAAATAAAAAAGTCGTTGTGCTACATGAAAACTAAAATAACATAATAAAGGCATTAAATATTTTTTTATTTGTTGTTTTTAATGATTTTAAAGACGAATAAATAAAATACTTAATTCTGGCTGGTGAAATGAGATTCCATCTTTCGCGTAGTTCACTTTGCTGCTAGTATTTTTGCATACAAACACGGAACAACCCGGCATTTTGAAAAAAACTAGAGCACCGGCACCGACGTGCAGTTGCAGTGGACTGACGGCGAAAATTGTAGGTTAGCCAAATGTACGCTAACTTTGTGCGCAAGCCCACCGCTTTCATAACATATCTCCTCTAATATATCTGTGGTGGTGACTAACCACGGCCGAAGCCTACCACCAGTAGAGTTGTCACCTAGTTGGCACCACCCAGGGTCACGTGTAGGGTATCTCGAGGGTATTTAATTCTCCTACGGACGAAGGTGACTCGACCCCAAATGGAGCCATTGGAGCATTAATGTTGTATATACCTTATACTATATAAGCATACTCAAGCCGAGAGTAAACAGGTACCATCTAGGCAAGTATGCTCCATCGTAGATCTCATCGTCACTTACCATATAACTTAACACTTACCAAATAGACTATGATTATAAGTTAGGATCTATCGACCATATCCAATAAGACCCCATCATTTTAATAGATCTTCGTCATAACAGATAACTAATGGAGCTAACTTACAGCTAATTAACTACTCTGCAGATTTAACCGATAATCTACGATTATAGAGCACGCACGAGTCACGAACGTATATTATGTACGTAACACCGTTAATTTACGTTTCGATAGCAGTTGTGTACGGCGTAATAAAAATGAGATTTATTACCCGACGGTGGCAAAGTCAAAGGAAGGAGAATGTATTTTTAGACTTTGTTGTAAAATATAGCTAATGGAGAAGATATGAAATGGTAGAGGGGGACTGATAGGTCGTAGGGCTAGTTACGTTCATTTATATATAAAAAAACAATTAAACATGAGATGCTTTTTTTTCTTTTCTTGCTTACCAGCCAGTAGTCTTACAAATAATCTCAACGAAATTTCATAGCCGAAAATAGTTTAATCTAATTATTTTATTCAGGTTAAATTAATAATTTACGTACTTGATTTTGGTAAGGTTTAATGCCGTAATTGAACTAAAATAACTAGGAGGGAGGCCTAGCAGGTCAAGACCAACCCTATGTAATAGATTCTGTCGCACCGACACGCTATCTCCTTTCCGCAATTCATACGTGGAAAAGAGATAAAATCGATTCATCTTACATTTTGTCTGCGAACTGTGCCACTAGGGTTTGGTTATAATTGTACAGCGAGATTCATTGAGGGTATACTAATGTATAATTCTTAAGCCTTTGTAATCATAATGTAAGTCAGAATTTCTATATCAATTAATAAAAAAAAAACCATTATAATTTCGTTGGACACAAAATTATTTTTTAAAACCGATTCTGATTTTACTTATCGATTACGATTGCGCCAAAGAACCGTACGTTTAAAGTTTGGTATACCTTTTCTGAATCACTCTGTATAGGGTTGTCACACTCACTCTCACTGCATTTATAGGTACATTCAATATTATTGCGTTGTTAACAGTTTCTCAGGGTCGTCACCTCAGCGTCACCTGTCGGATCGTTGATAAGAGCGATAACGCAGGCTTGCCGTTTGTAAAGAGCGCGAGATGATAATTATTATAAAATATGGATGTAACTGGGGCGTTTCTGTCAACTCAATATTTTTTTCATAAGAACAATCGTAGAGAATATTTTGATAAAAATACCCACAAATTAGTGGGTAATTTACTAATGTCAAGTAAATAATAGTGATAGCACAATTAATAGCCGTTCCTAAATTGCTGATACATACCCATGACAATGTACTGCTCAAAAATGTAAAAGATACATTTAAAAAGAGCAACCATAGAGTTCCTTGCTCGTTCTTCTCCGTAGGAACAGTATTCCGTACGGGTGGTAAAGTAGTAGCTTAGCATATTGTAACAACTTTGTCGATTCAAAAGTACTGTACTTAATGGAATTCATGTAGAATTAATAATATTATAATTTTGATTCGGATTAAATAGATACAGATTTTAAACAAAATGGTTGTTGACAGGAAAATGGCGACCTCGTTAAGACGTCTTCTTTCTTTACGAAATTAAATGCGATGAAATATGTATAATGGAATAGGATGAAATATGGCCTCACCCACAAATTTGTGGGTATATTTACAGTCAAGTCATTATTAGCGATATCAAAATCCAATAAACATACACATTATAAATAAAAAATGGCTGAAGACATGAAAATATGAAAATGGCGAATCTCTTTGAGACTTATTTAAAAGGTAAAGTTGTTGAGAAGAACGACAGTGACAGCCATAGATTAGCAAAAGCGTTTTTTTTTTGGGATCACATGCTTTCTCGATGTCGTTGATACGATAACGTTAGGAGTTGGTGCTACATGCACAGAACTGAGTCAACGGTCGCAATCGAATGCACGCGATAAGGTCGCCTCTAGAATTCAAAGCTATCACATTCGAAATTCGAACGCCGTTCGTCATTGCCAAATTGACTTGGCTCTAACTCCTCATTATCAACGTAATTATTTATTATAATTTATCATGTGCCTCGTATATACAGGTGATTCAGAAATGGTATACTTACCTTTGAACCTACATTTTTGTTATCATTGTGTGAAGTCAGAATTACGATACGTCATATTTTGTATGATAATTTGTGAGTTTTTTTTTATTGCCATTGAAAGTCTGCTACCACATATTGATCAGAAATGCGATACAGAAGCGCAGGTTCAAAGGTTTGTTTATCCTTTTGGGACCACGCTGTATATGACATTTATATGTACCTCAACAAATTTGTACCGGCCACTGTCCAGTCATAACAGTATGCTGGTTCAATGACATTTATATACATGTAGGTGTTATTCATAGTGGCATTATAATTTTAGTTTACGAATTGTAATATATTCTTTCGATATGTAATAAGTGTCTTTTAAGTTCAAATTATCGCCCCGTTTTGGGCGGCCATTGTTTATTTACTGTTACAAAGCAGATAAAACAAAGGATTACATGTTTGAAAATAATATATTTTCAGGCTTGTTTTCTTTTGAATGAGTACAGAGCAGGTGGGTATATTTTTAGTAAATCCAAATCAACTCAGTCCTTTAGGCGCTACGATAAAACATACGTATATACCCCAAAATTGTAGACGTTTTATAACTTTTTCAAACGTCATATACTACTGCTAGTAGCCAAAGACTTTTGCTTTGCGCAGTACTAGGTATATGTACGTTTGATAACGTTATACAACGTTTATTAATTCGGGGAGGTAGAATGCTAAAATTATAACGCTTTTGGCTTTGCCGTCGTCGGGTAAAAATATTGTGCTTTAAAATATATATAAGTTACCAGAAACTACAACAGGATACAGAATTCATCTCGTCTCATTTAAATAAATACACCACGATCAGTATTTTTATCAAAAACTCGTCTCAAATGCCAACAGCTTGATATCAAATTTCAATAAAATAAATATCAAATAAGCAATTAAATGTCAACGCCATAGAAAAGCAATAAATGGTCAAGTCGGCCAATCGTTTGCTTTGGGACATGTTGGGGATTTATCTAAAAATTCCATAAATTAATTGGAAATGCGGCACTTTTCCGATCGAAGCACCGCTGTCAAATGTATGGAACGTTTCGTTCGATCTCTCAATGGCTATGTGATGCTGTCAAAACTTGTACTTGGTACCCCCGGACTTTATCTATGGCTAACACCGAAGTGTTTAGGCAGCTATCACTATATAGATTTCTTATATTCCATGAATACTAACACATTGAAATAAATCTAGTTTTCCGGATTATATCGCGTTTGAAATCCGTAAAACTCGTGTTCTTTCAGCTATAACTACTTTTTTTACAGTCATCTCAGGTTTTTTTTCAGGTATTTACTACGCTAAAATTGCACAGTCAGCTGTGTCAAGATAATAATTTAGCTGTGTTTGCACTGTGACCGACCGTTTCTCAGAAACGTAAACAGATGATTACTTATGTGCAGTGGTCGACCCTCGGACACAAGATACAGTGTGTGCGTAGCGTGGCAAGATATTAGAAGTTTTATGAGACATTCCTTTTGAGAACACTTGAGGTCTGGCTGACACGACGCGTGGTTCAGAGTCGAGAAGGAGACTTCAGCTTCAAGTGCCTATTATTGGTTTAAAAAATCCGTGAGCAGCGATAGCTTAAAAAAAGCAGTGATAGCCAAGTTGGTAGAACCCTTGCCTCGGTAACGAGGATCGCAAGTTCGAACCCGGGCTCGCACCTCTGGGATTTCATGTCATGTGCGGATCTCATTATCCACCATGATTATCACTTGCTAAACGGTGAAGGAAAACATCGTGAGGAAACCTGCATGTCTGAGAGAACCCCTCGAAAGATGTGTGAAGTCCGCCAACCCGCACTGGGCCAGCGTGGTGGAGTACGGCCTAATGCCCCTCGCAGCCAGCAGTGGGACATTAAAAAAGGCTGAAATTATTTAAAAAAACCGTATACCTACCTTAAGTTCTACGTATCTAACCACTTCATATGTAGTATTGAAAGATTAAGTAAGCAAGATATTATATGCTAGGCGTTATCCACACGAAATTATTAATACACGGACGATAGAGTACACGTTTCCTGAATGGAGATTCTCAAACTTCAAGGCCGGGAGATTAGTGTTTTCTTTTACTACAATTATTTTTAATAGTTTTTTTACAGAGGTTGCATACCAATCGCTGAAAAATTGCATAACAGGCTTTTGTAACATTATACTTACGGAAAGTGTTCTGAAAGAAACTGAAAGAAAATAGTTATACTTAAGTCTATTTTATTTAAATATTAAATAGCATGCCAAGATGCCTGTATATCATCGATTCATTCAGAACCAAACTCAGAATAATACTAGTATTATTATATCAGAATCAGAATATTTTTTATTCACGTAGACCATTATGTACAGTACTTATGAATCGTCAAAAGTTACAAAATATTATGCTACTACTTTAGCACCCGCTCGGAATGCCGTTCCTATGGACAAGAACGGGCAAGGAACTCCATGGTGGCTCTGTTTTAAAAAAAGATCTCTTACATTTTTGAGCAATACATTGTGGCAAGTGAGCAATACACTATAGGTATGTGAGAACAATGTAGGAACGGCTAATCAGACTTTAGCAGCAGTTAAAAAAAGTACTAACTATGTATAAAAGTATATAGGTATATGTTCTCCAAAATCATAAAGTAATTCCTTGCCTAGTCAGTCCGGTTTAGATCCAAATATATGGGGTCATATCATGTTATGTATAACGAGACGCTACGTCACATGTGGGTGGGTACACACCGCCTCGAGCCATACGATGCCCAGTGAATCTTGTGCGAACCAGTGCCATTTTATTAGTTGGCGTTTTTCCTGAATATTGGTAATGTCCACACGCGAATCCATTGCAGCCCTGGAGGAAAGCCCTTGTTTTGCGATCCAATTAGTGATTGGCTCATAATTCGCGAATTATTAGTAAAAGTATTTTTATTATCTTTATATGACCAAAAAAAATACAGTTTAGGTTCACAGCTCGTGACTACAGACTACTACATACTACATTTTGTCTAGTAGATATATAGCATATTACTGGCCGTTTCTTAACAAAATATAAAAATAAAATAAAATGCTGACTTTAATAAAAAAAACAATTGGCGACAGAGATCGTAAACATTTTGCGACCATAGAATTTGCTATAAATTCTGTACAATTAATGAGGTTATATTATTGAAAATGGCATATTTATTGCGTTATTTGTCTTCTGCAAACACATTTTATTACGCCTCTTAGAAGTTAGTGTCATTGGCTTGAGTTATTGTCGTAAACTATACTTTACTCTAGACTTTCTTCGTCTTCGAAATAAGTAACAATGCTCAAGCAGTGCTTAACTCATTCGGTTTAATTAAATAAAAGCTCATACCCGCTGATAAAGATTTAAAAAAATAAAGATCGTAAAAGTAGCAGAACAGGAACAAAAAATAAGCAACAAACCCAGGTATAGGTAACAAAATATAAAATTAGTAAATATTCGGAGCATGTGGAATTCACACGATTTGGCATGCGCAGAACCGCCATCTTTGCTCATATTATTCGATGCGGCCTATAATATTTTATGTTATTGTAATTGAACAGAAAGGGGAGTAATGCTGTGTCAGTCCCCCTATCCCCAAAATCGTCACCATCCGGCCATAATTGGCGCGTTGACGGAGTTCGCAAGTGCGCTGCGGTGCGCTGGCCCCAAATAAGGGAAGCGTTCGACCGATATGGTACGTGAGGTGCGGTGACACTTAACATTTTATCCTCTACTCACTAAACTCACAGCAATGAATGACGTCACTTTGCTACAGCGACTGATCAAGAGTTCTGACCGCCCTAGGCTAATTATGAGGAGGCGACCCCGCCAGGTGTATTACGGTCGGCCTAAAAAGTGGTATATTATGTTAAAATCAGGGACTCCCAAGCTTTTTCAGTTCACAGCGCATTTAGTTTTAGTGTATTGTCTCGGGGTAGTTGAAATATGTAGGTAGATGCTAGATTAATAGTGCATGCGAAGACACGATTTCAGTGCGCCCCCCGATCCTCGCGCCCTAGGCTGCAGCCTAATTAGCCTAAGGGTTAATCAGGCCCTGCTTTGATAGCTTACAAATTTACTATTTTCTCACACTATTTCGTCGCCTAGATAGGTTACTGTATACAGCAACCATGGTCGCGGGACGACTAAGGTGTTTGACATTCTAGTGTCAAAGTTTAAACTGGGGTAACCTCATATTTAGTTGTTTGCGTAAACGGAACGTAAAACACATACAATAAACGCGACAAAATCCGTAAGATTAGTTTCATTTCAATGTGTAGTATTCGCGTAAATATAAGAAATCAATGTGGCTTAACCTAAGTTTCAATTAGACTTGCATAGATTTATTATTAAGCTCCTTGTTCTCTGTGGTCTGTGAAGGAAAGTCCCCTTGGGACGAGTTTTATGTTTTCGCATTAAAGTGACGAATGAGAAAAAAATTTAGTGCCCCTCTGGCTGAGATGGTAACGAGTGAAGAACGTTGACGGTAGGTACTTTGATATCTATGTGACTGATAGCCACAGTTGTCTTTGATATGGAAGGTATACGAGTATATTAAGTTTAAAGTCCGTTTAAGAGGAAAATTTTATTTAGAGAACGGATGAGTAGCATTCCGCATTTAAAAAGCTAGCCTCCAGGGGTGAGTGTGATAACGTTTCGCATTTATTTTATGGATTATTTCGTAAATCTAATAAGAAATGTAATAAAGTTAAATATAAAATATGGAAATAAAACTATAAGAAAGCAATAAATATAAAATAATCAAGTAATACTATTTAATGATCAAGTTACCTAAATAATAATATATCGAGTTTAATTAACATTGCAGTTTTAGCTGTTAACTAGTAATTATGTATTTTTTATTTATCGAAAATCGAGTTGAGATAGACTTATTTTATGATTTCATAATAAAATCAATTTAAAAAATACTAAAATACATGCGTATACATTCATGAAAACATCGAAGGAAATTTCCTACTCGGGGGTCCTTAGTCCATGTTAGTTGAATCCATGGAACAGTTATCTTTACGAAGGCACCCTTTATAATCTTGTACGTATTTAAACAAAACTATGTAAAGTTAATAAGCGCCTTTGATATCATAATGTGGCGAGATGGAGACAGAAAAAGTAGCCTTGAATTGTGAATAGTCTGTTTATAATATAAAGGAATCGCATTTATGTTCTAGCGTCTATAAAAAAGTAAACAACTTTTAATTAAAGTCAATCCTGAAGGGTTTACCGTAGCCAACATTGAATGGGAGGTCTGCGCTGTTTATTTTCTTAATGAAACCTTTGTTAGTGACTGTGTTTTTAGTTTTATTGTGTTGAGTAAATAATGTTCAACTTAGAAAAATATAGACTAATTATTGGAGGTAAGCTTCGCGATATTCGAAGGTAGTCCCATGAGCTGGATGACAAAATAAACGCATTGGCTAAATCTCTGCCTAAGAATAACATGCTCTAAGCTTTGAGTCTTGATCTATAGATGGACACTAACAGAAAAAATATCATACATTAAGATCACACAGAATCAGTATATTTTTTATTCGTGTAAACCATTAAGTACAGTACTTATGAGATCTACGATGGAGCATACTTGCCTAGGTAGAGTGGCGGCAGTAGATCGAGACGCTACATTCACTAGGCACATGCAGCGCAGCTGATCTGACCCGCCATCCATGAATGGCAACACCGAACATCATGCCGCAACAGGGCTAGGCCGCTTGGAGACATGCCTTTGTTCAGTGGGTGGTGACTAACCACGGCCGAAGCCTACCACCAGTAGAGTTGTTACCTAGTTGGCACCACCCAGGGTCACGTGTAGGGTATCTCGAGGGTATTTAATTCTCCTACGGACGAAGGTGACTCGACCCCAAAAATATTTATATAATCATATAAATATTTGACCAGTAAATTGTTATGGGTATATAAGAGCAGTGTGGGAACGGTTAGGTAGGCTTGGGTGGGTCGTTAAAAAAGTACTAACTCTAAGTATAAAATTACAATTTAATGGCTGCATTCCCATATTTACAAATTATTCGCACGTGCATGACCATAACTGTTTGATCAAGGGCATTAGAACTAAGAAAATATACCTATTTACGAGGCATTCATCCAAACCATGACCTGCCAAGCTAATCTGGAAAATGGAAAGCTAAACGGAACGTGACGTGTGCAAATCTCGAAACGGCGCAATCATTTTCTTCTCCATATATAACCCCATGATGCATAGCGCGATGACTAATATTGCGTATTCCCGGCCACGTCGTCTGTACGTCTGTGTTTGCACTTCTACGAACACCATAAAATCCCAAATAGATTCGCAGGGAAATCGCTTTTACGACTTGCGTGGGCACGCGGGCGGCTATACTATAATATCTTTCATTCAACAGGAAGACCGCTCTCCCCTAAAAATAACTTCTATTTGTATCCTTTTGTCTATTCAAAAGGACAAAGATAAGAGGCCCTTGACCTAGAGCCACATCACAAAATAAATAGACAATGAGCACACACAGCGAAATAGTCCGTATATAGAACTCAATAAGGACACATTGATTCAACATAAACGCACACAAGCAGACAAGATTTTGAAATACGATCGGCTGTATAAATATCCTTCGTCTCGGGTAATTAAATATAAGACATGATTAATGTAAATGTTGTTGGCATCTGAAATTTCTGCCAAAATTATATGGATGCATCCAGTCCGGAGACCAGCAGTTTAATATAAGTAAAATGTCATTTTTAGGGGATGAAAGTGGATCTATACAAATAAATAAAATTGGAGTCTGTTTGTAATATTAAAATAACCGCTTTTTACTAAGTGCATTTGGACGTATACACGGTACTTATACTTTTTTTTTATAAATACCAGGCGGACGAAGTCGCGGCTAACAGCTAGTCATATAAAAAGGATTTGGCTTTGGGATTCGTTGGTCTCCACAATTACCTATCTTCTTGTTATTCGCCAAAATGTCTTTTAGATTGATACTTGTTGGTTAAGTGTTGTTTTAGTTACGACAATGTTTTAATAGGACAGCCCACTATTATGTAAAGGGAGACTATTCTCTCGCTATCCAGGGTTGTTTTCATTTTAGGGATGTTTCAAATTGTTGAATGGAGTGGCTATGATTGCTATCTCACACTTATATATAATATTAGCTGTTACCCGCGACTTCGTCCGCGTGGTATTTAACAAAAAGCGTACGAAGTCGCGGGTAACAGCTAGTCTAAAATAAAAGTAGCATAAGTTACTCATTGTTACATCAGCTATCTGGCAGTGAAAGTTCTGTCCAAATTGGTCAAGCCATTTCAGAGATAGGCGGAATAAACAGCCAACAGACAGACAAAAATTAAAAAAAAATAATTGTATATGTACCGTGTATACGTACATCCAAATGCACTTAGTAAAAAGCGGTTATTTTAATATTACAAACAGTCACTCCAATTTTATTTATTTGTATAGATGAAATACATAAGAGCGGGATAGCACGCTAGCGTGGGTTTATATAGTGTTGTTGCAATTATTTAAATGAATTACATTGGCCATTACAATGCAGACATTATCAAGGTCGTATACAATCTAAACGATATGAAGACGTGACTTATGTTGCACGTCAATGAAGTAATCCCCAAACGAAATGTGTTTTTATAAAAATAAAGATGGCTGTAGATAAAAAATATATTTGATTCACTAAAACTTTTTTTTTTATTTTAATTTATATGTTTTCAAAATACAATTAAAGAATTAAAAGGCTTTTATTTATATAAACATATACCTGTACTAAACCGCTGGCGTTTTTTGGCAATGTTGAAGGCTGGCTGCCGTTGTTTGGCAATGTTGAAGGCTGGCTGCCGTTGTTTGGCAATGTTGAAGGCTGGCAGCATTGCCATGTTACATACGATCCAGCCCTCCGGTCACCAGATAAGGATTTTAGGTCTATGGTTGCTAGATAAAGATTTTAGGTCTATGGTCACAAAGGGGATTTCACTAGAATGCACTGTATCTATTTATAATTATTCTTTGCGCATTTCGTATATAATTATTATACTATTTAATTTGTCCTATATCACAAGAAGTAAAACTATATCTAGTGCCTAGAACATTGCGCGGGAAATGACAAAAACTGCTTCAGCTAAATAAAAAATATTATAATCATTCATTAAAAATAATGATTAGTTATCTTTTATCATCAATATTGCTTAATCAATGGGATTTGATCACATCACTAGATTCGCTAAGCTAAAATGACAACATCGACTTTGTCATTTTAACAACCAAAATACTCTTGATCAAATCCCTGGTTTTTCCCTAAACCATATGGATTTACATAGTCGAGTATTGTGGGATACGATCATATCCCGGATTTCAACAGAGCCCTAAGATATACCTACGTACTTGCGTAGCAAAAAGGGTACCTTTATGTAAGAGTTTAATTTATGCCATAATATGTATAAGTACCTACATATAATAAACACATTTTATATATTTGTAAGTCCGGGTTTTGATCGGTGTTTCTTTATTTCCAAGTCGTTATCTCACACAACTGGTGGTGTTATTTACCTTGTTAAAAATATAACGTGTTTTTTGTTAACCGAGAATCTGTTTTAAAAGATGGCCACCATATCGTAATGGTCACAATTGCGTTCTATTGTATTAAACTAAATGTATGCTAATATATTTAAGAGCGTTTGCGTAAATTCTGTTGGAGCACATAGGCCATATTGTAAGTAAATTAGTTATTTCACGGCTGTGGGCCTTGCCGCAGTGGTACCTCAGAATTGGAAGATATTATAATCTTCTAGAATCGACGCCGACAAATATTGACGTAGGTTTATTTGCCTTTAGCCGCTCGCTCGGGATTCCAACAATCTTTTATGAAAGGGTTGTGTAAAGTTCCTGTAAAGTCTATTTAACATTTATTTTAAAGGCGCTGTAAACTCTCTGTATAAGCTGTGTAAAGATTCTATTGACAATATTCAAACGTTTTGTAAATAATAAACGGTGTCTTTGGCACTTGCAAGCGCTTTTTAACCGACTTCAAAAAAAGGAGGAGGTTCTCAATTCGCTTGAATTTTTTTAGCATCAAATGCGTTGTTAAGGCTTTGTAAACACTAATGTAACGGTATTGTGAATTCTATGCATATTATTTGTGATTTGCATTGTCTTTACAATTGCGAATGCGAATGAAGTCCCTAAAATGTCTTGGTTTTTTAAATCGCTACTTATGAATCAAGTGTGTGCTTAAGTATTCATATTGAATCAAGCAATCTCGCATTTTGCATTACATATAATGGAGTGATGTATGAAGAGATCTCCATATATCTGTCTGGCATATGAAACAAAGGTAAAGAAAGAATATTAACCTTTGAACGGACGAATATCGCGAAATGAAATGCGAGCGATGTATGACTCTGTGATATGAAGCAATCTTTTTTTTACTTTTCAAATAACAAGCGTCATTCTGTGCCTTTTCATTTATTAAAAGTATTTTGTCACAGCTTGCAATAATCTTAGATCACGGACTAAACTGATTTCTTAGTCACACAGGCGGACAGGGCGAGGCTATACGAGTTCCCAGCCTTTTTATTTGAACTAAATGTTGACGTCTGCTTACCTCTTCAGAGTTGGCGTGTTGGTGCTATCAATTAATTACCAACCAACCTCATAGACTCGCGTGTTTGAAGGTGAGACAGTCCGTCAATTATTGTCTAACACCTACATAAAATTATTATTTATCGCCGTCCTTCGTTCCCGTGATCGTGGTATTTATAAACGAGAATTGGGTCATAAATACAGTTCGTTAATTATTCAGGGTGATGTATTGACAGTTTAGGTGATAGGCAGGAATATATAGCTAGTAATTAAGAATATAGGTCAAGTCCAACTTCTATTTAGCGGCTGTCCGCGACTGTATGCTCGCGGAATACAGCGCCCAACACAGCTATAATCAGCAATAGGCGAGTCACTAGAACGGTGTCCTGGGGACTTGGGCCTGGGCCCCAAGTTCGCTAACACAATCGATTCATAATCGAACACAACCGCATATTAACTGTCACTTTTGACAGATATCCCATACAATATCTGTCAAAAGTGACAGTTACTATGCGGTTGCTGTTCGATTATGAATCGATTGTGTTAGCGAACTTGGGGCCCTGGAGCGGCACGCGGTTCCGTTCGCTCTATGGTAATAGGGCTGATTTTTTTTTGTTGTAATTTTACCTATCTTGCAGTAAATTCGTAAAAGTTAAAGTGCTTCGGTCGTGAGTCAGGAGGGGGGGGGGGGGGGGGGGGTAACTGCATCCATTGCTCCCCCCTATATCCGCGACTGTATGTAAGGGCCGGCCCTGGCGGAGACAAGCTTAGAGGTGTAAAAGCGGCTCGTCTCCGCTTCAGTGGAAACGCCTTATCCTGCTGTTCATTTAGATGAAATCGAGGTTGAATGGCTTATGGCCTAATCCCCCCTCTCATTGAGGGGAGGCCCGTGCCCAGCAGTGGGACATTAAAAACGGGCTGGAATTATATATATATATGAAATCGAGGTTGAAAACGTAATACAATAGCGAGGCCAAAAAGTTCACTAACCGTGCACGAATTATAAATATCAGTTGGTACGTACCTATCGTGATATCGCGATATAACCGAACAACATAATCTCATTGATATCGCAAGTCTGATCCTGATTATGTAAAATATTAAATCCATTTATCTCCGCGATTTAGTAAATAATGACGTTGTTTTCTTGCTTGCTTTATTTACTTTTCTTTTGAGTTACTCGTATACCTAAAGTCTATGTAGATTTGATTTTCGAATAAGCGAATGAGCGGTATTGTTCCAATTTTAACCCTTAATAGCCTAGAGTTTCAATTTTGATACCAATCTTTTAAACCGAATGTTCACATTACTATTAGTTTTTTTTATAGGTAGGTTGGCTGTACGTATTTTACTGTTGTATAATATTATTTCCAACGAAATTAAAAAAAAATCAAATGTCATTATTATTAAACACAGTAACATTAAACACAGTAATATTAAAAATAAATCACTTTCGTAAATCAGGCTATTAAGGGTTAATACTGTTATATTATTTCTATAATTAATGTTCGTGCCAAAAAAATATTTCGCGGGATTATATAAATACAATTGAAATGTACACAATAGACATACAATCTATACATATAAATAAAATTGGAGTGTCTGTTTGTAATATTAAAATAACCGCTTTTTACTAAGTGCATTTGGATGTATACACGTTACCTATACCGAAACAACATTTTTTACAATTTTTGTCTGTCTGTCTGTCTGTCCGTCTGTCTGTCTGTCCGTCTGTCTGTCTGTCTGTCTGTCTGTCTGTTTGTTCCGGGTAATCTCTGAAATGGCTGGACCGATTTTGACGGGAATTTCACTGGCAGATAGCTGATGTAACAAGGAGTAACTTAGGCTACTTTTATTTTAGAAAAAAAAATTGGATCTCTCGAAAAAAAATTAAAACCAATGTTGCAGCGCTGCGCCTGCTTAAAGTTTGATAGCAACAATCTGCAATGCGTCCCGCGGGATCAGAACGCGAGCAGGCTGTTGCCAACGGTTGAGACGTTGTTAAATACCACGCGGACGAAGTCGCGGGCAACAGCTAGTTATTCAATAAACAACAACTCTACTGGTGGTAGGCTTCGGCCGTGGCTAGTCACCACCCACTGAACAAAGCCATGTCGCCAAGCGGCCTAGCCGTGTTCCGGCATGATGTTCGGTGTTGCCATTCATGGATGGCGGGTCAGATCAGTTGCGCTGCATGTGCCTAGTGAATGTAGCGTCTCGATCTGCTGCCGCCTTCCTACCTAGGTAAGTATGCTCCATCGTAGATCTCATCGTCACTTACCATCAGGTGAGATCGAGATCAAATACCTATAATGTAAAAAAAAATAAAAACTGTTAAAACGGCTTCGTACCGAAAACTGATAGCATGGATTCAGCTCATGATGCTGGACCCCCCACGAGTTAGAGTATACGCATTATTTTTCATTATTTCTAAATTGATTTTAGCATAAAATCATAACAGAAGTCTATTTTAACGTGATTTGAAATAAAATAAAAACCATAATTACTAATTTAAGTCAAAAACCATTAATTTCGTACCCGTCGTACTTACAAATTGGCAATATTTTTTTTTCTTAACACTACAACCGGATCGGAACACGACCTCAACTGAGAAGATCCGGCGAGAAACTCGGCGGGCTTGACTTTTTTTTTAAATCCATTATTTTGACCTTATATATTTTTAACATTTGTCATAATGATACATAGTAATTATATATGATTCCATCTGATATCAATAAATGGTAGATGGTTCCGCAAAAACATTACAATTTGCCCAGCTACGCACATCCAAAGCTACATGGGCCACATTTTGCCCGAGGTGAGGGAGGAAATTACCAGGGTGACACACAGTTGAGAATAACTATAGGACAGTCCCCAGTCAGTACAGACTGAGTACTCAAAATATAGCTTAGTAATCGAATAAAAATGTATTCAAGAAATACCGGGCTAATAGACTCACTCGCGTTATTGATTTCTTATTTCTCATGGCTTTTACGATATGGGGGGTCTTCGTCGTTTCACACCACAAGCGGTTCGCACCATGGTGTGAAACGACGAAGTGTACTTTTTGAAGGCGCTGTTTGACACCATGGTGTGAATCAGCCAATGCTTTTTTAGACTTCGTCGTTTCGCACCGTGGTGTGAATCAACCCAGGACTCTTTTTGCTTCGTCGTTTCGCACCAATATCAATGTCCCAATACCAATGGTATGTTTTAATGTCCCACTGCTGGGCACGCGCCTCCCCTCAATGCGAGGGGGATTAGGCCATAGTCCACCACGCTGGCCCAGTGCGGGTTGGCATTTACCTCATCAATAACACTTCTTGGAGAGATATATTTAGTAGAGCGTGCAGATAATATATTTGCTATCTGCAAAATGTTTAATGATATATTACTCTGTTGTGTTTTATTCCAATAACTAGCTGTTGCCCGCGACTTCGTCCGCGTGGTATTTAACAAAGACACAACCGTTGACAACAGCCTGCTCACCCATTCTGAGCCCGCGGGACGCATTGCAGGTTGTTGCTATCAAACTTAATCAGGCGCTGCGCTGCAACATTGGTTTTATTTTTTTTTCGTGAGATCCTATTTTTTTTTCTAAAATAAAAGTAGCCTAAGCTACTCCTTGTTACATAAGCTATCTGCCAGTGAAAGTCCCGTCAAAATCGGTCCAGCCATTTCAGAGATTAGCCGGAACAAACAGACAGACAGACAGACAGACAGACAGACAGACCGACAAAAATTGTAAAAAAAGTTGTTTCGGTATAGGTAACGTGTATACATCCAAATGCACTTAGTAAAAAGCGGTTATTTTAATATTACAAACAGACACTCCAATTGTATTTATATCTATAGACAATCATATGAGCATTACCAAGTGGCGTCTGTGTTTAACAGTATTATAGAACGATGTGACTTCATGGGAAACTTGATGAGAATCGATCTATTGCCTTTCTATTACCTTTGTTTTTATATCACGGAGTAGATTATATTTTGTGGTTTCCATTATTTCTTCTCACAACGATCACGACTATTTTCATGAAGTAAATGGAAGGGTTTCTTAGATGGCGTGGAAGGTCGAGGTGTTAAATTTAAATGTCAGCAATGTTTTGTCCTGTGGACGCACATTGAGTCAATTCAACATTAAAATGTTGGTCACCCTACATAAGTGAGATGCTGCAAAGCTTTTGTGTTGCCAGTTACGTGTCCCACGCTTTTGTACTGCTATTGGATTTTCTTTTATCTTTCTTTTCTTTTTATAAAAAAAATACCGAGAAATTACTAATCTTGAGGATAAATAATTACTTACTTTGAACGTTGTAGATGCGTTATGAAAGATGAAAGCAAGCGTTCGTTTCACAAATATAATTACTTTTTTGCAGGAGTTAAAAATACGCGTATCGAAATCTCCGAAATCATGAGACCTAGAGACTAAAAATTCTCCCCTTAGTGCCCGCTAAGAAAGGATGTTTGAAAATTCGGGGCTATAAGGGTAGGTCAACATTTGTATGGTAAATGTTGTAATGTTATATTGTTTATAATAGTCAGTAGTGATGGGACACGCGATATAGACACTACGATGGTAAGTACTAGTTTTTGTTTTCGATAATTATAATAGCAGTTTATCGAGTAAATTACTTATCCTATTAAGGTGTCACAAAAAATACGAAATATGTAGAATTGATTGAACTAGGCGATACTTGGCGGTAATCCACTATTAAACAAATGGGGGGAATGGCTCATTCGTAGCCCAGCAGTCCTGAGGATGCCTCGTTTAGAGGCGAAACACGTGTCGAATACTTTTTTAGATTCGCTTCGTTTCGCGGAGAATTGCATTTTATTTGAGGTCCCGTCACTCGTGATAGATAGTTTCTCGACTAACATCTTAGAGGAGTTCGGTGTTGCTGGCTTCTTTAATTGGAAAAGTTGACAAGCCGAGGGTCAGTAGTGGGTTCCTCTTCCCCCATTTGTTTAAATATTGTAGACTTAATTCGCAGGTCATGTCAATAGAGTCTATGTATTTTTTTTTATTGGCGATGAACTATTTAAATTTCATCGCGCTTAGTATGCTGTGTTATTTTTAATTTATATTTGTTTTTTTTTGTGCATGTTGCCTTTATAACCTCTGAAAATATTGCACGCTATTATTGTTACACCTTGTATAACAGTTATCAAGAACTAGGAAATAATACAAGTCATTTAGATTTTTTGTCAATAACTTTTAATTTATTCTGTCTCACCTTGTTCCATGAATAGGTAACAATGTATTACATTACTGTGTTATTGTGTATATATTTACTACTAGCTGTTGCCCGCGACTTCGTCCGCGTGGTATTTAACAAAGACAACCTTTGACAACAGCCTGCTCGCCCATTCTGAGCCCGCGGGACGCATTGCAGGTTGTTGCTATCAAACTTAATCAGGCGCTGCGCTGCAACATTGGTTTTTATTTTTTTTCGTTAGATCCTATTTTTTTTCTAAAATAAAAGTAGCCTAAGTTACTCCTTGTTACATCAGCTATCTGCCAGTGAAAGTCCCGTCAAAATCGGTCCAGCCATTTCAGAGATTAGCCGGAACAAACAGACAGACAGACAGACAGACAGACAGACGGACAGACGGACAGACAGACAGACAGACAGACAAAAATTTAAAAAAATGTTGTCTAGGTATAGGTAACGTGTATACATCCAAATGCACTTAGTAAAAAGCGGTTATTTTAATATTACAAACAGACACTCCAATTTTATTTATATGTATAGATGTATAGATTATTTTCAAAGCCGTTATATTATTATCGTCACGGTTTATGGAAAATATTTTTTTCTATGAAATAATATATTGTTAGACTACATGTTGTATTTTTATATTACTAAAAAAAATATATCATAATATTAAAAAAAATCGTATATAGGTATGTGTGTATGGAAAAAAAAGCCAATGTGCAATAAAAAAAAATGTTGACATGTCTTTATCTACGTAGGGACCGTCGATATATTATGTATATATTTTTACGACTTACTTGTTAACCCCTTAAATTATATTACACTATTTTGGTAACATCTTGTATGGCCACACGTTCGTAAACAATTCAGTGTAAGTTAGGTATTCGATGTCAAGGCTCTCCAAGTTTCTTATTAGTTCCGGAGTGACCTTCAAACGGGCGTGTTTTATTGAACAACCCAAGGACCCATACTGTTTCTGTCGACCTTAACGGTATTGTTACAAATTTTCGTTTTGTTAGGCTGCCCACACCTGAATGACCTACCTATACAAGCGGAGCAAGGTGACGTTGTAATAAAGCTTTATATGTATAGTACTACGTGTTACCCGCGATTTCGTCCGTGTGGTATTAAACAAAAAGCGGACGAAGTCGCGGGTAACAGTTCGTCTAAAATAAAAGTAGCGAAAGTTACTCCTTGTTAAATCAGCTATCTGCTAGTGAAAGTCCCGTCGAAATCGGTCCAGACATTTAAGAGAGTAGCCGGAAAAAACAGACAGACAGAGAAACATTATAAAAAATGTTGTTTTGGTATATGTGCCGTGTATACATCCAAATGCACTTAGTAAAAATCGGTTATATTAATATTACAAACAGACACTCCAATTTTATTTATTTGTATAGATGGTAGCTGTATTGTTCCGTCGAGGGGTTGGTTTAATAAACGCCCTTCAAAGTATTTTAATGGCTTCCTTAATTGAATTTACATTTGCAATGTTGAGTGCTTAAATTATATATACAAGGTACCTTTAGCAAAAATGACGTTTTATATTTTAACAGTTTCATCAGTAAGCCATACGGATTACGTAGATGCATAAAAAATGTATCAAGAAATAAATAAATAATGATTTTTTAAATAAACCCTGTCACCAGACGAACACACTGTTAAATATATACGATCTGGGGCCCTGGGGTGGAAAATTAGACTTGTTTTTAGTTAAATAAGCATATTTTATTTAAATACACAGAACACTTTTTAGAACCCAAACGATGTCAAGCAGCCGCCATAGAGAAGAAAGAAAAAACCATAGAGTATATTATATAGAGCAGTTTCATAGATTATTGTCCACACACCAACTATACGGTCCCTCACTAAGCAACGCTTGTATTACGGGTACAGATATTAAACATCCAACAGGTACAAACATTCGTGTTCATCACAAAGTTTTTCCATACTATGATTCGATCACGGCACCCTCGGCAGAGAAGGTAGGGTCACCAACTAATTAGGTGGTGTTAGTCAGGTGTGGTATCATTTTTTTTTTGAGATTCGATTTATTTATTTAGGGTTGTTATTTTGATACTATAATTGTTACACCATATAACAATTTTTGCAAAATTTTCTATATGTCATCACCAAAAGGTACACTTGAAAGTTAGAGATATAATTAAAACAAAACAAGGTTTAAACTCGTTTTCTGTGTTAAAAGTAAAATTATTCGATTGTATCAGAGATCAGTGACCCGGACTGTAATTTATTACAGGGGCTTAATTCTGCGTGTCGATTGAATGATTTTAGACATTTGGTAGTCTACTAGTATTTAAGACCAGTGGCTTTCCACTGACCAGCGATTCAACTGCCATTTTGAACTATTTCGTATTTTGTACTTTAGTCGTGTATCAATATAATTGATAGCCTATGTTACCATTATGAGTCCATCGAGACGACATTAAAGTTTTAGCAGAATAGCCAATCTGTCACAGTCGCAATGGAACCTCAATAGGGTGTCGCTGGAATACCAATTCTATGTAATGTTATTTAAATTAGCAGAATTGGGCCCAAGATAAAAGGGTGTCGATATCTCGCGATAACAATGACAAATTTTCCTGTAAGAGTCTGGAGTACAATACGAAGGGAGACGACTCCAGACAAGTATCCTCCTTTGTAGCCACCTCAATCGATTTATTACGTGAACCCAGCGGGGGCGTGACGTGAAAATTGAATTTTTACTATGATAAATCTATAAAAATATACATACAAATAAATAAAATTGGAGTGTCTGTTTGTAATATTAAAACAACCGCTTTTTACTAAGTGCATTTGGATGTATACACGGTACATATACCAAAACTATTTTTTTTTTAATTTTTGTCTGTCTGTCTGTCGGTTTGTTCCGGCTAATCTCTGAAATGGCTGGACCGATTTTGACGGGACTTTCACTGGCAGATAGCTGATGTAACAAGGAGTAACTTAGGCTACTATTATTTTAGAAAACACTTTTTGTTAAAGACCACGCGGACGAAGTCGGGGGTAACAGCTAGTATCCAATTAATTATTTTAGATTAGCTGTTACCCGCGACTTCGTCCGCTTTTTGTTAAATACCACGCGGACGAAGTCGCGGGTAACAGCTAGTATTCCACTAATATTTTGGGATCACTCATTTTTCATTTGTAATATAGGATCATCAAATATAATAGGTTTAAACGCAGGCCGTAATTAGTTATGTCTCAGCCTTGGTATTTGATTTACTGACTTCATATTTCAAATTGCAGAATGTTGTACAAAAAAATATATCTAGGTGTTTTGTGTTTAAAATTATATGGCATTTGTATTGAGAACTTTAACTTGAGACCCATTTAAGGTTCAATATCGTACAGCAATCTTAAGACCTATTATTTTGGTTTACGTTACTAGGGGCAACTGCTCTCAGATAAATAGTGCTTCCAGAAATACTTGGAATAATGAAACCTATTTATTAATAACTATATAGCTTCTGACCGCGGATGCGCCCGCGTTATCGAAACATAGCCTATAAGCACTCAGAGATGATGTAGCTTTCAATCAGTGAAAGAAATTCCAGCATCAGGTCGGTAATTCCGGGGATTATAATAGTAAGGGTTTTTTTTAATAATATTCTTAAAAACAAGGTGAGATTATATACCATTATTGTTATCATTTGGAAGACTGCTTACCTCCTAAACAACTAGAGCATAAACCATTTGTAATGATACCGCGCCGTTACGTTTTCCTTGAGTTTTCTGATTCGATAACTTCAATATAAAAGATTACATATATATAGAAAACTAGCTGTTGCCCGCGACTTAGTCCGCGTGGTATTTAACAAAGACTCAACCGTTGGCAACAGCCTGCTCGCTCGTTCTGATCCCGCGGGACGCATTGCAGATTGTAGCTATCAAACTTAATCAGGCGCAGCGCTGCAACATTGGTTTGAATTTTTTTTCGAGAGATCCTATTTTTTTCTAACATAAATGTAGCCTAAGTTACTCCTTGTTACATCAGCTATCTGCCAGTGAAATTCCCGTCAAAATCGGTCCAGCCATTTCAGAGATTACCCGGAACAAACAAACAGACAGACAGACAAAAAATTTAAAAAAGGTTGTTTTGGTATAGGTACCGTGTATACATCCAAATGCATTTAGTAAAAAGCGGTTATTTTAATAATACAAACAGACACTCCAATTTTATTTATATGTATAGATTATATGATTTTTAAAATTATAACCCCGAATAGCAGTATATTTATTAAAACATGCGAAGAATAATAAAGATAATTCGTGTTCTTATATATTTGATTCTGAGGTAGTACAAAGTTCGCCGGGACAGTAAGTAGGTAATGCGAGATATAAAAAAGAAATCTTAAAAAAAACACACATGATATCGTTAATTTCGCGGCATAAAAATGGAAAAATAACAATAAAGTGTGATTGAAATAAAACTAATTTTGAGGATTTTATCGCGTTTAATAAATTTGTTTTATTTCAATGTGTAGTATTCGCGTAAATGTAAGAAATCAATAAATAAAGTATGATTATAATTATGTTTTTAAATAGTTACTCGATTTGTACATCGTACTATTCCCGTAGGATGGTCGCATCACTAATACGCGAGGTTCACAGAGTAATTGAATTGTTAATTTGTCTGCTCCAGGCGTCGTTCCGGCGCGTTCGATGTTCAATAAACACTGACTGTTATACTATCTACAGGCTGTTTTAGTTTATTTAAATACTAGCTTCTGCCCGCGGCTTCGCCCACGGTACCTAGTACATGAATCACTCGGAAATAATGTAATCTCCTATCAGTAAAATAATCTTAAGAATCAGAGCAGTAGTTTCAAATATTACCTAATAATCTATAAAACAAAGTCGCGTTAGTTACGCCATTTGTAACTCGTGAACGGGTGGGCCGATTTTTAAGATCTTGAATTTTTTGAATTTGCCTCCGCCCCGTATAACACAATAACTATGAAATTATGGAAAAAAGATCGCTAAAAAAATAATTATAAGGATAATTCATATTCCAATACATTTCATTCTGAGCACAGATATTCATGATCTGTGATTCTGAGGCATTGCGAAGTTCGCCGGGGCAGCTAGTATTATTATAGATAATAATTCCAGCCCTTTTTTATGTCCCACTGCTGGGCACGGGCCTCCCCTCAATGTGAGGGGGGTTTTAGGCCATAGTCCACCACGCTGGCCCAGTGCGGGTTGGCAGACTTCACACATCTTTCGAGGGGTTCTCTCAGACATGCAGGTTTCCTCACGATGTTTTCCTTCACCGTTTATTATAGATAGATAGATTATAATTAATATCATACGTTCAACAAAACTCTCAATATAAATTAGTCTGCAGCGGAACATGCGTCTTTTCGTAACTGATATAAAGTTGAAAATGTTTATATCGTACGATAAAAACTAAATTATCAAACGTCTGATTCAGAAAGGGATCCAAGATTCGATTCGGTTCCATATCAAAACATTCTGAATCAATAGGTATGTTATATTGAAATCCACAATAAAAACAGAGCGCAATCCCCGCAATCATTACTGATAATGCTGTCACTGTGCCCTTAACGATGTAATTTATTATACCACCTTCGATGATATGTGGCAGTAGAATATTATGACCGTATAGGGACCGCCCTGATTCGTTCGTTTTTATCATATTAGGTTCGATGTATCCAGTATAACTCTATTAGTGTTAATTAACTTTTATATTTATGCAACGGTCTCAATTTATTGTAGATTAAGGTGGAAGCTCAGGTCAGGGCGCGAAATTCAAAATGTCAATGGTTTTTATTTTTTTACGAAAAATTTTGGACATCTTTACGATGTAATTTAGTTTTTTGAGATATGCCCTGACCTGAGCTTCCCCCTTTAGACAATATGCGAATTGCAAGTGTTGCGAAAAGTACATCCGCCTCAATGCAAATTGTGCGAATACAAATTTTGCGACGTGCACATTTACTGCGAAGTGTTTTTAAATTCCGCATAATTTGAGACACATTTTAAGAATTGTCTCGTAACGGACAGAGCATTCCGTAATACCCGTTTGTGTTTCTTAGCATGGGCATGTCGGGGTTGTGGTCCATCTACAAGACACAAGTCATACATGAAGTGTTAGATTGCTCACGAAATAATTGCAACATATAATATTTACTGTCCCCATTTTACAGGAATGTAAGCTTATGTCTAGTTATGACAGAGTTATTATCTCTACTAGATGGTGAAATATACATACTCATATTTATTTTATAACGGCTCCAAGCATTTACGATATATATTATTAAATGGGTACAACGTAAAACCACACAAATTAATTACGCCATAATAAATTGTTGTGTAATTAATACGACAGTTTTGATTAATTAATATTACAGTGCAACTACAAGGTACGCTTTGATTTTTAAGATTAACTTATCGTGTATTGTAATTTCGTCTCTGTATGCCTATGAAAAGGGATTAATATCGTGTGACTGAAATATTAAAGTCGTTGAAATAATTGATAGTGATTTAAAGGCAAACGAACTATGTTAATACACTTGAGAGCAATAAAATCGCACACCCTTTTTTGTTTGTTTTTTTAAGGATATTTTTCTTAGGTGGTTAATGTGATAAAATTAATCTCATTAACCCTCAAGTAACTTACAAAAAGTCCTAAACATAATTCCCCGAATTTACTAGTTTTCGCTGGCACTCTTACCGGCAGTAATACAAAATATTTTTTTTTATTTTTAACTAGTTGGATACCAATGTGTAATTAAGACTAAGGTAGGGAATACACCTTATTGATAAAACATTTTAACAACAATTTTATGTTTGGTTTTTATCCTCTTAAAAGCTGAATTTGGTAGTTTTACGTCTTGGTTATGTCAAATAAGTCAAGGTGTGCTATTTTGTTGCTCCCAAGTAACCGCAATTGAAGTTTCGCACTGCGAATTAAACTCAATGACAGTATTGTTAGAATTGATATGGTTTAGTACATTGTTATTACTTTAGCTTTTCGAGTAGAAGTTTTTTTTTCTGTGTTCAACCTGTTACATTTGAGAAAAAATACTATGGAATAATTAATATCGCTATATCATCTGTATTTTTTACTTGAATTCCATTTTCAATTGTGTCAAATAATTCGCAATTTAAAATTCGAACGTACTCACTACGCGTTTATGTAAATGAGAGTAGGTACATCAAATGATTCGCGAATTGTACGCATTCAACTGGGCCCATTCGTTTCGGCGTAATTGACTTTCGAGGTCGTAAATATTACGCATTGCATGATTGGAGAAAATTTTCGCATTTGTTATTCGTGGCTGCGTTTGCTGCCTACATTTAGGTATATACTAGCTGTCCCGGCGAACTTCGTACCGCCTCAGATTCAAATGTATGAGAAAATGAATTATGTCCATTTTAATAGTTATTCTGCTCTTATGGCCTATCACGCTATCATCACTTACCAACAAGTGAGATCTAGATATAATACTTGCCTATAATATAATAAAAAAAATAGGGCCAGAGACAAATTCAAAAAATTATTGACCATAAAAAATCGGCCCACCCCTTTATGAGTTATAAATGGTGTAACTAACACGACTTTGTTCTCGTATATATAGAATTACTAGCTGCGCCCGGCGGTGTTAACCGCGATAAAAGTATGAAAAATTAAAACATCTATCCCACGGGAACCATACATTTTACCGGGATAAAAAGTAGCCTATGTGCTATTCCAGACTATAATCTATCTCTGTGCCAAATTTCATCCAGATCCGTTCAGCCGTTCGGGCGTGAAAGAGTAACAAACATCCATCCATCTATCCATCCATCCAAACTTTCACATTTATAATATTAGTATAGATACAAGTATGTACTACTTACATTAATGGGTGTAGGTTATTATTTAAATAATGCTTAATTTATGAATCGCATCTCCATGACTTTAAGGTGGCGTACCGCGAATGAAAAGAAAACATGCATGTCTGAGAGAACCCCTCGGAAGATGTGTGAAGTCCGCCACTGGTATAAGTTGTGTTAAGTGTACCAACTTGTTACAAGAATGATTAAAATTTTATTAGCAAGTATCATTGTTGTACTTTAAAAAACGAATAAAAAAAGTCGATAAGCGTGCACAAGCTGAAATTATTATTATGTATCAATAGGAAAAAAAACTAGAGATTGGATTTTTAAAGTAATTTGGCTGAGGTATCAGTTCATTTTGGAAAAGGGGTCTCTCGTCCAAAATATATTGGGAATCCATGCTTTTAACTCTATTCCATTAAATTTGTTTCAGAATCAGAATCAGAATATGTTTTATTCACGTAGACCATTATGTTACAGTACTTATGAATCGTCAAAAGTTACAAAATATTATGCTACACTTTACCACCCGTTCGGAATGCCGTTCCTATGGAGAAGAACGGGCAAGAACCGCCATGGTTGCTCTTTTTATTTAAAAAAGATCTTTTACATTTCAAAGTATGTGTCCAATGGTTCTGTATGTATGTGTGTGCTATAAGAGCGCCACAAGTCGTCGCAGCAGCGCGCGGTTCACGCGACCCAGTTTTTTATGGTTGACGCAACCATTAACGTGTTCGTACACTCGCAAGAGTTATAAGTTAACGATACTGTTGCTGCGTCTCGGGTTCCTAGGTAGAAGTTCCGTGTATACCAAAAATTGTGTTAAATATTTGAAAAGGAAGACGTATAAATAAATATTATTAAGTTACTTAAAACACTTTGGCGCAACAATTAGCCTGTATACTACTGTACTGTAGCCTTTAGGTACGGAACCATAAAACATACAACTTTAACACTAACTTACGTAATTTAATGCTCAGATAATTTAATAGCTGCCAATAATGGTACGACGATATTGAAATAAAACTAATTTTACAGATTTTATTAGTTATTTTATTTTATGTTTTTTGACGGTCTGCGTAGCTCGGACCGCAAACAACATCTAGATATGCGGGTACCCGACTTCTAAATATGACACTAGGACGCCTAACACCTTAGTCCTCCGGGGACCATGGTAGCTGTAACGCAGCCGAAACGTCAGGAACGTAAACAAACAAAAAATAAACACGATAACATGTGTAAAATTAGTTTTATTTCAATGTATAGTATTCGGGTAAATATTACAAATAAGAACTGCGGAAACAATTTCCCCAGCCGAAGCCAGCAAAGTAAAGCGACATAATTAAAAAACAAAATTAAAATGAGGAAACGAAAGAACTGTTTATATATTTTTTTGATTAACATCCAAACCAAAACGAAAGAAAATGAAATATACGTTACCAATGTTTCCGGGTCTCATTCACTTCAAAGAACAAAAAACCTATTATAATTTTCTCATTTTATTTGCGTTGTTTGACACCCAAAACGTGATGCCGACCGTTGTTTGTCAACAATACGGCAGATTTCCTCGTTCGCATCGATACGGCTTCGGCTATTTTGTCGCTCTACGATTAATGACGTTCCTTTTTTGCTAGGGAAAAGATGTGTACTTAATCAATTTCGCTTTGTGTGCGAGGTGTGGCATTGGACGGTTTTTATTTAAACTTAGTGTTTTATTGAGATAAAAAGTCGCAGATGCAGCATCCTAGCCAAAGAAAGAGTGACAGAGGTTTGTATGGAGACTGAAAACATTTTATAAGCGTAGTTAGGTATTTGTCTTATTACATAGACGTTGCCCGACATATACTCGTATATTGCGTACAGAATGTCGGTAATCTCATCAGCCATGTCCAGTTAAAATACACTTACCGCATTATGAACTATCGATTAAGATGTTAAGATGTCAAAGTGTAGCGTGTGTGCGCCTCGCATGGCAACAGAATGGAGCTTAAAATATTTTTTGTTGTAATAAATGTGTCGTTAAATAATAATTTTGTATAAAAAAGACAAGTCCGTTGAGTTTTTTGCCGGATTGTTGTAGATTTAAATAAAAATAAAATGTAAATGACAATATATGTGACCCCGTAGGCCTATACGAAATTAATGTTTCGACTTTGACGAGGCATAGTCATTGAATTGTTCACCCGAAATTTTCGCCCTGCTTGTCCGAAGGATACTACTAGTAAGTACTTAAGTATCCTGTATACTTAAGTATACAGGTTGTTTCAATACTTAGCCTTGAACCTGCTTTTTAGCGTATTTTAAATTATTCTTTATAAGTCGTAAAAGTAATAGCGTAAGATATTCTAGGAGGTCCGTCATAATGTTCTAATTATTACATACGCAAAAAATTATAAATACAATAAAATTTTATAATCGCTCCACCTCCTTGGTTCACGGAGAAAAGTTCCTGGAATAAAAAAAAATAACATATTATTTTATATATTAACGTGATCATAAGGACCTATTCGTTAAGCTCTTTCAACATTTTATGGTATTCTAACACCTATATATTAACTTAGTCGTGTTAGTTACACAATTTAACTCAAGAACGGGTGGGCCGATTTTTATGACCATGTTTCTTTTTAATTTGTCTCCGCCCCGAAAAGCAGAAAAACTAAAAACGTCCGAGAAAAAATACTATCTCCTTTCATTTAATTCTAAATCAGTACGAAGTTCATCAGGACAGCTAGTTTTATATGCAACCGCATTAATTACAACACTTTGACACACATACCGCCAATATAAATTATATAAAGCGATACACACATTAAAGCGCTGCCACCGCTATATTTAGCCGGAGATACGATCCAACGACGACCAAAATTACCGTATTACACAATCCCGCTACGTGATTTAAATTAAGAACAGTTAATTACCGGCATCATCGCAAAGTAATGTATTATTTATGTATGTACTGATTGATAGATCTTTGCCCCTCACCGAGTTCTAATAGTATTTTTTTTTTGCCGAGAGCAATTACCGAATGGCGCCTGTCACACCGTCAATATGTATCACGATACTGGTATCACGAATATCGCGATCCGGTTGTACGGCAACGCTAAAGAAGGGCATTTTCAAGCCTTGTGTGCTCTTTTTGAATCACCACGTATGCACCAGTATGTTGCACATGCTAGACCGGCATGACGGGTTCCACGGCACACGTGTCAAGGTTCATTCCATTGCGAAGATTTCACTTTCAATCACCAAGTCCGTACATCAATCATCGTTTTGATAATCTGAAATAAAATATTGAGTGTTCCGAATTTAAAAGATGAATGGCGCGAATAATAGATGGTTATTACTTGCAAAAAAAAACTAAGCATCAATACAATAATAATAAGTAATAATTATACAACGGTAGTGTATGTGTTAAGTCATTATATCTCTAGGTTTATCGAATAATAAATCACCCCAATATGTGGGGTATGAAGAGATATATTGCCTGCTGTCATAATGAACTTTACAGAGTATATAAAATGCCCTAACCACCTTAACACCGCGCGCTAATTTGATGTTAGCGACATCTATCGGGAACAATATAAATAAGAATTATACAATAATATCGCCAGACGAATACAATGTAGACAAGTGTTATAAAGGAAAACATTATCTCTGCAAAAAACCTAAGATTATCATTTTTATTCAGTATATCTTTACGTGATAGGCCATTATCACGATCATGTTTATGTATAAAATGCACATTATCTGAATAAAACACCATCACGCCTGTAACCACATAAGAAAGAGGTTTTACCCTCCTCCCCGGTTCTACAAACAGATTTTAAGTCCCAATGTAATAATAGGAGACTTAATAATATTCCAAATAGGGAACACAACGGACGAAGAATATACTAGGAACACGATCCCTGATGCGAGGCCATAGTCCACCAGCCTGGCTCAGTGAGCGTTGGCGTACTTCCCACGTCTGCCGAAAGACGTGCAAGTTTCTTCACGAGGTTTGCCTTCTCTGTAACGTAAACGATAAGGAATACCTAAAGAAAGAATGGTACTTGAAATCCAGAAATCTCAGTGGTGTGAGCAAGTAAGCTTTGAAACGAGGTGCAGATTCAACCCCGACCACTTTTGCAATGAGTGCTGCGATAATAACTATACCTCCATTACCATCGTTCCCTCACTGCTGAGGATCGTGACTCCTTTGGTGAAGCCTGCTTACTGCTTATTTCCAGAGGTTCCGATCAGTTGCTTGATGAAAGTTGCAGCAGCAGTAGATATCTGATTCTGATCTTTGATTTCTTGAATTTTGTCTCCGTAAGACATGTGAAAATTTAAAAATATACTGTTATAAAGATAACTCATATATTTGATTTTGAGGTGGTAGTAACTTCGCCGGGACAGCTAGTAACTATTACACGAGTGATCAAAGTTAAACAAAAGCAAAGCTTATGGGTAGAGTATGAGGTTTTATTTGCTTTTTTGTACCTTTTGCCTCCGGCAGACCAGAGAGATACAAGCCCCTTTCTTTGTCATGTTAGTATGGTCAGTGTATAGCTGTACCTACATAGTAAAAAGAAATACCTTCATGGCGGTGAAAGCTGTATCCATCCACTAATCTCTTACATTTATCGTTCTACTTCATATATTTGCTAGTGTACACACAAATATAGCGTCAACCACTGATCTCTACATTTCAACGTAATCTGTAGTATCTTTTGATTTTAATAGAGTTTATCTTGTATGTCCCTGCTGGTAGTAATAACCCGACAATGTTATGTAACACCGTATTTTGAACTCTGAGTAAATTTAAATAGCGTGCTTGTATTTTGGCGATAAGATAGTATGTGTTTATATCGATGTTAATTAAAAGATAAACAAATATCGTCAGAGGAACACACCAAGTGTTTGGTCCTATTCGCAGGGCTTCCATGAGGAAGACCACAAATGGCCACAGACAAGGTAGATTTTAGATTCAATATTTTTTTTGCTTATTAATTTTTTTGACGACGGTTTTTTTTTTGATAAACCGTTTTTTTATGGATAGAATCATTGAAACTGGTCATAATAAAGTATTTCAGGCGTGAAAAAGTAACGTGATACCTGATAACATTCATATGGTTAGCAGGACGGTGGACTGGCCATTTGGTGTAAAACAAAATACATATACATCTAACATAACGGCTAGTGGGATCTTGGCGGGAAGTTGAACCGTGAAGTTGTCAATTTTATTTAATTTTCCAAAAAAAATGTGTAATATTAGTGGTATATTAACCGCTATGTGTTCATAAATATTCACGAGTTAAGGAAATTTAAATAAAATACAGTAACTTGACATTTAAAGCTCTCGCAAGATGTCCGGTAAATTTTCAGTAAAGTATCCACAGCTTTACTGAAAGGGTTTAATTTTATAATCATCATCGTCATCACCATTATCATCAGCGGTACTTATAATTTAATAACAATTATCAAGAATTACTCGGCAACTGGCAAAAATGGCACTAATTTGAAGCCGCTTGCCAGCCTAAAAAAAGAAGAAGAACGGCAAGTGAATTAAAAAATCATTCGAATTACCTACATACAATTTTACAATTCTATAGAAATTCTTATATTTACGCGAATATTAAACATTGAAATAAACATTATTTTACAGGTTGGTCGTGTTTATTTTATGTTTCTACGTTCATTTTATTACTCAATTCAAATTTGAATTCGTTCAAAACGCATATACGAAGGGCCCTGGGCCATACTACAAACTCTTATTATACAAGAAATTATTTTTCCGGCCTAAAACTTGCCATCCAAATTATGAGTTCCCGCTCTTGCCAAATTGCCAGGCAGTTCAGTAACTTACTGCCTGGTAATAAGAGTTAGTAGTGCGCTCCCTGTTATAAGAAAATTCAAGCCTCAATTTATGAATATCCACGATTCACACAAACCCTACAGCAACACAGGTGTTTGTCGAATCTCGCCCATTCCTTCATAAACTTCAGGCATATGGGTTCGGCACGTAATTTTATTAAAAGCCCTCCGGTGACGTCACGTGCACGTTTGCGCAGTTGAAACGAGACGACAGCTGCGTCTCATGCTAACATCGACAAAACAAATGTTTACCTAGCGTATTGTAGGATTATGTACTATCGGACCGTTTACTCAAGGCATGTTTTCGTCTGAACAGTACATGCACATGGTCGCAGCAAGCCGTTTTCTTCCTGGCAATAATGTATATTTCTTTTTTTTTTATTGGAGCTGGATTTTACCGTATGATTTGGCTGATTGTCCATATTAACACGGCGCGATTGCCATCTGCACTCTTAGATCCACAACTTATGTTAGGGAAAGACCATATATCACACATTTTCACTGACTGCCTGTTACTGAGACCAAATATCCTGCACACGGCATCGCAAGACGTGCCACTCTAAAATTGCTTTGAATTTGAATACGGCGGAGGTTTAATGTTACAATTCGGGCACCCATCCGAGGTTCAACCGCGATCGCGCTGCTATCTCGGGCGTTTTACCAACTAGGCAACCAGCTCTTCAATCTCGACTATACGGCCGGCCGTAGCCAGCTGGGCTGGATGATAATACAATTATTTACGCCTGAATCAATTCACTTCACTTCACTTTCACAGAACCTTTTTACATTATTACAAACAAGCCCATATGAGGATCAGTGTCCTTCAATACCATACATCGCAACTAAGCGATTTTATATTCTACGTGCTTGCGTTGAAAACTCAGTTTGCATCGTCGTGCTGGGTTACATAGTGCCTTTTTGTTCTAGTAAGTATATTTTCTCTTTAAGCACCCTATACAAGGGCGTCAAGGAGTTGTTTACTTTCTCAGTCCGGACAACGGTCGGGGTAGGTACGCATTTATTTTTCTTAGTAACAGATATTAACGCATTTATCAAACATACACTCGCTGTTTTCTACTACTCATCTAGGTACTTAATTATTATTATGTACTTCATTTCATTGTCTGTGCACGGAGGCTTCGCTGCAAGGACAGCAAGGAACAATTTCTTTTTCGCTGTTAATGGCAATGGACATATAATAAAGTCAGTATTTTTTTTCTCTTTCTTGTCGTCTATTTAAACAATTGACGATCGTTCAATATTCATTCCAAAGATTTTGTTCTAACAAAGCGCCGTGCAGCCGTAGCCGCCCTAAGTCGACGGCAGACCAGTTTTTAAGCCGATTTGAATAAGAGGCTTTTGAAAGTTCTAATATACTCTGCGAGGGCGCTGCTCTTTCAAGGGGTTCTTGGTAGCTTTACTGCGCTTTTTTGGTAAACTCCTGTCTGTTGACATTTTTTATGAGATTGTCAAAGGTGTTATTTTTTATTATCGCTGAATCATCAAATACATAAACACACAAATATCATCTCAAATTCGGAAGCTGTTATACTTTTTCGTGCCATTACAAGAAATGCAAGATAACGACGACTTTACTAGTTCTTAACAATATGATTAAAGTCAAAGTAAAATCAATTATTTCGGATGCCTATACTATACTTACAAATTGTTATTTACATTTCTTTTTTATCTCTATAACCGGATCGGAACGCAACCTCAACTGAAAGATCCGGCATGAAACTCAGCAGGCTCAGAGATATTATCGTTTATGTCTTTAGCTGTTAGCTAATTATTTTATTTTAAGTACCTCTATTGATATTGTTATTGACTGACGTATATTACCGTCAAAAGTATATATTTTATATTGATTTCCTATATTTACGCGAATACTACACATTGAAATAAAACTATTTTTAAGGATCCTATCGCGTTTATTTTTTGTTTTTACGTTCCCGACGTTTCGGCTGCTTTACAGCAACCACGGTCACGGGAGGACTGAGGTGGTTGACGTCCTAGTGTTATAGTTTGACGGGGGTACCCTCATATTTAGTTGTTACTTTTGTCACGTCGGGTGACAAAGTGAAAACAAAAAAAAAACGCGATAGAATCCTTAAAAATAGTTTTATTTCAATATTTATTTTATGTTAAATTATTCATAGACTAAAATATTGATTGATTGAGTACCGTTGGGGGTTGTGCAGGTTCGATTTGTATTCCATTATCGTCGGTCGTATGTTGGTCTATAAATATTTTATAATGTATTAGTGAGCGATGGATAGTTATTCATATTTAATTCCATTTTGATTGGTGAACTATTGATTTGTTATATAATTTTATTGAAATTAAAAAAAAAACATAATTTCAATAGGGAAGATGGCTGGGTGCTACCACCGACTTGGGATCCAATGCAATTAACCTCTTCCCTTTGAACACAAGTCAAAGTCAAAGTCAAATCATTTATTTCGTATAGGCCTACGGGGGCACTTACAAATTGTCATTACATTTTTTTTTCTTAAGTCTACAACCGGATCGGAACGCGACCTCAACTGAGAAGATCCGGCAAGAAACTCAGCGGGCTTGTCTTTTTTTTTGTAATTCATTATTTTTACAAAATAAAATATAAAAGTAAGCTCCAGTGTGTTGCCATGCGCGCACACACGCTACACTTTAACATTGTATTATATTGATATTTAAGCGATCAGTCCCAGGCTGACTTTGACTTACTGACTGTTTACACCGAACAGTGCTAACAACATTCGAATTTAAATATTATGTTACATAATGTTCATTCATATAATAAGAAAAATAATTTTCGAAATCGTTTCATAAAAGACGGAGATCTGAGATAACAAACATAAAAAAAAATACAACCGAATTTAGAACCTCCTCCTTTTTGAAATCGATTAAAAATTAATATCGCCTAAATCGTTTATTGTAAGTTGACATAATGATATTTAAAACAAATGTTAATGATAAAATACTACACTATCATCATCGTACGAAAGAAATGCGATAAAACACGACCTGTTAGGAACGGATTCTCTCGGCCGCTAACTATAGCGGCTATTAAACATTCGAAATGCCATTTCGTTGTACCTGTCCTCTTGCTTCAATGGCACATGGTTTTAATTGATTCCAAGAACAAAATCCTGAATTAATGAAGTAAGTAAAGTTTTCGAGTAGAGTGGATTCCATCCATTCCGTTCTGTTGGGAATTCGACGTTTAATTGGATGGGTGTGACAAACTTTGATGTCGTTCGCGAGTTTCGTCTTGATTTCTGAACTGATTAAATAAGTGGCGAGTCGTATCGAAAAGTTTTGTTCAATGTTAACATAAAATAAAATAGAAAAGCTTACCTAGTAAATATTTACAAGAAGTGTGGTAAATATACCATGGGCCCTGGGGTGGAAATTATAGACTTCTTGAGGTTTATGTAATCATTATTTAATTAAATACTCAGAACACTTTTTAGAACAAACGATGTCAAGGAGGCGCCATAGAGTAGAGAGAGAAACCCATAAAGAACATTGTATAGAGCATTATTCATATAATATTGTCTAAA
This sequence comes from Pheosia tremula, assembly GCA_905333125.1. Lineage (NCBI taxonomy): Eukaryota > Metazoa > Arthropoda > Insecta > Lepidoptera > Notodontidae > Pheosia > Pheosia tremula. The sequence goes on along the minus strand of HG995408.1, from coordinate 8,218,248 downwards.
GTGTAAAAATGTTGGCCCATGCGGCAGCGTGCCCAAGATTCTGGCATTACCTCGCTGAATAGCCAAAGCCAAAATGGGTCACCGGTTGCGTTGACAATTCTTTTTGATATATTTTCTATTAAAAGTCTAAGTTGACCCCTAATTATAAGATTAGTAAGCTATACGAACATACAAGTACGTGTATCACGTCCAAAATAAGCAATGCTTTTGAATACTGATGGCCCAATAGGTAACAATTAGACCAGGGAAAATATGACAAGATTATTTCTGGAATTTGTTCATATGGCAATCGACCCCGTAGCCACTTGGCTTAGCAAGCCCAGCGGTCTACTACTAGACCGAGGTATCGTCAAGACAGGTGTCGAGTAAGGTTGAAATCAATAAACGATACTGCGACAGTTTGCCTCCTTGTTAACTTGCGAACTTAGCAAGACGTTTACACGAGGCCGGTCAAATTGACTAACTAGTTGTCAACTTGCCAACTTGAGTTGTTAACCAACTGGGAAATGGAGTATGTTTATGTACTAAATTTCCGATAATAAAAAGAAATATTTTGCCTAACCATCATATTTCATTTACATCAGACATTTCCCTTCAAATAAATCTATCTAGTCTATTACGTGCCTATCATATTATTCGTCCCGATAAGTAAATATAAAACCCTTTCCAGGCTCAATCAAAATTCCGAACACTACACAGTTTTATTTTTTGTATTTCTATCCAAATATGAGATTTGTAGGTAGCCTATAGTGCATACCGAAATAGACGCTATGCTGTGAATAAATAAGAAACATATATTATATCACGCGTTATGACTATAAGTTTGTTCAGTTGTATCAATGGTAATAAACATCGACGGATAAGCTGGTTGTGTGTTCAGATTGAAGCACCACTTCAAATAATTGGTGTTCATAAAAAATGCTATATCAATCAAAAGTTTCATATCCACCAGAATATAGAGTTGATCATTATTTTCCTTCATCTCCCTCCTTCCTATCTTCATTCTATTTTCGACTAGCATTGTTTGGTTCTTAATTGGGAAAGTTGACAAGCCGAGGGTCAGTGGGTAATTAAGAAATGGGGGGAAAACGCCCATCTTTCCCCCCCATTTATTTATTAGCAGAACCCATAAAAAAGTCGGGAGTGTTTTTTTTGTATTCGAGGTCGTAAAGTTGAAATATACTTTAATATTGGCGATGGTTTGCAGAGGCGTGTTCGCTACGACCTCGGTCTCAATGCCACGGATCCCACCCGAGGGACTAACCCGAACTTAGACTATGAATAGCCGAATTTCAATCTCATCCATTTGTAATCAATGTACAAAACGGTTTTATGACTATTTGATACGGCAGAATATTGAAAAGCCAGCTTTTGGTATTAGTGAGTTTATTGAGATGAATACAATGCTGTAGACAGATCACAAATGTTGGGCTTTTTAACGTTGCAACGTAAATTATGATAAACTAGCTGTGCCCCGCGGTGTTACCCGCGATTAAAAAGGATGTCCCTATGTCATTTTCTGACCCCTAAACTACCACCACCTATGCAAAAAATCATGCCGATCCTTTTCTCTATGAAAAATTAAAACAAATCTATCCCACAGGAACCATACATTTTAACGAGATAAAAAGTAGCCTATGTGCTATTCCAGACTATAATCTACTTCTGTGCCCCACCCTAAAACAAATGCCGGCTACGCCCGTACGGATGCCCCAATTCAGATTCACGCATTCCCGTAGCAATTGTTTATGTTTGTCCCACGGAATTCGGCTGACGGACGTTTTATTTATCTCGTAAATTTCTTCCTTTAGATCATGAAGCCCGGATACTCTATTTATAAAATAAATGCAGATTATACGAGACGTTTGTAGAGGCTTGGCGTCCAAAAGTAGACTGCAACAAAACTGTATAAGTAAATTCTGCTTTATGGTATCTAGTAATATGACATCTTAGGATAGTGGCTAGATTATGGAGCTCTGGTCCATACATAAATTAGACGCGTTTTGAAAACTAAAATTGTCATGATAGCAGATCTGCGGTATCTCACAAATATTATAAATGTGAAAGTTTGGATGGATGTTTGTTAGTCAATCACGCCAGAACGGCTGAACGGATCTGGATGAAATTTGGCACAGAGATAGATTATAATCTGGAATAGAACATAGGCTTTTTATCCCGGTAAAATGTATGGTTCCCGTGGGATAGATGTTTTAATTTTTCATCCTTTTTTCGCGGGTAACACCGACGGGCGCAACTAGTAATATAATATATAAATAATTTAGGTAGAGTTTGTGAGTTTGGATGTAATCTAATGGTAATCTACATTATCCTTGAGTGCTGTAGACAATTTTTTATTCAGATGAAAATGAGTCTTAAATGAGAAATTATAATAAGAAGTTAATATTTTTCTAGATAGGTTTCTAAAGAACTATTTAACAGTCTAAATATATATTATACAAACTATGAGTAGGTCAGTACTTACGTATATTGCTTGTTATGTCCTGACGGTTCCCTAGCATAGAATGCGATGTACAAAGTAAGTACATAAGTACCCAATTAAAAGTTTAAATTAAAAACAAACACAATTATAATGAGGGTGTTAAATAACAAAACAAACTCGGAATAACGTGAACATTATACCTACATCAACGAGATTATATATATTTACTAGCTATTACCCGCGACTTCGTCAGCGTGGTATTTAACGGAAAAGTTTTACAAAAATAAAAGTACTTGTAGCCTATGTTACTCCTTGTTACATCAGCTATCTACCAGTGATAGTCCCGTCAAAATCGGTCCAGCCATTTCATTTACCGTGTATAGATCCAAATGCACTTAGTAAAGAGCGGTTATTTTAATATTACACGGACACTCGAATTTTACATCAATCTACATCAATTTTAGTTACGTTTTGTTTGTTTACATTTTACGTTAGACCTTAACATAAGGTTATATTGTTCGTGCTATTTTGCATTCAAGACGTTTAGCAGCAGTGATAGCCAAGTTGGTAGAAAGCTTGCCTCGGTAACGAGCATCGCAGGTTCTAACCCAGGCTCGCACCTCTGGAATTTCTGGTTTTCATGTGCGCATCTCATTTTCAACCACGATTATCACTTGCTAAACGGTGAAGGAAAACCTCGTGAGAAAACCTGCATGTCTGAGAGAACCCCTCGAAAGATGTGTGAAGTCCGCCAACCCGCACTGGGCCACCGTGGTGGAGTATGGCCTAATGCCCCTCGCATTGAGGGGAGGCCCGTGCCTAGCAGTGGGACATTACAAAGGGCTGGTATTATTATTTTGACTTCACATACTATTCCCTTTCTGAATCATTATGTATCTATCTAACTACTAACTTTAAATTAAACAGTCGTTCTAATTTCCAAAGGAAAAGATTTACTTAATCCTTGCGGAATCTCAGGTCACCGCGCGCAGGGTTGCCAAAAAACCTTTAAAAATATAGGGTAAGTACCTACGTACTGGAATAAAACTAATCTTACGGATATTATCGCGTTTATTGTATGTTTTTTACGTTCCCGACGCCGACGTTTGGGCTGCTTTCAAGCAACCATGGTCACGTAAGATTAGTTTTATTTCAATGTGTAGTATTCGCGTAAATATAAGAAATCGATATACCTACGTACTGTTTATACAGAACAAAGTTTAAAAAGTATGAAATAAGAATAAACATTAAGTAAAATATGTATAAATATATTATGTGGACAAATTTAAAAATTCGTGGAGACCACTGTAATTCAACGAATTTTTACCACTATTAGCGATCCCGGACGCATTGCCCCCAACAAAAAACAATCAATGTAAACTTTTTTGTTGTAAGCGGCAAAGCTAGGAAAAGGTGACAGCCCTAATCTCCACAAAGGTACGGTATAAGATGTCAAGTAGCTGGGCGGGCGGCGGCGCGCGTTTAAACGAAATAAAATTTCCCCAGTGACGTTTTATCCGGGTTTTTCCCAGTGTACGTGTGTGCTGGGGTGCGGGTTCCGTGTGTGTATGTGTGCGTAAGGTCCTCTCACGTAATGTGCTCGTGGAAGCTCGCGTGAATTTCAGATTAAAGGAAAATGAACGAATAAAGTAAACCCTATCTATTCGTACATACATCTTATTTGTCAGTTAATTCATAAAAAATCTGCCAAATATGTGGTGAATAGGAATAAGAAATAGGAATCAGCGCATCGTGAAACACACTTATACACTTATTTAAGTACTTTTCAAGTTTAAATATATTAGTAAAAACAGCAGAATAAAAATAGGGTATGTCCTAGCTATTTTAAATGTTGTAACTTGCAGACAATTTGAAATAAGAAGAGGATAATTTTCCTAGGTTTAAGAAAAGCAAAACACCAAAACTATGTTACAGGTGGAATCCGCTAGAAGGAAAATAGGATTAAAATTTTTTTTGTCGCTTCATTCAATATATCTATGACGTATATGTATAAAATATCGTATATAAATTTTATTCCCTTGAAAATCGACATTAAATATGGAAGGCCTTCGCCGTAAGCAATTACCTACGACCGGAAGGGAACTCTCCAACTGGGGTTGAGAAGAAAGTTTAGTTGACAACCTTGTTGCAACTTTTAATTGCCATTAAACATTAAATTGTTATCGACATAGCTTCTAAGGTACAGCTTGAGGCGTATTAGATGTGGTCCACATGAATTGTGACTCAAAAAGTATTTTTCCGTAGCGTTATTTGATTGTGTGTGTCTCGCATGGCAACACACTGGAGCTTACTTTTTTAATTCTTTTGTAAAAATAATGGATTAAAAAAAAGACATGCCCGCTGAGTTTCTTGCCGTATCTTCTCAGTTGAGGTCGCGTTCTTATCCGGTTGTAGCTTTAAGAAAAAAAAATGTAATGGCAATTTGTAAGTGGCCCCGTAGGCCTATACGAAATAAGCGATTTGACTTTGACTTTCATAAAGCTCTAACAGCATACTTTTCAACGACAATAGAATTACTTATTACAGGACTCCAGGATAATTGAACTGTCCATCAGTGAAAGAATTTTCCAAATCGGGTAAGTTGTACCGGAATTAAATTATATCCAAACTAAAAAACTTTACTCCGTCATAATATTAGGCATAGATAGATATAAATTCCTGGCAGATGGCAACACAACGCTATGTTTGGGAATGGCAGCAAATCACTTGGATCGCTTCGTAGGGTCCAGAACAACGCACCGGGTTCGGGGTGACCTTGAAAGGGCGTCCTAGTTAGAGAATTAGATTCCATGGAAAGGTTACAGTTAACAATCGTATATCAAAGTGTATAAAGAGTTTAATTCCATTACGTAATACTGGTTTTTTGAAAAATACTTTAATAATGATGAAATTATTTTGCGCAGTCTTGATTTAATGTTTTTTAAGTTAAAATCAATACAAATCCGTGCATTAGCGGAAAAGCTATTGCATACTCGAACTTATGTACTGCAATAACAGCTAAAATTTGTTCAATTTAACTGCCGATTTACCCATTATTTTAAGGCTTATTCGTAGTTCAGTGAGTAACCTACCCTAAAATACGCAATTGCAAAAAAAATACAAGAATAATTTTAGTGAACCACTTTTAAGTAAAGGTTCATGAATGTCCTTCAAAATATTGTATCACCAATTTAAGTACTTAGGTACGATTAATAGGGGACAGTATTGCTTGGACTCAATTATTATTCTACAGTATCTCTAGTATATATACTTACTACTAGCTGCGCGCGCGGTGTTACCTGCGATTAAAAAGATAAGTTCAAAAAAACACGGTTCCTGTATGCTATCCCATAGGAACCGTGCATTTTTCCGGGATAAACATTAGCCTATGCCATTTTCTGACCCCTAAACTACCACTACCTATGCAAAAAATCATGTCAATCCTTTGCTCTATGCAAAATAAAAACAAATCTATCCCACGAGAACCATACATTTTACCGGAATAAAAATGTGGTATTCCAGACTATAATCTATCTCTGTGCCAAATTTCATACAGATCCATTCAGCCGTTCTGGCGTGATTGAGTAACAAAGATCCATCCAAACATTCACATTTATAATATTAGTTTCGATTTCCAATGCTGTCACATCTATTCACCCGAATATCCACGAAGGTCTATGACGTAATATTGCGTAGGCGAGGAGGACGGGGTGGTTCTGCTACACGCCCCGTCTACCTGGTGCTGTTATTCGACACTTTACAATCTTGAATGCTCGTTTCGTTCCTGCCAAATGTTTTGGCTAAATACTAACAATGTCTGGCGTAAACTTCAAGGTCGCCTTCAAGGTTAATTGTGATCGCAATAATGGTTCTGTTTAGATTATCTGATTTGGTTCGTTTGGGGTTGGAAGAGTTAATACTTTGGCTAGTCTCTTATTGCCTTAGTGACAGCATTCCGGTTCGGTTAGGTGGAAGAAAATATATGAATCATGTATTTTATACCCGTGGCGGAACTAGTTTGGGGTCGAGTCACCTTCGTCGCTAGGAGAATTAAGTACCCTCGAGATACCCTACACGTGACCCTGGGTGGTGCCAACCAGGTGACAACTCTGCTGGTGGTAGGCTTCGGTCGTGGCTAGTCACCACCCACTGAACAAAGCCATGTCGCCAAGCGGCCTAGCCGTGTTCTGGCATGATGTTCGGTGTTGCCATTCATGGATGGCGGATCAGATCAGTTGCGCTGCATGTGCCTAGTGAATTTAGCGTCTCTATCTACTGCCGCCTTCCTACCTAGGCAAGTATGCTCCATCGTAGATCTCATCGTCACTTACCATCAGGTGAGATCGAGATCAAATACTTGCCTATAATGTAATAAAAAAAAAAAGTGGTAGAACATTCTTTAAGCAGCTATTAGCAAGCACTACCTACAGTGTGCAAAACATGACTTTTTTTTTTTACAATAAGCATACATATCTCTATAAGCACTTCACGCAGTAGTTTCGTTATGAAAAAGATAAATTTGGTACCTACATAAACTATTCGAAGTCCTATAGTCAAACTTACCGACGCACTGAATAACGCCTAAAATCATATTACTAGAACATAAATTCGTACCCGCAAATCAACAAAGGGAATAGTTCTAACGTTATAAAAGAAAATAAGACGAAAACATTGGGTGTTAGCAATTTGGTGAGTGCAGTCACGTCGGCGGATCCTGCGGTAATGAGAAGAGGCAGATCAGGACGTGTCTGTGGTTAGGATTTTTGTGTAGCGTTAGAGCGATGCTATTGAAGCTATATAAGGGCTGTATAAAAAACTTACTGCTGTTTGCGACTGTATAAATGACTTTTTCCCTGCTAGTTATAATGTCATTTATATATTTAGGTGTTGGAATTCTTGATATATATGCTTTATGAGACCTGTTTGATGTTAATATTTGACAGCTCAGTGGATTTAACGAACATATAAGAAGGCTCAAGGAATTGTGAGTTGAGTGCGTGAGGACATACGTAAGGGGTTATTCAAAGTGGTTGATAGGTACATAATTTTGTCTCCTATATTTACGTGGATAAGTATCTTTATTCCTTAATGATTACCGTTAACGCGAAATAAGAACGTGGCACTTAATAACTGCGTAACGCCCTTTAACTTTGCCGAAAATATGAAAATGTTTCCATACAATGTAAAGTTTGTTTTAGATACTTGTTTTATGATTGAAATTGGAATGAGATTAATTAGAGGCTTGTTTTGTAGGAATAATGGCCCACGGGTGTCCTATTTAGCGTTCGTTTTTTGAGGCACAAATACCTTTGAGGCAGATTCTCAAAGAGGGAGATAGACCATTACGTCTAACGAGATGAAATATAACAAGTTGAACCTTTTAGTTTTTGTTTAACTTAAATGTACTTTTGCGTAGGCTTTCAGAATAATTTGTACATTCGCTACATTAAGGCCGGATGGAACGCCTACACGCAACATTAAAGGAATGTTGTCGTACAACATAATTGGAAAGTTTGTTAAAATTTCCACTTAAGGAGTCTGACGAGTGAGTTGTTTTAGTCGTCCCGACGCAATACAATATACAGGGAGGTACTTATAATAAGATGGAGTTCTCTTCTTAGCTAATGGAAGCTATAGGTAACTTTTTTCTGTTCTTTTATAGATATTTATAGATACTAATATTAGTAATCACCTTTCTTATATGAAGTATCTATGTAGATGTTGTAATCACATAAGTATAAGACGAAAAATGTAATGACAATTTGTAAGTGCCCCCGTAGGCCTATACGAAATAAATGATTTGACTTTGACTTGACGACAAAACAGATTTTATCGATTGAAATTGATTTTACAGAAAATACACGTGTAGCGGAAAAGGGAAGATCTTCCAGCAAGGCGGGTGGTATGCCTGGCGGGGCGGCCGCTATGCCCCAACGTTATTGTCGGGATCTTGTATATATGTTACTTGCTCCGAAAACTCTTATAGCGCGATTCAGGATTGTGATGACAATTGTCTATTGTTCTGAATGCGTCTGCAGTGCCATCTGTGTAGATCGTTGTGCGGTTGAAGTGGTCGCTACCCACACGATAAAATCTGAAAAAATATAGTTTTATTTCAATGTATTCGCGTAAAAATAAAGAATCAATAGATTCTATGAAGCTACTATACGTCAGGCACGGACAATGCCCCGATATCTGTTTTGAAATTGGATATTTTCTATTAACTTGGATAATATTTTCAAGATCACACTCCATTGTATACGCCCCAAGATGTTTTTCTTTTTAGACACCCAGATCAATGTATTTAGTTTGAACCTTTACGCTTGATCGTAGACCACGATGGAGTTCACGGAACCCTTTTCTTTGCACGTTCCTCGATGTCACGGAAACAATTTATCAGCAACGTTATGTGATTTATACTGTTGAATATTCTCAGTCGACAAATTGTATCATATTGTAGCGACCTCTTCAACCGCGCAACAAGCTACACAGATGGCGCTGCAGACGAAATTCAGAACAATTGACAAGTTTTTTTGTTTATTACATTATAGGCAAGTATTTGATCTCGAACTCACCTGATGGTAAGTGACGATGAGATCTACGATGGAGCATACTTGCCTAGGTAGGAAGGCGGCAGTAGATAGAGACGCTACATTCACTAGGCACACGCAGCGCAAATGATCTGACCCGCCAACCATGAATGGCAACACCGAACATCATGCCGGAACACGGCTAGGCCGCTTGGCGACATGGCTTTGTTCAGTGGGTGGTGACTAACCACGGCCGAAGCCTACCACCAGTAAAAGTAAGTGTTCATACAATCCTGCAACGCGCTACGAATGTTTTCGGAGCACGTAACATATATACATGATCCCGACAATAACCGTTGGGGCATAGCGGCCACTCCGCCAGGCATACCACCTGCCTGTCTTAGAGTCTCGAAGACCACGTAAAGCCGTCGGCCCTGCGCCTGATGTCTCTTCTATCCTGTCGGATTGCTGGCCCATCGAACTGTGAGAGCAAGAGAAGAGACGGTGTATCTGTACTGGCGCACTTGTGCACTATAATATCTCCTGCGCACTTGACTAGTTTGAGATCGACCTCCGTGGCCGAAATTCGGTCAGGGTTACATTATTATGGTTGTTAGGATTTGGATATCTATCTATCAGCCAATAGACGTCCACTGCTGGACATAGGCCTCCCCCAATGATTTCCACACATCACGGTCCTCCGCCACTCGCATCCACCGGCTTCCTGCGACACGTGTGATATCATCGGTCCACATTGTGGGGGGCCGTCCTACACTACGTCTTCCGGTTCGTGGTCGCCGTTCTAGAACCTTTCTGCCCTAGCGGCCATCGGTTCTGCGATCTATGTGCCCTGCCCACTGCCACTTCAACTTTGAAATTCTTTGAGCTATGTCGGTTAATTTTGTTCGTCTACGGATCTCCTCATTTCTGATTCTATCGCGTAGCGAAACCCCGAGCATAGCTATCTCCATTGCTGAGCGACCTTGAGCCTGCTTATGAGGCCCATAGTAAGCGACCACGTCTCGACACCATATGTCACTGGCAGCACATTGGTTGTAAACCTTTGTCTTCAGACGCTGAGGTAGTTTGGACGAGAAGATATCACGCAATTTCCCGAACTGGATTCCTGGATTTGGATAAACTACATAAGTAATAGTTTTGTGACGTATATTTTGTCGCTCCCAGGCTCGTCGGGAGCGCTTCAAGGTGAAGGGCGCTGGATCGATAGTCAGCCGCGACGCCTTGTTTCACGCAAGCTGCTTGCCACCGTCTCCCTCTCAAATGGAGTCGTGGAACATTCAGACACTGTTTCCACTAAAGCGGAGCGGAGAGTAGATGTTCGGAATGGACCAATCAGATTGTGTGAATTCCTCCGCTCGGTACCAAGAAGTGTTTTTCAAGCAATCTGATTGGTTTATTCTGCACGTCTCCTCGCCACTCTGATGGAAACTGGGCCTTACAATTATTTTTGCCCGAGAATAGAATATTTATGAAATTACGGTAACGTATGCATATATTTCATGTGCGAATTTCTTTTTCTACCATGATTATCAATTGCTAAACGGTGAAGGAAAACATCGCGAGGAAACCTGTATGTCTGAGAGAACTGAATAAATAATATTGAAATCTTACGTACTTAAGCTTCGATACCTGCGGCGGAGGTCGCACTTTAGCTGCGATGCCCTATAGAGACACTCAAGCCATAAAACTTTTAAGATGCGGTGTATGTCTGAAATATCCATAACACGAGCAAACCCTTTTCGTAAATTAAGCCCAAAATTGCATATCACTCAAATAATTACTCTTTCCACCCAGTTTTATATTTCAAAAGCCCCGTAATTAAGGTTAAATCTGAAATAGGCTATACGCAGACATTTTCTCTTGCTATAAAAAGGTCATTAACGATATCAAAGTTTTCCGTTTTGGTTCAATTAACGGAAAAATCGGATCGTCAAGTTCGAGCTGACCTTGATCTTGGGATGACGTCATAGCAGCAGGGGAGGGGACATAGCCACCCTCGACGCCCACACGACGAGGTTCTGTTGTAAGCCTAACAAAGATAACGGTTGGATTCAAAATTCCCTTAATATAAATGTACGAAATACGATAGACATTTTTGCCCGGGATTGATGAGGTGATTGGCAAGGTGAGAGGTAGAGAGTAGAGAGTAGTTCCAGAACGGAAATTTCTAGTGGAATCGAAAATGGAAACAATTATGAGATTCTTGAAGCGCGGCTTTTATAGAGTTTTCCTTCCTACCTAGGCAAGTATGCTCCATCGTAGATCTCATCGTCACTTACCATCAGGTGAGATCGAGATCAAATACTTGCCTATAAAGTAATAAAAAAAAAAATAAAAAAAAATAAGCGACTGAGACACATTGTTTAAAGTAAATAATCCAAAGAGGAATTCTTTAGAAATAATATATTGGGTGGTATGAACGATTGCCATATGAACTGTTCATATGCATACACAGCTTAATATAGTGGATAGAAATACATAAAATGATTGAAACAGAGATACATAATAGGCTTGCTGAACAGCAATTGTTTCTAGATTTTTTGTCTATTTGCGCGTTACGCAATAACGACTCACGATCACGTTTTGGTGGTGTTTTTACTATTTGATACATATATATAAGAGGATAAAAAGGGATCTACATAATTTTGACCTTTTTGGCTTTGACCATTGCGGGTCAAAGAACAATCGATGGTCCAGGAATCGAAGACGTAGGCAAAATGTAAATAATAGAGGATTGAATAAATAAAAAATGTTATGCACAGCATTTAATAATGTTAAAAACACTATGATTGGCACTTAAATAGGCCGCAGAGCAGTAAGCCTCAAACATTTGTGAAGCTCTCGAAATGTCGTAGAAACGTCTGTAACACCAAACAGAATTCGTTTTCCACGAACGTAACTACTCACGAAGTTAACAGAAGACCTAGTTTAGTGTTGATGCGTACAATAGTTGGTTCTTTATCGCTGTTAGGTACTCGTATTATTAGTACATTGCATTTTCATTCCCATAGCTTATAAACAAACTATGAAAATGAAGGAGAAAGAAGAGTCACATTTCTCTAAACACGAGTTAATAATATGCTAAACTGAATAAATAATCTCAAATGAAATCCTCACGGTGTAAACGAAGTCCATCTTTACGACTCGACTACACAAATCTGACGTCGTCCATTAAATCTTGAACCGTAGGCACCTATTATTGTTCGCTAGTCACGCCCCATTTATTTCAGTCCGTGGAAAGTTGGGGAGATCTACCATCGCTGGTTCCTAGCAATCCAAGAGCTTTTGAAATTTCAGACGGCAACACACTTATTTTAGTAGCATCATTCGCGCTTTCAGCGTCGAGTTTCAGAATGCTAATTCTTTGTTCTGAACTTCCAACAGGGATGGCATTTTCCAGTGAAATAGGAGGATTTTATTATTACAAATTTGACCCAGAATTAATATTTTGGTGAACTGATTGTATTTCAGAACTAAGTCTTCCTAGCTCATAAAATCGATCATAAAACCACACACCATTACACCATTTATAACTCGAGTACGGGTAGGCCGAATTTTATGATGATTGATTTTTTTGAATTCGTCTCCGACCCGAATATCAGAATAACTATTAAAACATGGAAGACATTTTAGATATTCTTATTCATTTGCTCTGATCTTTGGCGGTACGAAGTTCGCTGGGACAGTTAGTAATTACTATTTCCTAAAAAATTATGTAACTATCTCGTGTTGTTCATAACACGACCTTTATCTGGAAGACATTATAATTTGAGGGTGAACATAATGCAAATTTAGTCAATTTTTTTTCAGTTATAACATAACTACTAGATGTTCATATTTTTTGTTGACACTATCATCAGTGCTAGGAATTATATTTATCATTTACTTATCTAGAAAACATATGTTCAGATCATGACTTCTTTACTATCAACTTTCTGTATCTTTTAAATGGCCATGTACTAACTAGCCGATCTCGATTACGTTGGCTTACTCGTCTTTGGCTATCGCGAGCCGGAATACTGGTGCAGCGTTTGCGATAGCATTCCTCAGTTCCCTAGATAGTCTCACACGACTGTTACCGGCAATCTGGCCCATCATTGTGAGTTGCAATTGTTATGTTGTCCGTATTATCCAATCGTTCGTATTATCTATAGCAGGACTTCCCAACCGGTGGGGCGTGCCCCCCCGGGGGGGCGTAGAGAGATCTTAGGGGGGGCATGAAGTGTATGATTTGATGATAGCTCTGTCAAAAACAGAACCTGATATCGACCAACTGGTTCAAAAAATGCAGGCCCAAAATAATAAAAAGCTTGAAATAAATATCGCAAAAATAATTTGTGTTTTTTATTGAAGCAATGAAGAAAAATATAGGGGGCATGCAATTATTTTTTACAATCCGAGGAGGCACCCTGCAGGAAAGGTTGGGAAACCCTGATCTATAGTTTACCGATGATTCTACCAACGAAAAGATTTTACTTAACCAATGAAACAGTTGAAGCGTATATAAGTACTTAATGTCTTATATTGAAGCCACACCTAATGGACCCAACTTCAGTTATAAATAGTCTGACGTCATCAGCATGTCAAAGCAAACCAACATGCCACAGGTGGTGATAGCACAGCGCCGCATTAATGTATGTATGTACATACCAATTAAAAAGAATTGGAGTGAGACACCGACCTCGCCTGACCTATTTCGACTCCCGATCTCGCCCAGGTCAATACGGATTTAAACCGTCACCGAAGTTTCAGCTGTACCGTTCTAAAAATAAGGTTGGTATTCTGTTGTTTGGTGTCAACTCCTGAAATAGAATCGCGAGACATTTAGCTATGGCCCTTATCGATTGTTCTATGCAGGTCGTAGGTATAATAGAATTAATGGTGTTCCCGTCAGTGGACCGTTTCGGTCAAGAACTTTCTATTACAGCTACAATTGCTTGTTATATTCAGTTCAATACTGGGTGACAACATAAGTCTGTATACAAGTTAATTGCTTACTTTTATGGGTCACAAATTTAGGACATAACTAGCGTATAGCGTCATTATAAGAGACGAAAAAGGAATTGGGTCGAACCGTTTTCTGCTGTAAAAGCAAAATGTGATCTCCGAGCAAGTCAAGTTCACTGAGAAAAACTAACTGCAAAGACTTTTATAATTGATTAGGGGGCTTTGGGGCATCGTAGTCACGATTGAAATATATAATACCGCCAGACGATTACCCCAACTATACGGTCCCATACTAAGAATCGCTTGTATTATGGGTACCGTTCAATGGACTGGGGGCGAACTTGGTATATAATACTTATATAAATATTAAACATCCATGATTCGGGTACAAACAATCGTGCTTATCACACAATGTTTGTCTTTACCAGGATTCGAACCCGCGACCCTCGGCACAGACGGCAGGGTCACTACCTACGGCGCCAATCAGGCCGTCAGTAGTAAAAGCCGCATTGATTGTTTAGATCAATCAAATTCTTTTAGTACCGGTATTCGATGGAAAAGATTTATTATGACGGAATATTGCCAATGAAAATCGATAGATACAATCATGTTGGATGTCACTGTAAGTATGTGTGTCTCCGGCCCTGATGCCCAGGGCCCTAAATAACGGGCTACCCTCGGGGTCGAGGACGACTGGGGTGTGGGCCCCGGACGTCCGGTGACGATGACGACTCCTGAGGAGGACGGCGGCGGGCGTGGCTCCCCGCCGCCGTGCGCAGCAAGGGCGCAGGGGGAGCAAACATCTGCTCCCCGAGACGGGCCCCCATAAGGGGGCGAGGCACAAGAGGGGCACCGGTGCGTTCCGTTTGGAGATCCCGGAGCCCCTCCAATATGTGTCGAAGGCGGCCACCGGGGGGGTTTTAGTGGGTAAGAATCCCACATAACCCGGCCCTCTCCCACTCAGAGGCCGGGTATCTATCGAAGATTTCCCCCCGTCAACAAAAAAAAAATAAAATAAAGTATGTGTGTCTGCTCTTCATGATAATTAATAAATATGCTAAACTAGCTGCGCCCTGCGGTGTTACCCGCGCAAAAAAATCATGTCGATCCTTTGCGCTATGAAAAATTAAAACAAATCTATCCCACGGGAAGAAAACATTTTACCGGGATAAAAGTAGCCTATGTGCTATTCCAGCCTATAATCTATCTCTGTGCTAAATTTCATCCAGATCCGTTCAGCCGTTCTGGCGTGATTGAGTAACAAACATCCATCCATCCATCCAAACTTTCTCATTTATAATATTAGTATAGTATAGATTTCTGTTAAACATATTATAAGATTTTTTTATGTAGTGTGTCAGTTTATAGATATTATATTTATAAAGTAGTATAACACAATTTTAGGAAGAGATGAATGATGGTCCCAATATAATGCGTTTCTGACTTGTAAGCTACTAAGCTACTTTCAGATGTTGAGCTCTCCAAGATACGTGTCTGTGTATATTCGTGGGCGTCTACGCGTGCCTATCCTAGCTTGATTTTCTTTTATAGCTTCGTAAAAACGAAAGTTCTTGGTCAAGGTTGTGTTTACTTTGACTTGGGCCTTTGCGCAGTATTTTGTTGACACAAATATTGTTGGTTTCTTAAATATAATCTTACTAGCTGTTCCGGCGAACTTTGTACCGCCTCACAATCAAATGTTTGAGAAAATCAATTATTATTATTTTATTAGTGATTTTATCCCATGCTTTCATAGTTATTCTGCTATTCGGGGCGGAGATAAATTAAAAAATAACAAGCAACATAAAAATCAGCTCAACCGCTCTTGAGTTATAAATTGTGTAACTGACACGATTCTGTTCCATATATATAGCTGGAAATGTTGTCATCAACAAAAATTGCCACTGGCAATATAACATTAATACGAAAATTTTGCATGGTCTTAAAATCCTCCCCCTAAAGTAGCCGACGATCATGTCATCTTTGGTGAACTTGTTTACTGCTTGTCTTCAGCGGGTTTGATCAGCTACCCAATGGACGGTTTCGCTGACTGGCGTCGCTGAATTTTCGAATACCCGTTCCGCACATCGCTTTAGGCTTCTTCTACTACATATTTTACCCTTGAGCCCCGGCTTTGACGTAAGATAATGCAAAATAATTATTAGCAGAAGCCCACTCATCATGTAATCTTCCAAACGTTGAGACCTGAAGGCACACGAATTTCTTTGGGCCTCTAGGTGCTCATGCGCACTGTGCATGAACGTACGTTTCTTATATTTACGCGAATACTACACATTGAAATAAAACGTATCTTACGGATTTTATTGCTTTTATTATTTGGTTTTTACGTTCCCGTCGCTTCGGCTGCTTTACAGCAACCATGGTCACGGGACATAGTCACCGACTTGGGATCCAGCAATTAATATTATTAAATCCAAAACCAAGCGCACCATTGCAAGACCTCAAGACACTTTGAGCGCATTCTGCGTAGATCGTACCGCAAGCAACAACTAAATATAACGGTACCCCGATTCAAAATATGACACTAGGACGTCAACCACCTCAGTCCTCCCGTGACCATAAAAAATATAACGCGATTCGCGATAAAATCCGAAAGATTAGTTTTATTTCAATGTACACAGTCATGGTTTAATAATAACAGACAGTGAAGTTGATACTAATTGTTATTTCAAATATTCGACTCTTATAATATCACCAATTAAATCATCTATATTTCATACTATATACTCATATGTACGAATCAGAAATAATCAATAAGCAATCATTATACATAATAGGTGCGTTTCCGTTGGCATTGTTTACTCGTGACCTAGGTATAAAAATAGTTGCATGCAATTTTAGAGAAACTCTAGTTAAAATGTTCAGCATGAAAGGTATCGTTTTAGGTATCATTTGTGTAGTGTTTGTGGCAGTAGTTGATGGCAATGATTATGGGAATAGCACCCTTGATCCGGCGAGCAGACAGTTATTGGATTTTAAATTGGAACAGTCTGTAGGTAGCATTCCATACTTAATATTTCCCTTAAAAAGCAAACATAGGCCTGCCGTCATATTATACAATGGAAAATGAATTTTATTTCTTTTAAAATATACAATACATATTACTTAATCCTCTTTCTTCTGTTCTGGAATTATTCATTTTTTTCTGAGGTCAACTTCCAGTCTACCCTGATACCCGATATATTTACCAAAAAGGAAAGTACGATTTTTATCATCTCTTCAAACGTTACAGGTTTCAACAAGATTATGGACCAAAAGTTCGGGCGAACCCACGGAGATAAGAGAAACAATCTCGATCAATTCAGATGTATTCAATAATCAGCTACTTCTCGATTCGTCGACCATTTTGAACAGGGAACGGATACCGGAGCGCATAGTGCACGCCAAAGGCACCGGAGCATTCGGATACTTCGAAGTCACCAACGACGTCTCCAAGTATACCTACGCTGATGTATTCAATGGAATCGGAAAGAAAACTCCTATCGCCACAAGATTCTCGCTATCCATACAAAACAATGGTGGAAACGATCTCGCTAGAGATTTCAGGGGCATGGCTGTTAAGTTTTATACCAAAGAGGGAAATTTAGATTTAACATGTTTAAGCACACCTGTGTATCTGTACAGGGATCCGCTTAATTTCCCAACTGTATTACACAGTTTGAAAAGAAATCCTGCGACTAACTTATTCGATTTCACGTCGCGTTGGGATGGAATCACAATGAATCCGATATTCGCGCATTCTTTTCTTTGGGTCATGAGCGATATGGGTATCCCTAATGGGTATAGAAAGATGGATGCTTTTCCAATTCATACGTTTGAATTAGCAAATAAACATGGGGAAAGTCACTATGTAAGATTCAGCTTTAGAACTGAACAAGGTGTTGACAATTTAGTAAATGAGCAGGTAAGGCTTTTACAAGATATAGATTATCATACTAGGGACTTGTATAATGCCATCGAACGAAAGGATTATCCTTCCTGGAGATTAGAAATGGACGTCATGACTGCGCATGATGTACAGAATGTTAATTATAATCCTTTTGATGTCACCAGACTTTGGACAAATGGAACTTACTTCACTGTACCGATCGGGCGATTAGTATTAAACAAAAATGTCGAAAACATGTTCCAAGCTGTGGAACAAAGTGCATACAATCCATCAAATTTAGTGCCGGGAATTCCGGGACCCGCGGACTATTTATTCAAAGGCAGGAAAGTTTTTTACCGGGATACGCAGAATTATCGTTTGGGTGGCAACCATAATAATATTCAAGTTAACATGCCGTTGTATGCAAAGACGATCAATCGAGATGGTGTAGCACCAGTGAGGGACAATGAAAAGGATGCACCGAACTACTATCCTAACTCCTTCGATGGAGTCGTTCCATACGTAGATGAAAGAATTCCGAAGAAAAAACTGCTAGTACTCGAGAGCAGTGCTGTTGATTTGGAATCTATTTCCATACTCTACAATCAAATAGTTGTTACAGATGATCACAAACAGAGATTTGTGAATAATATCATTTTATCACTCGTAACAGTTGTGCCGAAAGTACAAGAAAGAGTTATAAATTTGTTGCTGCTCGCAGACAAAGGATTAGGAACACGAGTTAGAGAAGGTTTGGAAGCAGCTCTTGTCTTACAAAGGGCTCAACAAATGGCCCAAACTACGAGCAGTGTACCGGTAACGGTGTACAGTACAGAGGCGGTCCCAACTAAGGAGATACCTATAGCTGCACCAAATTAATTAATGTATTATTCAGTTTAAATAAAACGGCCAACAGACCGATTATACTAACAAAGAACAAGTCCAATAAAATATTAATTTAACATACAAATAAATTTTATGAACATGGAGTATACATTTCTAAATTCTGGTTAGTATATTGAATAGAATCTTAAGCAAATTATAGCTGTTGGATTAAATATACTTATCTAGTCTAATAACTTTTTACTATGATTGATGATTTAATGCTAAGTTTTTGAAATAATAAAGAAATAGACATTATTTTTGATAAAGGTGGAATCGAGAATTGTCTGTATATAATATGTCTCAGCGCATAGGGAGAAAACAGCAAGACGGATTTTCAGGCTTGCTTGGTGATGGCTTATAGCCCGGGAAAATATTTACCACCAAATTTATAGACGTTATATAACTTTATCAAACGTCATATAGTACTGCGCACATGTTTTGCTTTGCGAAGTACTACTACTACTACTATATGACGTTTGATGAAGTTATAAAACGTCTATAAAATCGGGGGTTAGTCTACTAATTATCCCGTAATATGGATTGAAATTTAGCGGAATAGCAAAAGAAAACCTGTAACCACAAAATCCACAGGGGGATTTGACCTGATGCTTGGCATGGTAATAAAAAGACCAACATCTAGTAAGAAAGTGTTTCAGCAAATGGAAAGGTTCCCCGGGAGACTCAAAATACTAAAGTCTACGAGTCCATAGTCGTGGGCACTATTGTAAGTACATAACATATGAGCTTTGAAAGACTCATAGCTTAAACTGACATGCATAACTCCGATGACATGTCATGACTACCATACATGAAAATATCTAAATTTGAAAATCTTATGTAAAAATATACCTTTATTTTTTTTTATGTATCTTTCTGGCACAAAATCCTTTACAGCATTACCGAACTAGTTTGGAAGAATGACCTTAGTTTGAATCTGATTGATGGTACGGCGCTTGCGCTACAACGCGCGGTACCTACCTAATGTAAGGGTACTAGGTGTAGACCTACTTAGTTAATGTTTTTACTTCCGAAATTCTAGGTGGCACTTAGGCACATAAAAAGTGGTACGTTCATCAAATATATACCTACCCACGAACCCTTACGAAAATATATTATTTTATGTTATACTAGCTGTCCCGGCGGACTTTGTACCGCCTCAATTCACTGTATAATTATGATTTTGTGATTTTTTCCCATGTTTTAATAGTTAGTCTTTTGGGGTCGAGTCACCTTCGTCCGTAGGAGAAATAAGTACCCTCAAGATACCCTACACGTGGCCCTGGGTGGTGCCAACCAGGTGACAACTCTACTGGTGGTAAGCTTCGGCCGTGGTTAGTCACCACCCACTAAACAAAGCCATGTCGCCAAGCGGCCTAGCCGTGTTCCGGCATGATGTTCGGTGTTGCCATTCGTGGATGGCGGGTCAGATCAGTTGCGCTGCATGTGCCTAGTGAATGTAGCGTCTCGATCTACTGCCGCCTTCCTACCTAGGCAAGTATGCTCCATCTTAGATCTCATCATCACTTACCATCAGGTGAGATCGAGATCAAATACTTGCCTATAATGTAATAAAAAAAAAAGTCTGCTATTCAGGGTGGCGATAAGTTTAGAAAATCAAAGAGCATAACATTTGACCCGTCCGTTCTTGAGTTA
The DNA here is from genome assembly GCA_905333125.1 of Pheosia tremula. Classification (NCBI taxonomy): domain Eukaryota; kingdom Metazoa; phylum Arthropoda; class Insecta; order Lepidoptera; family Notodontidae; genus Pheosia; species Pheosia tremula. The sequence continues at coordinate 8,197,883 of HG995408.1, read as the reverse complement.
TAAATGTATCTAACACGACTTTGTTGTATATATATATAATATGCGCCCTGCGGTGTTACCCGCGATTAAAAAGTGTTCATTTTACCGGGATAAAAAGTAGCCTATGTGCTATTCCAGACTATAATCTATCTCTGTGCCAAATTTCATCCAGATCCGTTCTGCCGTTCTGGCGTGATTGAGTAACAAACATCCATCCATCCATCCAAACTTTCACATTTATGATATTAGTGGGATATATATAGATGTCTCCATTTTGTGGACTATTTCGAGGTATTTATCATCATCATATTATTTGTAGTTTAAAACAAACGACTTAGTAACATGCATGCTGACATCGTATTACTTAGATGCTCATTAAATAATTACAAGCCACTACAAATTAAGTAATTAATATATTTAATAGGTGCATTTCCGTCGGCATCGGTCATTCAATTAGGATGTAGGTATAAAACGATGTATGTTTGCAATTTGAGACAAACATTAGTTTTTTTTTCAACATGAGCGGTGTCGCTTTGGGTATAATTTGTGTAGTGTTTGTGGTAGATGTTAATAGTCACAAATATGAGAATAGCACCCTGGACCCGGCGAGCAGGCAGCTCTTGGATTTCAAATTGGAACACCCTGTTGGTGGCATTTGTGACTATATTTACTATTAAAATAGGCCTGGCTCAGTATTGGAAACAATAGTAAATTTATTTTACTTGGCGTCACGTTAACGAAAGCGTGTTCTGCCTCGCTCACAGAACCGATTTCATGAATACGAGCGATAGTAACAGCAAATTTCTCGGTGACAATATTTTTTTTTTGAGATGTGAAATGTTTTTTTTTTATCCTGCTAATGGATACAGGATTGACGGTACGGTTAGATTAGGAATTTGCTTCCAGTGGACCAAAATTAAGAATGTGCACAAAATGTTGAGCTTGCCTCAATTTCAATGGGCTTGGTTTCCAGTCTAGCCGCATTTGTTTGATAACTGACATATACCATCAACTGGAGTAATATCCCATGTATAAAATTCTCTTTAAAACTTTTCAGATACCGATAGTACTATGGACCAAAAGTTCGGGTGAGCCAACGGAGATACGGGACACAATTTCTATCAATTCGGACGTACTCAATAATCAGCTACTTCTCGATTCATCGTTAAATTTTAACGGTGAACGGATACCGGAGCGGGTAGTCCACGCCAAAGGCACCGGAGCATTCGGATACTTCGAAGTCACCAACGATGTCTCCAAGTATACCTACGCCGATGTATTCAACGGAATCGGAAAGAGAACTCCTATCGCTGCGAGATTCTCGCCGTTCGTAGAAAATACCGGTGGAAACGATCTCGCTAGAGAATTTAAGGGCATGGCTGTCAAGTTTTATACGAATGAAGGAAATTTTGATTTAATATGCTTAAGCACACCTGTTTTTCTGTCGAGAGATCCACTAGAGTTCCCTTCTCTGGTGCACAGTTTCAAAAGAAATCCAGCCACCAACTTATTCGATTTCACTTCACGTTGGGACGCGGTTACAATGAACCCACTATTCGCCCATGCTTTTCTATGGTTGATGAGTGACATCGGTGTTCCTAATGGGTATAGAAAAATGGATGCTTTCCCAATTCACACGTTTGAGTTAGCGAATAAACATGGCGAACGTCACTATGTAAGATTCAACTTTAGAACTGCACAAGGTGTGGAACATTTAACAAATGAGGAAATTGTGCACATACGAGACCCCGACTACTATAATAGAGATTTTTATAATGCCATTGAACGAAAGGATTATCCGTCATGGAGGTTAGAAATGGACGTTATGAACGTGCATGACGTACAGAATGTTGATTATAATCCTTTTGACGTGACTAGTCTTTGGAAAAATGGGACTTATTATACTGTTCAGATTGGGCGGTTAGTATTAAACAAAAATGTTGATAATATGTTCCAAGCTGTGGAGCAAAGTGCGTTTAATCCGTCAAATTTGGTCCCAGGAATACCTGGACCCTCTGACTCTGTATTTAAAGGAAGGAGATTATTTTACCGGGACTCGCAAAATTATCGTTTGGGTAGAAACCACAACAAGATCAAAGTGAATAGGCCGTTGTATGCAAAGACGATCAATCGAGATGGAGTAGCACCAGTGAGGGACAATGAAAAAGATGCACCGAACTACTATCCAAACTCCTTCAATGGAGTCGTTCCGTACGTAGATGAGAGAGTTCCGAAGGAAAAGCTGATAGTACTAGATAATAACGTTGTTGACTTGGAACCTGTTTCTATACTCTACAATCAAATAGTTGCCACCGAAGATCACAAACAGAGATTTGTGAATAATATTGTTTTATCTCTAATACCGGTTGTGCCGAGAGTACGAGAAAGAGTTGTAGACTTACTGCTGCTTATAGATAAAGAACTAGGAACACGAGTTAGACTAGTTTTGGCAGCAGCTCTTGCCTTAAAAAGTGCTCGCACAGATTACAAGTGAAATTGCAGAATTCATAAGCCATTCCAACTAAAGAGATTTTTGTAGTTGTACCGACTTAAGGACAAGACAAATAAGATTACACTTTACTAACCTGTTATATATTATATTATATTGTAATGGCCTTCATTGTTTTATAGAACTTAAATGATGTAATTGTTAATATGGTGTCAGCTAATACTTACTGAAACGTCAATCTGTCTCTATATTAAATTATTTTTCTTACTTATTGGTAACCTTGGATTTTACTAGTCCATGATACTACTGCAAATCATTCATCACCTAGATAATAAAGCTGCAATAGGACTGTGTCTTTTAAAATATTTTATTTGTGTACAAAAGGGAAAATATTATTAGTGATATGGATAAATGCCCTTCCTTGGGTTAATAAGCTTTAACCAGCTACTCAAGCCAGCATACCCATTCCTTCATTGTTCTCACATACGATATCAATGTTTACGACATAAATTAATTATATTATTATGCTCCTTATTATTATCGATACTCAGACCAAAACACTCGATGGATTGTTACAGAACGTAGCACGATGCAATTGCTTTATCCTGGGGTTACATATAATGTGACATTTGGAATGCCAGTAATTTATTATAAATTAATCCAACATAGTGTAACTGTACTTTTCATTGAACTAAGTATGTTGAATTTAGTACATTCCATAATAAATTAAAAGTAATATAACAAGCTTTGAATATCTCAGCCTATGTTTAGGTCTAGATGCGCATTATATAAAACTATGGTTATAATTTAAAGTCAAGATTAAGCTTAAGACGCAGATTTTCTTTTGAATGCTCTTGACATAGATTTTCAATCTGGTACAATCACGAGGATCATCGAAATCAGCACTTAAATCATCATTACAGATAATAGGTGTGTTTCCGTGGTTAATTTAATACCTATATAAACAATTTTACCTTCGAGTACTGAGAAATACGATTCCAATTTTCAACATGAAAGGTATCATTTCGTGTTTCATATATTGTGTTGTATTTGTGGGACGTTTAAACTGTATCATATATGATAATGTCACTTTGGAACCTGCTAGTAGACAACTCTTGGATTTCAAACTGGAACATCCTGTACGTAACGATTTTGGTTTATCTGATTTTTTTAAAAATATATTATGTAAGAAGTACAGCACAATTTATAGCATAATATTTTGTCTCCACTTGAGATAGATTTGACTGGATTATTAATTGTTTAAAATTTTCGATGTTTTGCCCGTCAGTCGTATCATGTTGAAATAACCACCCAGACGAGTAATTTTTTCAGTGTTGCTTGAATGAATAGACAGACAATTGGACAAACATACATGAATTCCAGTAACAGTTCTGGGTAACATTTTTACTTTTGTAATAGTACAAATGACAGATATAGATAGAGAAAAATTTTGATCAATGATCCAAAATTTATAGATAAATTGTTTAATTTTTACAGTCACTTTTTACTTGTATGAAAACATTTGTCAAGCGACACAACACTATGCATACTTTATTTGGAAAATAAACTGATTTATGAATTGCAGGTACCAATAGGACTATGGACAAAAAGTTCGGGCGAACCGACAGAAGTGAGGGATACAATATCAATCAATTCAGATGTGTTTAATAATCAATTAGTCCTTGATTCACTTACACTTTTGAATAGAGAGAGAATCCCTGAGAGAATAGTCCATGCTAAAGGTACCGGCGCCTATGGCTACTTCGAGGTCACCAACAATGTATCTGAATACACTTACGCGGACGTTTTCAATGGTATTGGAAAGCAAACACCGTTAGTCGTCAGGTTCTCATCATCAGTAGAAAATATAGGTGGCAATGATCTTGCCAGAGAAGTCAAAGGTTTGGCAGTTAAAATGTATACTAAAGAAGGAAATTTAGATTTTACTGCCCTTCATATACCTGTTTATTTCTACAGAGATCCGTTACAATTTACGTCTTTGGTGCACGCTTTTAAAAGGAATCCTGCTACCAACCTGATTGACTTGACATCGCGTTGGGATTCCGTTATAATGAACCCGATATATGCTCATACATTTTTCTGGACCCTGGCTGACTTCGGTATTCCGAATGGTTACAGGAGAGCGGACTATTTTCCCATACACACCTATGAATTGGCCAATAAGAACGCAGAAAGGCATTACGTGAGGTTCAACTTCAGAACTGAGCAAGGCCTTCAAACCTTAACCAACGCTCAAGCTCAAGCAATTTCTGGTCGCGATCCGGACTACTACATCAGAGATTTATATAATGCTGTCGAACTTAATGAATATCCCTCGTGGAGGTTAGAAATGGACGTCTTGACTTTGGATGACTTACAGAAAGTCGATTATGATCCATTTGACGTTACCAGGTTGTGGAAGAATGGAACTTACGTTACAGTTCAAATTGGGCGCATGGTATTAAATAGGAATGTAGAAAATGTCTTCCAAGCCATTGAACAAGGTGCCTTCAATCCATCTCATTTAGTACCTGGTATTCCTGGGCCAGTGGACTTTTTGTTCAAGGGTAGAAAAGCATTCTATCGAGACACCCAGAATTACCGTTTAGGGGGAAATCATAATAGAATTACTGTTAACATGCCTTTGTACGCAAAGACTATCAATCGTGATGGCAAACCACCATTAAGAGACAATGAAAGGGATGCGCCGAACTATTATCCTAATTCATTTAACGGCGTCATTCCATACGTAGATGAGAGAGTACCCAGAGAGAAGTTATTAGTATTACAAAATAATGGAATAGATATGCAGCCCCTTTCAGAATTCTACAATATAGTATTAGGAGATGATGCGCACAGACAAAGGTTTGTGAGCACCGTGGTTCTGTCTCTGATGCCCGTTGTACCCAACGTGCAAGAGAGAGTTATAAAGTTTTTGTATCTTGTAGACCGGGATCTGGGTAGACGAGTTGAGATAGGATTAGAAGTTGCGTTAGCGCAAGCAAGAGCTGAGCAAGTCGCTCAAACAACAACAACAACAACAACGACTAAATCCATGTTTACAGCTAGGCAAAAGTAGACTGACGGAATTAAAATACATTCTGATTCGTTGCTTGTACTACTTTAGTATTTTATTCAATTTAGGTATCTCCTTATGATCTATTTTTTATTTACTTACCTATGTTGTCCTGTAACTAATTAAATCTATTCTTCAAAAATCATTTGTGTCCTAATTATTATGATTTTAGCGATGTGTATATTTGTCGATTCCTTGAGGTGCACTATGAATTATGTTAATGTAGAGTACGACTGGTAAGAGTAGAGTAGTAACCAGCAATAATGTTTTTGTGAATCCATATTTATTTTCTTCATCCAAATCATGAACATTATAGGTCAGAAACGTTTCTTTGCAGGTTTTTTTTGTAAATATATTAAATTGGATAAAATAAACTTTGAAATATGATGCACCCACTTATATTAAATGTATGATCTGTGTAAGTATATGGTTCCTATACTATTAAATTCTATTAATGATTTGGCATCTCAATATGGAGCGACGGGACAAGTAAAGTTATTTATTTCAAATCGTAGATATATCTATCTTAGACTTGGTGATAATAAGATTTAAAATTATTTTTTGATAATCTTGATTGTTCAACTGTTTGCTGAGAGATTGATATTGCTTTTACTGCGTCAATTAATGTAAGACAGATGAGAAGATTAGACAAAGAAGGAATTATTAGGAAAGACACAAAGTACTCATTAATGCAAACCATGTCATTGTGCAGTATTTATATATGTTCCAGTGGAGAGATACCAATATCATGAGAGTATCATATTAATAATTAGACACATGCAATTTAAACACAAAAAAACACGAAAATAATATTATTACTTATATTAGTTTAATGTTTATGCCATCTCTATGCATTGCGCAAGACGCTGGCGTCTCTTTGCTGCATTACGTAATTCTGTCCGTGCCTCTCGCAACGCAATCTCAACACGCCTGCCCAAATCCACATCAATAAGAGTAAGTAACCTCAACGCTTGTGTTTCTAAATCCAATGGCACCGTTACCAAACTTGCAGCTATATTAGTTACAATCCTCTGCCTGTGAGCGTCGCTTTCAATAATATCATTGTAAAACTCAGCCATTGGCTGTAAATCGACAGCAGCGCGTTGTAATAATACCAATCTGTCTGTTGGACGACCTGTATCTACGTAAGGCATAGGTCCGTTGAAAGAATTCGGATAATAGTTCGGCGCGTCTCTCATATTGTCCAGGACAGGAGCCACACCATCGCGAGTATATGTCTTATCGTACAATGGCATATTCACTCTTATATTATTATGATTAACGCCTAAACGATAATTCTGGGTGTCTGGATAGAAAATCTTTCTAGCTTTAAATAGGATGTCTGGTGATCCTAAAATTCCAGGAACTAGAGCGCCTGGATTAAACGCAGCTTGCTCTATGTCTTTGAAGTGGTTATCGACATGCTGATTTAAAACGAGTCGACCGATTGTTGCTGTACGATAAGTGCCTCTTCTCCACAATCTTGTTAAATCGAACGGGTCGTAATCGATAGTTTTCAAATCTTCTTTCGTCAAAATGTCTATCTCTAGTCTCCAAGATGGGAAATTCTTTTCAGCTATAGCGTTGTACAAATCTCTGACGTAATAGTCACGATCGTCTACACCAATCGCAGCCGCTTCGGCTGTCGTCAAATTGAACAAACCTATCTCCGTTCTGAAGTTAAATCTGACGAAAAATCTTTCACCTTTCTTGTTGTACAACTCATATGTATGAATTGGGAAAATATTCATTTTTCGATATCCATCTGGAAGTGCGAGATCAGACATTAAGTACAAAGCCGTGTGGAGTGTGTCAGGCAACAATGTAAGTATGTCCCATCTCATTGTCGTATCAAATAGCCGCGTCTGAGGATTTCTACCAAAACCGTGAACGAATGCACGAAATTGAGTCGGATCCTTGAGTAGGAAGATGGGGAAATTTAAACAGAGCAAGTCTAGATTTCCTTCTCTGGTGTAAAACTTTAAGGCTAACGCTTTAGTCTCTCTGGACAGATCGGTGCCGCCGAGATTTTGTAGAGCTATAGAAAATCGTCCAACTACTGGTGTTTTCTTTCCGATTCCATTGAATACGTCAGCTTTAGTGTACATAGATACATCGTTTGTCACTTCAAAATAGCCATAAGCTCCGACGCCTTTGGCGTGTACGATGCGCTCCGGTATTCTCTCCCTGTTGACGTGTGAGTTTCTCTCAAAGTGCCATTGGCTGCCGAATAACTCTGAGTTGAGTGTGACCGTGTCTCTGATGTCTATCGGCTCCCCAGCGGTGTTAGTCAGCAGACCTACTGGTACCTAAAACGGAGACATCACATTAATTTTGAAATAGATTTTGTTGGCGGGTATTTTATTGGCATTAATGGAACTGAAAGCAGTTTTTGCAATCATATTTCGTATATGGTTTTAGATATTTCGTCTATGGCTTTAGACCCCAATATTAATAGAAGAGGGTCCCTGCTACCATCATATTGGGTCTACTCCCCCTCAATATGAGACCAGTTGATGGTATTGAGCATCTCAATAAATCACAATCACAATATATCTATACTAATATTATAAATGCAAAGTTTGGATGGATGGATGGATGGCTGTTTGTTACTCAATCACGCCAGAACGGCTGAACGGATCTGGATGAAATTTGGCACAGAGATAGATTATAGGCTGGAATAGCACATAGGCTATCTTTTATCCCGGTAAAATGTATGGTTCCCGTGGGATAGATTTGTTTTAATTTTTCATAATGCAAAGGATTGACATGATTTTTTGCGCGGGTAACATCGCAGGGCGCAGCTAGTAATATTATAAAGGTGAAAGTTCGGATGGATGGATGTTTGTTACTCAATCACGCCAGAACGGCTGAACGGATCTGGATGAAATTTGGCACAGAGATAGATTATAGTCTGGAATAGCACATAGGCTACTTTTTATCCCGGTAAAAAGGACAAACTTTTTAATCGCGGGTAAATTATAGTAAATCTATAGGCTGTTCACATACCCGATGTTCACGTCTGAAATCGGCCAATTGCTGGGAAGCCGCATCTCCTGTCTGGTTTTCATATCGATACGCTTGATTGTATTCAGCCACGATACAGATGCAGAGGCAGGCTGCGATTCGCTTCATGGTCTCGGCATCAAACCAAGTATTTAACAAGTTACACCACCTTCATATATAAAGTAATACGCGTGTTGTTAATTAACTTAATTCCAGGACGCTACAAATAATATGTTCAGAAGGCCGAGAAGTGTTTATCGTTTATTTATTATAATTTATAAATTTATAAACACACAAAGGTAGTTGGCATCCGTTCAATCATTTTATATTATTTCAGTCTCATTTATCAGTGAGGTTTCAGTAAGAACGATTTATAAACGATTTGTTGGGTGTCAAATCGTTTATAAATCTCTACTCCCAAAACAAAAATAAATATTATTTCCTAGATCCAGCTTAGTCGAGAAAATATTGTTTTATGTAGTAATAGTTATGTCATGTCATGTAGTACTCAGACGTGTTCGCTAACTATGGGCCTCATAAGAAAGCTCAAGGTCGCTCAACGCGCAATAGAGAGAGCTATGCTCGGGGTTTCGCTACGAGATAGAATCAGAAATGAGGAGATCCGTAGACGAACTAATGTAACCGACATAGCTCAAAGAATTTCAAAGTTGAAGTGGCAGTGGGTAGAGCACATAGCTCGCAGAACCGATGACCGTTGGGGCAGAATGGTTTTAGAATGGCGACCACGAACCGAAAGACGTAGTGTAGGACGAAGCTGAGGCCGGTAGATGCGAGTGGCGGGGGACCGTGGTGTGTGGAAGTCATTGAGGGAGGCCTATCCAGCAGTGGACGTCTTACGGCTGATAGTAGTAGTAATAGTGGTAGGTATAAATATGATTAATTTTGTAAGTTATATACATTTCTTACCTCTATTAGTTAAAAAAATACCCGCTATAATATCATGTTATTATTTATGTAAAATAACCGGTATCCGCTAAAAATGTGCGGATCGACCGATTACGCTAAGACGTCGGTTAATTATACCTAACTAGCCAGTATTCGATTTGAAGTTGTAATTTTTTTCTGGGTTCAAATAAAGAATATTAGGATCATTTTTATCTTTTTCTTCAATAAAGTCAGATGCTTTTTTTAATTTATTTTACGTCGATTTTATTATGGATAGGTTTCTTCTTAAAAAAGAAGCCATTGTTGCCAGTGTCGAGTAATTCTTGATAATTGTTATTGAATTATAAGTACCCCTGATGATAATGATAATGTTGACGACGATGATAATGATGAAATGAATCCCCTACCTACTCCTATCAGAAAAAGCTGTGGATAGTTTACTGAAAATTTTCCGGCCATCTTGGGAGAACTTGAAACGTCAAGTTATACTATTTTATTTCCATTTCCTTCACTCGTCCACGTTTATGTACACCCAATGGTTAATATCCCACTAATATTACATATTATTTATCAAAGAAAACCATTTTTTAGACAACAAAAAAAATAAACAAACAAAATTGACAACTTCACAGTTCAACTTTCCGGCAAAAAGTCCAGGTTTGGGGTTTTTTTTTCATTTTGGTATCACACGGGTTGCAATTTTTTCTTTTCTTATATGTTATCTATTGTCTCACTAACGAAAAAGGTTTAATACCTGCGCACTTAACAATCATCGATATAAGGAATCGATATAGGAAACATCGATTAAGTATGGATTATACAGGATACAGCCACACCTATGTATTGAATTGTTATTACAGGTATATTGCAATTATTTTCATGATGAAACAAAACAAACCAATAGTATGGTCCCGTGAAGTAACGTTTTTATTACGGGTACCATAACATAGACTCAGACCGATCGCAATAAATCAGGGGAAAATTATGAAATAACTATCGTTTATATTATTTCTGTTCAGTGATAGCCAAGTTGGTAGAACGCATGCCTCGGTAACGAGGATTGCAGGTTCAAATCCCGGCTCGCACCTCTGGGATTTTTCATGTGCGAATCTCATTTTCAACCAAGATTATCACTTGCTAAACGGTGAAGGAAAACATCGTGAGGAAACCTGCATGTCTGAGAGAACCCCTCGAAAGATGTGTGAAGTCTGCCAACCCGCACTGGGCCAGCGTGGTGGACTATGGCCTAAACCCCCTTCGCATTGAGGGGAGGCCCGTGCCCAGCAGTGGGACATAAAAAAGGGCTGGAATTATTATATTATTTCTGAATTGTGGTACCCGTACAAGAATCGAACCCATCACACCCACGTGACCTAACCTGACAAGGCGATCGCCTTTACTTTTACTTTGGGATTTATTTTTATTACAATTTATATCCATAAGCTGACTCGAAGTATTTTTTACGGCTTGGTTCAACTGCGGTCAAATGAAATATTATTTTCTGAAATATTTACGGTAAGCCTGGCTTTTCTGAATATTCTTTTGATATTGAAATGAATAAAGGGTTCGAGAAAAGGATCGAGAAAAATGTTAGCGACTTCGGCATGCTCGTGAGGTGAATGCGCCAATTGAGTGCTACAAACTTTTAATAAATAGAAATGCCTCATGATTATAATAACTACATATAACTACATCAACAGCACGTAACTACAAGCTTTTAATAAATAGAAATGCCTCATGATTATAATAACTACACATAACTACATCAACAGCACGTAACTACAAGCTTTTAATAAATAGAAATGCCTCATGATTATAATAACTACACATAACTACATCAACAGCACGTAACTATAACAATTGTTTTCAATATTTTTTATCCAAGTATGAGTCGGTATTGTTATTATTTTTGTTATTTTATCGTCATATTTCTTTTTTTTGAATTCGTGGACTTATTAAATCAATTTCCGATAGAGTAACATAATTTAATGTGAGAAAAGTACATATTGGAAAGTTAGTTTACTATTTGAATTTATGAAAGTGTATTATTAAATAAATACAAAACGCATTTAAATAGCTTAAAATATTTCTACTTATTTTGCGTACCTATTTAGGGCCACAAGTGAACCAACTATTTTTAATCCTGAGCTTTAAGGTTCAATGAGCATTCAACTTTTGATATTTACTTACCATAAAATTTGAGTGTAAGTACCAGATGTTACAATAACCTCCATAAAGTTCTATAAAACATAATCGATTCTTCATTACTGTTTCAGTTATAGGTTTTCATACCTAAATAACTGCCCGTCGGCTAAGCAAAAATCACCCTTTTAGGTACCGCAGCCATTTTTATAAATGGTTATTTATAACCTGTGCTAGTTCAGTGTCTGCCATTTTAGATACTTATTTGAATATTTTAAAATAAGAAGTGATTTTTTTATTCTTCAGGTAGAAATGGCATCAGAAATTTTATTATGGCCAGGCAGTAGCGAAGCTATTCTTTATTCAAATATTGCCTTTATAAAACATATATACTATTTAATTAAAATACATCCTCACAAAAACAAATATTCCGAGAATTGACCACAGACTTCGTTAACTATCTCTCCGTTCTCAACTGAGTTGATGAATGCAACTAAGTCGAAGAAGCGGAGAGCCGTTCAAGTTGCACTGGCATTAACATATTCAAGGTTGAGATTGTGTCGTAAAGACTTAGCTAAGTTCAAGCTTTAGTAAGTTACTTGACGACCCAATTGGCTCAGCTGGTTGTTACACTTCTTTCTGTGTTGGAGGGTTTGAATCCCGGTTTCGGCAAACTTTGTGTGATGAATACGAATGTTTGTACCCGAGTCATGTACGTTTAATATCAATATAAGTATTGATAGCATTGTCTTGTGCTCAAGATATAGAGAAACTTGGTTTGGTGCAAAATCAAAGTATGTACACAAAGTGTCTAGATAAAATTAAATAAAAAAGTTCGGGAGTTTCTGGTTTGGTATGGATGCGCCGACGCATCGTGAGCATAATAAAATCAGGCAAGGTCATATCGTTAAACCTTGGAAGAAGTTGTGTCAATAAACTGATTATAGGAACGATGCCCTTCTGTACTTGATCGTTTTGATAGGAGTCGATGACGTCACAACGAACTAGGACCCCTATACTGTACCATGTATTTTGGACTATAGGTACCTTAAATATTCGAATTTAGTGATGGCTCACCAGCTAACAGAGAAATAATTCGTGCATGCACTAACAATATCACGCGATTCGTTGGTCAAAGGACTTATTTTTAAAAATGAATGAAGTAGTTATTTTTAGCGACGTATTTATTTTTAAGCTGTGCGCATATAATAAATATAAATAGTGGACTACAGATAATAAAAATATGAAGTATCATATTTATATAAATATTTCCCAACAGCAACTGTATTTTCCCGAACTAAGCGATGCCTGTATGCATTCGTATAATCAAATAGGGGCAGACTCAGTAATCAGGGCCGTCTTGAAGACCCTGGGCACATTTCGGTAATGGGGCCGGTATGAAACTACAGACGCAGCCGTGATCCATGGGGCTCCCTAGTTCCATCTCTTTTTGTAGTAACAAGGGCTCCATAGATCATGGAACCCTGAGCACTTTACCAAAGTGGATAATGGAAGAGGCGCCTGCCATTAACACCTAGACAACGGAAAATTATGAAGAGATAAGTTCCGAATCTCATTTTCAACCACGTTTATCACTTGTTAAACGGTGAAGGAAAAATCGTGAGGAAACCTACATGTCTGAGAGAACCCTTCGAAAGATGTGTGAATACCGCCAACCCACACTGGTCCAGCGTAGTGGACTATGGCTTACCCAGTGCAGTGAGCAGTCCCTAGTCTTATCTCAATTCAATTATAGGGTCAATTATGGAGTCGGTTTCCAATAGGGCGGCTGCCGTCATAAGTTCATGACGATTTTCCCTACCTATATGTGACTCGGACTCGTCCTCACATTGAGGGGAGGCCCGCCTAACAGTGCGACATTAAAAAAGGGTAATTTTATATGCGACTCGTCTGAGTTCTCAATTTCATGTGTCTGACAGGCAATTCCGATCATCTACGGTTAGTCCGTTCTTGCTTCTATACGACCGTGTCCCATCCTATTGGATTATGTAAATGCTAGTCTATAAGCGGAGGGTTGTTCCGTGCTCGTTGTTTCGGAAAACCACCCTCCCTCCACATCCCCTTCATCCCCCGCCCCTGAAGGTCCCCCCGGCGACCTACGGCCAGCGTTATAGAATCTAAGGCTAGTACTGATGATTCAGTTTCAGGGGGATAGAAACTGTCTCGATTTGAAACTGAGCGGCATATAAACTGTTTCAGTTTTAAAGTGAGCGGTATAAAAAAATTTTTCGATTTTAAACTGAGCGTTATAAAAAGTGTTTCAATTTTAAACTGAGTTGTTATCGGTCTCGATTTAAAACGGACAGTCGGAGCTTTATATGCCTATGGATCTTTTAATGAAAAAAAGGTGGTCTCCAGTCCTTATTCCCAGTATGTATAAGTCGATAATTACTGTTTTTTTTTTTGTTGACGGTGGGGAAATCTTCGAAAGATATCCGGCCTCTGTGTGGGAGAGGGCCGGGTTATGTGGGATTCTTACCCCCTAAAACCCCGCCGGTGGCCGCCTTCAACACATGTTGGAGGGGCTCCGGGATCTCCAAACGGAACGCACCGGTGCCCCTCTTGTGCCTCGCCCTCATGGGGGGCCCGTCTCGGGGAGCAGAAGTTTGCTCCCCCTGCACCCTCGCTGCGCACGGCGGCGGGGAGCCACGCCCGCCACCGTCCTCCTCAGGAGTCGTCATCGTCACCGGACGTCCGGGGCCCACACCCCAGTCGTCCTCGACCCCGAGGGTAGCCCGTTGTTTAAGGCCCTGGGCATCAGGGCCGAAGTCGATAATTACTTATGTCAACTTGCATATAAAGAAACAGATAAGCCCAACAAAACCGAACATAAAACCGAACACAAATAAGATGTCAGGCGAGAAATAGTTTTTCATGAGTGTGGGGACCTAAATTTGTATGCAATTCTCCGAGAAATGATGCGAATCTAAAAAGTATTCGACCAGTGTTTCGCCTGTAAACAAGTTCTCGACTGGCATCTTAGAGGAGTTCGGTTTTTTGGTTTCTTTAATTATCGATCAACTTGTTTGGTTTATAATTGGAAAAGTTGACAAGCCAAGGGTCAGTGGTGGGTCCCTTTTTCCCCATTTGTTCAAACAAATAATTAATTAATTTGATCGGTTTGCAACCTGATTTATTATTCTAATATTTGTGAATACAGCTGAAAACATGGCGACATCTTTTTACATATAATTTTAATGTTTATTGGCGCATTTTAAAGAGTAGTGAGAACTCAGCTTATAATTCCCATTTATGGATATAATGTGTTTATACTTAGTATGCAACAGTCTGCCAACTTGCTATTGGTATTAGTATGTAGATCTCTGGAATGGGGCAGAAACAGCTGATGCGGTAGCGACGTGCTTCCATGTTTCAGACGTAGGCGGTAAGGGGGGAGGGGGGCATTCATTTATTGGAACAAGTGTAAATGATCGAAAGTTATACGCCACCAGCACCATCACAGCGGTATTTCCAAAAGGGGTAGGCAGAGTTTTGCCGATTTTATTTTGGTCCCAAACGGCTCGCACCGAATTATATTTAGTTATATGCAATAAAAATAAAATATTATACTATTTCAAAGTAATAATACGCAATATATATTGATTTATTATATTTACGCGTATACTACACATTGAAATAAAACAAATTTATTTATTTTATTTTATTATTATATTTATTTATTTTAAATACTACGATCACTTTCTGCGTAGATCGGACCGCAAGCAACAGCTAAATATGAGGGTACCCCAGTTCAAACTATGACACTGGGACGTCATGCACCTCAGTCCTCCCGTGACCATTATTGCAGGAAAGCAGCTGAAACGACGGGACTTTCACTGGCAGATAGCTGATGTAACAAGGAGTAACTTAGGCTACTTTTATTTTCGAAAAAAAATAGGATCACTCGAAAAAAAAAAACTTTTTTGTTAAATACCACGCGGACGAAGTCACGGGTAACAGCTAGTATATGTATATATGTTGTTCTAGCTAGTCTCCCCACTTTCTATTCATAAGTATGTAATAAAGTGGGGCTTATTACACTGATGAACTCGATCAACTTTAGTGTCCATCATAACTTGAGTTATGTTCTTTTAAAACGGAGTTGCTTAGATCGATACCAACCTTGATATACTTACATATTTTATGAGATGAAGGTACTTTTACAAATACAACATGATTCAGAAAGCGTATACAACCATTTGAACCTGTGCTTCTTTAGCGCATTTGTAAATCTTTATGAGAAGTTTTTTTTTTTTTTTTAATTTGGCATCACCATAGGTATTTTGCCAGTGTCAAGTAATATATTTTTTTTCTGTTTTTGAGCATATGCACAGGCCCAAAGCCTAGGCTCAAGTAAAATACCCCCCATCCCTCAATCAGTAAAGTGATGGATACTTTACCGAAAGATTTTTCATGGATTTTTTGTGAGAAACTGAAAAGCCACGTTTCGTCACTCTGTTTCAATTACCTACACTTGTGCACTTTACCGAACCTATAATGGTTAATATTCCACATATATCACTCACTATAACTCGCAGGAACACTAATTTTAGAAATTAAAACACAACTGACGCCATGACTTTTCAGTTTCCCGCCAAAAAGTCCCCTCTTTATGAGAAGTTATAATTTCGATACGCATCTCAATTTAAAAAAAAAAATTGCTGCCAATAAATCACAACTGTCATCTTAATGGCAATTCTCTTTTTAAATAGAGAGAGCGGATCTTGCCAAGCGGCGCACGTACGCCCTATTAAACAATAGTTACACATTTCTGCCGTTTACCCTAGAGACGTTAGGCCCATGGAGCCATAGCGCTAAAGAATTTACAGACAAAATATCACCTAGGTTGATTGCCTCCACAGGTGACAGGAGGCTCTTTCCTCGCTCAAAAAATTAGTTTGATTATACAGCGAGGAAATTCAGCCAGCATTCTTACCACCATTCCACGCGGACAAGGTCTTTTTGATACATAGTTTGTGGTCATACTATTTTTTAAATTGATATTTTGAACCCTCTACCCTTTTTTAATCAACTGTATAATTATATTCATTCAACTCGCATCTGTTTTCAGGGTAAATGAATAATTACGCTACAAATTCCATATTTACAAAAGAAAAATATTTCGTAAATTGTGTTTTCAGGTTCCTCCAACACGTTGGGGCGCTCACAAAAAGCTTTGTGGCTATTAGAGTGGCCAACATATACCTTATTTTTGAGACAATCCCGATACTATTATAATAATTCGTTACTTATTCCTTATTAGAGTCATGTCAGTTAGCTGGTTTATTTTTTTTATTTAGGCATATGGAAGTAAACTTTGGGTTACATAAAAAAACTTTTTATTGGTAGTATTTATGGTATTGGGTTACCATTATACACAACCACGACATACAACTTTGTAATTTTTTTTTTAATATTTGAATATAAAGATAATTACACTATACATATTATTTATTGTAAATATAAGTATGTATATTGGCGTGTATTTTATATTAATCAGTACCAAAGAATACCTTAAATAAAAGATGACTTTCATTTTATCCTTCTCCTTTTCCTTATAGGTTGTCTGGAAGAGATCACAATTAGTGATAAGACCGCCATTTGTATACTATCTATCTGTTTTCTTTGATTTTTGTTATGTTTATTTCTTTGGTGTACAATAAAGAGTAATAAATAATTATCTACCACAATTCCAGGAATTACCGTATTTCTGGCCACCGTACCTATAAAACCCACGGCATAGTACGCTCGTAGCTACCCTCGGCAGGTATGCGACCTTTGAATCATAATAAAATTATAATATCCCGCTTTTTGTAGCCGGAGTCGACCCCTGGAATTATTCAAACTTCTGCCTTTAGTACCTTTTTAAGCGGGGACACACTAGTTTAATTCCGCTCGTAATGAAGTCTCGGCTTTATGAGATAAATTTTTTATAATAATAATCTATACATATAAATAAAATTGGATTGTCTGTTTGTAATATTAAAATAACCGCTTTTTACTAAGTGCATTTGGATGTACACACGTTACCTATACCAAAACAACATTTTTTACAATTTTTGTCTGTCTGTCTGTCTGTCCGTCTGTCTGTCTGTCTGTCTGTTTGTTCCGGCTAATCTCTGAAATGGCTGGACCGATTTTGACGGGACTTTCACTGGCAGATAGCTGATGTAACTTAGGCTACTTTTATTTTAGAAAAAAAAAATAGGATCTCACAAAAAAAAATTAAAACCAATGTTGCAGCGCAACGCCTGATTAAGTTTGATGGCCTGCGATGCGTCCCGCGGGCTCAGAATGGGCGAGCAGGCTGTTGTCAACGGTTATCTTTGTTAAATACCACGCGGACGAAGTCGCGGGCAACAGTTAGTATGTACATATATCTTCAGATGTACATACCAACAGTACGGTCCCAAACTAATTTACAGGTACAATATTATGGGTACAATGGACTGTGGGTGTTTGTAGAACAATTTATTTATTATGCTACAGTCACACCTGTGACTTAGTGCTCTAATTAGTGTCTTAATGTCACTGACCAGATGTGGCCAACACCTTAGCACATGAATTTATGATGACGTTAGATATTAAGCTATAAAAGCAGTACGACATGAATGTAGCCAAGCGTTTAACGTTGTATTTTTAATGCTTTAAATACGGCGTTAATATTTATTCGTGACTCAGGAACAAACATTCGTGCCCATCGCACAAGGTTTGTGTCTATTGGGATTCGATCCTGAGATTTCGGCACAAAAAGCGGGGTCACTACCGGTATAGGTCGCGTCAAATCAAATAAGTAAACGTGGCGGCTCCGTGCGTGCTGTATTTACACATTAATGCATGCGCAGATCTGAAATATTTGTTAATTTTATTTGATACTAGCTGTTGCCCGCGACTTCGTCCGCGTGGTATTTAACAACGTCTCAACCGTTGGCAACAGCCTGCTCGCGTTCTGATCCCGCGGGACGCATTGCAGATTATTGCTATCAAACTTTAAGCAGGCGCAGCGCTGCAACATTGGCTTTAATTTTTTTTCGAGAGATCCAATTTTTTTTTCTAAAATAAAAGTAGCCTAAGTTACTCCTTGTTACATCAGCTATCTGCCAGTGAAATTCCCGTCAAAATCGGTCCAGCCATTTCAGAGATTACCCGGAACAAACAGACAGACAGACAGACAGACAGACAGACAGACAGACGGACAGACAGACAGACGGACAGACAGACAGACAGACAGACAAAAATTGTAAAATATGTTGTTTCGGTATAGGTAACGTGTATACATCCAAATGCACTTAGTAAAAAGCGGTTATTTTAATATTACAAACAGACACTCCAATTTTATTTATATGTATAGACGAGCTGAAACCTATGGGACTCTAAGTCCATTGGTCACAATTATGACTTCGCTTCCAACTACCCGTGAGAATGTCAATGTTATGTGCAGGGTCCTGAAAAGTCGTTCAATAATAATAATAATAATAATTCCTGGATTTTGAATCGAAATTTAAAGGACTGAAACAACTTTGTCCATGAAATACATAATGGTAAACGCTTTCGGAAGGAATTCATGTGGTTTTACGTTTAACTTACCCAAATCATAATCTGATCCAGTCGATAACATTCTTATGCACGGTAGATGTAGCATAATCATAATATTCTTTCAAAAATTTGTCGATTTAATATCGCAGCGAAGTGCTAATGCATCCAAGTTTGTAAGTACCTTATCTTCTGAAAGTTTTCTCATAAATCGTAATGATTATTATTTTTGTGAAAAATTGCACTTTTTAAACAGTTGTGATTCTTGAGGGGCGTGTTATATTAGAAGTTTTGTAATAGAAGATTGTAAAGGTTTATATTCATCTATACTTAATATTATAAATGTGAAAGTTTGAATGGATGGATGGATGGATGTTTGTTACTCTTTCACGCCCGAACGGCTGAACGGATCTGAATGAAATTTGGCACTGAGATAGATTATAGTCTGGAATAGCACATATGCTTTTTATCCCGGTAAAATGTATGGTTCCCGTGGGATAGATGTTTTAATTTTTTATACGTTCTATCGCGGGTAACACCGCCGGGCGCAGCTAGTGTTAAATATCTCTCATTTAAAACTTACTTCACTTCTTCTTCTTTTTTTACGAAATGAAATGCGATGAAATAAAATGGATATGCAAATGGCCTCACCCACAACTTGGCGGGTATTTTGCCAATATCAAGTAATTAATAGCAATAAAACATTCAATAAATACACATTATACATAAAATATTGGATGTGTCATGATGATATGAAAATGGCGTCTCTCTAAAGCTTACTTATTTGTTTGTTACAGAAAGCTTACAAAAGAAAACATGAATGTCAAAATTCCTTGTCTCTGGATTTTTTTGTTTGAATACGTTCATTAAAATTACTCAGTTCCTTTTAAAACCGAGTGAACTTTAGCCTAAATCTATATTAAATATATAAATCACAGTCGTGTTAGTTCCACCATTTATAACTCAAGAACTGCTGGACAGATTTTTATGATCGTTGACATTTTAAATTTGTCTCAGTCCTAATAGTAAAATAACTATAAAAATATGGCAAAAATAATAAACATAATTAATTTTCTCATACATTTCATTATGAGGCTAGTTATAAATGAAATTTTTTTTTTTTGGTAAGTCTATCTATTTTATTCATCTATACTAATATTATTAATGTGAAAGTTTGGATGGATGGATGGATGGATGTTTGTTACTCTTTCACACCCGAACGGCTGAACGGATCTGGATGAAATTTGGCACAGAGATAGATTATAGTCTGGAATAGCACATAGGCTACTTTTAATCCCGGTAAAATGTATGGTTCCCGTGGGATAGATGTTTTAATTTTTCATACTTTTTATCGCGGGTAACACCGCCGGGCGCAGCTAGTAAATAATACTTTTATTATTCAAACTTTTAGGTACAAATAATGGGTGAGATATCTACGTGGGCAAAACCTCTTATGGGTTTAATTCCAATGAGTGGTATTGCGTCTGGTAGTTAACAAACACGTGTGGCGTGATATGGGTTAATTCGAATTGGTATAATGGGTTGAGCGATGGGTGTAGGCACGAGCCGACTTAATATTAATCCAATGACTCGCTAAAAGGGTTCTATTAGGATTTCGGATGGATGTAAATTGTACTTGATTAAACTGTTTCCGTCTTATTCCAAAACAGGGACTAAATATAGTACTGGAATTAATACTGGTTCAGCGGAAAATGGATGTTCTTCCAGGCAAGGGGTTATGCCTGGCATGGCGGCCTCCAAGCCCCAACAGTAGTTCTCGGGGTTTTGTATATATTACACGTGCTCAGAAACCACTTACAGCGCGTTTCATGATTTTATGGAGAATCGTCATTTGTTCTGAAGTGTCGTCAGCAGCGCCATCTGTGTGTGCGTTTGGCGAGGTTTTAGAGGTCGCTACACTTTGTTTCACGTGTCTGTGCTGGGTTTAAAGCATGGACTAAATAAAACTTCATTATAAAATGAAGTTTATCACTAAAGCATGGATTATCTATGGTACTAAAGTTAAACCGCCCTAGTTTATCTGGACTGGACTTGAGAAACCTGGCGTCTTTGAAACGAAATCCTTGCGAGTGAATTAGAATAGACCAACCAGTTGTAATATTGTACGGTGCAATAAAATGTATGCTATTATAAAACTGTATCTGGACAGTGTCTAGACATTGAAGATAATAAAAAGTAGGAATAATATTGAATGTATAATCTTGCTAGAAATATATTGTTTGCTTAGCTAATGTAGTAACATTCGCGCAACTTTGTGAGGCTGCCTCGGACACGCACCTATTATTTAAGTATATTTCTTATGCAAAAAAAAACTAAACACTTTAGTAAAGAACCAAAATATTTGTATGAATTTTTCTACATAAAAGTTTTTGCTAAAATCTTATATTATTTTGTCATTTTTGAAAACCATCGGAGCATCGTTCTTGAGTTATTTTTTCCCCTTTGTGGCCCTTTTCCATTGAGTCCTGAGTTTTTTTCGTAAGGGAAAATTGTTGAATATGGTCTGCGTACTTGTCATTTTGTTTGGCAGACTGGGCATCGCCTCTAGCGGATGGTATATATAACTTTCAAATCACCGTAAAAAGTGGACAAATAAGTATAATACCACATAACTTATACGAATAAACTCGCAATCGACGTACATATACCATAAACGATAGGCATTATCGTATTGGAAACTTATTAGCAAGTATAAGCGGGTAGATATACATCTGATTTGCTTGCAGGGTAGGTCGGGAGGGGGTCGGGGGGAGGTGCAGTATCGATCGTGGTCGTTCACCCCGGGGAGATACGGTAAACTTAACTTGGGATCTACTCAGCTAAGGATATAGTATTTTGAGGGTGTTTTTCGCATACGAGACGATTTGTTATCCTTCCAAATGAGTTTGACGTTCTTTTTGTTACAACATTATATACTTCTCTACTTATTGAGGAACCTTACTTATCTGGCAAGTAGGTACTTAAGTTGGATTATTTTAAGAAAGGATTAGATTGTACCCTGCTCTAGTAGATATTTAAAATATCCACAGAATAATTAAAATGGTGATATTATTAAATCTTTTAGCCGATTTAATCAAGACGACGGCGGCGTTCCGTCGACTAACTTTGTGTTATTATTTATTGCCGACTTAAAAAAAGGAGGAGGTTCTCAATTCGATTGTTTTTTTATGTTTGGTACCTCAGAACTCCGTCATTTATAAACCGATTTGCAAAATACGTTTTTTATTTGAGAAAGACCTTCCAGATTGGTTCCATTTTTATCAAAACCTAGTACTGATGGGATCAATGAGGAA
This sequence comes from Pheosia tremula, assembly GCA_905333125.1. Classification (NCBI taxonomy): domain Eukaryota; kingdom Metazoa; phylum Arthropoda; class Insecta; order Lepidoptera; family Notodontidae; genus Pheosia; species Pheosia tremula. The sequence continues at coordinate 8,175,457 of HG995408.1, read as the reverse complement.
TTAAGAGAACGCCTCAAATATTATACACATACATTTTGGTATTTTCATCAACAAGTCAAGTATCACTGAATCAACATTCGTTACACATTTGATTTAGTTGGACAAGGTAGATTGTTAGATTCGAGAATTTTTTGCGTTATAGTTTTTTTGAGACGGTTTTATTGTTTTACAAAACTTGTTTCTTCGGCTGTACAAGGAAATATCTTCGGTGAATTACTTACTACGTCAAGTGCTACTACTAAGTAATATTAAGCTTGTTTTACTACAGACGTGAGTAAGTTGTTCCTACTACCTACGGGCTACGATCTCACATGCGGGCGTGGGATAACATTGAGGGTCACGTTACAGCAGTCGACCCGATTCTGTTCTCAGAAATGGGGCAATCCTTTGTGCTACGGAGATGCGACCTAAATTACTCCACCGGGTCGCACGATCGAAAAATTATATTAGTTTTAGCCAAAATTGTGTACTAATTTGATCCTTATTTTTCAGGATTTAGAGACACGCACAACGGGTAAATTTTTGGCAAGACGTGCCATTTTGTAGCTCGTTTACAGGCCCTTTTAAAGTTTAATTTTGTAATATATCACCGTAAAACACGCGACTGAACATAGATATATAGCAAATATATAGTAGTAGAACCTAGAGAGATAGTAGATACATGTATATATGAATATTGAAGCCAGCCATGTTGAAAAAATATTATACTTTGTGGGTAGCCAAGCGAATACACAATCCACCAGTCTGTGATGCAGTCTAGAAGTCCAGATTATCTTGACCTCCCCTGCCCCGCTGGTGTGTGATATAACAGAGTAAATGGAGGAAAAAAATGTGCTATCGATGTTTCAAGTTATGTTTGTCGCATATCGCTTTCATTTTGTTCAAAGTGTCGTCGAATATACCTTTTTATTCAACAGCGTTATTTAGTTCAAGTGTAAATGGTAATGGAAATAAAAATAGTAGGTTTTTAATGTTGATGTAGGTTAGTGAATAGAAAAAAAATCATAGGATTCAATAACTGAACAAATAATAAAAAGAGTTTCCCGTACCGGGAATCGAACCCGAGCCTCCTGGGTGAAAGCCAGGTATCCTAGCCACTAGACCATACGGGATATTGAGATGCACTGTAAAATTATTGTATATTATAAAAGTCAATAGTTTTTTTTAAATTCTTACCTATAAGTACCCTTAGTTTTAGTTAACTATAGCTATTTTTGATTGCATTTTTCTGTCTGCACAAAATTATATCTGTCCATTTCTTTCTTTATGTTATTGATTGCACATATTTGTACGGCGTCGCAGTAAACAATTCAGTAGCGGAATCTAGTGGATTATAAGCGTACTAAAATATTAAAAGG